>JAYWVB010000006.1:0-600000 GCA_039881045.1 Chaetomium olivaceum
AACCGAGTTGGTGTCCCTACGAGGTTCGGTTCCATGGCTGTTCGGAAAAGGAACAGGACCGTGGCAATTGCGTGCAGAACCCCTGGTCAAGTTTCTGCGAGGTTATGTTGGCCCCACATTCATGACTTGGGGCGATTCAGGGAGGTGCAGTTCCCTGACTCCACTGGTTCTCCATTTTCCTTCGTGCTCCAGCAGCCAGCTTGAACTCCGCACATGTACCAGAGATCGGAGGCTGAGGATTATGGCAAAGAGGAGAGTAGCACGTGAAGGATGATAAAAAAAAAAGATAAAAAAGAAAAAGAAAAAACAGCAAGACACAATACTTAGACCAAAGCGAGGAACAGACCGCCTGCAAATGGGCTAAATGAGCGGCACATAAATTTTAAACTCAGCGTCCAGAGATCTGTGCTTTCCTAAATCGGCGATGTGCTGCAAGATGGCGGAAGGTGGATGGTGCCTTGCATGGCAGCGATAAGATAGTGTGAGTATGCCGAACGTGTCCCAACATTCACTTTTCTGTGGCTATTCAAGCAGACTCTACCGCAGATAATAACAAAAGATGCATCACCATGGAAGTACTCATACAAAAAGTACCTACACAAGTATACTATCGGCTGTTCATTTTCGGGAAGCAGGCCGAAGAACTGCATTTACTTCCTCTGTTGTATTTTGGCTACAGATACCAACCAGGATCATGAACCACCATCGATAGGTACCCTTGCAATCAACCCCACGTGCCTCACTGCAGGCTCTCAAACCGAGCTGCCAATCCAACACAACGCGGCAGCCACTAGGTACCGTGGAATAACTAACACAAGCCTTTTGTCGAAACATCGGGTTTCAATGGCAGCTTATCCCGTCCCCCCTGCGGAACGTGAGACACGCGGCACCTTGTTGCCCGTGTTGAGCCGCGCTGGAACACGTCCCGTTTCACAGTAGTTGTTTGCAGGCACCCGATTCCTTTACGCCCCCGTTACCAATGCCAGCCACACAACGATTTGGCGCGGCGTCTTCTGCCAGGTTGTTCTCGAAACACGACACACATCACGGTCTTGAAACGACGACAGCTCGGGCGCCCCGGCTTTTCCCCCATACTTAGGGCCATGAGGAGATGAATATATACGCACACTCTTAGGCGGACCCTACTATAGGCGTACCAAGGATTGGCAACGAACAAGGTGGGGGAAAAAACACAGCAGAGCTGCTTGGCCTTGCATTAACATACCCCTGTGGCGCAGGTAGCCTCATTTTCAGAGCACTTCCCATGTACATACTTGGTGTCTCGACGGGAGGATGAACCTAGATGATATTTCACTACGTGTTTAAATGCTCATAATCTGTCAATGCAACCGACATGCTTTGGATACCACAGACTGGTCGCTCTATATCGGCAATGATATTAACACACTACTGCTACGGCCAATGCTACCTGAGTAGGCCACTATCACAAAACGGGCGATCATCGTCTAAAGAAGTGCCTACCCTTATCTAAATGGTCGTTCATAATATTACACGAGGCGGCCAGTTCATACAACATTGGATACCTTCTGATCGTAAGTTGGCCTATAGCCCTGTCCATCTATCCTGAAGACAGCATCTATTCTTAGTCCGCGTAACAGCGCGCTAAGGCTCTGCTGTTGATATCATCTTCAAAAACGAACTGTCTACCGCAAATACCCAGTACTTACCAGGTATGTAGGCAAGTAGCAACCTCAAACAGGACTCGACTCCCTGATCGGCGCCATACACAACGGCTCTGTTCTTGCTTTTGAGAGCGGTTACTTTGCGTCCGAGAGGAAGGAACAATTTGTACGAAGACACCGTACAAGAGGATAGGCTGAAGATACAAATTAGAAGTCTGGTACCTTAGCTAGAGCCCAATCTGTCTCGGCTTGTGAATAGCTACCTCAGTACCTAGGTGCGTACCAAAATACCCGCATGCACGTGGGCTAAGAGCGAGTGCCCTCAACATAGTTATAGGTGGCACCTTGCTTGATATTGAATAGATCTGTCGCTCACAGCTTGGCATGATATTTTGATATCATTGAAAAGAGAAAACGCGTAAAACTACAGGGCGCTGGGCGTCAAATCAGAGGAGGTCGTCAAATTGGTGTTAACCGTGGAGACATTTGTTCCAACTGTTGGGATTTCCTTTACCTCTGGACCCGGGACTCCACCTATCCACATCCATCGATGGCTGACCGTCAGTGCCTCAACACCACCACTGGGAACCGACCCCACTACAACCCACACGCATATCCCTTTGGCTCAAAGCCGGGTGTTGTTCCCCAAAATATTTTTGTTCTTTTGTACTCTTTCCGGAAGACCTGATTCCGCTTCACCACCACAAGCACCGTTCAAGAAAGAGACTACCCTTTCCATGTTCCTTGTGTAAGATGGAAGCGACGCCAGAGCTGGAAGAGGTCTATCGGCGCACCGCTGCCGACCTCCGATCTATTTCGCGTGCCGAACGCAACTTCATCCTGGGCCACCCACCGCCCGGGGAGGGTGACCGGCTGTGCGTTGCCAAAACGGGCCACACCCGCGCGGGCCTGGTGGCCAACGCGTTTTCCAACCCAGGCGAGCTCACGCTCTGCAACGCGCAGATTCTCTGTCATCATCAAGGCGTGACCTGGGACCTACCAAAGCCTGCCAGCTCGGGTGGCCTTGAGGAGCTCGAGATCACGCTGTTGGGCCAACTCAAGGAGCCCACGCCGCTGAAAAAGCTACATTATGGGATATCCGCTCAACTGAGGAGACTACTGCTGTGAGAAACGCCGGGGCAGGACGTACCCCCACCATTGGGAACTTGATGAGAGGGTGGGCGTACTGTGCGGCCGGGCGGTGGGTATTATCCATGATGTCCACTGCCGAGTCACGCACCCGACTGCAATCTGACGCGTGGCCACATAAAATTCCACTGGACTACCAAGTTCGATGCAGGTTGAGCAAGCCCACCAAGCGGCCCAACGTTGTCCAGTACAAGAAAAATATCACCCCTCACTGCACCCCCCATTCCGCGCGGCCTAGTTGTACCGCTTGCCGCATTGGATGGGTCCCTCCGCTCCCCCCCATACAAACCATGAAAATGAACTATCGTGGATTGCCGGTAATCATCGTCTTTGCAGCTGGATTGTGGTTTCTCTTCTCCAAATTCATACCATTTATTGCCCCAAGGACAACCATGCCATTGAATCGAAAGCTCGACCTGCTCACCGCCACAGCAGGTGACTTGCGTCGCCTTCACGAGGCAGGTGAGTATACCAGCGTCGAGCTTGTGAAACCCCATCTCGCCCAGATCACAGCGCACGATCACGCCGAGATGAAGCTCCACGCTATGATAGCTACTGCTCCCACTGACAGGGTTGTGGAAGAGGCGCGGGCTCCGGACGAGGAAAGACGTACAAAGGGGCCCCGCTCACAACTCCACGGGATCCCGATCATTTTGAAGGTTCATTCACAGATTCATTGGTTGTGTCTAATTACAGCCAAGTGAATCATATATCTAATTCTCCCTTACAGGATATCATAATGACACCTTCGTTTGGAATGGGCACCACGTCGGGGTCCTTTGCTCTGAAAGGCCTGACTGCAAAAAAGGATGCGACAATCGCCACTCTCCTCAGAAAGGCAGGGTGCATTGTGATCGGAAAGTCGAACCTTTCAGTCAGTTAACAGCTTCCCACCCGACTTGACCTGGGGCTGTTGCATTGCTGATTGTAGTCGGGCAGGAATGGGTCAACTCGCAGGGCTTTGATGTGACTAGTGGATGGTCCCCGGTGGGAGGGCAGGTATGGGTTTTCTCTGTCAACATAAGAGCAAGGTGGTGGGCACTAACAGAAAGTAGACCCAGTCCCCGTATGTGCGAGGTGGTGTCGACCCCAAAGACGTATGGCTGGGCCACAGTGTGGGTTACCTACATTTTCCGTTTCCCCCAATGCCACATCTCCTCTGACGGCCTTGCTCGCAGACACCTGCTGGCTCTTCCTCTGGCTCTGCAGTGGCAGCAGCAGCCGGGTTCGCTCCTATCTGCATCGGAACCGAGGCCGATGGGTCAATTGTACAGCCAGTGATTCGCGCTGCGCTTTATAGCATGAAGGGAACGGTTGGGAGTGTCAACATGGTGGGGACTCAATCTGGGGTGCCGCCTGGGACAGCGCTGGGCCAATGGCCAAATCTGTCGAAGACTGCGCTGATGTAATGGATATCCTTCTTCCTGGACAGGGCTTCCGCTCCTCACTCAAGCGATCTTGGGAAGGGCCTAAGGATTGCTCTCTTGAACTGTGAAAAGTGGCAGTGGGATGATGAGGATTGCAAGAGGGTACCAGAATTCGACGAACAACACGTAGGCCCCCCTAAAGTTATCATTCCGAGCAGCACACTTACGATATGGCAGAAGCAGGAACTGGCTATCGCTTTGAAGACGATCGAAGCGCTAGGCGGAAAAGTGGTTTACGATGCTCCACTTATGATGCTGGACGACGTTGTCGAGAAGTACAAGACCGTCGCCATGGGGGCTCTCTCTCGTATGCATGTTCGCTTGCCCGCTGTAGGTCTCTACTAAACTCAACACCAGGGCACCAACTCAGCTTTGTCATCGAGAGGTACCTGGCGATATTTGACCAACCTGGTTTGCGGACCTTGAAGGACCTTGTCGAGTGGAACAAGGGGCATGCGGAATTGGAGCTGCCAGCGGGTGCGTATTTTAATCACCTGTAGGATCTCTACCGACCTGACCATGTCCCACAGAACAACCGAGTCAGGTCGTGCTCGAGAACGGCCTTAAAGACACCATGGCCGAAGAAGAATACCACCGAGGACTCAAGCATCTTCGTCAATATGTACGGGACAGTGTGGAGGCACTCTGGCGCGACACAGACACGGACATCATCATCGGAACTGGAGAGTCGCTATTGACTACGACCGCTGCCGCCGCAGGCTAGCCCATTGCCACAGTACCGTTGGGTCTCTCAACGTTGAATGGCAGATCGTTTGGTTTGGAGCTGGTTGCTAGAGCGGGTGCCGAGGAGAAGTTGTTCGAAGTTATGTCTGCATGGGAGGCCACGTTCCTAGATTCCAGGAGCCCTCCACCCATGCTTCTTGTCAGAATACGGGATTCACCAGTCCAATCAGGCAATCAAGTATGGTTGTTTTCAGCGCTTGTTGCGGTGCTTGTTTTATTGTTGTTGTTCGTGTCTTTTTCGATCCCGACATGTGGGTCCCCTCCGGGTTTTACCCGTCGAGATGAGGGGTGGTGGTTAAGCTAAACATGCCCCGTTTACTTCATATCCGAAGCCTCCACCCCGATATTCTGACACTTCTGAACTGGACATCAAGCTCGTAATAGTCGCTCAAGAATACAAATGAGAGAATGATTCACATGGTAGATATTCTCTCTGATCTTTGTCTGCTGCATTTTCATTGGTATCAAACGGCCTGCGTTATTTACATACTCTAGGACGTAGTAATTCACAAACAATGTTCCATAATTCAGCACTCTTACATTGTAGGCGTAGTAAACATGTTTAAGTCTTCAAACCGGTCTACAGTGTCACCCGAGGCAGAATACTTGATTAATGTTATAGGTCTATAGCTATAACTAGGCCCCGGATGAATCAATTTCGAGATGTTAAGCAACGGAAAACCCAAAGGAAAAAAGAAAGAAAAAGAAGAAAGAAAAAAAGAAAACGGAGAAAAAGAAAAGGTTTAAAAACCCGATATACCGGACTGAGGTTAGCAGACTCAACGATAGCGAAAGTAAAGCCGTCGGTAATGCAATGAGCTACAGGTGTCCCATTAGTTAGAATGAGAAGTCCAGTCTGCATAGCAATAGCCAACGCTGCCAACGCTGCCAATGCTACCACTAATGAAATAACACCGAAGAAAATAGCAGCCCAGACCGTGTAAAATTGCGAAGTGTTGCGCTTGTCATGAAAAAGGGTGGTAAATGACGTTGGTTCGATAAGTTTCGTGTATTCCTGTAGCGCTATGAGTCGGTCTCCAAAATATGGGAAGTCGTACTGAGCCGAGTAGACGGTTTTCGCTCCAGGTGCGTCAATATCATCGTATAATGGTTCTTTCTCCCAGTCTTGAGTGCAGAGTTTAAACAAGAGCGGGTCTGCGTCAGGGTCGATGGCCTTTTGTTGTAGCCGTGGGACCTTTTCGCGCTTCTTGAACAGAGCCCGAGACCGTCTATCCTGACCAAACACAAGGCGAAACGTGAGGAGGACTTCTTTGTAGAAGCCGCTTGCGTGCAGCTCGCTGGCATTTTGGCGGGACCCTGGGGCCGACCTGTTGTTGCTATGGCGGCTGCGTTCCAAGCAATCCCGAAACAGTCTATCTACACGGTTAGATCTAGTGATTTCTGGTCCAGCTTATCACGCAGCTGTTTTAAAGAGAGGGCTTGGAAACTTACTGATCCAGGTGTGTTTCATTGCGTTCCCCCTGTGCCATGATTGCGCAAAATGCTGGTACGCGAAACATCATGACGGTTTTATTCCTCCTATCCAGCTCCAAATGCATGCAGACAGAATCCACCCAACGAATTTTGAGCCCCGCAAGTTTTGAAAAGGTGAAGTAACAGATATTCACGGCCTTCAATGCGTTTGACTCGAGCAATATTGTCTGATCTGTGGGAAGGCGTGCGATTGGCCCTCTCCTCTTGGTGAGGTGACGTAAGATATCGCAAATTGCTATAACTATTTCGAGACTCTTTGAGGGGACGGCTGGTCACAGCCCATGTATCCGTGGGCTGGCGGCTGACGGCAACTTCTTGGTGCACGTGAATTGCGATTATCTCCCGCTTGTACTGGGGAGAGGGGAGGTAGAGCATCGATACCAGGCCCAGCACTCATCAAAGGTGCCACCGTCAGATGAGGGGTTGATTGGTATCTTGTCGAGGAAAAAGGCTTTTCTGAGATCATCCCCTGTTGTATTAGAAACTATCCCCCCATGGTCAGTTCCCTGAACGCAGACCCTAGGTAGGGTAGCTTGAATGTCCAAATTGGATCGGTGTCGTATCGGTTGTGACAAGCTGAGGCACCAGGTCCAGCAGTTGGCCTTCTCCACCAAGCGTTATGAGGACCGGCAAGCCCGCGACCTGCGAAGAATCAAGCCGGCGTGTAAGATGTGTAAAAGGTCCAGGGACAAATAAAACTTTGCGGGGACCCTGGCGGAGAGGCTACCGTCCGCGAGCGCTTATTAAAAGAGCGCATGTTAGCCATGCTACCTGAAGTACATACAACGTGACCGCGTCGCAGGAGACTATCTCCTTGACGTCGTCCTGTCTGCGGTTTCGGCCTCAGTTGCCCAAGGTCATGACGACGACGACGCTGTCTCCATCTGCTCCAACGACATTGACCCCGATGATGACTTCGCCTGATACAGCAACTCCCGTGAGTTCCTCGTGATCGATACAATCGCTCGCCCATTACTTGGAACCATGATACCTTCAGAATACGTCGAGATGCTCGAAGACTCAGGCAAGGCTCTCTCACCCCCTCAAATCCCTCGGGGAACAGCACCAATGGCAACACCACCGCCCCCTCAACCATCCCGGCGCTCACCCAAGCGCATTTCTACCATGGGAATTCGTACTATCCCTTCGGCATTCAAGGACCCAAGCATGGCATGCACCGCCAGTGGAGCACTACACAGATCATCTCGCACATAGAGCCCAACCTGCCGCGCTACTTCCCGGACGTCCAGTCGCTATATCTAGTGGACTACGACCTGACGCTGCGGCCCGACAGCACCGAGCTGCCGACACAGGGGCAGCGGAATATGTGACGTGGTTGAGGCAGTACTGGACACGGTTTTCGGCCTAGAAAATTTGAAGTAGGGCTGGTGGCGTATTTAGTGTTGAATCGGGAAGGGAAGGTGAGCTTCAAGCGGAAGGCGGAGAGACAGATCTGGAAGCCATGCAACTGACGAGAGGTTGCTGGTTCCCGTCTCCTCGCTTGGTTGGTCGGCACTGAAATAACTAGAAGTTAATGTAGAATAAAGATGCAAATCGTACTGCAGAATCATGGTAGTTACAGTGAGCCCGTTTGCCGGTGGTGTGAAATTACAATCCGGCGCTACGCTTCAAGCTGGATTGTGGGATGGGGAACCTGTTGATACGTTACTTCAGTACCTTGATTGTCTCTCTTCCTCACAGAATTTCCCCAATGCGCCGATGCAAGGGTAACTGAATGATATGAGATATAAAAGTTCCCCAAATCAGAGAGAAGGTGAGAGGGGATGGAGATATTTTCACCCACCGAGAGCTGTGACATTCCCCTTCATCGTCGAGACTGGGTAAACCACGTGCCACCAATAACTAAATAATATAGGCACTTTTGCTTGGCCTTGTGGTGTACCCGCCTTGGCCGCACAGGGTAGGGAAGACGGGTACATGGCTCGGCGATGGCTAAGATCGGGGATGGTGCGGTAAGTTTCCCCAACGGGCAGTACTTTTGAGTTTGTTCCTCCGTGCATCAGCGTTGCTCACTCCCTGGCCGCATTAAAAGACCCAATCACAAAGCCCCGATCCGCCCAGTGTAAATCCCCCAACTTGGAAGCTGTTTCAGATTGCCATAAGTTAATATGTGGTGCCTTGCTAAGAAGAAGAAGGAAGCAATTGATCGGCACAGACCTGCCTTTACCCGCAATTTAGCAGCTGATCCGACTCTTGATGAACGCGATGATGGTGTCGAGAATTCGAGGGCCCATGCCGTCCCTTCCCTCTTCAACCCTTCAATTGAACTCGAAGCCCTCTGAAGCAATGTTCGGGAAGGTGCATCTGCCTCGTCGTCGTGGCTGCCTCTGTATGATATTTGCACCTTGCACCCCGCTCTCGGACCACGGTTCCAACCTTCGATTGGTGTGAAGACCGAAATGTTTTCCCGGCACCGGATTTTGGCCGCCTCGCTTGCCGTTGGCATCACGCTCTTCCTGTGGTTTCGCACGCCGCAGTGGCCGGTACCAGCAAACAGACGCTCTCCGGAGGTCCTCAACAGCACTCTCGGGGTAAGTTGCCATTACCATAACCAATTAGCAATTCCAAAGAACCCCACTGAATTCCAGCTCCTAGTTTCAACACATATTCGCCATCAATCTCCCCTGGCGAACCGACCGCCGTGACGCATTGGCCCTGGCTGGTGCCTTGTCCGGGCTCGACATCACATGGGTTGACGGGGTTTTGGGAAAAGACGTGCTCGACAAGACGCTGCCGGGAGACCCGAACAGTCGCCAGGGAAATGGGGGGTTTACGACGGGGAACAAAGGGTCGTGGAGGGCGCACATGAATGTCTTGCAGAGGTGGGCTCTGAAGTTGTCGATTTCCATTCAGTTCTCATCTAACTGCGGCGCAGGATCGTCCACGAGAACGTCACTAGCGCCTTCATTCTCGAAGACGATGCCGATTGGGACTTGCGCCTGAAGAGCCAAATGCAGGTCTTCGCGCAAGCATCTAGGGCTTTCACACAACCGTCAAATGGGCAGTCTCTCGCAGAGCAGTTCAGCACTCACGCCGACCCAGAGCTCCCAATCACACAGCTGCCGCCGGGAACTCGTCCCCGTCTCACGCCCTACGGAGACAATTGGGACGTCCTGTGGCTCGGCCACTGCGGGACCGACTTCCCGGCCGCAACCGCCCTGCGAGTGACGATCCCCGACGATATGACTGTTCCATCCCCGAACCATCTCAAACCGCACCCCTTTGCCCTGCAAGACGCTCTCGCCGAGGAATATCCCCCGCATACGAGGGTCGTACACCCGTCACGCGGAACGGCATGCACACAGGCATACGCTGTCAGTCAGCAAGGAGCAAGGAAGCTGCTGTGGCAGTTTGGGCTCCAAACACTGACGACGGGATGGGACCTCATGTTGCGGGATTGGTGTGACGACATGTACAGCCCTCTCGGCCCCGACACGGTGGACGAAAATGGAGAGGACGAAAAGAGGAGGGCTCCGATCTGCGTGACAGTACAGCCGCCATTGTTCAGTCATCACTACGGAAAAGGGGCTGCCTCTGACATCATGGCTCCCGGAGGAGGATTCGTTAACAAGGATAAGGAAATGACTCCATACGTAAGACTCAGCGTCAGGATGAATATGGAGAGGTTGGTGAATGGGCAGAGGGGTGTCGAGCAATGGGAGGACGATACTGTCCATCTTGGAGACTGATTGTTGACCGGTAATTACTCCAACTTGCGTATCCAACAGCATGGACATTCCCCGCTGACAGGTAACGCCTTAGTTGAGATCTCGAACGAGTGACTTTCTAGACCCACAACCACTCGACATCGAAGGCCACCGGACACGTGCTCATGGATTGATATCCGGGCTCTTCCTCCAAAGCCACTACTTAGTGGCCTCTGCCGGCCGCACGACGGCCATGTCTCATCTGTATCAACAACCTTATTCAGTCAAAGTCCGGCGGACGGAACCTCCCTCGACTTCGACGCGCAACCACAGAACACAGAAAGAAAGCTACATCGTAACACTGGAATGCCCCGTAAAGCCCGCCGACCGAAGCTCACCATCCTGGTTGAGGTGTTACGCAGGCTCTAGCGCATACATTGAAGGGGGTACGATAGCACGGCGTCTCCCCCACCCGTACCATGACGGATGCACGCGTGAAACTTTGCTCCGATCTACGGCAGCACCTTCTTCACAATCATGGGGGGCGGGCGGCACTTATCCCGTGTCAAGTAACGATGTCTGAACCGCGGAGGACAAGGGCAGGATTGAGTATCAGTGGCCGGCTTCCTGTTTTACAGGGGTCACGGTGCAAGGGAGCAACAGTGTTGAAATCAAACCGTTCAGGCTTCAATCAGATGCATAAACCGGTGTAGCTGAATACTTTCGGGAATATGGTTTTATGACTGCACTTTCAGCCAAGGTGCCTTGGGCAGCCCAGAGCCCTCCTGTCGGTAACGATTGAATCGACGAATTGATATATAATCAACAGTTCCGCACGATCTAGCATACTATCTGTCAATCTTATCTTCTTAGTACGTTTGCGTACGTATCTAGCGCGTTAGCATGGTTGACGTCGTGGTGGAATGGCTAGGGAGTGTGTGGCGTTCGAGTTCGAGCATGTCTAAAACGGAATTAGAGGTTTTGAGATTGGGAGGCAAACTTCAGTCGGCAAATGAAGATATTATGACATAAAACACGAAACGAGGTGTGGGCGGGAAGTGGGTTATTTGATGGACGAAGGAGGACGAATTGAAGCTGACCGTGGCAACCTACCTTAATTAGCATGTTAACTTGAAGACTTCAAGCATCGAAAGTCTTGGGTCAACAACCCCTGGTCAGGTGGAGGATATCATCCGGAACAGGGATTGGGATGTGTGTTGTTGAATATCATGGCACTTGCTCTAAGGCCTGTATCGTTTTTCTCACAGGGGTATAATATTGTGCCACAGTCACAGTTGGCGGTTGGGGGTTCATTCAGGAACCGAGAGTGGAAGGATGACACAAGGTGGAAATGGAAACACCGAATTCAGCTGATTGGGTTCTATACTGACGGGCCCAATCTCAGCCGGTTAGGCAGCAAAGTTAGCCGCGTTCAAATATGCCAGACTTACTTCCTCTTTCCCCAACTCGCACCATACATTCGTCTTCTGTGACAGCACCCGTCTTCAACCCGCACCACGCCGACACCGCTGACCTGCGCCTCTGACTTGTTCGCTCTCAGATGACCAGGCGATACCTCATTGCTACTCAGCCAACAGCACCACACCATGGCATCATACAACATCTACCTTGCCGAGTCACTCGGGGGAGGCAAGGGGGACCACCACGCCATTCTGGTCGAGAACGCCGCGCTTCCGTCTATCACACCTGATACCAACCCACGGGCCTTCCTGTACCAAGTCAAGGGCAGCATCGCCCAAGGTATGACGTACGAGTTCCGTGATGCACGGGAAGAGGACTCGTTTCTGGGCAAGACACTGCTTGGAACGGTTGAGGAGAGCGACTTCAACTGCATCGACCGCATCTGCGCTTCCCTGCCCGCGCCTAAGAAACAGTTTAACGGGCCGAAGCGGCTGTTTCCTCGGGAGAAGCTTTACAGGTGCCAGGCGTGGACACGGGATGCCCTGCAGGCTTTGGAAGATGAAGGGGTTTTGCGGAATCTGCATGGGGCTTTATGGCAGGGCATCCATGAGGGAAGGCGGACGGAGACGTGGAGCATTTGAAGCAGAGGGGGTGGATAAAAAAGGTGAAAAGCGAGGATGGAGGGTGCGGGGAGAGGTGTTTAGCTGTGTCTTAAGGCGGTAGTATAGAATCCATGATCATCAAGACACGGGTGAAGCGAACATTGGCGAAGCGATCGAGGGGATGACGACGTATATCATGTCCGAGCTCACAGCCACCTTTATTTCGGTATCGATCTGTAGCCCTGTACCAATCCTTGGAGATAACCGATGACTCCGAGTCCTCCCTCCATCCGTACCACGGTCTAAAACCACCTTGCTGTCGGATATTATCAACGATGCCATTCCTCCCAGTCCATGCTTGTATGTCCTGCTCTGGGGCTCACTCCTCCTCCTGGTAAATCCAGGCCCACATGATAGAGCCACCGCTGTGCACACACCATCGTCAGCTTCATGATCCCAACCCAACACCAACCACACACAAGAACAAGAACAACAAACTTACCACGCATAGCCAGAAAAGGTATCGACTGCATTGCGGGCCTTGGCCTGGGCATCGAACGTCGCAAGGACGTACCAGGCCTCCTCGCCCTCGGCGCGCAGCAGCTCCGCAAAGATCAGGCCAGACGAGGTATCGACCTGCTGAGCCTGCTCCATCTGCCAGTCACCTTGGCCACGACCACCACCACCGCCGCGACCACCTCTGCCACGGTAACCGTTGTTGCCGCGGCCACCGAAGCCGCCAAAACCGCGGTAACCGCCGCCGCCGTAATTGTATGTAAGAAGAGGATCAGCCATGATGGGGTGGCGCGCGAGCTTGCTGCGCAGGTACTTCTTGCCGGCATCGGCAGCCCAGTCGGAGCGCGCGGAATCGCTCAGTGGGCCGATCAGCACGCGCCAGGGCGAGTCGACGACGACGCGGCCCTGGGCGAGGAGGGCGTAGATGTTGTGCTGCGTGCCGGTGAGGGTGGGGTAAGGAGGGCGGGGTGCGGAGTAAGGAGGGCGGGTGAACATGTCCGGGACAAGAGGGGTGATGGTGTGCGGGAGAGGGATGTTGTATAGGGTCGTCCCACTGGGGGTGTCGCCCGTGATGATGTTGGGGAGGGTGCCCGCCGTGCTGGTTTGGAGGTGGGGGCGCGGGTTCCAGGGCCAGGGGGTCATCGGGAGGCTGTTGATGGCCGCGACCACCCGGACAATGTCGGCAGGGTCCATCCAACCTTGGGCGGTGTCGTCGTCGTTGTTGTTGTTGTGAGCTGCGCCCGGGGTGGGAGCAGGGGCGACGGTCGTCTCCTCCGCGGTGGAGGACTTGGGGGCCGCAGGAGACAATGAGGTGGGCTGGGCCGGGGCCACAGCAAGGCTGACAACGTTGTTGTCAGGGTTGATGGCGCCGGGGGACGGCGCGGGGATGTCGTTGCCCGTGTTGGGCGAAAGATTGACCTGGTCCTCCGAAGAGGACGGCAAATTGGTGCTGGGCGCTGTGGCCCGGGGGGTGGTGCTGTCGGCCTGGGTGGGCTTCTTCTCCTCGCCGTGGTCGGAGTCGGCGGCGGCGATCTGTGACTCTGCGTCGTAGAAAATGTCGATGAGGTCCGACTCCTCAGAGCCGGACGCGGAGACGACGGAGCGGGCGTCGTGGAAGACGTCCTCTTCCCGGATGGAAGAGGCGTCGCCGGAGGTCTCCGGCAACGGGGCGTCGCTCAACAGGCAGACGCCGTAATCGTATTGCCGGGGGTCTGGATGGGCTCGGATTAGTTGGGTGTTCATTTCGCGCGTTTCGCGGGCTGCCCCGATTTGTAACAATCGGCGGACACCGAAAACACAAAACAAGAGCCCCAGCGGGCAACCACAGAGTCATCGGGGGAGCAGGCAGGATGCTGCAGAAGCTGAGGGAAGGGCACAACAAAAAAGAAACCTACTCGAACCCCGGGCCTCCTCGCCGCCCTCGGCAGCGTCGTCGCCGGCGCGCGACTCGATCTGAGGCGCCGCCTCACCGCGGCCCTCCTCCTTCCCCCGCTCGAAACCTTGGGCCCAGCCGTGCTGAAACCCCGCCTGGTAACCCTTGGCGAAGGGATCGTCGTCGTGTCCGCCCGAGGCGGACCTGCCCAGCGTGGTGGGCGACATGGTGGTGGTGGTTGGTCGATTATGCTGACCAGGCGGGCGAAAACGAGAGAACGAAGGCAGAAACGAGGGTGGTGGGTGGTGAGGTGGATGTGGGAGGGTTGGAAAGAAGAGGAAGAAGAGGAAAGGAAGAGGAAGGAGGGGAGCAAACTGGGTTGGGCACTTGAAGGTCGAGAAAAATCGAGAAGTGCAAGGTCAGATGGATCATAGCGCCTCATTCGCCGCCAGATTTAGCTTGATAATCCTCGCACAACCTGCACCACTCACACTTGTTCTTCGACAAAGCCATCTTATTGTGGTTGCACTGAATGGTGCTTGCCAGTCTCCGCGGCGTGCTCAAAACGTCCAGGAAAGGGGAATCACTTACACAAACGTTGGGTTCAAGTTCGGACGGCGACGCACGGTGACGACGGAAACAAAAGGTCGACGGGGGCTATAGGAGCTCAGAGGGGTCAAAAGGGGGCTGGTGAGCGCAGGGGATAAAGGCCAAACTCGAGGCCAGCCGCGGGGGTCAAAGGGGGGCGATGTTGAGAAGACAGCAACAACGGGGGGTGGGAAGAAAGCAGTTTGTCAAGATTGGCCGGCAGCCCTTACAGAGCAGCCTCATTAGAAGGCAGCCCCTGGTTACCTTGAAGACAGGCCGGACGAGCTGAGTTCCAGATGGAGACCGTTTAACCATGGCAAGCTCGGGGAATCACCACAAACGTGGATGATGCCCATGTCAGGCGGGGCTCATTCAGGGTGGGTGCCGAATATCCTACCATCCCCTTGATTCAAATCAATGCCGCGGTGAAAGCAGAGCTTGTCTCACAGAGATGGACAGGCCAGATCCAACAAACAAACATCAAAGATGCTAATAACCCCATGGATATTGACACACCTGTTAAAGCGACAAGCCAGGGCAAGAATGGGAGAGTTGGTGAAGTCACGATCTGAGCTTTTAGTCAATGCCAACAGGGCTGACAAGGCTGAGACAGGGGTTAAGAAAAGCATCCTTAGCAGACAGTACCTTCCAACATTCCGGGCACCAGAGGAGCATCCGACCAAGCTCGGAACCCTCACCAACTCCAGGAAGCGAGATTGACTAGGTGCAAGATTCGCTTCCTTGGCCCCAAGTACGCAAGCAAGTAGCTAACTGCAACCTGAAACTTGTCAACTTGTTGGGGTATCTTTCCATTCTCTCAACGACCGAAAAGGCTTCAATGGCTGAGGTTTAGAAGGCGAGGGAAATGAATGCCAGGACTATTGGTCACGGATACGGTCTGCTCCTTTGCACTTGATTGGCTTTATCTATCATTTCGTAAGTGGCTAGCTATCAAGGGCTATCATGGACTCAGTGGATGTGATGGCGGGCCTTTCTTTTAATTATTCTTGTTGTCTTTATCTAGAGCGGTGGCGATGATAGCAGATTGCGGGAAGTAACAATGAGAGTTTTCCACCCACCCTATGGGCCTGATATTCGTGTGGTTCATTCTTGCATTGTGAATAGTCAAATGCAATTATCTACCATTGTTTCCTTGCTTTGGCTCAGCGGGAGGCTCATCCTGAATACTAAACCCCAAGACATTGGAACTGTAACGGTCCCAGGAGTATATTGCAACTATCTGGTGACGACTCTACGAGTACACTAAGCTTGAAGAAGAAAAGGAAAGATGAGAGAGTCTGGCAGCTCGTGGGGCTGCTTTATGATCGTGAGTGCGGTGGCCCGAGCGCATTGCTAGAATGTTCGGTGCGCTGTGGGGCAACTGGGAATAGCTTCATCCAGGGGTTCGGTGGACCGTGCTTGTACGTGAGCTGGCCGAGGGTTACCGAGGCTCACCTCGGGCACAGCCCGTTACAGGAACAGCGCCGAAATGTAAATCGCGGCAATGCGGAAATTAGACCATTAATTTCAGCGAGTAACTGATTAACGTTACCTTATTTTTCACACGAGTAATGCTGCAATGAGAATAGTGCCTAGATAACTTCGAAAGCGAAAGACCTACCTACGTAAATGTGGCTTTGAGGTACGACCATGTGCAACTCCCAGATTGTGTTGAAATAGTTTAGACCTCGGAACAAAACAAATTGGCCCATTCTGATGCTCGGCGAGCACATCATCAGCCGCTGGCCCACATCCATGATGGAAACTGTAACTTGAGCCTGCCTATCGCAATGTCGTTCCGTTCGTCTACCCACCAGCTTATGTCTACAAGGCTGAGCCATGATGACGGCGTTGTGAAACTTCAAAATGTTTGAAGTATATACTTCATTTCTGCCAGAAAACGGGGGTACTTGCCTACTTCCACAATATCACTCTACGGTGCTCCAACTTCAACGCCACCAGCTTGATCCAACCAAACCTCTGCCTTCATCCACACTCGACCATTGTTGTAATCCTTTCCATCGCCGCTCCCGAACGCGACGATGGCGGGGTGCGCTACAATACCAACAAACCAGCCGTCGCACCGGTCGTCATCCTCATACAACCGATGGAGGGGATGCGCCTGCATAATATCGGAACCCGCTTTGAACGGCTGGCGATGGAGCTCGGGCAATGAGATCACATGCACTAGTACTGTCCGTCGAGTCCACAGCCTGTAAGACAGCTCCCCCGCATACTGAACGATGGACTCTAGCTCTTCAAAACACTGCGGGTCTGCCTTGCCTGCCGATTTGATCAGGTGCTTGGCCGGACTGTCGTAGAACTGGCTGGCGAAGCGGCGGCAGACTGCTTTCTTCTGGGATTCGATGTAGTTGTAGTTGCCTGAGTGTCGTCCAGCCCCTTGTTGCACGTCGGCTGGCGGGGTAGCGAGGAGCCGGAGCGTCCTGGAGCGCCATATATGAGACTCACTTTCGTTGACTTCAGAGACATTAGTACCCAGTTACCTGTTGAATTGATCTCCCCCGTAAACTTCTCACCTTCGTTAATTGCTCGGTATACACTCTCTAACGCCCCACAATCGTCGCCCAGTGCAAAGAATGGCTGACCCATGATGTTGGCGTAGACATGATGAGAGAACAGACCCTGGATGCATATGGCGGGTGACTTCCGGTTCATGGGTCCAGATTGGAGGTGTTCGATTTTGCTGACATCCGGCTCCCCGGAACGGAATCGGACCACTTCAGCAAGGAGCTGAATCAACGAGGCGTGCTCGTCCGATGCCAACCCCCGAACCTCGCTCATTTCGCCAATCGCATACTTTTTTGCCCAGTTCTTCAGGCGGCCATGCAGTTTCTCCAGATCGGCACGAGCTGTGCTGTCGTCGCCCGCGGCCCATGAATCGCCTCCAATGCCTTCAAATGCGAGGGCCTGGACTTGTCGGATTTGCGCCTCCTGCTTCTTCACGCCGAGGCTCATATTATCACGCTCCGCTTGCATCTCCCGGATAGTTTGAGCGAGCCGCCCATTTTCTTTCTGTTCCGCATGAACTTTGCCCCACGCTTGGTCAGCCTCCTGACGTGCGTCGCGGACCTGGTGTCGTAGTTCGTGAACCTTGGTCCGCAACTCGTCGATCAAGATCTCGTTGTCGGTAGGCTTTTCGCCGGAGTCACCCCAACGCCCCAACCATCCCAGCCATGGACCACTTCTTGTTCTTTCGGGTTTGGATAGAGGGTCGCGGCCCGCAGTCGGCCCAGGGTGTCTCCCTATAGGATATGCCTCCTGGGAAGGGCATGGCGTAGCAAGGTCTTCGTCTCGAACCTGGTGTTGCATTTCTGACGGTCTGTCTTTAACATATACACTTGGGGGCTGAAATGACCAAGGCTAACTGAGCGGCAAAGGCGCGGTGTTGAAAATAAGCCAAAGTACCTAAGGTAATCTGTTTGGGGCTTGGGAAGTCTGTTGATGTCGGGGAAAGAAGTCGAGGATTGTGCGCCATGCACAGCCCAGCACCTCGACCTGGGACCACAGTGGGGATCCAAACTCAGGATCCAAAGTTCCCCGCACCCCGACCCCCTTCATCTACCTGGCCATCTAACAGAGAGCACCTCGAGAACTACAAATCGGCGGGGGGACTGCTTCAGCTCTGCTAGAAGGCAAGGTTCTAATGTTCTGGGCCTCCGTACCGTGCATACTACCCCCAACCTGCCCCTGGCTCTTCTGACAGCCAACCCGCTTGGCATAATCCGTACTGACAGCCAGGCCCTGCATCCGGGTTTCCCATGCCAGGCTCACACCAGGGAGCATTTTGCTTTCTGCTGCCCCCCTTCAGCACTCAGAGATCTTGGAAGGCTTCGTTGTAAATAGGGATTCAAGGGCGAGCGAACCTGACCCGTTGTTGTTTTGCGACGTATGGCAGCAGGCGAATACGAGGAGCTGCAGCCCATGATCCTTGACGCTTGCTTCCTCTGCCCGCCAGGGTCGCTCTCAAGGGTCGTCACACTCAACCTGGAACCAACATGCATTACAATATGCATGTTCAGTTGAGGCCTACCATACCCCGCCCCAGCCTTGCCCATTTCTCGAAAAGGGCCTCGGTTGTATCATGAGTCTCCCCGACCCTTCCACAGCGTCCTGCGATAATATCCATCCTCGACCCAGGAAACCGTGTTCCAAATGGTAGCTGATGCGCCCACTTCCACGCCGTTGGCAGCGGATAGGCTGAAAATCATCATCGGGGTGGACTATGGGACCACATTCACAGGTAAAGCCACTCAGTCCAATAATGTGCCAGAAGCTCTGTCTAATATGAGCCAAACTTGAACTGCACAAACAGGCGTTAGTTACGTGACCTCGGACAAGACCAGCATTGATGACATCGACGTAATCCGGACCTGGCCGGGTGACGGCCGCCCCGTCGAAGGCAACTGGAAAACACCCACCGTCATTGCCTATGGAGCCGAGAACCGAAACGCGCGCCGCAACCACTGGGGGTATGAGGTGCGCCCGGGCATGATGTCGTGTTCCTGGACGAAGCTGCTCCTGGACACGTCGGCCGAGACGGCCGAGTTCGACGACCCCTCGTTGCGCGACGCTGCCGGCTCCGCGCTTTTTCATATCCCGCAAGGCAAAGACGCGCAGATGGTGTGTCAGGATTTCTTGACCGAGGTGTACCGCTTTGTGGTCGACAACCTGAAGATGCGCATCACACCGGAGATCTTTGATATGACGCCGATGGAGTGTTACCTCACTGTACCGGCCATCTGGACCGACAGGGCGCGCACCGCTACGTGGGAGGCGGCCAAGGCGGCCGGCTTCGGCTCCCGTCCCTTTGATGCCATCCGGATGGTCGCCGAGCCTGAAGCAGCCGCAGTGGCAGCACTGAGGAAGGACCTGCGACCGGGATCCACGAATGCCGTGAAGGTGAGAGAGCAGCTCAGTATGATGCGGTGGCCGCACTGTGCGGGAGTGGCATTTGATATTAATCTGTATGCCAGGCTGGAGATAATGTCCTCATTCTTGACTGTGGAGGGGGAACTGTGGTGAGCTTCACCGAACTCCAGAAGCCTAACATTAGGTGGTCGTCAGGGTTGGAAGTTTGGAACTGATGCCAACTCCGCAGGACATTACGACTTACACGATTCGGAAAACGTTTCCCTCAATGGAATTCGATGAGATTTGCGTCGGGATCGGTATGATACTTCCCAACGTGCCACAACATGGAGATGGTCCACTGATTCTGAAGGTGGGAAATGCGGATCTACCTACATCGATCGCAACTTCTTTGCCCTGATGAACCGACGGTTCGGCCCAGCCTTCGAAGACGTTCCGCTTAGGCGGAAAGGCCCCGGGAGCGGCTTCATGGCCTCGTTTGAGAAGGCAAAGCAGAGCTTTGGCAGCTCCGAAAACGATTCTTATGAGATCCATCCCATCGACATGCAAGGCGGGTTGGACCAAGAGCACTACGACGAGGATGAAGCAGCTGTTATCCTGTCGAAGTGAGTATAGAATTCCAACTCTTGAATGCGACTTCTTATTACTATTTACTGACATATATCATGATGCTTAGGCGTGACATGGAGAGACTCTTCGACCCGGTCGTTCAGGATGTTCTTCGTCTCCTCAGTCACCAGGTCGAGTACATTTCGCGCACTAAGGGCAAGCGAATTAACGTCAGTTTAGTTCAATCACCTACCGTGGAGAATCATGGTGACTGACGAGTTCATGAATAGACCATTGTCCTGGTTGGTGGCTTCGGAAATTCGGACTACCTGAAGCAGAAATTAGACGCCTGGTGTGCCGCCAACGGCGCAATCAAATGCATCCGTCCAACCTTTTGGTAATGAGCATGGCCGTCCATTGTTTGTTCTAACCTCGTCTTCGGTACTAATTGTATTGCAGCCAAGCCGCCGTCGTTCGCGGCGCCGCTATCAGGGGCCTTGAGGGAGTCATGCCACAAACGCTCATCTGCCGACGTCATTATGGTTTCGACTGTGGAATGCGCTTTCGATCGGGCATTGATGATGCTAAACATGCCTACTTTTCTTGGGGGGAAATCCTCTGTCATGGCCGCATGAAGTGGCTGGTGACGAAGGTTCGTTATTGCTGCTGAAATCGAACATCCCGAGGATACCAGTAACAGTTAGACAATAGGGTGCAGAACTTTCCAACTCCACCTATCGAAAAATCGAGCTCACGAGAACTTGGTCACACGGTGATGCATATGTCTTCAAAGACAAACTGTACGCATGTAACCTTGACTTAGCACCCGAACGTTTCGACGACCCCGGTATGTTTAACAATATGTATCTCGGAGAACTGATGAGCTGACTGACGGCGTGACAGGGATTGAACACATCGGAACCATTACTACCGATTTTACGAATGTCAACATGTCCAGATTCGAACAGATGATGGGACCGACCGGCGTTGCATATAAACTTGAGTTTGAACTCGGCGTTGACTTCAGGTCTGACGAAGGCATTTTGCGGTGCTTTTGTTTGGCCGATGGCAAGACGATTGGCGTTGCCAAGATTGATTTCACCGAACTTACTCGATAGCGGTCCTCTCAAGTATGTTCTCGGCTCGCAGCGAGAGACTGGATCATTCCCAGACAATAACTTAGAGGAGCTAAGGCTGGCAAATGCAACACTGGGTGTGTCCTGCAGTTGGTTCCGTTAGAATGTGACGCCTGTCTCAGGTATCTGAGATACATGTACCTCAACCATCCTAGACACGCATCATATCGGTCATGGTGGAAGCGGTGTGCCTACCGGAGAATTAGGTAAGGTAAGGGAAGTACGAATTTTGATGCTATCCACGTTTCTTGGCAACCTGCAAGAGCTGAACAAGCTGAGATCCATATTCCGTACATCCGATACTGACTGTGGTAAGGCTGGGCGCGCCTGGAACTTCCTTGGCGTGCCTGGATCAGGGCCTTGGCGAGCTCTGTCTTTTCGCCACAGTCCGGCCCCTGAATGGACCCCAATCTCAGGCACAAGTTCCTTGCTGGAGAAATCCTTCGACTTTCGGCGGTCCCATTCGCCGCCGGGCTCGTGTTTGATTGCAACCAAGCTTTTTGTAACATCACGCTACGCTGAAAACAGGCAGACGCCAGGGGAGGGGCTCCGCCACTTTCATCATGGGGTTTATTTCTGGAAAGAAGCCGCCGCATTTTGCGATTTTGAACTTTTGAAATGTTCGTTCCTGCATCGTCAATTGCCAAAATGGAAAACCAACCGCCAAAGTATGTCTCCCCGCCGGGGATGTGGAGATCGAAGCTGGGCCTTCGAGCGGGATCCGTCCTGAGTATCATCATTCTTGCTGGTCTCGGCGGGTCACTGGCAGCAAACCCGCGAATTTCTTCCGCGGACGTGCTAATGGTGGTTTTGATACCTGCCGTGAGTTGCATCTCTTGTCATGATATCCCTGCGCGAGCGTGATTAGTTGACCACATCTCCGCTGTCAGATCATTGTCACTTTCATCTGGGACGTCGCCGAAGCCGCATGCATCCTGAAACGTGGCGGAAACCGAGGAATCCACCCCGGCGCCGTCGTGGCCGTCGACCTCCTCGCCTGGCTTGGCTGGGCCGTCGTCGACCTTTTGCTGTCTTCCTTCGGGTGGTCAGGCCTCGCTATATGATCGACGATTACAGCGGATATGACAGCGACCGATACCAGTACGATGAATCCAAGGTCACGGCCGAGGACCGGGCGCTCGCGACGGAGATTCAAGGCAAGGGACGGGCCATGGTTGTGTTTGGCGTTATCACAACGTGAGTGATGCTGGTCAGGAGGGAGTTGGCTAATCACATCTAACATATCGTTCTTGCCAGGGTCATCCACTTTGCTCTTTTCGTCATCGCCTGCTACGAAACCAACACGCGAAACCGCATGCCGAGGACGGTTTACGTGATGCAGCCCATCTACGGGCCCGGGCCCGTCCAAATGCCCGGGCCATACCAAAACCTCGGCGCGGTTTCCACCCCGTCGATGCAAGGACAACCACTGCCGAACCACATGTTCATGCACGCGCCGCCCAACGAACTGCCCACCCACCCGGCGCCAACTCTCGCAGCAGACACAAAACAAGGGCCGGAGCGATTCGCATAGATTGCGGTCCCCAAATATTTATGTACATACAATACAATAAGTTCGAAATCCCAGCGGTAATCTAATACCTAATTCCAACACAAACCAATCCCTCAGTCGTCAAACCAACCAAAAAACGGTCCCATGAACTTCTCCCTCCACGCCTCCAGGTCAAACACCCCCTCCGTCAACTGGTCGCTTCCCGCATTCCCAGCCCACTGGAACACCGCCGCTCTGACCTCTTCCTCTCCAACCCCAACAATACACTCCCCCACCTCATACTTCCCCCCTTCATATCGCTTCAACCGCCCCCATTCCTCCGCCCCAAACCCGTCCGCCTCACCAACCCGCCATAACTTCCCCGGGATGACAGCCTTGGAGTGAGGGTTGGGAATGAGGGCGGGATATTTCCCGCCCCAGAGGCGCAGGTCGAATCCGTCTTGGATGTGGGCGTCTTCAAGAGGGGGTAGGGGGGAGGGGAGGCGGGTGATAGATTGGAGGACGGTGGGGGATTGGAGGGTGCCGTAGAAGAAGAGGGTGTGGGGAATCGTTAGGGGAGGTGGGGATGGGGGTGAGGATGAACGATGCGGGTTTTTGGTGGTGGTGTTGGTAGTGGTGATAATGGGGGGAGATTGGTGTTGGTGTTGATGAGTCGTTGGATTCGTGGTCCCGGTGTGGAGGGCTTGGGCTGTGAGGTTGGTGGTGGTTTGGACGTTAGTGGCGCTGTCGCTGGCGGTGATGAACTGTGAGTCGCGGTTGGCGTCGGGTTTTGCCAAGGCCTTGGTCACTTTGGGTTGTCTGTCGGACACGGATGCGGCCGAGTCGGACGGCAGGATGTGTTGGGGGATGCACTTTGCCGGGATGCCATCCTGCACCTAAGGGATGGTTATCTTGGCCGAGGGGCGCTGCTTGGCTGGGTTTTTTGGCGGTAAGCTGAGAGTATAAGCAAGTGAAATTGAGAAATTTAATGAAAGGACGTTTTCAGTTTCTTTTTTCGGCGTGTCTTGATCCATCATCGCTTGCCAGAGCCGCTCATTGCTTCGGGGCCGCCGAACACGGCCGCCGCCACTTGTTGACCACCATAGCGACCACGGCAAACGCTCGCCAAGTTGGGGTCCGCTTTCGTAGCACCGGAGCGGCACAATGTTAAGAAGAGGGACTGCTTCTTAAGACCCTTGATATGAAGACGCGGATCAGGAATCATCATGCCCACCGGCAACCAGTAAACATCATGATACCATCCCACAAAAGCCTGACATCAAGCCGTAGTTGCGTTTTGGAGTGGAAGTTGAACTCATAATAAAGAGCAAAACCAAGACCCATGCCGACTGCGGGGCCCTTGCCTCGGAAATCCAGACTCATCTAACCGCACCGGCGTATCAAGCCAGAGCTAGGCCATCACCAAGGACGATACCTTAACACCAGCTCCCCAGCCCAAAATTTGTAAGTCCAGCCTCCCCTCGGAGTAAAAAAGTGGTTTAGGCCATGTTAACAACCACCCAGTTGGACTTAGGCTAGCGAGAGAAGGGGCAGATGGAAGGACCTCGACGGGTTTCATTACAATATCTCACTGAACGAACATTTGCTACATGCCTTTCATATTGGCAATCCATGTGATAGTTATTGCATTATAGTGATTAGTTTTAGGCCCTTGGTTTCCTGGCCTCAGTTGTTGTGGGCCGGACGACATGTAACGATTGATAACACGTCGTCACATCCGACATAGCTATTTCAGCTGCTTCAACTAATAGTCATGGATTATGATGGTTCATTAGTGGTCTATTCGTACATCGTCTGAGCCCCCTGAGCCACAACGCCACCGAACCACTCATTCATGTGGTACTCCATTACTCCCTCTCGCGGACTTCAACCCTCCGAGGCTTTTCTCTTTTCCAGAGGAACACAAGGTTTTGCCCGATTCACCCCTAGCGCCAGCGCAGCCCCTCCATATCGGCCGGCATAAGTCCTCCCACACTTCAACGAGGAGATCCTCTCGGGACTTCCGGGCTTTCCCCGAGCGTCTCTGTGAAAACTGGGTAGTCCTCTGTAAAGCAAGTTGCCTAGATTGGTCGAATCTTGCCGTCCGTTCTAAACCCGGTATTGGATTCAGGTGGAAGTTCGTGGAAAGCCCGGCTTCTTTCCATCTTCCAGCGCCTCAGACACGGCTCGGCCCAGCTTCCTGCAGTACATGTCAAGTACCCCTTCGCCGATGCAGAACCGAAGCCGGCTCTCTGATCATTAGTCCTCAAGTCCCCGGCTGCGTCTTATTCCAAGCCTCAAAGAACTGATCACCGTAGTTCGCCATGCACTTAACCTTCTCCGGTGGGTCCGCCTGCCACTCAATACCTTCATCCCTCCACTCCGGCGCACCCACCCATCTCGATGTGTACCCCTTGGCCTCTTTAATCTTCCTTCCCCCCTCATCCGAATACTCCAAATTCACCGCCGGCACCACCGCAATTTTCCCCCACCCCCCAAACCACAAATCCTTGCAAAACAACTGCGGCTCCCCCTGGTGACACTCCCCTTTCCTCGCCCGCCTAAACCTCACCCCGCCCTCCACCACCGGCGCAGCCCCAAACACCACGGCCCCATTTCAGCACGAGAATACCTGAAACGGCTGCCTCCCTGCGAACCGCCCACGCGCGGCAGGATCATTCCAGAACAGGTTCCACGCTGAGTTCCAGTTGCCGTCGGGTGGGATCTCAAAAAAGGAGTCGCCACCCGCTAAGCCCCGGGCGATCCAGACGTCATAAAAAGTCGGGTCTTGCCCGACGTAGGTCCAGTCCATGGCGCACACCATGTCGGCGTTGAGGGTGGTGTGTTGGAGGACGAGTTCGAGGATATCGTCGGGGCAGATGGCGACGTCGTTGAGGAAGATTATGGTGGTGCCATTGGCGCTGTACTTAGGGGGGTTGGTGTTGGTGTCGTCGACTTCGTCGAGGAGGGGCTGGATGGCGAGGTTGCGGAGTTGACCCAGGGCGGAGATGCGGTCACCCTTCTTGGGGTTGATCGTCGTTGTGTTGAAGTAGTAGGTTATGCCTAGGGCTTCGAGTTCCGGACGCAATGCGGCTAGGACCTCGTTTGTGCCGTCGTCGGAGTTGCCCTCGATGATGGAGAGGGCGCAGTGCTTGGGGCCGAGGAACTGCATGGCTTCTACCACGCTACCGATGAGCCGCGGGAGAAGCCTGACGCATTGGCGGAGATCGAGGGGCAAGAAGTACCGAATGTCTGCTTCGACGGCTTCATCGTTGGCTACCTTTAGCTGCTGATATCGAGATGTGTCAAACTTGGAACACTCTAGGCGAGGAAGATCTGTGGGGGGGCTGGGTTCATGATAGCGGCGAGGTAAGCCACCCTAGTCTTCTGTGGAAGAACGGCTGCAAAGTCCGGTTAGAAAGTACATTAAGGCTTCCTCCAAACAATGACACTTACGAGGGGCTGTTGTGGTTGTTGCTTCCACCGTGGCGCCCGTTATCGTGGCCGCCACCGATGGCCCGGCCTTTTCTCCGACATGTGGCTTCACAAACGCGGGGGCTGCAAAGCGAGCGATCTGTTCTCGCCTGACATAAAGCGTCACCGCCACAAACAATAGGCATGTCGCCGGCAGGAGAAGAAATTGCCTCCGCATCGCAATGTGGTGATTTCTGCGGTTGACGTAATGTGAAGAAAGAGGGGGCAAGAGGGGACAGGTGTAGCTCTTGTCGGGTGTGTGGCGAATGAGAAACAAATTCGGGAGACGCTGTAGGACCAAATCCAGGGGTAGAAGACGATTAGCAATGATGGAACAGCGGTCAGGCGTGATGTGGGTGCCGGCCGCGATCTTGACAACGAGGGCAGGTATTGGGGGGACGTGAAATGGCAAAAGTTCAAATTCCGCGAGTTACCCGCTGTCCTATCTGTGGTCGTGTTGATGATCATCCGGTTAGTTATGCGCCTAACTGCGGTGCTGGGATTTCGGATGGCGTGTGATTCGCCAAACATTTCCTTGCAATGCTCCGCGCCTACAGCCGCGAATGAGTGGTAAATTGTTGCATCTTGCACTGTGTTTGTGTTGCAATGGCTCTGTTGGTGAGCAGTGGTCGAACAGCGGATTCATATGGGAGGCTGGAATGAATTGCGTGTACGAACTAGAGCAGGCCACGATGGCTTATGTAGAGCGGTGATGGCGAGGGCTGCTCCCTGGCTCCCATGCCCTTCTCATATCTCTTGTCAAAATTCTCATGATGAACCTCGGGACCCTGCTTCGGATGAGCTGCACGCATGACTGGCTCCATCCTCGTATCGGTGACGAACCGTGACAGCAGCGGCATCAGGGGTGGATAACGCAACAGGGAAGCCGGAGTTACTGCGGAAAACATCGTCGCCAGAATATAAAGTTGTGATGGAGCCTGGTGGCCTGCCAGTGTATCCACCCCCGAGGGCGGAGTGGTCTGCATATGATACGGTCGGTGAATGATGGGGGAGGTGGGGGTATTCGCCCATGATGCCGGTGGAGTTGCCGGGAGAGGGGGTTGGGGTTGGTAGGGGGAGGTGGTTATCAATCTGGGGCGGTGAAAAGGGGGTTGAACGGGCAGTTCGGTGTTTGCATTGGGACGTGGCATCTTTGAAAGCGTTTGTGGGAAATTTTTTTTTGATATGATCTTGAGACACACTCCGGAGAAAGCCAACTGCGAAATCGACATGGCCCATCTGCTCATTGATTCATCCGTTCCCGTCCCATACCACAATTTTTGGCTAACAGCCCAACATCATGAACGTGACACACCTTCATGTTTCATAACCTTCGTCACCGGATCATATCCCGCAATATTCACCTCCCTCACCCCACCCCCCAGGTAGGTTACACCTCACTGCGCCAATCCAGCCACAATCTGCTGGAGCTGCTCAAGTGCATCTTTCGTCATCGAAACCTTGACCATGGCGGACCCTTCCATACCATTGGAGGTTGCAACTTCGGGGTCCGGGTAGTACCAGCATGCAATAGCAATGATGATGTAGACAACCTGATACCCTGTTAGTTTCTAATTTCTAAGTTGTGGACCATGGGAACCTCCAAGGCCCCATGGGATCGGCAAATACGTACCACAAGAAGGGCGCCTTCCAGCCAGTTGGATTCGCCATCGCGAAGGAAATTTCCAACAACCAGAATCGACAGGACGAGCAGGCCGACCATGAAGATCTCAAAGTTGAGGTCTAAAGGCTTGCCCATGATCCATGCAATAACAACAGCCAATGGGGCGTTAAAAAGGGCTGTCTGAATGGAGGGGCCGAGACAGTGATACAAGGCAACGTTGATCATGCCATCTGAACATATGGATAGTTAGCATAGCACCAAGAGACGCAGAAAGAAGATTGCTCACCCCTGGCTTCATCAATGGCCGTCAGATGCTCAGCCGCCTTTTCCACCAGCGGCAACAAGATCAAACCCAAAAATTGATCCGGCACGCCACTCTTCACAACATGCTCAATCTCACCAACGAGCACGATCAAGAGGAACGTCACGCAGATAAGTGACACCGCCAGCGCAATCAAGGCCTCGGTCATGGTGAACTTGGGCTTCTGCAGGTCCTCCTCCCGGTCAGAGTCGCGATGCTCGTCCATCTCAATAACCTCGTCGAAGATGCTGTGCTGGCTGCTAGCGCAGAACCAAATGTAAAGCGCAAAGGCGACCATGAGAGCAATGGACGCCGCCCGGCTAATCTGCAGCACGTCGGTCTGCAGCTTGATCCGGGTGAAGGTCTCGTTCAGCGCTCCCAGCAGCGGTTGCTCGGGGTCCAGCTCAGCCTCCGACTTGAGGGCCGAGTAAAAGGCGCTGGGGATGAGCAGGGCAAAGGCGGCGACCAGCAGCAGCCCGCTGCCGACCTCGGAGACGATGGCGTGGAACTTCTGGCTGGCGTGGCGAAGGCCGCCGAAGAAGAAGCAAAGGCCAAGGCAGAGCAGGAGGTTGGTGAGGATGGACCCGAGGATGGCGGCTTGGATGACGGGGATGAGATTGCCGTCGTCGCTGCCTCCGCCCCGGGACGCGTCGTGGTTGGCGATGAGCACGACGAACAGGATGATCTCGACGATGGACCCGAACGTGGTCTCGATTAGGATGCCGGCGACCTTGGGCATCTTCCGCGCAAACTCTTGGCCTGCAAAGCCAAGCAGGTTGGCCGCGGGCACCATGCCGATGTAGCTAGTGGCGAAGGTCCATAAGGGTGCATCGGTGATGAAATGCAGGATGATGGCGACTGGGACAAACGGCCATAGGATGTTGACCAACATCGAGACCTGACTGGAGCTACGCCATAGCACTGAGAAAAAGTGGCGAGGGTGGAACCCGCTACGGCCGCTTTCCCCCTCGTGCGCGACGGTGCCGTTTACGTGTGGGAGCAGCGGCGCCGACTCGTCCGCCTGACCTGCGTGTCCTGACATGGTGAGTATGTGCCCGTATCTTGGTCGAATAAGACGGGCAGTTGTAAAGGTGAAGGAAGACTGATCGGGTTGTGGAAAGGGGCAGGTGAGGGCCGACTGGTGGCAGGGAGTTTGTTTAGTTTATAATGCAGAGTGAACTTCAGCTGTCGTGCCCAGCCTCCCCGCCGGTAGCCGAACACAGCCAAGCGGAGATGCTCATTCAGCTAGGGCCGTCACGGGGACGGGACGGGGTCTCAGAAACACAGGCCGTCATTGGTGCCCGCCCAAACATTTCCAAGAAGACGACGCGCTAGCGCCTTTCCTCTAAGCCCGACAAGGATAGGGGGATTCTCAAAGCTCTGCAGCTTCCATATTTGTATCATATCAGCCTAAGCACTTTCATTCCAAGGGGAAGCAAAAATGGAACCATGAGCCTCTTGTCGACTTTTCTCAAGCATCATGCCGCAACATAACCGACTGGGTGCCAACTTCCAATATCCTACGAGAGAACTCGTGGTATCGGACAGTACCAATTCCCTCCGCCGCAGAACTGATGATAATGAACTAAGTATACGGGTTACGTACGCTTTATCTTACTATCCGGAGTCTAATATATACAGTAACAAAAGTTGAGGCTTAATGTAATCTCTTACGACCTCGGAGTCGCCGGTAGCTCTACAGGGGAGACCGGCGGCCAACCAGGAGCGGGATATACTGGTAACTCCCCTGGTCGACTTTCTGCCGGTAACTCCCTTGGTATTGATCGACTGTCTGAAGCCAACTCCGTTGGCCCCCAGCCCCCAGTCTCGTGTTTCCAGTCGATTTCTGATGTATTGTCCATCCCTTGTTGTATTCCCTCGTCCTTTGGGCGGCGACCAAATTTATGTCTCAGCAGATATACCAGCGCAATGACAGAACCCAGGACGAGTGCTAGACCACCCAATACCCCCCCGACAATCGCCCCGGTGTTACTGGTATTGCTCTCGTCACCCCCTCCGCCTCCGCCGCCGCCGTTGACATTGATGGTAGGGCCATCGGGTAGAGTGCCGAATTCGTGGTCGACGTCACCGTTGATAGACTAGGTCTCGAGGATGATGATGATGCTGATGATGATGCTGATGATGATGGTGGTAGTGATAATGACGGTGAGGGTATAACTGCGGTCGCTTCCAGGAAGGCCGTGGCTGTGAGCAAATAGGTCGCTTCGCCCGGGCTCTGAGCACAATCGATGTAGTCATAAACCAGGCCAGGGTTGATGACTAAGTGCGCCATCGAGCAGAACTTGGTGTCTGCGTTACCATCTTTCTCAGAACTGAGCAGTTAAGCGACGTATGAGCAATGTAGAACATGACGGCAGACGTCTTCGTAACTTACCATGTCCGTGTTGTGACCTTTAAGTTATTCCTTAACCTCGTTGGACCGCATCCGTCACTGCATGGTCCGGCATCGAAGCAATACGCGCCGAGTCCGCAGTTCGCTTCAAACTGAACGCCTACTGAACAGACTCCCCAGATACTATTAATACTGTCGAGCCGGCAACTAAAGCCTTTCGGCGCGACCCAGGGCTTCGATGGATCGCCATCGAGGTAACCACAAGTGGAAGCTTCGGCTCTGCGCTGGGGCACAACTTGAAGCGTCGTAGGTAAAGGGGGTGCTGGAGTGATCAGCGCAAAGGCGTGTACCAGTTTGGTAGAACCGATGAAGCCTGCCACGAGCGAGAAGAAGATCGAGAGATGCATTAGACCGAATTTGAAGCAGAAAATTGTCTCGAACTGGGGGGACGGTCAGCCAGCCGCCGGCGAGACGAGGTTGGAAGTTGACGGGTCCCGGGAAAGGTATCGGCGTGGTCAGCACAGCTCTCTGCCCCATCCTCGAGCTGGGAACGGCCCCCATTTTGAAGGGCGGGATGAGATTGCTGGCGGCAATGTTAGCATCGTCGGCTCCCAGGCTCAGAGCTTATCCTGGTCGTCAGCAAGAGGGAGGACGCGGTACCGATTGTGTTGCATCACCCACAGTGCGTCGACGTCAAATAGCCCGTCCCTTTGCTGTTACTTTGGGGCCAGCAGGGTCTCTACCGAATAGGGCATACTGTGCAAATTTTAGGGCATTCTTCTGGCGCCAACAACACCCCCTTTATTGGTGCGCAGCCGTGATAATTAGCCGCGTCCCACCTTCTTGGCGAAACTACATGAAACGAAGCGAATGCGCGCCTGTCTGTTTCGACGTTTTGCTAGACGGAATCCCGTTCTCGTTTACGGTTCATGGCCGCCTCCGTAACAACCACAAACGGCGCCCGCGACCGAGGCTGGAAGGAATCGCTCGTCCTACTGCGCTCACACTCCTTGAGTCCTTCAGCACGTGTCCCGCCGCATTCTCGATGGAGGTGCATGTCAGGCGGCAGCATCCTGTCCCCGACTGGGAATGCCTCACGCTTGCGTCTGACCCTCGAGCAGCCGGTGATGGTGGGCTACTCGATGTCCCTTCCTTCGGACCTTCTTTCCACTCCTTCATGATAGACTAAGGACTGACCACCATTCGTTGAGACAATGCATTAAGTAAGATGTTCAAAGTTATTCGTTTGACCAGAATTGGGTGGTAAACTCGCATCCATCAGCTAACGTCCACCCTCGCGCGAGCATCTGCGATCATGACACCCTAGAGTCCCCCCCCCTCCCCTTTTCATCGTAGGGACCTCCTGGGATCTTAAAGAAACGAGAAATCCATGAACCTTTGCAAACTAGGGTTCGTCTTCCATCACGACTTCTGGTCGTACGTCAAATCTACAACCATACAGCCATTATTCCTATACCTAACCCGACCGACGCAAGGCAGATAGGGAGCCAATCCGCACTTCTCTTAGTGGTGGTTCCACCACTAACGCCTGCTCCACTCGGAACAACCGGGGGTTGCCCTGTGGCGGTGGTAAGGGTTTCCGCAGTTGTCGTACTCGGGGACTCGGTAGATGACCCGAAGCCTGGGTCGAACGAGGTGATTCCCTCCAAGGAGGCCAGCGACGTAGCGGCCGCAGGGGTCGAGAACGTTACCGTGGGTGTCATCGCCTCGAAAGAGTCCCTTGCATCGGCTGAGTTTGTTGCCAACACGCTGACAGTCGTTCGGGTCGTACGAGCTGAAGACGTCACAACGGATGCCCGAATGGAGATGTAGTATGTCCAGTAGTAGTAGTAATATGTCCTGTAATACGATCAGTCTTTAACCCGCTGCTCCCCCACAGGTAGTGAGTTACATACCAGGTGATGGTATAGTAATAAGTACGTGTCTGAGTCCGCGTCACCGTGCGACGGGTTGTCGTGCGACGGGTTGTCGTGCGACGGGTAGTCGTCGTACGCACCGGCCGCGTCGTGAACCTTGTCGTCGTAGAGGCATACGTTGTCCTGCCATCCTCGACGTGTGCCGTGCACTTCAGATCGGTGCAGCATACCATGAGGTCTTCGTCAATTAGGAGCACGCACATGTTACCGGCATCGCAGTAATCGCCGTTCTCGCAGCACTGGCTCCCGATGGGGCGGCAGTTGTTTTTCCCGCAGCACGTCTGCCCTGACGGGCAGATGCCGTTGGCACAGCAGACGCCCCCAGGCGGGAGACAGTAGCCGCTTCTGCAGCACCTGTTGTTGGCGGGACAACACCGGTCAAATGCTGAACGTTGTTAGAAGACCACAGCTTCTAGACAAGGTGGACTCGGAACTTACATGAGCAGTAACCCCAGCCTGGGTCGCAGTACTGGCGCTTTGCCGGTGAGAAGGCGGGGCCATTGGCCACGGAAACGCTATCGTTTGCAGCGACGAGGGGCATGAACTGAGCCTGATGAAACGCAGGAAGGACAACCTCCTCCGCGACGACCTCGGTACGAGGTTCGACCGGCTTTACCCATCTTGCGCCGATAGTCGCCAGAAAACGAGTGGCGTAGTTCCTGACGGCGGACCACATGTTTGCCTCTTGCAAAGTCGAACCAAGTGATTTGTCTTTTGGACGAACGATCACAGTAAAGCCAAGGCAGCCACTTCGCATGGATTCGAGAAGCGGTCCATTGCTCAAAGTGTCACGGGCTAAAAAGCAACAGGCGACAACTCGAAGTATTTATGCCCCTCCTCAAGTCTCATTTGAAATGATCAACGCGGGACATCCGCTCACCGGTCCTCCATTCGACAGGTGCTCAATATTGACATCTTCAGGCCGCGAGCCTTGCCGCCGATCATAAGCTCGGGGGAAAGCGGGGCCGGGCCAAGGACGCCCGGGACGACCACCAAGTGGACGAGCATGCATAGGTATATTATATGGTAGGACAAGGCTCATGTCCCTTAGGGGCGAGGTAGCGAAACCACCATGGAGGTCCCTTTTTTGGAGAAATGGCTGTTGCTGGAGGGCTGCTGTTGTTATTTTAATAAGGGGGGCGAGAGGATCAATTGTGTAACAAACCGCGAGAACCGATTACCCGAGGTTTTTGGTGGAATGAGAAGGGAGAGAAGAGGAGGGGGGAAAAGCAGAGAGAGGGGAAGCAGAGGGAGGGAAGGTACTTAGGGAAGGTAGAGAAGGGAGTGATGGGAAGGGAAGCTGATTCCTGTTGCGCAGCAGACGGCCTATGTCAGGTTTAGTAGAAGAGAGGTGTGCATTAATTCGGAACGGTACAAAATGTGAAATATAACATGACTCGGGGACCATCGACAAACCCTGTGTTATTAACTTTGTCCTTCATCCCATCTTATTCATCCTCTAGTTTCTTCTGAGGCCTAGACGATAAAACCCTCAGCCGGCATCTGGGGAGGTGGGGGTGTGGGGGGACCTGCAATGGTCTCGTTCGGGCTCCCTTATCGCCTCCTCGGGCTAAGCTGTATTAGATTATGTGGTGTTTGAGGTCCTCAAGGACCGTTCAACTTTGACATCGACAGATCTGGTGTACGGGCGTCTACCCATGACCAAAAGTTTCTTCTCTTCGTCCATGTCTGGATTCTTGTTACACTGAGAAAAGGGACTAAAAGTACATCTATGCCATGCAAAGACCACGGGCACCATATATACTGCTACATTTATTTCCTCGGACGATGCTCATGTGGCGGTTGCGCTTCACAAATTATTTCACGGGCTCTTAAGTTGAAGGATGGATATACTATGTTGGGCCTGCGTCATCCGGCGGTCGCCAAACACCCGGATTCCTCCGAAGATACGATATCATGGCAATGAAGTTACCCCGCACCGTCCAGTTGGCAACTCAGCTGCTGCGCCTTTCATCTTATGTTCAGACATGTAGGGTAGGGCCGCAAACGCGTTTGGGTGGCTAAGAAAGATACTCGCAACGAGTTGTGTCTCAAGGCGGTGTTATGACCACACCACGGTAGAGTTATGAAACGGTGTAAACAAACGGTATAAGAAACTGCCTGGGGTGCAAGTCCGTTTCTGGCATATAACCGGGGTCTTGGTGAGTCAGCAGTTTGGCCCAAAACAAAGGGAACTAACCAGGTTCGGAAACGCGTTTTCGCCCTCCATGACAGCTTCTGATCTTCGTCGACGTCCAGAAGGTGCGGTTTCCTGTCCTCATTCATAGCTCTGAGTTCTGGACCCTACTGAGCAGACACATAACTTTTACGAGCAAACAGGACTCTGAATTGAACTTTTCGGGTCTCCATTCACTTTTTCAGGCGAAATTTTCCTAATCCGCAAGCCTCCTTTGAAGCCAGTTGCCACAGTGCCAGCTGGTCGCCAGTCCCTCACTAGGTATTCCGCGATCTCAGTATGGGACTGTAAAATGACGATATCTCGCCGAAGACTAGTGACTTTCGCCCAGGTTGCAGTTTTGTCGTTGACTTCACTTTATATTCTTTTCCACATTCGCTCCAGTGCAGGATCGTTGAAGCGGCTTCAAACCGTGGACCTCGGGTCATACACGATATCACCAAATGGTATGTGTGACGGTACCCCCTGTGCTACCATGCCCCCATCCTGACTCTATCACTAGCAAAACTCACACGAGAGAACTTGACCGCATACGTCCAAGCCATTCTGGATCCCAGCCTGAACGCGGACCTGCCCAAACTCAAATGCCCGCCTTTCAACATATCCCGCTATGAATACCTGCAAACAGCCCCCTCCTCATCACCCACCGACCCACCCCTCCGCTACTTCTTCGCCCTCAACCTACGCAATTGCCTCCCCGTCCTCCCCCGCCTCCTCGCTAGCATCCTCGAAGCTATCCTCTTCCTCGGCCCCTCCCACTGCGCGCTCTCCATCGTAGAAGGCAACTCGCCTGACGGCATGGCCGAAGTCCTCGCCGCGCTCGAGCCCTTCCTCACCACCTTCAACATCCGCACCCACTTCTCCCTCAACACCACCCCCAACCCGCTCGCCCGGGCGCCGACCGCTTCAGCACCCTCGCGCAGCTGCGCAACCTCGCCCTCCTCCCGCTCACCACCAACCCCACCGCCTACCACCGGGACACCACCGTGGCCTTCATCAACGACGTCGCCCTCTGCGCGGACGACATCCTTGAACTCCTCCACCAGCGCCGCCACCAGCAAGCCGACATGGCCTGCGCGCTGGACTGGACGGGCGGCGGCGGGCCCAACCCGGTCTTCTACGACGTGTACGTGGCGCGCGCCGCCAACGGCGATTTGTTTTTCGACGTGCCGCCCGACACGGTCAGCTGGGCGCGGGCGGGGGATCTGTTTTGGAATGAGCCCGTTGCGAAGCAGAGGTATGAGGGAGGGAGCCGTTCCAGGTGTTTGCGTGCTGGAATGGGGCGGTGGTGTTTACGGCGCGGCCGGTGGTGGAGGGGAAGGTGGGGTTTCGCGGGGCGAGCAGGGAAAAGGGGGAGTGCCATGCGGGAGAGCCGGGGTTGTTTTGTAAGGATTTGTGGTGGGAGGGGTATGGAAGGATTATGGTCGTGCCGACGGTGGGTTTGGAGTATGCTGAGGAGGCGGGGGCGGCGTTGAAGGGGTTGAAGGGGTTTACGGCGGCGTTGGTGGCGGAGGAGACGGGGAGGGAGACGCGGATTGAGTGGGCGCCGCCGCCGGATCTGGTGAAGTGTATGCCGATGTTTAATGAGCAGAGTTGGCGCCCGTGGAATGAGACGTTGGTTTGATGGGAGGTGCTAGGTCTGATGGCTTCGGAGCCCGTCTCGGCTGGTGTTCGGCGTTCATTGGTGGATGGATGAGCATGGAGCGACGTTGTGATGTATTGTAATGGCCGGCTTGCCTGTTATTACTTCCTAGGAGGTAATTTCATGTATATACGTTTCCTGCTGTCAGCAGGGCAGTGACAGGCCCAGGATGTGATACTAGCACATGGACGATTTAACTGCACACGAGTTTTTAATCCACGCTTCTAATTTAACTCAACCTAAACTTAGATACAGGATAGCAAGTCGGTTCCTCCCGAACGATCGATAGGAACCCTACTTAGCGAGACTAAAACCTTTTCGCGGCCCCGTCGTGACATTGCCCGACCGGGCCCGCAAGCCGGTAACGTTGCCGGCATCCACGCTGCCATATCCCCTTCCGTCTCCCAAACAGAACGTCTAGTGGCACGAGATACCATCTATTTTAGATCTGAAACAACCCGGGACAGCCATTCTCGGCCAAAAATAGGTGTTATCTCGGGTCACCGAATTCTGGTTGCGAGGCGAAAAGGAATATGGGATCGTGGACGCCGGCAACGCCACTGCTCGCAGGCCCGGTCGGGCAATGTCCCGAACGGGGCCGCGGCAGTTTACGTCCTCCTTCTGAGGGCCGAGGGTGATGTACCCTCGTCCTCTGAAGCAAGTTCACTTAGTGAACCATCCTCTCATGTCGTTGCAAGTTATCCTTTCGGCCGAATGCTTTCGGGCACCTTGAGCACCGGAATCTTGTCTGGTCACCATGTGCTATGGTCCTTTGATGTCGTTCTTGAACACTCTTTTGTCTTGAATCGTTTGTCACACCCAGCGATTGAACAGCGATACTTCCTCTCACCATGGGACCGGACATGCAGTTGGAGCTTGGTCCGGTCGCCAAATTTCTTCCGACACTGGCGGCAAGAAAACAATTCTCCCATACCAGTCCCAGGGTTTCTCGGGTCTTCGGGCTGGGCTGCTGCTGCGGTTTGATGAAGCCAGACTGGAAGTATTGAGGTAGGCTGAGTGTGACGTCGATCTCGTGCGAGTTGTGTCCGAGGCTGGGCTGGACGGATCCGAGGCCGGCGAGTGGTCCTGAAAGTCTAGGCCACGAGCGAGCTGATCCCAGCCCAAGATTGCATCGTTTGAGCCAGTCAGTGACTCGAAATTGAAGTCGATGCCCCAGTCGTCCGATGGTGAGTTGACGGCTGTCTGTTGACAGTTGAGCCCGGCATTCATTACGTAGTCAAGACCGGGCGTCAAGGTCTGAAAGGGCACAGCAGGGGGGTGAACGGCTGCTGCAGCAGGCAGACTGGGGAGTAGACAGAACTCGTGGGGATAGAACACCCCAGGCAAGGTGGAAGTCGAAGTGCTGGTCAGAGACAACACCGGCTGTGTGAGTGCGGAGCTCGGGTCGAAGACGTTGGCGTATGATGGCGGTGCACCAAAAGGTGCCAAAAGGTCGGGCGAATAACTTGAATAGCTTGCAACGGCCGATCCGACGGATAATGGATCGTCAGATCGGAGAAGATCTCCTAATCTTCCCAAGGTCCCAATACCCTCCAATTCCCCCCCAGAGCAACCAAGTAGAAGGGGCTCTTCATGGCCATGCCCCAGGATTGTCGAGGCGGAGTGTCCCGGTGTTGTAAATGCGCCGCCTGGAACCAATCCCGGAAAAGAAAGCACATGGCCATGAAGAGCCTCTTCGTCATGATCACCAATCCATTGCCACGGAATGTGGCTAACTTGGCGGGGGCTGGGATTGCCCCGCGGGCGGTCGATTAAGGTTTGGATGAAGCTAGAGATGTACTGTACTTCGTAAGCGGTAGGAATAAAAGAAGGGACTCGGAAAACTAACTGGCGATTGTGGCCGGGCTGTTAGACCGGCCCGGCGCTACAGGCTGTTGTGAGTTGATGTGGCCGGATTATCACGATAGTTTGGGCGGGAGAATGCAACTATAAGTACGCCTCGAGCCTCGGAGCCTATGACCGCCTCTTTAGTCTTGGCTGCTTCCATGCTGCCGCATATTGCGCGGAGTGGAAGGAGGAGGGTATCAATGTGCAGCTCCCATGCAGCAAGGCCTTCTTCACCTTGACCGCGATTGGGCCGTGGCCATGCAACTCGACTGCCTCCAAACTGATATGCGCCAATCACAACCCCACCTTTGACCGAATTTCGAGAACTCCGTGCAGGCCATTTTCCTTCCTTGATGGTATTGGTCGAGAGGGGCGGGAAATCTTCTGGAGGCAGGAGCCAAGAGGGAGGAGGCAGGTGAGGCAGGCAGGCACGCAGGAGGCACACCTGCACATGTGCCTCAGGTGCCCGGACCCCTCATTAAAATCTGCATTGGGTCGTATGCCTTCTGGTCTTCTTGCACAACCTGGAAGGTTGCGCCTGCTGAGGCTGATGAATGTACACTCACTCACGATAGTTCGGAGTGGCCCACTGGGCACTGGCATTTGTTTTGACATGGCATTCTCGAGGCTACACAGCGCATCCATTGATAAAGTGACGTCATCTTCCTACCTCTCACTGATGTTGGCAACCCGACGAGGAAGGGACTGTTACAGGCCCAGCCCTGTTGTGGTGTCGTCATCGTCGCGATAATCAGGAACCCGGCTTGCTAGAAATACCACCCAGCAATTGGAATAATTAATAAACAGAAACAAAACCAACGGGAACCACTTGTCCTTACCAGCTGAAGTGCTAAGCAGAACATCCTAACAACCACCGAATTAATCTACTACCATTTCGACGGCTAGCCCAACGAATCCATCCATCAAAGACCATGCTCGGACCCAGAACGCTTGCAACACGAAGGATATTCCCTTCTCTCCGACACACATTAAAACGAGTTTCACCTACAGTTCTTCCGGCCAAGAATGTGCGCTTTGTGAACACGGACAAGGAGGAGCTCGGAGGAGTGGGTGGCTCAGAACCACCGGGACCCCAACCGAATCCCGTCAATTGGTAACAAACACAGGACTCCGTGCTCATCTCATTTGATGGCTAACATGAACCGCAGGAAAGCCGGAACCATTACGGCGGCTGGCGTCTTGATCGCTGGCTGGTGGATGCTGAGATCGAAGAAGGAGACCAAACAGTAACTACCTTATCTTTTGACTCGAGTAGGGATATGCTTGAGTAGGTAACTCTCGTCGGGGATTTATTGCCGGATTGTCAACCCCTGTGTATCACCGAATTCTGCCAGAACCGTGTATTCGAGCGCGCGCGAGGGAATTTCGGGGTCGACGAGTGGCATGTCTGGGCCATGGCCGCAAAACTGATACTATGGAGGATGGATGTGTGAGATAGTAAATTTAAACTCGGGATTGGACGTCGAACCTCACTTACAACCTCCAAGTATCTTGTCTCCGGCAGTGCCATCGGTACGCCACCCTCCCCACGCCCACTACTGGGGGGCCAGGGCGTGTCTCGTCGATCTTAAACTGCGTCGATATTACATGTACCAGTGGTGTCTTTTGCCTCAGAGCTGGCGATCGTCTCAAATCCGAGTTTTCAGCTGAAAAAGAATCCCACGAAAGGTTGTCCAAGCACAAGAGTACCAGGCGCTTGGTCGGCTCTGGGTTCCGGGTCAACTTCATCCCACATTAGCCCTCCCGTGGCAAGAGGCGTGGCACTCACCCTTGGCGACGGTATCATCACCGGGGGCGGCATCGGTGAGCTGGGGTGCCGTCCCCTCGTGTGTGAATTCGACAACCTTCCAGAAGTGCGTCACAAATTCAACAACTTCAAACACACTCCGTCCCTTGTGTTTGCTTTCCAAGTCCGCATCGTCGGAACCCAAAACGAGCTGTAGCTTCCACAGGCCACAACCCTCCTCATGCAGCCAGTCCAAGTCAGGAAGTAGGTACACGGCCAGATACGACTTTGGCTGGGTCTCTCCCCGATAGCTTTTGGACGATTCGCGATTAAGTCGGCAGAATAGCACTCCACGCACCCCACCGGTTTTGAGGACTTCCGGAATGTGCTTGTCGAGGTACCATTTCTCGAGGTTGGAGTTGGTGATGCCGCCATCCATCGGTTGCGACTGGACGAACATTGCGCCTGGTCGACCCATGTTGCTGGTAGTGGTATCTGAAAGGATGCAGCGAGTTGCTGAGAACATGGTACTGTCTGCCAATCACAACCAAATGTCAATAGAGGACGAGAACTAGTTCGAGGCTGGAGGCGGAGTGAAATTGGATTAGTGGAACTGGGTATGTGAAAAGGGGAAGCCGAGATACCCCAATCGGGGTCCGGTGTCGGGGCGATCCCTTCTCCGAATTGTTTCCATTGATGTCAAAATACGGTCAACATGCAGGTGCGCACTGTTGCTTGTGCAAGAAAGCCGCCTAGCATATGGGATGGACATGTTCCAACTGGCAGCCCGCAACGCCCTTTTCCATCATGTAATTGTCAATTGCTTGCCATATTGGAAGCCAACCCCGGCCTTCAGCCATCGACCATTAGCACTTTCACTTAATGGACTTATTTCTAAAAGCATTCATGTTCGGCTATCCACTAAACAACCATGGCTGCGAGTCGGCGTATCCCTGATGCGCCTTCCCGTACCTCCCTTGGACGCTCTTCCTTCCAACCGTCATGCACCAGAACATCAGCCGTCCACCGCCATGTTACTTGCGTTCTCAGTCCTGACTCCAGTCCTCACTCCATGAGACATGGGTATCATCAACCGGGATAGGCCTCTCAAACAGCTCCCTCACCCATTCCCTCACCCCTCATCCGTATCCTCCTCAACCACCTCACTACCCTCATTCTCATCCCCATCCCCATCCCCATCACCACCACACCCACCGCCCCACCTCCTCCGAATCTCCCCGCCCACCACCCCATCCAACCACCTCATCCGCGGCCGATAATACGGATCCGCACACAAGCACTGCGCCACCAGCCTTCTCAGCTTGCGATCCACATGATCGTAGCGCATCAGCGGGCCGCGCTCCGCCGCGTCGTCGCTCTCGTCCAGCACGTAGCTGCCGTACGACCACACCCGGATCCAGTCGTGCCCGACGCGGTCCGCCGCGTCGTGCGGGTTCTCGTTGTTCCAGTTCGGCGGCCGGTACGCGCCCGGGCCGAAGAGCGCGTCGTCCAGCCGGTCGCCCTCGTCCTCGATGAACTCGTCGGTGTTGGGGTACAGCGAGGATTGGATGCTGGGGGACGGTGCCGGTGGCACGTCGCCCGATGGGGAGGGTGGGTCGGCAGGGATGTGGTTTGGGTGGTGGGCGTCGTCGTCGTCGTGGTCGGTCGGGTTGATCGGCGGGTTGTAGATGCGTTGCGGGAGCGGGGGCATGGCGGGTTGGTGCTGGGTTATGAGCGTGAGCATGACCTGTTTGTGGAGGGTGGGATGGGTTAGTTAAGGTATCTAGTGTGGCTGGTTTGGAAATGGTTTGGGGTGCTTTGGGTGTGAGTAGGACGAGGTGGGTGGTGTGATAGTGTTCAGGCTTGAAGTGCTTACCAAGCCCATCTGGAAGAGGTTGGTTTTCCAGCTGAAGTTCCCTGCTACCCGGGGTTGGTGGTCCATCGTCCAGGGTGTCTCGTCGATTGGTACGTAGTCCCATTCCTTGGTGAACTGTTCCTATGATGGCAAAGAATTGTGTCAGACTACATTGGCCGGTGTTCTTGACGGTAAGTGTAACGGAGCCTACGAGAGAAAACGTACTGGAGTGGCATAGTGCTTTTTGGGACTGTCCCGGAGGGCCAACATAGTAGGTCTAATCAACTTGCGCGTTAGTTGTGTTATTTGTGATGAGGGCTCCAGGCCTGTTACCCATCAAGCAGGTGTTTTACTCCAGAGAGATCCCCCGAAAGCCCAAAGTCGCTCAGCTTCAGCCCTGGAACCAGGGGGTGGCCGGAACCAAGCCCATTTCCGCCCACCAAAACTATTTTTGGAGGTTGATTAGTGGCGTTGCTCTCAGGGACTAGCTCTAATACTACATGATGGGACATACTGTTTTGTGGATCGATGTCCCGGTGGAGGAATCTCTCCTTTCCTTCGTGGACGTCTTTTGGAGCCTGTTCACTGAAAAGTGGATGTACACCGTCGTAGACCTCTTGGTAGTCCTTAGGTGCGTATGCCATGGCGATGCAAGCTTTGATGACTTGAAGTGCATGGACATGCATGTCAGTATCCGTGACACGGAATCAACACCGCACAAAACTCCCAGAACGCGGGCCAACTTACGGCAGTGAAACATGTGCCAGAGCACCCGGTTGGAGAACTTGACGTCTTTGCTAACCGATGTACATATAGCCTTGTGTAAACTTCCCCGCGGGAAGTACTCGAGAAACATGATGTTGTTGATATCGGTCTCGTGGGCTTGCCATCCCCCATGCCCCGACGCTGGAAGCCCTTGACGTTTTCGGACGCGGTCGGACCGTCGTCGGTCTACCGGGGTGGGGGGCTCCCCAAGCTGAACGATGTGCATGGCATTTTTGAACCGCTTCGGACATTTGAGTTAGTGATGGAGACCTAGGGAAGGGGGGAATGAACGACTGTCCGGTGAAACAAGAGCTGAGACTTGAAACATACCTCAGTCGTCTCTCTCTCCCCTCGAGATCTTCGTCCGCCTCCACTTCGTCTTCGAGGCTGCACTTGGCGACAAGGTACGTTTTGTTGTACGGGGGGCTGTCGTTCTTATGGTGAAACAAGGAAGCCAGTCCAAACCCTCCCCAGCCCAAGTCCATGGACCAATAGAGCCGGCGGGTTCGAAGTTTGGCTCTCAAGCGCTGCCGGGCCGCCGTGATAGCGAATTTCTGCACATTGCGACGAGTCTTCCGCTCGGCTTCGATGGGTAGGTAAGGGCGATAACTTGACCGCAAATCACCCCTCTTGATACCCTCGTATGACCCGGGCCCTGAGTGAGGATGTCAGAAAAAGGATAGTGGTTAATGGCGCGATTACACGTCGGCCAAGGGTTTGTTCACCTACATTGACGGGGGAACGGGTAGGCCCGACAAGCGGCCGATTCCAAGTCCACCTGGTCGTCCCCCTTAGTGCGAAAAACATGAAACTTGTAGTTGTACTGCCGCTGGCGCACTCTAAACTCGGCCATGGTGGGCAAGCCGTGATGCTGGCGTTGTTTGGGTGGAACGTAAGGAACAGTGTCCAGTCGATCCGCGGTAGGGAATTGTCAGCTGCGGACCAAGCTCCATGTGGTATGGGACTGCTAAGCATGCCAATCTCTTTGCTATTGAAGGGACAATGCACACTTCTTCCAAAGACAGGAGAATGTACTTTCACAGCTGTCATTGCTGAGCATACCTACGGAAACGGACATTTTCCCCAAACCAAGCCCCCGGCTAGCATAAAGAAAAGAGGGGTGGCAAAGTATGGTGCCTAACAAACCATAGTCAACTCATTAACCTTTGTTACTGATGTGACCTTCTTTTGAAAGGTGTAACCCTCCGTTTAGGAACCTTAAGCGGAAAGGTCGATGATTAGGCCAGGGTCGAAAAATAGGTAGGGGTTGTGGTCCACGGTGGCAGCCGTCCATTCCTCTTGCAAGCACGTGGACCGTTTTTAGAGCATCTCACGAGATCTCAATCAAATAAACGCCAAGTTAATTCTAAAGAGAGTTGAGTTGTTACGGTCACGATACAAGTCTACTACAAGTCTTATTGCCCCTGAGACAAATACATGATACCTTACGCTCGCTAGTTGCCGAGAACCCACCGTCTTCAGCACAACCCTCTAATCCTACCAATGCCCACCCCCCAAAGACCCTTCGCCCTCTCTATCCCCATACGCCCCCTCGCCTTGTTCACCCCCATGACCGCCGTCACCAGCACCACCACCCTCCGCAGGCTCCTCCCGTGGCTGTTTCGGAAGCGGCGAATCCAAGCACGCCTTGATCCACTCCCTCATCTCCGTCGCACTCAACCCCTCATCCGGCTCATGTCCGTACTTCTTCTCGATCTCCATCCTCACCTCCCTCTCCAACCACGTCAGACTCGGCCGGTACCGCGGATCGTTGGTCATGCACCACGCAATCAGCTCGCGCAGCCGGACCGACACGTGCCCGTACTCGCTTGCGTCCGAGCCCCGGTCCATGTCGCTGAAAAGGTACTGCCCGTACGACCAGGCGCGGATGTAACCGCTGTTGCCGACGGGTGAGCCGTCGGGGAGGAGGTTCTCGGGGTTCTGGTCCGGGTCGCCAGCGGGGTAGTTGGGGTTGTAAGGGCCGTAAGGGCTGGGGGGTTGGTTTTCGGCGTCGCTGTCGTCGAACGGGTATTGAGGCAGGTCAGAGGGCGGGGATGGGGTCGCTGTTCTGCGGCTGCGGCTGCGGCGGCGGTTGTGGATGGATACACTCTCGTCGCTTTCGTCGTCGTCGTCGTCGTGTTGGTCATCACCGGCGGGGGCAGGGGTGGGGCCAGGGGCAGGGGCGACGTCGTCTGCTGGGGAGTCCTCGTAGTATGCAGGGTCCATGGCACGTCCGGGTATGTATGTCCACACAGGCCAGGGAGGTGTTGGGATGTAGCAGTTGGTTATCAGGGACGCCATGATCTGGGAGGTTGTTAGTGGAAGGAGGAGTCTTGTCCCAGCAACAAGGATCTGTGGGGTTGCATGACTTACAGCTCCCATCTGGAAAAGGTTAGTTTTCCACGTGAAGTTGCCGGCGACCCTAGGAGGGGGGTGGGTCGTCCCCGGCCCTTGGTTAATGGGGATATGGTCCCATTCGGCGGTGAATTGTTCCTGTAGCCGAAAGCGAGAGATGGTTAGCGACTGGGGTCACCTCGATCTTCGGTACACGAAGGCATACTGGCGTAAAGAAGAAGTGCTTCGCCCAGCCCCTGAACGTGAGCATGTGGTCGCTGTGAAATGCAAGGTTAAGCAGGTGTTCGCCACTCTTACCATGGTGGGAGTGGCTTACTTGTCTCTCAGATTGTGCTCGCCGATTTCGTGCGTGAGCCCGAAATCACTCAATTTGAGGGATGGAATCAGTGGATGATCTGAGCCAGGCTCACTCTCATGCACAAGAACTGTTGAGTAGAAAGATTAGCAGCGTCCTCCCAGGGCCTATGCACTGTACCGCTGACAAGAACCAGCGATTACGGCTCATGTCTTGCAGCATGCCAACCTTACCATTTTGGGGGTCAATGTCGAAATGCACCCATCTGGCCTTTTCTCTGTCCTGCGGAATCTGTTCCATAAAGGGAGGGAGCAAGTTGTTGTACATATCACCGTGTCGAAGGGGCGGGTACGCCATGGCGACCAGAGCTTGAATGACTATTCGGGCAGCAGGAAACAGTTAGCAAACACAGGGGTGGGGTGTGGTATCATGGCAAGATAACCGGGGATTCAACTCACGGCAATGGAACATGTGCCAGAGTGCTCGCTCGGGAAACTGGATCTTTTTTGCATCTGAAACGCAAAGAGCCTTGTGTAAGCTTCCGCGCTTGCAGTACTCGAGAAGCATGATCCCAGTCAAGTCGCGGTCGGCGTCGTTCCATCGCCGTGAAGCTTGAGGACCTCCCCGGTCTCGTAACCTGCGGGAGCTGCGTGGGGGTTGGACCGGGGGAACCTTTCGTGTTTGAACTGTATGCATGGCATCTTGAAATTCCTATCGGCCATCAACGTTAGCTCTGTACTATTTTCGGGAAGTTGTTGGCCTGACTGACGGCTGTTGTCAATTTCTCTTGACGCAGAGCCTCGTCGTCATTTTGACTCCCCGAGAAGTTGCACTTGGCAACGACATACTGCCGTCTCCTCTTGGGGCTGCCGTCGGAGAGGAAGAAGAGACTCGCTAAGCCATTCCCTCCAAAGCCGAGATCCTTTGACCAATGAAGCCGCCGAGGCAGCAGTTTCCGCCGAAGACGCTGCCGAGCAGCTGGTAGGGTAGCCGGGCGCGGGTTCACCCTGATCACGTTCCCATGGTCTCGAGCTGGGTACGCATACTCCCTGTGGTACTGTGCTTCGCCTTTTCGAACCCCGCGATACACCCCTGGGAGGGATTATTAGCAAAATCATCCTTTGCGGGCCATTCAGGGGTGGGCGACGCGTCATGCGCAGGATTGGGGGACGGGAGGACGATAAGGGCTGGGAAATGTGGGCGCCGTGTACCTGGCTGAGGGAACCGGAAGTCAAGGTAGTTCCTGGACTGGTAGTCGAAATTTGGGCCCCATAGGCACGGTATTGACTGAACTGGAAGTTAGATCGCTTTTGTCTCTCGGGAAATGTGGCCATGATGGAGAGTTTCGGGTTTGATCCACTGGTATGGGACCAACTTCGTTTTAATTCAGGTAGGTTAGGGAAACAGTTCGTGACTCGTGAGTTTACCTTGTCTTCTGCCAACAGAGTTACCGCGCCGCGATTATCTTGGGCAGTCTGTCAAGTGATTTCCGCTTCGACAAAGGAAAGGTCCAATCAAAATGCCGTCGCATCATGTATGCTGTGTATTAGACGCATCCGGAACCCTTTTTTGAAAGAAGGTACTGAAAGGTGGGCTTTACGAGGTACAGTACTCAACCGTTGTCCGTGTTCATTGTTGCCGACATTCAGATAAGGTACTCTGCCCACCTGTTTCTGTTGCGTCCTACTTTTTCTTACACGTCAAGCTCCACGAGTCAGGGACAACGCCGTTCGAGGAGCCATGAATATCTCGGCAGCGGTGCCGCGGAAGACCCATGTGGGCGCCAAAAATGCGCGTCAGCCTGAATCCAATGCGACTGGCGGTTCCAGGCAGCGCCGGAGCTGCTCCGCTGCCGCTGGCGAGCGAACCAGGTTGAGTTAACCTGTGGTGCAAATGCCGTTTCGTTATTGGTGCTAAGACACATGATCCCCTATTTGGCCCCAGTGCAGGGGATTGTCTCACGCCGCCAAAAAGAGGCGCAGCTGCTGACCATGCATGAGCGGTCTGGGCGATCAATGGAAAGTTTCTCGTCTTTAAATGTGTTCCCGCTCTTGTGACGCGTTGGTTTGAGATATCCCAAAAATGTCAGATTTTTTTCTAACAACCGCCATTGAAAGGGGGATACAATTGACGAAACCGGGAACAAAAACAGACGACGCCGGTAACATGCTGGACTCACTCTCGGTGCGTCTCGGGCTGCTACTCGGCGGTGCCCTCGTCGGCTTCATTTTGGTCCTGCGCAAGCTCTACCCAAAGCCATATCCAGGTATTCCCTACAATGAGGCATCTGCGAGGCGTATCACAGGTGATATGATGAATTTCGCTCCTATAATCAAGGAGACCAACGAAATCTCGGACTCCATTTTCGCCGTCACCACCCAGAAGCTGGGGACCCCGATCGCTCAGGTGCTGTTCCCCATTTTTCGCAAGCCCTTCATCGTCCTAGAAGATCCCCGTGAGATTGAGGACATTATCGTCCGACGCAACAAAGAGTTTGATAAGGGGCCGACGACGGTTGATGTCTTCGGGCCCATGTTCCCGCGGGCTTCGATCTCTCAATTTACTACTCCAGCGCTGAAAGCCCAAAAGCGGCTATGGGCCGAGACGATGGGCATGGACTTCCTGCGCAAGGTGGCCGCTCCCAGTATCCACAAGTCGACGTGCGAGCTGCTCGAGCTGTGGCGGCTGAAATCTTCCACTACGTTCAAAGACCAGGCATTCAACGTTCACGGTGACTTGAAGAATGCTGCCTTGGACGCCATCTGGGCGGTCATTGTTGGAGAAGAGCCAGGTACCGTGCAGCACGACATCCAGAAGCTGCAGCACCAGCTGGCAGGAAAGGGTTCCTCCGACGAAGCGCCACCTATTGGCTCGTTCCTCAAGGAACAGGTCTACATCATGAACACTATCGCCCGCAACAGCAACACGCCCTCACCCAAGTGGGCACAGAAGCTCGAAATGTACACACCGCGATACCGCAAGTTCCGCCGCACCGTCAGGGCCGAGATGCAGCGCGCTATGAAAAAGGCCGTCGCGCGGTACCAGGGCGTACAAGTTGCGCGACTCGAAGATGATGCCGTCGATACGTGCGCCATGGACCTCGTTCTACGCCGGCAGATCCTCCAAGCCCGGAAGACCGGAGTACCTCCCTCTGACCCCACCAAGGACGAGAACATGCTCGACGAGATGTTCATTTTCCTAGTCGGCGTACGCTCCAGGACCCCTTCCCCCGCCCCCAGAATCCACTAACCACCTACTAGGGCCACGACTCAACCGCCAACACCCTCTCCTGGTTCGTCCGCTACATGGAATCCCACCCCAGTGTCCAAACCACCCTGCGCAACACCCTGCGCACCACATTCCCTTCTACCAGCACTCCCTCCGCGACCGCCATTCTCGACGCCGATATCCCCTATCTCGACGCCACCTGCGAAGAGGCCCTCCGCCTTTCTGGCACGGCCAAAAGCAGTATTCGCCAAGCCCTCGTCGACACGCACATCCTGGGCTGTCCCGTGCCGCGCGGCGCGGAGATTCTCATGAACTACCACGTTGACCGGGCGCCGCCAGGCGTGCCGGTGGATGAAGCAAAGCGGAGTGCGACGTCGAGGACGGCGGCGGAAAAGAGGGGCGATGGGTTGCGCGGGGTGGCGGGTAGTAATTTGGGGGCATTTGAGCCGAGCAGGTGGTTGGTGATGGATGAAAAGACGGGGAGGGAGAGGTTCGATGGCGGGGTGTTGCCGGGGTTGGCGTTTGGGGGTGGGCTGAGGGGATGTCCTGGTGAGCTTTGCTGTCGTGTGGTTTGTGCAGTGAGTGGGTTGCTAACTGATATGTAACTCTACAGGGCGCAGACTGGCGACGATGGAACTGAAGATCATCATGGTGATGATGGTGCTGAACTTTGAGTTCCTCCCGCTGCCGGACCAGTACAGGTCCATGGCGGCGTCTGAGAAGGTTTTCCGTGAGCCTGACTTTCCGTTCGCGAGGATGAGGGCGCTATGATTCATGGTCAGTTCCCTTTGCGGAGACCACAATGTGGGAAAGGGCTGGCAACACGACAGGAAGAGAATGCATCTCCGACCAAACCTAGGTAATTGCAAGTAATCTCTAAAGAACCGGACGCCATAAACCCAATATTATCAACACTCGACCAGGCTCTGGCAAATGAAACCCAGGTCTCCATGCTCCCCAAGCCATACCGAGATGTCCTCCAGTCCGAGCCCTCTTTCCCATCTTGAGTCCCTATATTTCCTTGCCAACACTACGAAAGCCCACTACACCCTTTCGCAACCCATCTCCACCCCCACTCCTCTTAGGGCATCTCTCCAACCGCAACCGGCTCATCAATCCAATGCTTCCGATTTGCCGGCGGCGGTGGCACGTCTACATTCATCCTCAGCCACCTGTCCACAGTCTCATTGTCATTATCCCTTCCCCACCGCTTCTCCGCCAGGTAGTCATCCACCATCTGCAGCAGTTCCCGCATGTGCGGTCTATGCGCGGGCTTTTCGCAACAGCACCACGCCACGAGGTGTCGAAGCTTCCAGTCGACCTTCTTGTACCTGTTCTCGAGGATGTAGGCGCCATACGACCAGACCTTCTTACGCACGCCGTCTTGCGGGTCGATGATATCGATTTTGCCCGGAAACGGGGGAAGCGCGGGGAGGTGGAAGGTTATGGCGCTGACCATGCACTGCGTAGTTGGGTTCGGTGCGTTAGTGACTCGGGGGGGTTGTCGCGGACTCTGCCGGGTTGGGGGCACCCGTGGGAAGGGGGATAACTTACGAGAGCCAGCTGGTAGAGGTTCGTCTTCCAGCAGTACTTTCCTGCAATTTCGATAGGAGGCGGGGGCAAGATTCCCCTCTCGATGTCCTCTTCGCTTACGAAAACCTCCTCGCTAGGGTTATCCGCGACCCAATCCCATTCGGCTGTGAATTGTTCCTGTCGAGAGCTATGAGTAAGTGATACTGATGGCAAAGCCAACATTGGCAAGATCATACTTACCGGTGGAGTGTAATTTGGCTTCCCCTGTGTTCGGAGCAGCCACATCGTATTCCTAGAATCCAGGATTGTTAGAATATCGAGCCTGAACTGGCGATCGAGACACCAACTCCGGTAAATGTCAAGACATTAGGTGTTAGATACTACTTACCTGGAACTTAGACGTTCTGCGTCGATCTTGAGAGCATTTCCAAAATCTCCCACCTTCAGAACAGGGAAGTCGTAGTGAGGGTCGTCGCGTGTCGCGGCGGTGGGGAAGCCCCCAATCAGAACTAGCGATACAGTTAAGGGATTGTCCAGAGTGTGAGGTGGTAGTTGGAAAGTGAGGTACGTACCGTTTTGGGGGTCAATATCAAAATGAACCAGACCTTCACCCCCTGGTGCATTGCCCCTATCTCTCCAGGTTCCATCCTCCACGGCTTGGTCGTACAGGGCCTGGAGATCAGGTGGGATACGCTCGCTGACATCTCCAATTATTTCACCGCTGGGATCCCTGGAGCAAGCTCGGTCATGGTCCTTGGAAGGGGGGTACTCCATCGCGATACATGACTTAATCACTAGATAGCAAACTTGTGTTAATCCTGGATACGGCCAAGCTATAGAGCGGACTTACAGCAGCGAAACATGTGCCACAAAACCCGGTCGGGGAAAGGCTCTTCGTTTTCTTGAGCAGCGCAGATGACTTTGTGGAGGCTACCGCGCTTCAGGTATTCGAGAAAGATCATAGCACGAAACGCATCTGGGTTTTTCCCCGGCGCTGGCTCGAAGTCCAACGTTTCAACAACATGCAGAGCATGTCGGTATACCTATCCCGTTCTTCTGTCAGCTGCTGACCACAACATGTTGAGCTTGTTGTTATGCACCTACTTCTTGAACTTCCCTCTCCCGTATCAAACTCGTCTCCTTTAATTTGTTGTCTTGATCAATGTGACACTTGACGACGACGTACTCTACGGGGTGGTCAGGATCCCGCCGGAAGCGGTATAGCGACGCGATACCATGACCGCCCCATCCAAGCGTACGTTCCAGATGGAACTTGTGAGCCTTCAGTCTTCTCTGAATACGTATCCTGGCCCGCTTGGCCTTTGTCGAGCTCTCGTGGTGGCCGATGTCGTCCGCGTCCCAACTGAAGCGAAATCCTTTCCACTTCCCCGCGAGGATCCCAGGGCCGCGGTACCGCCCGCGCTTAGGAAGCTTGAGCCTCTTGAATTTCTCGCCCTCGACCTCCTCGGCGGTCAAACGACGGCCTTCGGTTCGAAACTTCGCAAACTGGAACGCTTGTAGCCTTTGGCGAGACCGAAAATCTTCTTCAGCTTTTCTTTCCGCTTCTATTTGCCGCTCAACTTCAGCCTGTCTCTCACGCAGTGCCTGTTGCTCCGCCTGGAGCCTCTCCAGTTGCTGCTGCACTTGTAAGATATACTCTTGGTGGTCGGCCATTGCGTTGTCGGCTATCGCAGCAGATATTCGAAAATACTGATCGTAACCACAAAACTGTCGCGCGATGTAAACTTCAGAGAAAATAAGAGGATTTGATCTCAGCAAGAGACACTGACGCTGGTTCAGGAGGTGCTGGATGTGTAGGGAAGCTGGTAGCGCAAGGAGCTGCCGACACCACGAAGTTCTTGCTGTGTAAAGAACTGAAGTTAACCTTGACACAAAGAACGAATTCAATGCCGCCATTTTCACGGTGCTTCCACAATTAAAAATCTCCTTCGGACTGACGCATCCGGAGAGCGCTTTTGTTCTCTGAGTACCTAGAGTCCACCCCCCCATGGCACAAAGACATTCTATCCTGACTGAAAATTGGGTATCATCTTTGTTAACCGTGATCTTCCCCTGACCCAGAGAACAACACGGGGCCAAAATAACTTGGGGTGAGTGAATAATAATATGTCTATCATTACCTCCTCAGGGTCCTGATTCGCAGCCACCACCTAAGCCTAGGGTCCCCTCCCGGACGAGAACACCCGTACCCCGGAGGTCGCCTCCTTCCTGCTCATCTCCCACTCACTCGACTAAATGGTCCGGAGCCGGGTGCAAGCTCAATCCCTGTAAGCCCGGGGTGCGGGGAACTGCGGTGATTGTGGGTTTGCCGGCGGTGGTTGTGAGGCAGGCGGCCACTTCCCGACGAACAAAACACAGCTCTGCTATAATTATTGTTCTATAGGACTGGGCCGTAGGCTTAAGGCCACGAAGCTTGCTTGCATGGTTGTATCATAAGTTTCCATGGCTGTCATGTGCTGAAATAAAAGGCTACGTGGTGGCAATGAAAGAATCTCAAACTACTAACCTACCTAGCTGAACGTTGTGTGTTGAATTCCAAGGAAGGTGCCTACAGCTACGCGTGGTGGGTTTGGATTATTCACGGCCATCTCTGCAAATTCGTTATTTACTCCCCTACTTCAAACTGGTATCATTGTTTTTATGAGATAGTCAGGAAGGAGTGGCATATAACCCCCGATATTATTTCTACTTTTCAACAGATCCCACTGAGCCACGAGGGCTCAGTGGTATGGCTGCGAGTTAATTACCCCTGCGAACAATAAGATCCCGTTTGTGGTAACTAACTATAACAGCTCTTTTTGTTCGATCCCAGTTCGTGCCCTTTCGCTATTTTTTATTCTGTCTTATCTTTTGACTTTCGATGAAGCTACTGCGAACGTCTCTTATTGGTACCGTAGCCTGGATTCCAGATCAACCTGTCTACTCCGCTCGGGAATCTAGTTGCAAAGGCTGTTCCTCTCTTTCTTCTTTTCGTTCTTCAACGTTATATTCATACAAGAGCCATCAAATTACAACAATAACACTTTCTAGACTCCTCCATCTCACAAGGCAACAGTCGTATAATTGTTTTTGTTTTCCCAGAACCACGTTATCACATTACGATCTTTACGAAGATGCCGTAGGCCTGTCGCTCATATCTAATCCACCGGTTACGTTCTAGGGTTCGATACATGAAAAGGCCCGACCTTGACTTTATCGTATTAGGTGATAGTCAGGGGTGGCGGCACTGTCACGAATATGCCAACAGGTGGGACCTCGGAGGCGCGGGACGCCCCGAACCAGTCATTCCAAGGGACCAATCAAATGAGAATGAAGGATGCTCAGTGTGACCAGGGAAACGGGGAAAAACGGAAGACTGAGCACACTGAGCACAGGAAGACGCATAGCCAATCAGAACATAGGAATACAGGGAAGTGACCAGTGTGATCAGTGACCTCAGAAAGGAAGAAACACTGAGCACACTGAGCACCCAGGAATTAGATAGTATATAGTCACTCGTTCTGGAGAGCTCTTGGAGTTCTCCAGTTAGCAATCACAACTACAGTTCGCTACAAGCTCGAGAGCCTACTGTTGAGACAAGTCTTTGTTGTGCACCTTTTGGCTGCACCGAACCTAGTACCTTTGCAAGACACCTTCAATCAGACTGAACCCTAACAGGACGAGGTCCAGGAGAGGTTCGTCACAGGCACCCAGTCCGAGCACCGCCCGGTCGAGCCTTCGGAACCCTAAAGTATTGACTGGGAAGGGGGGTAAGTCTGGCTTCATTTTAAATTTGGTTGGAAAGCGAGTTTCGTGAATTAACTTATCGTTGTCAAACCCCGGGGCTTATTGCCGGGTGTGCTTTCTGTATTCCTTGTGAGGCAGCGATGTTGCGCGGAGATCGGAGATAATGGGTCTACCTCCGGCAGATCACTCAATGGGTATTCATCTGGCTCTAACACCTAATTAAAAAATCGATGGTTCAAAAGACCATCTGGCTTTGAAGATCACTTTAAAGCTGGCTTCCCTCTGAACTTCTGTCAGTTTGGACACAATACTTTGAGCCCTTTTCACGAAATTCCCGAATCAGAATAATAGCCCAGAACGAGCACCTCACTTCCGCCACGATGGTTAAAACGCTTCCCTTCGGCGACCTCGAAGTTCCAGTGCCTGGTTTTGGGGCAATGGGCTTTAATCATGGCCTCGGAGCAAACTTTACCATGGAACAGGCCGAGCCGGTTCTGCTCAAAGCCCTAGAGCTTGGATGCACATTCTGGGACACTGCAGTAAGCCCATACTTTTGCTATATTGACCTCAGCAGAACTGCCGGCTATCTACAGTTACAGTTATTTGTACCCATATTGACACAGCAAGGTTATCTACGGGTTCGGAGTTAATGAGAAACTCGTCGGTGACTTCATCCGCAAACACAATGTTCGCGACAAGGTGTTTGGTAAGTCTCCGTCTTGTTTTATCGGGGTATTCCGTCGACTTGTGTTTCTTATGTTTGGTTACTTGCTGACGCCGGACTCGTCTCCCAGTTGCATCCAAGTGCGGTATCGATATGTCCAAGACCGGTAGTAACATGGCAGCTCCGCATATGACCGTTACCAACAAACCTTCCCACATCAGGGAATACATCGAGGGAACCATCGAGAGGCTTGGCTTTACCCCCGATTTGTACTACCTACACCGCATCGATCCGAGTATGGTAACCACCGGGTCCCTTGAGTAACTTCATATACGCTGACGCCCTTTGCTCGGTTCTTAGACACGCCCCTTGAAGAGTCAATCCCTGCCCTTGACGAGCTGCGAAAAACGAGCAAGACAAAGTACATTGGACTCTCGGAATGCTCTGCTGAGACCTTGCGTAAAGCACACTCCAGTAAGGAACCATTTTACGACCACAGCCTTTGACACAGGGCACTAACACGTTAGCAGTTGCCAAGATTGACGCCGTCCAGGCGGAGTTTTCCGCATTCGAGACGCTCCATGAGACAGATGGCCTGATCGATACTGCCAAAGAGCTCGGCGTGGCCTACGTAGCTTATGGCCCGCTGGGCCACGGTTGGCTGGTGGACGACTTTGCGTACAATAGTCCGGACGACTTTGCGCCCAACGATGGCCGCCGCAGCAGTGAGTCCACTTCCCATTCCCCCAAGCCTCCCTACGTAAACCTCCAAGACACAAACGTGTTAATACCCACGTCCCCTACCCCAGTCCCCAAGTTCCAAGGCGAGAACTTTTACAACAACCGCGCCATCGTCCGCGAGCTGCAGAAGCTCGCCGCCAGAAAGGGCTGCACCACTACGCAGGTCGCCCTCGCCTGGGTCGCCACCCAGGGATTCATCGCAATCCCGGGCACGACCAAGGCCCACCGGCTCGAGGAAAACTGGGCGTCGCGCGAGGTGGAGCTGACTGAGGACGAGATGGCAGAGATGCGCCGCATCGTCGAGGAGGCCAAGCCCCAGGGAGCGCGGTATAGCGAGGCGCTGCAGAAGATGGTGGGGCATTGATCGGGAAGGGAAGCGGTGGGTTGATAATCTATTGGAGCATGAGTACGGGGATGGTGGATGGTGGTGTAGGCTCAGAGTTGCTTCCTGGCCACAAGCAAGCTACAACGGCCATTGCAGGCGCGGAGGGGGCGCGTGTGGATCGACAATGGGGACAAGCGCCATGCAATTATTGATGTACATACCAATTTAGCGCACATACTTCCACCGCCGGCGGGACTTTTTTTTCTTCTTTACCTCAAGGTTCAACGTGGGTTATAAGTTAGTCTTCCGGGCGCCGGGCGATGTCGTTCTCCGAATTCCATAGGCACGTATTTGTCGACCCCATCGTCGCCGCATTCCGGGACGCTGGCGGAGGCGAGCCAACACCTGAGGTCGCAAACGGTCCTGTGCACACGGCCCCCGCGATGGGCATTGAAGTAGGCATAACCGGGGACGTGACGGCTGAAGGCAAATGATTTTGCGAGGCGACTTTTGAGGGTATGGTTGGCCGGGTTCTGGGAGCAGACATGGTCGACCACTTGTTCTCCCGCGAGCTCGAGAGTATCATATAGGACAATTCTCCAATAGTCGGATGGGTGCTAAATGGCGAGTTACGTGAGGGGCTTGCCCGCGTTTGGTGTGGCCTGCCCCTCTCCTTTGGAGAAGATGATGCCGAGGTGGTCGAGGCTGCTCTCGCGGCGCTGAGGGCGGCGGCCTCTTAAGGGAATGAGGACCTCGTCAGAGTTTATGCGTGACACAAATATTCCGTGAGAAGCTACCATTTTTGGAAGGAAACGAAAGTCAGCAACAATATGGACCTTGGGTAGTATTTGCATGCAAGACACACTGCCAGGTGGGACGGCAGCGGGCAGCCGAGCAAGCCAATCAAACCCCTTAGGCCTTAACTTTAGTTTCTGCTCTTCGGCGCCTAATCGCTTATTCTTTCGCCGTCCTGAGCACCTCGTGGAGGCGGGGTCCTGTTCAAAGTCAGGTGCACAACGAGCAGTTGAGAAACTGGGCAACCCATAGCTCAACATTGTTGGATTCAGAGCTCAGGGGTATTGCTCAGCGGTCCTACGATCTAACGCAGCCCGAACAACCACCCCCCAGTCTCCCGCCGTATTCGCGACAATGAGGCTCCTAGAAACCATCCCCACCGCCACGGGAGTCCCCCAGCTCCGCGAATTCCTCGGCTCACACATCCCCCCCTACGCCATTCTCTCGCACACGTGGGACGCCGACGAAGTGACGCTCCAACAGCTCGCAGCCGCCGACCTGTTTGCCCTGCATGGCCGCGCGCGGTTCACAAAGGTCCAACGGGCATGCGCCCTTGCCCGCACGCGCGACGCCCTCGACTACGTCTGGGTCGACACGTGCTGCATCGACAAGACCAGCAGTGCCGAACTGTCCGAGGCGATCAACTCTATGTTTGCGTGGTACCGTGACGCCGAGGCGTGCTATGTGTATCTGAGTGATCTCGAGACAGGTGAGGATGGCGATCTGGCGAGGGATCTGCCTGCTTGTCGGTGGTTTACTCGGGGATGGACGCTGCAGGAGTTGCTAGCGCCGAAGAAGGTGTTATTCTTTGATCGCGATTGGAATTATCGCGGTAGTAAGGCGGAGCTGGCGGAGCTTCTTAGCACAATCACGAATATTCCCGTAGCGGTACTGTGCCATGAAGCGGAGTTGGGTGACTTTGCGGTGGCGCGGAGGATGTCGTGGGCCGCTAACAGGGAAACGACGCGGTTGGAGGATATGGCGTACTGTCTACTGGGAATTTTCGACGTTAACCTGTCCCTCATCTACGGGGAGGGTATCAAAGCCTTTGCCCGTCTTCAGGCCGCTATCCTCCAAACCACACCGGATTTGAGCATTTTTGCCTGGGTTGACAACTCTGACAACCGCTCGGAATATGTGGGGGTCCTGGCCACTCGTCCCGCGCTGTTCGCTCAGTGTCGCGAAATGGAAGCGGCGGTAGGCGACTCGGCATACGCAAACTTCACGATGACTACGAGAGGGATACAAACGGACGCCAGCCTAATTCCGGTCACGAGGCGCGGGGCAACGCCGTCGATGGTTGCGCTAGACACTCGTTGCCATATGGGTGGTTCTCGCATCGGGGTGCATATCCGGAAGATTGGTGGTAGCCTGTATGCCAGGTGCAGACCTTTTACACTTTTCAGGGCGGGCGGGGGTGCCGTGACCTGGCAACGCTCGCTGGTTGAAACCCTTACTCTGGCCACGGTGCTACCCACGCGATTTCCCTTCCATACTGGCCCTGACCCTGTGGTGGGAAACAGGTTTTCGGCACTGCGCGTAGGGTGGGGACCGTTCGTGGAATGGGACTCTCAGCAGATGCCCAGAAGCCACTTCGACACTGAGCACGGGGTCTTCTTTTCCTGTGACACCAGCACCAAAGGCTGGTGTTCCTATGTTACAGAAGGGACTCTCCCTGGGGGGAGTATTCCCGGGCTCGCAAGCGAGGGAGTTTATCTGAAGTTGTTCTTTGCTTGCTTCGAGTGGAATACCGAGATCCCCGTTGTTGTGTTGGCTAGTCTAAGCTCGGCGGACCCTGCGACGGGAATGTTGCTGGAATCACTCCTAACTTCTCAATTGGACCAGGTGACGTTCGAGAGCTGTTGGCGGGCAAAGAATCTTGTCGTCGGCATTTTAAAGGACAGCCTAGTGGACATGGGCGTGGTACGGACTCATTTCGGGCTGGTACGGTTGTACCAAGGATCTAAGTCTTGGACTCAACTACATTCCCACTTTCAGGTCCGGCTGGATATACGGAAAGAACTTCAGCTTAATGTATGCGTCAACCCGACCATAGTTTTCGATCTTTCTTTTGCGGTTGAGAGTGCGCTAGCTCAAAGCTTGGGAGCTCTCGGGAGTGGAATCATGTAGAAGAGTACCTATTATATGGGTACCCATTTGCGAATACCGAACGATAAGGTACCTCGGTATGCAACATGGTGTTCCTCTTAGCCTGCAATGAACCGGAAGTACCCACACTTTATTTCTCCTCTTGTTATTTCTTGTTACTCAATTTCTTGTCATTAATTCCGTTTTCTTGATCATCCCACGAGGCATATCCTTATTGATGTTATGTTATCTGTTCTTTTCTTTTCTTCATGATTTCCGTGTCTTCGTCCTTAATCCCCTGTCCCGGTCCCATATATCTTTTCCTTTTCCTGATTTGTCCTCACTTTTGCCCCCGTAATGGCATTTCCTTCATTTTTCTGATTGTCTTCTTTCTCTTGTCGTCTTCTTTCGTATTTAACTTCCTTGACTTTCTTTTGTTGACAGGGTGACCGCTCATCATTAATCTCTAGAGATTCAGCGCGTGGTTTGCAAACGCCACCTTATTACAAGCCCATCCTAGTAAGACGACCATGACAGGACCTGCAACTCGAACACGGAAGGAAGACTAATGATGATACCAGTCCGATGTGAATGCGAGGAGCAAACAGGTTGGCGAACATTGAAACGGCTGCAAGGGCGTGCCAACTGAAGAATGCGCACGTCTTCCCATCCATTTGCGAAACAGGGGCAGCAATTCGCAATCTGTGGCACACCACATAGTCAACAGGAGGGAACCTGCCCTGATTATGATTTCATTGACTGCTGACTCTTACTCCATGAAGTAGTCGTTCAATATCATCGCGGCAGGGACAATGCGTATATTGACATGCAGGCCACGGTATCTGTTGGCTTTCAAATACCCAAAACACCGACCTAAGGAATGTAGGGTGCCGAGTGGCAGAGCCCCTAGTCCGACAACTAGGGCTGAATTTACGTAACATCAAAACCCACAATGGATTCCAGCCGCGATTCAAATCATTCATTCACTTACCACCGTCACCGGCAGGGCCCCCGTGGCCCTCACTAGCACCACGAGCGCATGCCGTATCTACTTGCGGGGCCACTCCAGCTTCAGTGATAGCGGCTACACGCTGTCTGGCCCCGTCAAACAGGGTAGTAAGGCGTGCCACCTTATCAAGAAGGAGCGCCGGTACCAGGCGGCCTCGGTCATCTACTATGCATGCGGCCGGCAGAAGAGCCCGGCAACACCCTGGACCCTGCTCCTGCTTCGAGGGGTTTGATGGTGCCGGGCATATTAGCCCGTGATTTGGTGCAGACAGCAATAAGGCCCCACAATCGGATCAGTGGGACAGGGCTCAGGTTTCGTGTCTCAAGGCTACGTGTAAATGTAATTGGGTCGAACAGGGGAGAGTTGTGGCTGACAGGAGTCTGGCAAGCGTGACTGACGTGACCATTACCTAGATGGCGCCTTAGTTGCTTTACTCTGTACATAGCCACAACACCCCTCGTTCAAACATGCGGCGAAGCCGATGGATCCAACCCTATTCACCACATCACAAGCAAATCGCAGATTTGTCTGCCGCGAGCCGAAGATAGACGTAACGGAACGGGACGAATGATAGACTGCCTTTGCATAATCACGAGAAGGCAGTGGCGGCCGCGAGCTTACACGAGGACGGGGCGGTTACACGGCTTGAATGGCAGCTGGCGCTTCGAGGACTTCGCGTTCCGCAAAGGCCGTGGGAGGAGACGCCTTTTTAGTTCACGGCTATCGTAAATTATAAGTATCTGACCGTGTCATGCTGCGTGGTATGCCACAGTAAGGGTGAAGTGAAGTTACCATATTAGTGATTAACCACGACGACACCGATACATGATTATGCCCGATTGTGTAGGAGAAATGTGGCACCCAATCGCTCCCTCGAGAACTATAAGGGAAGACTTTTGTAAATGAAAGGAATCGTTCCTTCTCCGCTTCCTCAATGTAATTAAATCAAATCTCAGACTCATCATTGAGACTTAGCTCCAACACGTAAGAGCCCCGTTGACTCATCCTCCGTTCCGATGAGTGCTCCCATTGCTCTTTCCAGCCTCCCAATCCTTAGCCCAGACTTCCTAAAAGGTTGATCAACATTATGGGTGTTACTGCGGGTTTGGCATCTTTCCTAGGCGAGACGCCACCAACGAGGCTCACACACGGGCATACCGGGAATTTCTTGCAAAGGTCTTGGATACATATGAAACTGCATACCACGACAAGTCCAAGGATGGAAAAATCCTTCAGTTACCCGCTAGAGACTCCGATGGCGAGTTTCCGACCAACAGCTGGGTTTCTTTCACCGTCAGCGAATGGCCGAAAATTCCCGCAAACCCAAAACGGTGCCACTGCTTTCTCCGCTTCAGCTCCAAGGTCAGCGGACGGCAGGGTCACGCCGAGCCCTACATTTGCGGCGTGTACCAAATCGCCAAGGAGTATTTCGGGGTTCGAGTTCGTTGGAGGCATCATTTGTACGACATGGGCGAAGATTCGAGAGAGTTCTGGGGTTAATTACTACAATTGGGCGGAGGTTCATGAAGCGGATGAGGAGCTCAAACAGCTGGACACCGAAGACCAAGAGGTTAATCGGCAAGGGACAGAGCAGAGCAACGTGAAGGTTGAGCAGGGGCCATGATGAGCAATATGCAGTATTCCTACCTACATCGAATTACCAATGACTCCGTCACTGGCGGGCAGTATGCGCCAAATATCGAATACAAAACAATACGATGGGAAGGAAGAATGACGATGACGTTACACAATGCGGCGTTTAAGACAGGGTGTTCCTAGATACCTCTGCTCCTTCCCGATCTGCCCAGAACAAAGGCAGTGGCGGCTCATTCCAAGTGGTGCCCCGCCCACAATCAGGAGATAAGAGGTGTCGCTACACATGTTGGCGGATATTTCCTAACCACCTCTCATGATCTCATCCATCACCAACAAAAGCCTTACAAAATCTGAATCGTAACTCTTGTCGCCGCTCATCGTCACAACGGACCGACCAACACAGCCAATGATGGACGATTTTCTACCTCATCGGCTCCATCCGGTATATGAACGCGACCTAAAATTGTACCATGTCTACGACGAACTATCGCAAACCCCCTACATCCACGGTTATGGCATTGAAGCGGGCGACAAGAACAGATACTACATGCGCTACTGTCACCGCATCACGGTGCGTCTCATTGCCAAACACCTCGATTGGTACCAGGACGAGCCGACGTCCTTCATTTCCCTCTTCGACAGCCCGAATAGCGCATTGCATGAAGCCCAGAGGCGCATGTCACATCGATACGTCCACCGCGACGGTCAGTCGTACAACAGGGGCTTTGTTTCTGTCGCTGTCATTTCTGCGCGCCAGCTGGCGGATGAAGGGGTGTTCTTCTTCTCCGCACGGGACCTGAGGAGGATGTTGGTCGAGGGCACCCAACAATTGGATGGTATTCTGGGTGCGCGAGAATGGTTCGCCATGGACTATATCCCTGATACTACGGTGGCGTATGTTGTGCAGGAGGACGATCTTCGGATGGGCGTTCTGTAGTCAAAGTGGGCGCGGGTATGTGATGCGGGTTCTTGGTTTCTTTAGAAGGACCCCGGTGGGAGCAATGAGTCTTGTTCGTGATCTCAAATTCCTTGTTTTCGGTTCCGTTGTTACGTGATCATGGCCATGTAATCCAGGCCAATATTGGCGGTTGGGCCGGAACGATACTAAGCGGTCTACAGCGTGTAGTTCGGCACCTACTGGTTGTTGAGACAAATGGGCATACGTCAGAGTTACTTGCATAAATAAAGCCCTCGCCGAGATGGGATGCCCTCTATCTATATATATACAAAGAAACGGCCATAGCCTACTTCCACCACACCACGCAAGGTGTGTCCCTCTCTGAGCCACCAAAAAGGGCTCTTAATCTAGCAGCAGCTGGATCAAATCTTCAAGCGCCTACGAGAGATGAAATAACAACCAGGTGGGTGACTGGCGAGTGTTGGAGCGGCAGCCACCGTGGACGCATGGGTGCAGCATACTGACAGTGACACCATGATGACGACGGCCTCGGAGTTTCAAAATTTTCAGTTTTCCATCAAAACGCGGTGCGGTTGAGTATCTATGCAGCATTCCTCGAAAGCTTGCTACCTAATCCCGAGCCAAACGACCCAGTCGTTTTCACTCAGAGCGATGTTTTTCCGGGAAATTGTTGACAAAGATCCCGTACGCCCGAGTAAGTATGTGTGGTTACCGGGATCATTGACTGGGAAGAAGCTGGTTTCTATCCCCTCTTATTTGAGTCAAACAAGTGCCTTTATACCCTTAATAGAGACGCGATGAATGGCTTACAAGACTAGTGGAAGTATGTGCCGGCCTGCATTGCTGCCGCAAGTTATTCTCTGGAGCGGGCGGTTGGCAGGTTATGGGACGAGGCAAATGGTATTTGCGTTTCGCTATCCGAAATTGGAATAGTGAAAATGTGTTTGACGGATGTTTGATGGCGGCTGGAAAATCTGGGTCGACACTATCGGTGCCGCCATAATTCCAGGTAGGTAAGGTACCGTAGTGGGAAAATGTGCCAGGCAAGTATGATACTTGGCCTTCCAGGAATGCAATCTATCGTTGTCTTGTCAAGTATCATTCCCAGAGCAACTAGCATACCTCGAGCAACTAGCATTCCCGGCGTTCCGCTCTCTGATTGGTGGTTATTTATGGGTCCTTGCCCCATCCGACAGATTGATCAGGACTCGTGGCAATGGGACTGCCACTGCAACCACTGTAAGCCACTGTAAGCCACTGTAAGCCACTGTAAGCCACTGTCTGGTGTACGCCTCGCCCAATTTACAAAAGCACAACGCTGGACAAGATGAAATCAAGGACTGAACCAGGTTTTTTATTTTCTTTTGGCCACATAATCCATTCTTGAATACACACTATATACTACCACTAGCAACGATTGAATACGGCAGTACAAGGGTAAAACCGGTTGGAGGTCACAAGTTAGAGTATCCTTCTGACTCTTGGTCATCCACCCGGGTGTTACGTCCAAGCCTGGCTCTCTGCTGCTGCTTTCCAGGCCGAGACATGGGTTTGCCAGAATCCCCGCCACCCGCACGTTTGCCCCGGGGGGCCAGAGTACCACTATGTCTAGCTGTGACTCCGCGAGTATTAGTGTGAGCTTCCTGCGTGTTGCTGTCAGCTTCCAGAGCACGCTGAGACTTCCTGCGGTTGCGGTTCGAAGCGCGGGTAACTGGAGTAGCTTGGGCGGTTGTTGTGGTAAAGTCGCCTGCGCTAAACCCCGTCGGAGATGTTTTCGCTGCCGGGGTGGCCTCTGTCGTCGGAGCGTTGACAGTTGCACCGGGTGTTGTGCACTGCCGAGTCTGTTGCTGCACCACCGACCGGCTGTGGACGCTGCCTGTATCGGATGTGGGGATGATGGGCACCTGGATCCTGGATTGCGGGAGATGAACTGATCCGGTAGCCAAGCCAGGCCGCGTAGGTGGCGGCGATGACATCCTCTGCGATGTTGTTCTGGTGATGCCCTGGAAGTTCGATGGGGTTGTTCCGGTGGGTTGGCTGACACTAGGCCCGGCCAAAACACCGTGTGCCCGCTGGCCATCGACGGCGGCGACATTGTGCGGCGGATATTTGATGCTGGCAGCTCGCAACAACGGCTGGTCATCTTCGTCATAACCAGGTGATGTGCAAGCCCCTTCATCTATAAGTTCACCGTGCTGCTGATTGTCCCTAAAGATGTCTTCATCACCATCCACGAACATGGAGTCATCATGATCATGCTGCTCGTCATCAGAAATGATGATCTGCTTCCCCTGAGTGTCAATACTAGGGGGGCCGTCGTCAGCCCGAGGATGACCATGGAATGTAGGCTGAGGTTTAGCCGTGTCCTTCGTCTTAGGGGTAGACATCGCATATGGCATGCCGAAAAGGCCAGTTGTGTCTGTCATAGCAGGGCGCTGGATCTGATGACGAGGAGGACGCTGTGTTGTCTTGCGACGCTCGAGGATAAGGGGCTCGTCACTCTCAGAGCCAGGGGGGGACGAGTTGGAGATGATATGCTGGTTGAGTAACTCTGAGTGGACAATGACCAGGTCTTCATTCGGCTCTTGTAGACTATCGCCGGCGGGGAGCCACGTGAAATGACCAAGCTCAATGTCCTTGAAGTTCTCGAAGGCTGCAAGGCTGTCAAAGACCCTGTCGCAGATGCGTCGCTGTGTGTCGTCGCGCTTCCAGCCGGTCATGATCGTCGGGCGCCACTGTCGACCTTCATTCATAATCTCCTCTGAGACAACCACAAAAGCAATTTCCTTCATCATAGTCGCAAACATGATCCTCAGGTAATAGAAGGGCTTCTTTTGTCGCTTGTCAAAGGTGTTCTCCCAGTCGATGATTGGTGCCCATTGCTTGAATACGACCCTAAAGAGTGTCGCATCAATACGGCTGTAAATCCATCTCTTGGTGTGCTCGAGATCGTCTTTGTGGAAGTCCTGGTACCCTTCGCCATACTGCCAGGCGTCGATGTACATCCGGGGGTCCAGGCGGAAGTCCGTCTTACCGAAATCATTGAGCCATGTCCGTGCAAGGCTGTACATTTGCTGGAACAGAAGCCAGTGTTTGAGGTTGGCGGATATCCGCTGCGCATAACCGTAAAGGTCCGAAAAGGTCCTTGATGTATTGCTGATGCCCGGGCATGCATCGGCGACGATGCGACCAAGTGGCTTGGTACTGCAGAAGACGAACAACACCTGCCGGACCCGGTAATCGACCTCGTTCTTCATCTTGGTCATGTCGTTGGCGCTGGGTGGGTTGTCGTAAACCCAGGGGTAGAAAACTCGAATGTTTTCGGTTTCACTGAGCAGATCCTTGAAGGTTGCGCGATTGGTGGGTTTGAAGAGGCTGGGATAGATCTGGTCGAGTGACTGGCCGGACTTTTCGGCAGCGCTGCGGATTGTCGAGCCTCCTCGAGTCTTCCTCGATGATGCAGTGCTGGGCTGGGTGCCTGAAGCATTGTGGGTTATGGTTGGAGTCGCGGCAACGACCGGCTCGGCATGTGCGGCCGGCCGCATCGCTTGGGTCGCCCTCGCCGGGATAGGTTCCGGTTCTTAAGGAAAATCAACTTGGGAGCAGTTATATGACATGTATGCCGCCGCACATTACCTTGAGGGTGGCCGCTTCCTGCCGCACCCTTCGTAAGTCGGGAGGGTCGTGGTGGGCCAGGTTGCTTGTGATGTTTGCTAGGATCAGTCATGTTCGCTGTCGTCTTGGGCAAAAAAAAGCCGCTTAGATTGTTGAGACGGCTAGCACGTCTGTTAATTCAGTGTTGATGGCGCGATCTGCGGTTGTGGTGAGTGGCGTAGAAGTGAATGGCCTCGGATGAATAAAAGACAGAGTTAGGTGCATCGCATTCAGCGCTGGCAACAAATCAAGTCCATCAAACAAACAAATCCATCAAATCAAATCGTGGTTCAAAATGGTCAAACAAGTTGGATTTGATTTGATACCAGCGCTGATATTATTTGACTAAAGTGGCACTGTTTGGCGGTTTGCGCGGCTTCTCATAGTCATGTGGTGGTGTTGGAAGTGGTGGCATTCGAAATACGGAAGCTCGGTTGCCGGTGCTACTGTTTGAGGGTATCCAGGGGCTGGACAACGAGCTATTCAAAAGGGTTAGGGCGATGGCCACCACCGAAGAACAGAAAGAAACAACCTTCAATTGATGATTTCTGGGCTGCTCGAAGCATCTCCAACCCACTGTTGTAAGCGCCCATCATCCGTCTGATAACCGTGGAATTGTGGCTGTTAATAGTTTCCAACAGGAGGGAAGGAAGGAACGGCCTCCTCTGTGAGAATTTTTCTGGCAACAACTCCTCGCCCACTCACGAGTCCTTCGATTTCCTCCCTCTAATACCCTCCCACATCAAATTTTCTTTACAACACCATCCACACCATCGGGATCATTGACAGCGCAAATATGGCCGACCAACCGAAGGGTCTAAAGTCGCGCCGACTTCGCAGCACAGCACGTAAGCAGCATCTATCGGTGCAGAACCCGGGGCCTCAATTTAGAGACAACCACATTGGGCTGAGCCAGTCATCGATTGAAACCTCTGCTTTTCCCGAAGGGTTCGGCGACACAATTATGAACGACAACGACGGCGATATCTATTCCGCGAATCCACGAATCCCGGAAATCCACCCCGACGTGCCGATCCATGGTATTGAAGGTGCCAATGATATTAGCGACACTGATTTTGACGATGACGGTCTTCATTGCGAGTCTGACACCGACTCCGAGACTGAAGGTGAGTTATCCTGTAACCAGTCCTATGGGTAACAGCGCTGATCCTAGCTCTAGCCATTGTTGATATGGACGCACTCAAAGCTGGCGACACTGAAGATGCAGCGGCACATATTCTTCGGTCTGCACTCCATATGAGCGATGTTCTTGGAGCCGGCGAATACGAAGAGTGCATCTGGGTTGGAGGGGCTCAGCCAACTGAGAATCTTCCGTTCGACGATGAAGGAATACCACACGAGGAAGATGACCGAGAGTCTACCAGCCAACACGGTTCACCGATGCTATATACCGACATCGAAGACACATCGGTTTTGGTTCCGATACGCCAGAATAAGTCAATCGAGACATCCAGCTTTGAGAAGGCTCTTGCGACCTTTGCCGATTTGACTGGTCTAAGCCGTCAAGATTGGGCATCCCTTCGGGAGGTGCTTTTCCTGATCCGCGGCAAAGACGGCAGTGTCCCTTCAATGATACAGAGCCTCCCGAAACAGCTCTCAACACTTCGAGACCGTATGCGCCGCCGGATGCCGATGATGAATATGCGCGAGGCAGACATCCCTCTGAATATCTTGAAGTTACCGACAATGCCAGCTAGTTTGAAGCCTGAGGAACGTCACAAGGTTGAGATAGCACGGGCTCAAGCAGAAAGCAGAAGTGCAGCACTCACCGCTACTAGAGCAGCGACCAGAATCTCTCGCGATAAAGGCAGGCACAGCACCGAGGCACGAGACGCGGCAGTAGCAGCAGAGAAGGCTAAGAGTCAGTTGGAGAGCCTCCGACAAACACATGGTGATATCGGCCTCAAGGACCTTCCGAGGGCGACGATGCGGCTAACGTTTTTCGACCCTATCACCGTTTTCAAGAACATCATCGCATCTGATATCCTAGGCAGGATACATACGGGCCCAGGCTTGTTCGTCGACAAACCACGCGAGTTGTTTCATTCACACGCTTGGCTGTCCTCGGTTCGTAGCACATCAGGGTTTTACGCACATGTCATCATCGACGGCAAAGAAGGACCGGTCATCTTTCCCTCCGACTGGGTATACTTCCGATGTACGTCAGAAAACTGCGTCCGGAATTGCCGCGGCATTGAGGACGACTCTGACGACATTGTCAACCTACATATCGGCCGGGTCTATGGCGTTGGGCTCGATCACCGCGAAGATCCATGCACACAAAGTCGAAACCAAATGTGCCTACAGCTTCAGGAGGCATACCGGCTTGGCGATCACCGACTTGCAAACATCGAACTCACGCCGCCACAGACCGACTGTGAGTTGGTACTGTCTGCGAATTTGGTTTATATTCCGGAGACCAGTGTATTCGCACACCTCCATGTCTACCTTGACCACCACACTGGTGAGGAACATGACGACCCAGGCTGGAAGCCGCCCCGACGCACGGAACGGTCACCTCCGGAGCCTCTACCCAAATATGTCTGGCCAGTATTCAGGAGGGAACGTAGGGAGAATGAGTGGTACGAGTGTCGGCGCATCCTGGTTAAGAAGGAAGCTCTCCCGCTCTCTCGGACGCATCCAATCCGTGGAGAGCTCGAACTCCAGCATTTTGGTCGACATGTATTCGAGAATGAGTGGGATCAGGCTAAGAACGGCATGCCAGTGGTCTCCCTTCCCCACCTGGACTTCATTGACGGTTTTGGTGTATTCCAAAATTCGTACCGGACTTTGATGGGGTTCTACTTCACACCAGCAGGGCTTTGTGAAGAGGAGCGTTTTAGTCCGGGCAGCATTTTCCCAATCGTACTCGGGTAAGTCCAGCTTCTTGTCTAAGATCGCTTCCCTATTGCTTGACTGCCAGCATTTTCCACCTTTCGGGGGTGTCAACTCGATACGGGCATAGCTTTTAGCCTGCCCTGTGGAATGTTGTTAATCTTGTATTTGAAACTAACACTGGCGTGGTAGGCCTCATGCATCGGACTTTGGCGAGGTTATTAAAGCGCTGAAGACGATGGCTCATCTCGACGCCGGTATCGTCATGACTATTCGCGACAAAATCGTCCGTGTTTGCGCATTTGCGATGTGTTACATTGGCGATATGCCTCAACAAGCCGAGAACTCCGGGTTCAAAGGCCCACGAGCACACAAGTTCTGCAGATGCTGTTTCGCGGCCTCCGGCCAGCGCGCTGTCAATCCCGATGTCATGCTCAAGTTCGATCATATCACTCACGGCCGGTTTCACACTCAGACCCTGGAGATGCAGCAGATGCTGCACCGCTCATTGCAAACTGCGTCGGAACGGAAACGATATTGTACGCAGTGGGGGATGGCTGAAGATCTGCCGGTACTTCCCCGCTTGTCACCGGCCCTTGATCTGGTCATGTCACGGCCCATCGACGCAGCACACTCTGAGTACAACGGTCTTGGCAACTTGATGCACTTTCTCCTTCGGGATGGCATTCTTACAAAGTCAGCGCGCTCGGAATATGCTATACAGCTCCGGACTTGGCCTTTCCCACCGGGTTGGCCACGTTTACAGTCACCAGTTCACCATTTATCAAGCTACAAGATGTCTCACCACGCGCGATGGATCGTCATTATCCCAGCCTTGCTCCTAAACTGGTTAAAGAGGGAGCACATTCGGCCAAGGTTCTGGGACCAAGCTAAGAACCACGAGAAAGATCCGATTGAGTTGGTCATCGAGACTACTGCTGCGATTGCAAAGAGCACTACCGTTCTGATGGGGACTCGTGTGTCGCGTCGGGACCGTTACCTCATGGGCAACATCATTTACCGGGCTCGCTACCTTTTCAACCAGCTCTGTTTACTTGCAGCTGTGACCTCAACCGGGTCGTCTGGTGCGTCACACGCAGGGACGCCGGGAGTCCAAGTTATCGATGAGTCAGTTCTCCAAGACGGTGTCGTTGATGATTCTGGCCGGGCATTACAGTACCAGAACGACACATTGCGCCCAAATATTCATGTCGCCGTTCATTTCCCAGAATTCGCGGAGGAGTACGCTTTACCTGTCAACTGTAACACACTCACAGGCGAAAACTTACACCGGTATGTCTAACTTCCGTCGGTGATTGTCCCTCACCTGTAGTTACCAGTACCCCGCTTGATAGACCTTCACCGGCAAACCCCAGACCCTTGGACTCAGCGACATTCGTGTGGATCTGTGTCTGGCTCTTGTCGCGAAGTGATCTGGGCATGGCTCTGGCACCATGCTTGGAGAAGGCCTGCCAGCAAACACAAGACCGTTGAATCCGGAGAGATTCGAATCCGCGTCGCCCATGTATCGCTCGCTTCACCTCGATCTCTTCGGCCGGGTTTCTTCGAACAGACCTACCCGTCTTACCGTCTGCTAATGTCTTCTAGATACTTCAAGACCCGTGTCTACGAAACAAATTACTCCAACGTGGAGAAGATCCTGCTGATGAAAGTCAATTTCCAAGAGACGATGCGCCTGCTCCTCCAGAACGCTTTTCAACATGACGACCCGGAACTCACCAGCGAGATGCTTGCACTTTACCAGCAGTGCCCGACCCTTTTCAATCAAGTACTATCTCGAACGGACCGAAATGAGATGGATGCCCTACTCGAAAACGAAGACCACGAGATGGAAATCGACCAGTCCGCAGACAGCAATCATCTCAGACCGGCTGCGATCAATCGTATCCCAACAAAAAGTGTTGTCGCAACCCACCCAATTAATGATGGCAATAGAATCCCGACTCGCTCCGGGGACCTCAACACGACATCGACTTGGCGTGGTCATCTCCGACTGGCATACCAGTATGACTACGGCAAACCTGCACAATATCCATCTCTGTTCGAGAACCGGCCAATCCAGTGGTCACGGAAGTTCGGATTCACCGACAGGTGCGTACCAGACCACCAGGTCCATACCCCTGAGTCCCCACCCCTCCCCCTTTCCCACCACCGGGACACGTGAGCCTGGCTCGCCTCGTCAGATTCCCCCAGACGGCCGGCGTGCTTGTCAGCACAGGTTCCCGGAAGGGACATTGACTCCTGAGTGGCAAATAGAGGCTGGACGGCTTAGCGGTGTGCCCAGGCTAATGTTTCGTTCATACGGGCAGGAAGTCGAACGACCGCTTCACGTTCAGGACTGGCGACTTTGTACGATTCAAGCGCGACAACCAGAATCTTTTCGGGCGTGTGGACCATATCTTCGTCCTCGACAACGACAAGGACAGACACATCTTCACAGTACTAACACTGATCAAGCGTACAAAGACTCGACATAAGCTCCTGGACTTGGAGATAATGGAGGAGACGGAAGATGCTGTAGTGGTTGGGGTGCCTGCCATTCGCCCTGTGCGTCTCTACATGGTACCGGTCAGGGGCGTTGGCATCATCTGGGTGAACTGGGACGTACATGCGTTGTGAGAGCGCGCGATGTAAGTTTCCCGTTTTTACCTCCCCTAATGACGCCTGTGTCAGGTAACGAACCGGTTGGGGTAGACGACAAAGATAACCTGGAAAGTGGTGTCGCGCTCCCTCTTCGGCTAACCAGCAGGCCGACAGCGCTTCTGTTCAACCAAACCAACCCGCGACCAGGCAGTTAGCAGCGGGGCCAAGAGGACTTACATGACGTGTGGACCCGCTGGGGATGGATGCACGCGAATCCCGTATTATTGAGGGGGTGTTGGGAATCTTTATGTAGGTAGGGAAACAGACGCTAAATACAGCAGTGGCTCAAAATACAATAACAGGGTGCAATGGGGGTGCACAGGAGGGTGCAGCGGAGGGTGTGGCAGGCTAGGCGCTGGAGCGGGGCTGCGAGCGGCGTGGGAATGCTAGTTGCATTGGGTATGCTAGTTGCATTGGGTATGCTAGTTGCATTGGGTATGCTAGTTGCATTGGGTATGCTAGTTGCATTGGGTATGCTAGTTGCATTGGGTATGCTAATTATGCGGGGTATGCTAGTTGTCAAAATTGTCAAATATTTTCAGGCTATCATAGCGTTGTCAACTAGCGTTCCCACCCCCCACGGAACCCCGCTGTGGTAGGTACTCGAGATGCTTCAACTTGGGTTCTACCTGCGTACCTAGGTACAGTACCTTACCTAGATAGGTACCTCGCGAGAGACCTTACCTGCCTACATTGGTTGTTTCATTTCCTCCTTGGCCACAGCCGTATTACTCGCCGGGCCTGCTAAAACGGCGTTTCGACTGACTACCCGCCGATAAATTTCTTCGGTGCCTGAAATTCATGTAATAAATTGAACCCCTCCTAGCATTCCACCCACGTTGTGCGGCGCCAACGCGCTTTCTGGTGGTCTGCGACACTGTTGCCTAGCTCACACCGAAGGCCCCAATATCGAGTACTCGACGCCTTCCGTTCCCCCGTCTTGGCGATCATATTTTCAGTAAGCTGAATTATTTATTATTCATACTCCGCTGTGCCTTAAGGCGTGCCGGACCCTCAGCTATTTACTGTACAGGAAAACCGCGCCCTCACAGGCCGGATGAAAAACCCATACCAATCTTCAAGGAAAGTACACGTGTGTGAGCCTGCGAATACAAAGAGAGGAGGCCCCCTGGCCTCTGAAGGAGGGGCGTGTTAGGCCGCCGCTTCCAGCTCGAGCCTCCTAGCCAAACTGTACATCGGCAGCCTTCCTGAGTCCATCAGCCATCCCAGGACCCTCCTCGTGAGCCGTGCTGTTGCAGGATCAATACCGTGCAGAACAGAGTAAAAGTCCCGTCGCGTTCGAATTCCAGCTCTCTCCCATCTTCGAGTCAGCGGTGGGGCCAAACACCACACTACCAGGTGCTTGGCAGTCTCCCGTCCTTCGCCGCACTGGCAGGCGGGCGTTAGGATCTCTGGGACTCCTCGTGTAAACAGAAAGTCCCGTAGGCCTATTGCCCCCGTTCGGATCTGGACCAGCAGAGAACTCCTCGCCTTGGTGAGACCGTCGTGCCGTCTTAGGGTTTCCTCTCGGAATAGCGTCTCTCGCTGATGGTCAAAGTCGTCCGCTGGTCTGATGACTGCTCTACCGTCCCGTTCCTTCAGGCACCTCGCTCTCCAGGCTTCCTCCGCTACCCTGTCCGTGTCTACAGCTCCCCCCGCCCAGCGCGCAATCGTGCTTGCGGCGTTCTCCACTGCCGTGGGCTCCCGCAGTCCCACTGTTCGCGGCCGGCCCCTGCCGCCGTACCCCGATCGGAGTCTCTGCTGTATCTTGCGACAGGCGGTAAGAACGACGCTCCCTGCGGTCTTCTTGCCGCCCAGTAAGCTGAATTAAGTCTCTGCTGCACCCGTCATTTCCCCAGATACGAATCCACTTTGTCCAAACAACCTCTCCAGGCAACCAGGATGGTTTTGGGAGCCTGCACCAGGTTAACCGAGCTGGTCGTTGCGGGGAGGCGGCCACTTTTATTTTACGCACAATGAACCAAGCACATGTACGAACTCCCCGCCTTGTTTTACCATATCTCATTGCCTGCGATGTTACAGTTTTACTTTCAAGTCCGAGGCCAGCAGAGTTTCGGCGTCGATGAGACGGATGTACGAGTTGAGCAGTTGCCTACCTAGTTAGTGGAGTTATTCTGACTTGGTGGATATACATAAATATGGACCGCGCATTGTACATACGACTGGTTATTAATTTATTATGAAGCAATAGTCAGCTCCAGACATCATCACCTTTTCTACACCATCAACAATTTAACGGACAAACCGATCTAGGTACAAGTACCTAACCTACGAGAATGAGCACCAGAACTCCCAGAAATACGGGAAACACCGGAAACACCGGGAACACTGGAAACGCTAGGAATACCGCCCGCGGCGGAAACACTGCAAACACGGGAAACACCAGAACCGCCAGAAACCCTGGAAACACTGCAAACCCTGGAAATGCTAGTAACTCCAGAAGCACCGGAAGCACTGCAAATCCCGGGAATGCTGGGAGCGCCAGAACGGCCGGGAACACTGCAAACACCAGCAATGCCGGAACCCCGGGAACCGCCAAAGCCCGGTCGCCTATATTTAGCGCCGAGATGCAGGTCTACGTCAGGCTCAAACCCAGTGTGGAAGCTGCCATCATAGAATCGAAACGAACGAACCCTACTTCCATGCCACAGCATTGGCGGGCCTGGGACCTTAACGCCAAAAACAACGAAGATGTTCAACAGAAAGCGGTACAGCAGAGTCACGTTATTGACGCTGTTAAAGCAACGATCGACGGCGCTTTGGGTCCTGACAACGGATGGACGTGCGTGGTTAACACGAGCCTAAGAGATGACTGGCTCCGACTCGGCCCAGAGCCTCTAGGAAGGAAGTGGTGTAAGCATAAAGTCATCCCTGCTTCGTGAAAAGTGTGGCATTCTTCTCGCAATATGCTAATAACAGTATAGGGGGTGTCGAAATCGTCACGCCACCCATGTCGGTATCAAAGGAGTGGCAACTGGAAATCAAGATGGCTTGGGAGGAACTTGACAGACGGTTCGACTTCTGGGTTGACCCCTTTTGCGGCTTCCACGTACACATATCACCAGGGCCGACCAAACGAGACCGATATACAGTGGATCAAATTGCTAGGACGGCGAAAGCGGCGTTCTTCTGGGAGCATGCGCTGCAGCGTCTCGTGGAGAGCAGCCGTAGGTGGAATGACTACTGCCTGCCCAATGAGACCGCTTTTGCGGGTCATGAATATTTCTGCGTCCCTAACGATGGTTGGGGCCGGGTCTTCTCGAAGATCGACGATGCTGCTGCTGCTGGCGAGGCCAACCTTGTCGATAAACTCAAAGGCGGAGAGAGTCGAAAAGGCTGGACAAGAAACCTGTCGACCAACTTTTACCCTCTTAATGAGAGTGGAACAATCGAGCTGCGTCGCCAGGGTGGCGTTGCCTCAGGTCTGAGTACCATCCGCTGCATCCTCCTGGCTGTTACGCTTCATATTAGCGCTCTCCGCTATGACTTCGATAAAGCCCGCACCTTGAAGGACAACCCAAACGAAGAAGCCCTGATCAAGGAGCTTGCTGGATGCATCAAAAACCTCCCCGAAACATGCCACGGTACTCGATTCGTTCACTGGCTCAAATGGTGCCAACAATCCTACGCTGGCAGCCGAACTTTCACCACCGAGCAGATCAACACCAGAGAAGAAGCCTTCCGTAGGGGAGATCCTGCTCCCGAGCAGCCTTCCTATAACCACCACAGCGAGATTTGCGTACCCGAAGCGAAGGTGCTCCCCGCATACGTACTGGCTACAGTCGCAAACAGCGGCCCGGCAGCAGGCCAGGGAATTACCCTCGGGACACCAGAATCAGGAGGAGGTGTAAGGGGCGGAGGAGGGTCCACTGGAAGAGGAGGTGTAGCCCAGGGTTTGTCCACCCCGTCCCGCACCGCCGCAACCCAAGGCGGACGAGGTGGTGGAGCCGCAACAAGCGGAAGAGGGGGAGCTGCAGCTAGTGGAAGAGGAGGAGCCTCCACGAGCGGGAGAGGAGGAGGGGCCGCCAGTGGTAGAGGAGGCGGAGCATCAACCGGAACAACGCGGCCGCCCGCCGGCAGTGGCACGACGACGCGTCTGCCCGAACGCACCGCGGCCAGCTCTGGCAACACCAACACCACCGCGCCAGCTGCTGGTCAGCGCCGCCGCCAGAATGGTCAGGATGCCTAGTTTGGTGGTTTAGTGGCTGTCAAAGTCCCCTAGTGGCTCCGGGATTGGATGGCCGCGGGCGGCTTACATTTGCTCTTGACCGCAAGGGGTGACGTAGGGTGTATGGTGGGAGGGATTTTGAATCCCGAAGGAATCCCTTAGACATTCTTCTCTAAACGGAAACATGGGAATTCTATCCGACTTTTTTAGGTAGCACAGAGAGATTGAATTTATACGGCGTTACGGTCCGGACATTACCCAGTCGGGTATTCGCCGTTGGTCTTTGCAAAAAGGATGCGTTTCTTGATTCGATCGTCTCCTAGTGCCATCCCATACTTCTTCTGTACAGGAACCGCTATCCCCGTCGCTACGGGACCCAATACAAGCATCCTAGCATAAGACCATCATTTAATATTGGTATAGGGAAATGCAACTGAGATAAGGCGGTATAGGTACCAGTTAAGGGCGTGATGGGACATCTTATCTTTTCCGTGAAACTGAAATCGAAGAGTGTTTACTTGCTATCCGCGGTCCCCCTAATCCGAGAAACTCATGGGGCGGGATGGGCAACCTTAAATCACCCCTGGCCCATCCCGGGCCGGACTGGTGGCAGCAGCCAGAGCCCTGGTCGGATCCCACCGCGACAGACTGGACCATGATAATGGGAATGATAACGCGTCTGGACTGTCACTAACTAAGGGGCTGCGTTAAAGACTCGGAGAGCAGGCCGTCAATCTTCGCGGCGTCCCTGGGGTGCAGTAATAAGCCCGGATACAACGTAGGAGTCTTCCCACGGACTCATGTATTACGCAACGCGTATATTGGCTTGCGCATAGTGTTTTTGCCGGTCCGGCCGACTGCATGGTTATCTCACCACATAACGGACTGGCCAAATACGATATACCGGGGGACGTCACAGGTGTATGCGTAGGAAGTTAGGTACAGGCACAGAACGAGTGGGTGACACGAGGTGTCAGAATACGGGATTCACTAGTCCAATCAGGCAATCAAGTATGGTTGTTTTCAGCGCTTGTTGCGGTGCTTGTTTTTATTGTTGTTGTTCGTGTCTTCGATCCCGACATGTGGGTCCCCTCCGGGTTTTACCCGTCGAGATGAGGGGTGGTGGTTAAGCTAAACATGCCCCGTTTACTTCATATCCGAAGCCTCCACCCCGATATTCTGACACGAGGATTCCACGCTCCTCCTTGCCGAGTTAGGTAGGTAGTACATCCCCTTTCGTCTCTCCGTGGTGTCTTACGTGTTTTGGAAGTCCATTTTCTTCTAGGCCCCTAGGAGTCTTTCGTGTACGATATGCCCGTTGACGTACTTTGGGGTACACGGCTAGAGAGACCATGGAGGAGTTACACCGGGCTATTTGAAGATCATGTTCCGATGACTATCTGACTGTTCGTAGCCCGTTACCCAGCTGATCCTTTCGTCTATTGCCGTTGTCAGTAGGATTGAATCAAATCTTGCGATTAGCATGGCGTGGTTAACATCACCTTCTAAGAATTCAGAATTTGGAGTTAGTTGTGTAGCACCAGAATTGTGAGAGGTGATTCAAGGCGAGGAGCCTACTTTCATATTGAAGCAGAGCAAAATTCAGCAGAAAGAAGTGCATGTACGTTGCGTATGGGGCGTTACTTATGTTGCGCGTATAGGACTCTGGGTAGACATTGGACAACAAAACGGGAAGGCTTTCGCGTGAAGGTTTCAAGTTTTGTCCATGGGGTAAGATAACACCATTCCTCCTCCTGTGATCAGGAGTCAAGCACAAACGCTCGACAATAGTCCCTACGTGGGCCAACCTGAATCCAAAATTTGTTTTCGGCCTTATCACATTGGTTGCGCGCTTTGGAGTGATTTCCTGCAAATGATTAATCGGTTCCTTCCACTGGGCTATGGGCGAAGGACCAATCCGATGTGTTGATGAATACTGAACGGTTATGTACCTACCAAGGTAAATGTTCAATCCTCGGTTGACAAAAAGACTCAGTTGAACGCGAGGGGGAGGTGGTAAGCGGCGAGGTGGTAGGCAAACCATCTCCCGAACTTAGATGGAGGTCAATGGTACATTGATTACAGCCCCGATGATGTGTAAACCGAGATGTTTTATTCATTTCACTTAACTAGTGAAACCAACATCAGACAAATATCTAGTTAAGACCTTACTGATTCAAGTGCTTCTTGGCCGCTTCCGGATACCGGTCGCCAGCGACTGCTGTGTGATCCACGGCCTCTTGAAGTTCTACCGCTTCGACATCGGTCAGCTCCACCAACTTTAAGTTCTCCTCGACTCGAGACACCTTAGTTACACCGGGGATGGCGAGCACACCCTGACGCGTAACCCTGTTGATCTTACGCATTAGCTGTTTGATTCGGACCGTTCAGGGAGAAAGGGAATGCATAGACTACACGCACCAGGCAATGGCAATTTGAGCACTCGTGCATCCCTTTTTTTGTGCAACGGCCCCGACAGCCTCAGCCAGCTCAACATTGCGTTCAAAGGCGCCCGGGCCAAAACGAGGGAAGCGGCGACGATAGTCGTCAGCCGCCAGATCATCCAGCTTCTTAAACTGACCGGTCAACCAGCCGCTCCCCACAGGGCTGTAACCGACCAGCGGGATGCCCAGCTCGCGACACGTTTCAGCCACGCCGCCATCCTCCAGCACGTGGCGTGAGAACAGGCTCAGCTCCTCCTCGACGGCCGCGGGCGGGTGGACCGCGTGCGCGCGCCGGATGGTCGCCGGGCTAACCTCGCTGAGACCGTACGAGCCGATCTTACCCTTGCGGATCAGCTCGGCAAGCGCCCCCACCGTCGTCTCGAGGGGCATCATCGGGTCGATGCGCGCGCACTCAAACAGGTCGATGGTCTTGGTACCGTTGAGCACCCGCAGTGCCTCGTCCACCACCGCCCGCAGGCCCTGGGGGCTGCAGTCTGGTGTCTGGCTTCTGAGGTCGTACGCGCCCTTGAGGCTGGGAACCACCCGTGGCGCGTCCTCGGGGTACTTGGTGAAGTAGTACTTGAGGAGGTGGGGAGGGAGTTGGCATTTGGGGGCCCGTAGAAGGTGCCCTATGAAGATGACGTGGGGGGGTTAGTGACTCAGTTCTGGTGGAAAGATGGGACGTGAAGGACAGGACGGGCTAGGTGAGTTGGGGGGGGAGGAAAGGTGTAGGAAGGAAAATGGTGGGAGCGAGAAGGGGGTGGCGAGAAAGCCTATTGCGTTCCAGAAGTTGGCACCATTCTCCAGGGCAGCCTTAAAGGGCTTGGTAGCCTCTTCGTGCGTAATTTTGCCCGATATGGTGAGATCTCAGGGGGCATGTTAGCCATACGTTACACAACGACATCGCCCCTGCGCACCGCAGAAGTAACACTCACTCATCATTCCTAATCCGACAGGGCCTACAGGTTTCCCTGCTATGGTCGTTAGGACATTTGCCGGTGCCATTGCAAACTTAGGACTTGGGAGTAGGATAGAGATATTGGAGAGAAAGTGATGTGGCTTCTTTGCGTTGGGGCAAAGGAAACGTGAATCAGAGATGTGCTGTCTCGTTCTCAACTTGTGTATAGGTACTCTTAGGATAGTCAGGTAGGCAGATAAATAAGCGTGTCTTAAACCACCCTTCTGGTCGGCCAGCCGGCCTTTGTTTAACCCATATACCACAATCATTTGTCACCGCCGTCCAATCACGCGTCAAGGCCAGAGCCTTCTTTCCACTGTTCGTCGGATCAAGTTTGTCCCTTCCATTGTGCAAAACTGTAAGTACTGACTGCAGCGGTAGTGCAAACAATTGGCCCGATCCCGTCACCAGTTTGCCAACGCGTTCAGATTGCGTGCTTAGATGCTTAAGTTGTTGGAATGTTAGTCTGGGTCTGAATGTAAACTCCGTCCCGTCCTGTGTGAGGCACTCGGACTCGCACTCCCCAGCGAGGCGTCGTATGCGGTTGTCTCCGGTAACCTCCATGCGATATCCGTCCCAGCCTCAACAGTCACCTGGTACCTACCGCACCGAATCCACCGCGGCATCCAACCTTCAGCCGCTGGTCAGCCATTGGAAAACCTGAGCGTAGGCAAGATTGGGGGCCCAACTTCCGAGCTCCATCTCTGCTTGCACCCCCACGCTTCCCCGACGGGCTCAGGGCAACAACGGGGTACTTGTACGCCGAGGCTATTCAAAGCGCCCCCATATACTTTACTCGTATGTACAGGTACCTTTGCTCCCGGGCTTCAGAATCTCTTTCACCGTTACGGTGTTATTATGCGCAGAATCCACAGGCGCAGCAGTAGGTGTCGGGATCCGAGGTTGCCTCCCTCCTACGTCCGTGGTTGATTGCGTCAAAAATGGAATACATGCAGACAAGGATTTCCCGGAGTGAAAAATCCCTGGCAGCTACGCCAGCGTCCCGATCTTTCTTGGTCACGGCACCGCCGACGGCCTGGTTCCCTGCCGGCAGAGCGGCGGCACGTACGACGCTCTGGTGGCCCGGGGCGTGCCCGCAGGCCTGGCCCTAATTGAGGGGGCACCACGTATATGTGATTTGAGTAGCGACCCCGAGTCGGGGGGTTGGAAGGCTGCGCTGAGGGGGTACAAATTTCTGGCCAGTTTTGCGGCCTCGTTGTGTGAGTTGTGATTTGTGACGTGTGATATGGTTTGGGAGGTTGGGGTTCTGTTCGTTGGCGCCTGAGGATGTTTGCCAGCAATCGCGCCTTGGGGTGGTTCGTCGATGGCAATGTAAAACGGCCAGGTATGTACACACATGCCTTACTTACGGATGAGTATCGCGAGGCATGGAAGTTCATGTGTAAAATCAGAAATTCTGAATGGAATTCTGAAGTAATATCTCAAGGCTCCATCTTTATGCTGTCCAGGCACCGCCGCTTCGTCAACAGGGTGTCGTATCGTCTCGTCGCGAATGTCGCAGCTGGACTGTTTTGTGGTCTTTTAAGTGGCCCATCAAGTCAACAAACACATTGACAAATTAGGCAAACAAGGTTTGTATTTGGCCATCGCCCATTCTCGCAGCTTTTGGTAGGCACTTGAGGTACGCAGTAAGTTACCATGGATGTTATGGGCAAGACCCGGGGCTGGTTTGCAAAATGGGAGAGCACCGGCACGAAAAACAAGCACCAGGGTCGATCAGTCAGCCCTAACTCTAGGGCACAATGGACCCGAGAGTCTTCGACACGCAGAACAGGTTACCACTTGACGCATTCCTAGAATCGTCAGAAATAACTGCAATGACACTGCCAGGACCGTTCCACGTGACATTGACCATACGTCTTCCCGTTGTTGTCAGTTGCAGACAAGATCAACATTATCGCCTCACAACACTTAAGTTCCTAAGGCATACCATTATACTTTAAGTTCTTATACCAGGTAGTCCAAAGAATGTTACCTCTCGTCTCCAAATCGTGGCTGAGAGAAGGAACTCTCACAACCTGAAACGAGATGACGGTCTTGGTGTCTAAGTGCAGGATCTGATCGGCCAACCTTTAGGTCGCGCAGGGAGCATGCCGCCATGAGAACCCCAAAGTTCCCATCACGGTACCAGGATCCAGGCTCTTGTTGTTTTTGTGTGTGTGGAGGTTGGAGAACGAAACTTAGGTACTGAAGGATTCGGGGTGGAGCACGTCATTGACAAAGCCGGCTGGGTGGTCTTCAAGTGGGAATGATGCTGCATACCTAATCAGTTGAACGTGTATTGTTTACAGGGATCTTTCAAAGAAAGCAATCGTCTCGCCATTAAGTTTATTTACCTGGACTTTACTTTCTTGTCTGACTTTCGTCTGCTAATTTTGTTATCATTCTGTGATGGTTCCCTTCGTACAGCAGGACAGCCAACAACGAAGTCTCTCTTCCCAGACATCTGGGTCCAGATGTGTTGTGGAGTCAGTCTTACCTGTCACAGCTTAGCAATGCTTGGCCGCTCTGCGGGCAATTAGGCTATTTCACAGTCTCTCTTTAAACTTCGCTTTCGTATAACGGCTGTTGTTTTCCAATGGTTGGGAGGAAACGACAGCAGGGTACCCCGCCCTCAGGTACGCAGGATTCCTCCGCAATTGGGAGTTCAGAAATTATCATCTTGTCTTGGCTCACTTAGGATAAGTGTAATCATGAGTACCATGGTAAACATTGAGAGTCATGCACGTTCTGCTCCCGCTCAGCCAGACCAGCCATGCGTCGTCAACTTTCACAGAGGCTGGCCATTGCGAGCCTTCCTTTGGGCTGCTTTGCGCTTCTTGAAAAAAGCTCGTCTCATTCGACAACCCAGGCGCTGCAAACTCACAACTAGCCATCACCAAGGCCCCTGTTCTTATTTCCCAAGATGACTTTGTTGGAGTACACATTGCCGCGAATAGTTTGGCCCGGGATCTCCAAGATATCACTGGTGTTTCGCGGACGGTCAAGAACGCGACCCTGTCTGGCATCACTGCACAATCGCACATTGGCACCGTCATCATTGCTGGCTCGGCCAACTCATCCTTGATCCGGGACCTTGCAGCCAACGGAGTCATCAACATTTCCGACATCGAAGGGAAATGGGAAACGTTCAAGACCACCGTCATAAAGCTCCCGGCTCCAAGCAGAGGCATGGCTTTGGTCATTGCGGGAAGCGACAGAAGGGGCACCATCTTCGGGATCCATACCCTCGCAGAGCAATCTGGCCAGTCCCCTTACCACTGGTTCGCCGATGTACCGGCACAAAGGCACGCCCACATCTCCGCTCTCAACAAGACAACCATCCATGGAGAGCCTAGTGTCAAATACCGCGGCTTGTTTATCAACGACGAGGAGCCTGCATTGAACACCTGGTGGGCTCGTCAACACAACGCGACGCGCTACCCCCTCGACACGGAATTCTACGCTCACGTTTTCGATCTTCTTCTGCGTCTAAAGGCCAACTACCTCTGGCCCGCCATGTGGAAGTCCTTCACACCACCGCCGGGAAACATCTTCTTCACAGACGACCCGGGCAACCAGCAATTGGCTGATGACTACGGCATTGTAATCTCGACATCCCACCACGAGCCCCTGCAGAGGGCCACAAATGAGTGGAACGAGACGGAGCTGGGGCCATGGGACTGGTCGATAAACAAGGACAACATGACCAGGTTCATGGACGAGGGCGTTGCGAGGGCTGGAAACAATGAGTCGTACTTCACCATCGGACTGAGGGGGCTTGGCGACGAAGCAGCCAATACGGATAACGCCATCGAAATGCTGAAAGATGTCTTCGAGACCCAGAGAGGAATCATAAACAAGTATCATGGCTCTGAAACAGCGGTGAACCAGGTCTGGGCGCTGTACAAGGAAGTCGCCTCGTACTACGACGCCGGCCTCAAGCCAGCCGAGGACATCACGTTGCTGTTTCCCGATGACAATCAGGGGAACGTCTACAGACTGCCCACCGGGAACGAGACTGAGCGGGAGGGTGGCTCAGGAATCTACTTTCACTTCGAGTACGTCGGGCTGCCACGGTCGTATAAGTGGCACAACTCGAACAATCTGGCCAAAGTCTACAAGGAGCTTTCCCACGCCCATCTTCGCGGCGCAAACCAAATCTGGATCATGAATGTGGGGGACATTAAACCAATGGAGCTACCCTTGAACTTGGCCATGGACATGGCCTGGAACGCTGCGAGCATCAGTTTTGAGTCTCTGCCGTCGTATCTTGCCCAGTTCGCCGCTCGGGAGTTTGGGTCTCGGCATGCCGAGGATATTGCTGAGGTTCTAATGGAGCATTCCCGTCTCGTTGGCATGCGCAGGTATGAGCACATCACGCCGGCGACCTACTCGACAATCAACTATCACGAGGCGGAAAGGGTCCTCGGCCGATGGCAGTCCCTTGCCGCTCAAGTCCGGAATTTGACTTCACAACTCGATCCCAGCTTACACCCGGCATTCTTTCAGTTGGTAGGCCACCCCGTCTTATCGGGTTCTACATACCACGCTGTTACCATCAACACCGCCTTCAACTACCGTTATGCCATCGAGCGCCGCAACTCGGCCAACCTCGTTGCATCACAAGTCCTAGCCGACTTTGACACAGCGTACGATCTCATTGAGGAATGGGATGGCATGGTCGACGGAAAGTGGGCGGATATGATGTCCCAAGCCGTTTACGACGCTGTTGAAGAGCCCAAGATGTGGGCCAACCCGTCGCGTGACATCCTGGCCAACTTGTCGTACGTCCAACTGCGCCAAAACATGCAATTCTCGCTTGGGAACCTTGGCCTGTACGCTGAGGAATCATCCAACCCTGTTCAGCAGGGACGATGGGCCGAATCAGTGGACGCGTCCATGCCAACGACGAACTTTGCTCCGCTGCTCCCGCAGATGGACCCTTACGGCCCCAGTATGCGGCACGTCGACGTCTTTATGCGTGGTGATTATCGTGTGCCGGTGACCTGGGTCCTCGATCCCCTCCCTGTGTCATGGCTCTCCATCACGCCCGCAAATGGCACCCTCAACGAAGACCACCCCGATGCACGACTGAACATCACCATTGACTGGGCATCGGTCCCGAAGGATTTCAACTCTACCCTTATGGTAGGGGTACGCTCCACGCCGGCCCGCTATCCCTATTTCGACCAGATCCAAATCCCCGTACTCAACTTCCAAGCCCCCGCCTCCTTCACGGGCTTCCCCGAATCAGCCGGCTACATCACCATCGAAGCACCGCACTTCTCCCCCTCTCCCTCCAATGACACCACCACCACCACCACCAACAACATCACCACCCCCGTCTCCCTCACTCACATCCCCCACCTCGGCACGCGCAGCACCTCCGGCGCCCTCGCGCTCCGCCCCTTCCTCTCCGCGCGCGCCGACCCCACCGCCGCCAAAACCGCGTCCGCCATCTATCCCATCTACCTCTTCACCCCCTCCGCCGACCTCACCGCGACAATCTACATCAACGCCGGGCTCGACACCGACCCCGACCTGAAAATGGAGTTCTCTCTGACGCTGGACGCCCAGCCGGCCAACTTCACGCGCGTGCTGGGCGAGTACGTGGAGAATCCGCATGCCGGAGCGGTGCCGCCGGAGTGGATGGATCATGTGGAGGATCAGGTGTGGACTAAGACGGTGAGGTTGGGGAGGGTGGAGGCGGGGGAGCATAGGCTGGTGTGGAGGGTGAATTCGCCCGAGGTGTATTTGGAGAAGATTGTGGTTGATACGGGGGGTAAGGTGGGGGATAGTTACTTGGGACCGCCGGAGACGAAGCGGGTTAGTGGCGGGAAGGTATTATAATGGAAGGCAGGGGTGACGGTGATGTTGGGGTGATAGTGTAAGCGGTCACGTTGACTGTATGCAGAACTGTCGATCCCGATAGAGTTGCCGAGAGTGGTCTCGAACAAGGGGACATAATCTTAGTACCCCAGCTTAGCTGCGGCCTGATATTGCAGAGCTTTGTCTTGCACCCTGGTGCGACCACGCCCAATGGCGTCCATGCCCGCATTTTACAACGTCACAACCCATGATGGCAATACCAGTCCGGCTCTGACTGTTGCTACGTTAAGAAGTAAGTGAAAAGTAACGTCCTCCCGAACTCCGGGGCTCTCCCCATCTTTGGGTCTGAAGTGCCAGTCGTGTAGAGTGAGTCCGGTGATAGACAACATCTTGAGACCCATGGTGATCATCCCCACATCTCTTTGCTACACGGAAACCAACAGTATCGACCGCAGATCACTTCGAAAAGTAAAATGAAACCTACCAGGATTCTCGGCTTACTCGCGTGCTTCACCGTCAGTCTTGGGCGCGGCCCACCTAGTGATTCCCCGGACGGACTCACGGTCAAAACCATAACTGGTGTCTACACCGGCCTTGTTGACCCCGAATTCCCCGACGTGCGCCAGTTTCGCAGCATCCCCTTCGCTGAACCGCCACTCGGAAGACGCCGATGGCTACCTCCGGAGCCGGTCAGGCCGTCTCTCCGGCACTCATACGCCTACCGCTTCCCTCCGCCCTGCCCGCAGTATCTGTACAAGAATGTGACGCTCTGGAACTCCAACATGACCAATTTCTCCATCCGCATTCATGGACAGAACCGCCTGGAAGGCACGATGGCACAGACCTCTTCTGAGGACTGTCTGTACCTCGCGGTCTGGACCCCTCTTAACGCGACGGCAGACTCCAAACTACCCGTCGCGCTCTTCATCCCAGGCGGCTCCTTCCGCAATGGCGGCGTCGACGTGCCCTACCAGCAACCCACGCCCTGGGTACAACGCACAAAGCGGCACATTTTTGTCTCGGCCGGCTACCGCGTCAACATCGCCGGCTTCCCCTGGGCGGCGGGGCTCGAGGAGCAAAACCTCGGCATCCTCGACGTGCGAGCCGCGCTCGAATGGGTGTACGCCAACATCGCCTCTTTCGGCGGCGACCCGTCCTGCATCACCCTTTGGGGCCACTCCGCCGGCGGCGTCGCCGTCGACATCGCAGCACACGCCTTCGCCTCCAACCCGCTCGCGGCGGGGCTCTTCCTGCAATCCGGCACCGCCATGGTCAACATCAGCCACCCGGACCCCACCCACCGCAACTTCACCTCCGTCGCGCGCCACGTCGGCTGCGACTTCCCCGCCGACCCCCTCGCCGAGCTGGCCTGCATGCGCCAGGTGCCCATGGCCCTCCTCCAGAACGTGATCGGCGCCTACGCCGACAACGGCACCGCCTTCGCCCCCGTCTTCAAGCCCCTCCCCGACGACAAGGTCGTCTTCTTCAACTACACGCACCGCGCCCTCCACCCGCCCCCGGACGGCCGCCGCAACACGGTGCCACACATCCCCGTGCTCGTCAGCACCACCGCCAACGAGCAGGCCAGCCTGACCGAGTACCCGCTGAAAAATATCACGGCGGGGCCGTGGCAGGTGAAGGTCGACCGCGAGACGGTGGACGTGTTCGTGTGTCTGGCGAGTAATACGACGAGGGCGCGCGCTGCGGCGCTGCCGCCGGGCGGGCGGGTGACGTACCGGTATGAGTACGCGGGGAATTTTAGTAGTGTTGGGCCGCTGCCGTGGATGGGCGCGTTTCATGGGAGTGATGTGCCGATGTTGATGGGGACGTTTGAGACGTTGGGGGACAAGGAGAGGGTGACGGAGTTTCAGAGACGGGTGGCGGAGGGGATGCAGGATTATTTGTTGGCGTTTATGGAGGACCCGGATGGAGGGTTGCGGAGGATGGGGTGGTTGCCGTGGGGGGAGGTGGAAGGGAGTGAAGTGGGAGGAAGGAATATGATGCGGTTTGGGAGTGGTGGGGTGGTGGCTAGGAATGTGAGTGCGGATGAGATTGATGATGCGTGCGTGTTGGGTAGACCGTATAATTCCAGTCCTTGAGTCTAAGCTGTCGGAAATAGCTATTAAACCGAGAAGTGCATAAAACCAAGGTTCAATAGTACTCGACAAGTGTATATTCGAAACGTTCGTCCCTCATTGTTGAAGCAACCCTGTGATGAACGACTGTTAGCGACGCGCCGATCTTTCGTTTTCTCCGAGTCAAACTGATTGTGGAATAAAAACTCTCTAGTAGGGGCTATAGCTTTCCTACCACTTCCCAGAGCAGGAGATGGGCTTCGAAACGTGTTTAACTTGGTGACGGGCTAGAACTGGGAGCCTGTGTAAGTCATCTTATGCTAACTCGCAACCCAATGTAATTACAGGCCTTTGTATTTATCTTAAAGGCGAACTAAAGTATGGACGGTGTGTTCTCGGGACTAGCATTATGATTGAACTTTATCATCAATATGTTATACCCCTTCAAAGCACCCTATCGACCAACTATCAGCAAATTAGACTAGCAATATGGCCCTTGGCGGCGGTGTAAGGAGAATCGGTTCATCCTGACGATTGTTCGGGTACTGCGCGTTACATATCGGACAAGTAAGGTGCTGGCTGAACCAGTGTGCGATGCACTCGCCGTGAAACACATGGTGGCAAGGTAGCGCGCGAACCAAGCTCCCGTCCTGGAAGTCTTCTAGGCAGATAACGCTGCGGTGAGTTCAACGGGTATCAGCCATGTATCGGCCTGATGAATAGTCGAGGAGCATGAGAGACGGGACAAGGTTTGGCCAACTTGCCATTTGTCTGGTAGCACCTTTGCACTAGAAACACCGGCCCGCAGATGTTGGTAGGTTTGGCAGGCTTCGAATGATCCGGGGGTGGGTGATAGGCTGGTTGAATATGATTGCTCTCGACGTCCTGCCCGAGAGACTCGAGGCCGGAGTGGGCCCTAGCGACATATATCCTCCTCCTGATAATGAACAGACGGCTTATAAACCCGAGGAGGAGGAGGGGGGTTGAGTGTTAGGAATTGATCAGACTTAACAGCATTGGATGGTTGGTTAACAACATACATCATGACAAAACAGAAGCAGCCAAAAATGATTACTATGAAAATCCCAAAGACGACAAACCCAATCCATCTCGACGATGTCGCATCCCCATCATTGCTGCGACCCTGGGGAGACGAAAGGGCACCAAGGGTTGGAGGAAGCGACGAGAAGGGCCCGCCATGTTCCATATCAGGCGAGGGAGAATATTTGGGACCTTGGTATTTTGAGTCCTTCTGGAAGTGGCTGAGGTCCGGATCGTGGCTACGTTGGGGCGATAGACTGCTAACTGGAACTACAGGCTGTTAAGTGGGCTGTTGCTTATAGTTATGTGCTTCGAGTTCGGGGAAACGAAGGGGAGCGGGGCGCTTTGTTAAAAAAGGTCGCCACGGACCGTCTCGTGATGCCGTCAGGGCGACGTCGGCCAAGAGACACGGGTCGGCTGCGTGAACGCCACCGTGATAGTTGTGAGCAAGGGTCAGGGTTGCCTGGCTCTGGTTGTCGTCCGATATATATTAGTGTTGGTATGCCTACAGTTGGTGATTCCCCGCACCAAATAGGTCATCTGAACACTGGGTTGTGCACACTCGGACAATGGATCAAGCACACGGGGATCACGAAGATGACAATTTCGGCATGGAGGGCAACCCCTTTCCCTCACTCCGGCCCAGCTCTCACAGCTCACAGAACCGGAAGCCGCCGCAGCCCTACAGGGGCTGGGAGGCCTACCGGGTCTCGAACGCGGCCTCAGGACCGACATCCGAGCCGGTCTAAGCCTCGAGGAGACGAGGGTACGCCAAGGTGCCGATGACGAGCGAGCACGGCGGCCGGCTCCCCGAGCCCCCGAACAAAAGGCCGTCCGCTACTCGGACCGACAGCGCGTCTTCGGCAAAAACCGGCTCCCGGACCGGCGCTCCAAGTCCTTCCTCGCGCTGGCGTGGGTCGCGCTGCAAGACCGCGTGCTCGTGCTTCTCAGCATTGCCGCGGCGGTGTCGCTCGCGCTGGGGCTGTACCAAACCTTTGGCGGCCACCACGAAGAGGCGAGCCAGGGCCAGGCCCCCGCGCGGGTCGAGTGGATCGAAGGTGTGGCCATCATCGTGGCCATCCTGGTGGTGGTGCTCGTCGGCGCGCTCAACGACTGGCAAAAGGAGAGGCGGTTCCGCGGACTGAACCGGAAAAAGCAGGACCGCACCGTGACGGTGGTGCGGTCGGGGCGGCCGGCGAGGGTTTCCGTGTACGATGTGCTGGTGGGCGACGTCATGGTGCTCGAGCAGGGGGATGTGATTCCCGTTGACGGGGTGCTGATCGAGGGGCATAACGTTTGTTGCGATGAATCGTCATCGACGGGCGAGTCGGATGTTGTCAAGAAGACGCCGGCCGAGGCGGGCTCGGGGGCTCTCGTGCAACTGGATAATGATGATGATGATGATGATGATGTCCACGCAAGGAGGTTCGACCCGTTTCTGTTGTCGGGGTCCAGGGTGCTAGACGGCACTGGGAGGTTCCTGGTAACAGCGGTTGGGCCACGCGCCAGCCTCGGGAGGACTATGATGGCCCTGCGTAACGAACCCGGCATGACGCCGTTGCAGGCGCGGCTGAACGTCCTCGCAGGTATGTAGGCGCGCCAGCACGCTCTCGGGCGTGTATTTAATGCTGCTGATCTCATGCTTATGATTTAGGTTATATCGCGAAGCTAGGCAGCGCGGCAGGATTGCTACTCTTCACGGTGCTATTTATTGAGTTCCTTGCCAGGCTTCCGGCCAACCCAGCCAGCAGCGAGGAGAAGGGCCAGAACTTCCTTAGAATTGTCATCACCGCCATAACCATCATCGTGGTCGCCGTACCCGAAGGTCTGCCGCTGGCCGTGACCCTCTCGCTCGCGTTTGCTAGCAAAAAGATGAGCAGAGAGAACAACCTGGTGCGGCATCTGCAGTCGTGCGAGACCATGGGCAACGCGACGGTCATCTGCTCGGACAAGACGGGGACCTTGACTCAGAATGTCATGACTGTGGTTGGGGGAAGTCTGGGCACGGGAGGCGTTACGTTTGGTGACAAAAGGGTCTCGCCTGACAACACAAGAGGTTTCTCGGACGGCATGGCCCGTGAGAGGCTCGATAGGGGCCACGCGGGTGGGGGAGAGAAGGCGGCCATCCACCCCGAATTCCGCAACCTCACCAAAGAGTCCATAGCCATCAACACCACCGCCTTTGAGGGCGAGGAGGACGGTCAGGCAGTCTTCATCGGGACCAAGACCGAGACGGCACTCCTCGACTGGGCCCGACAGGGGTTCGGTCTCGGGCCCCTGGACACCGAGCGTGCCAGGCACCCGCTCGTCCAAGCATTCCCCTTCAATTCCCGCCGGAAATGCATGGGATCCGTCATCCGGCTCCCGGGAAACAGATACCGCCTCTTCGTCAAGGGGGCGCCCGAGGTGGTCCTCGAGCAGTGCAGCACCAGCGTGGTCGACCCAGCCCAGCCCCTCTCTGTCCCAGGCCCCGCCCCCCTTGGAGAGCAAGACAAAACGGCCATCTCGGACACTATATCGCGGTACGCGTCCCTCTCGCTGCGCACGCTAGCCCTCGCCTACCGCGACCTCGACTCCTGGCCGCTGCTGCCGCCGCCGGCGCAAGAGACACAAGGCACAATCCCCCCCTCCAACAACCCCCCCAACAACCCCAACCCAAAGCCTAGCGCCACCACCGCTAGCAACGTCTTCTGCGACCTGACTTGGCACGCCCTCCTCGCGATCCAAGACCCCGTGCGGGGGGTGCCCGCCGCAGTGGGCGACTGCCGGCGCGCGTCGGTGGCCGTCAAGATGGTGACGGGCGACAAGGCCGAGACGGCGCGGGCGATTGCGCGCGAGTGCGGCATCCTCCCCGCCGCGGCTGGTAGCCGTGCGGAGAACGGCGAGGGTGGCGGCGGCGTGGTGATGGAGGGCGCCACATTCCGTCGTCTGGGGGAGGAGCGGCAGCGTGTGGTGGCCAAAGAGCTGTGCGTCATGGCGCGGTCGAGTCCCGAGGACAAGCGGGCGCTAGTCGGGGCGCTGCGGGCGCTGGGGGAGGTGGTGGCGGTGACGGGAGATGGGACCAACGACGCGCCGGCGCTAAAGGAGGCCGACGTCGGCTTCTCGATGGGGGTCATGGGCACCGAGGTGGCCAAGGAGGCGTCCGACATCATTTTGATGGACGACGACTTCTCGTCTATTGTCAAGGCGCTCGCGTGGGGCCGCGCCATCAACGACGCGGTCAAGAAGTTCCTGCAGTTCCAGGTCACGGTCAACATCACGGCGGTGGCCCTGACCTTTATCTCAGCCGTGGCCAGTAGCGAGGAGCGCTCCGTGCTGAACGCCATCCAGCTTCTCTGGGTCAATCTGATCATGGACACGTTCGCGGCCCTCGCGCTCGCCACGGACCCGCCCACTTCTAGCCTGCTGGATCGCACGCCAGAGCCCAGGCGAGCGCCGCTGATCACCCTGACCATGTGGAAGATGATCCTCGGCCAGTCGGTCTACCAGCTCGCTGCATGCCTGACTCTGCACTTCGCGGGACCGTCCTTCCTGCACTACCCGGAGCCGCAGCTGGCAACCTTGGTGTTCAACGCGTTCGTTTTTATGCAGATCTTCAAGTTGGTCAACAGCCGGCGGGTCGATAACAAGCTCAACATATTCGAGGGCCTGCCTCGGAATCATCTGTTCATGCTCATGATGGCGATTATGGTGGTGGGACAGGTCTTGATCGTCTTTGTTGGCGGTGCCGCCTTTGAGGTTGTCCGGCTGAACGGCGCCCAATGGGCCATTTCTCTTGTGCTTGGTTTCCTGTCAATCCCGGTGGGCATCCTCATCCGCCTGGTTCCAGACGACTTGGTTCATGCGTGCGTACGCTTCGCACAACGGCGCCGGGGGTGTCGGGATGGCGAAAAACACGCAACAGGACAGATGAGGAGGCGCCTAGTGCTAACGATGATGCCGCCGCCGCCAGCACCAGCGTCGATTTCGGTAGTGCCCTGTTCACCGTCAGGGATGACCTAGCATTCCTCAAGCGGGTGCGCGGCGGGAGGATTGCGGCACTGAGAGGCGAGGCCATTGCAATCCGCCCCAGCCGGAGGGAGAACTGGGCTGGCCAGAGACGGCGCTCCAAGACGACCATGCGTTCCGCGGTCGGGATGCCGGGTCTGCTGGCCGCCAGTGTCGGCGCCATGTCGCCAGCCGTAGGGCACGACGGTGCTGGTGTGTGGGTTCGCCGCGGTGCCCGACCAAATCTGGGCCGCAGTGACACGGTTGGGGCTGCGCAGGGTGGTTGTTCGGTTGATTGAAGAGAGATTCGCTTGGTAAGACCTTACAGTGACCGGTTACCGGCGTCTGAGTGAACATATACGTTGCCAAGGATGAGTTATGATAGGCCTCATTTCGTGTCGGCCGTTCATTGACAAAGTCGTGTGAGACTTGACTCCAATTAGGCGCATCTCCATCACAATTCTGGCAACGGTTGGGGACAAAGCGCCCTGGTTCCGGCTCAGGAACAAACGATGCAGCCATCGCGAACCCCGCTACGGGCATACGCGGAGACGCCTATCCATCCCCCCCAAATTCCCCCTTTCCAGCCACAACAACTTCGTGCCCCCCAACCAAGTCCAGCTGGTCCGCAACCACTGGTCACACATCAAACACCGCAACCAGGGGTTCAGCAGCAACGTCGCACGGGGCGGCCGCCCAACTCAGGGCCTCAAAGGCCGCAATTCGTTTACCATAGGATTGATCCCACAAAAACGGGAGCCGACCAAGAATCATCACACGTTTTGTACGGTACTTCGCCTGAGGCCGCTACATTTCAACAGCCATGGCAGGATGGGCAGCAGGCGAATGATCATGAGGGGTCAATTCAGCACGGCGAATCAGCCTCGGAAGAACCCGAGGAGGGCGCCAGTGACATGAACGGGGTTTCAGCCAAAGACGCCGCGCCTCTCGTGCAGCCCATAACCCCTTTACAATATCCCACCGTACGGCCAAACCTTATGCTGGGGCCCTATGACACACACGAAGAAGCCCGAAGTGTAGTCGTCGAGTACGCCATCTCCCAAGGATACATGCTTGTTCAGGCCGGGTGTGTCAGGGCGAAGCCGCCCCAGGGCGGCTACGAGGCAGGCCGGCCCATCGTGCGGGTCGACATGATATGCGACCGGAGCGGCACCTGCAAGAACGTGGGCACGGGCAAGCGCAAGCGCGCTACTCACAAGACCGGTTGTCCCACACGCTTCAAGATCGTATGCCGAAAGCGCAACGGCTCCAAGTGGTTTATCGACCCGATTATGGAGATGCACAACCACGACCTCAATCTGGGGAACATGGACTCCATCGCAAGCTACCGTCGCTATCGCCGAATGCAGGAAGGTGGCCCATCAGCAGAGACGCGGAAGGACCGGATCGAGTGGAAGAAGCGGACGGAGCAGAACCCCACACCGCCGGCGCCAGCGCCTGTGTCATTTCCCGCGTCTCATAACGCGGGGACGGCTGCCGGGTCGACTGCCGGACCGACTGCCGGACCGACGGGCCCATTGCATATGGCGGCGTTCAAAGGGAATACCATGATAATGGGGATCTTACTTGATAAGGGGGGAGATATCGATGCATATGATTCGACGGGACGGACAGCGCTGCATTTCGCCCTTGAGGGGTCCCGGATGGATGTGATCAAACTGCTGGTGGAACGCGGAGCTAACGTCTCCCGTTGCGATTTGAAAGGGCTCAGCCCCTTACATGTGGCGGTGGAAAAGGGGCTGGAGGAGGCCGTGGTGCTTTTGATCGAGAAAGGGGCGGATCCTAATATGTAAATAACGCCAGCGGGTAGGCCCTTGACAGGCCCCCAGGGTAACACAACGGTCACATTCACGCCTTGTTTTACAATCTTCTTCTTTCCCTTCTGGCGTTCAAAGTTTATGCCCTCGACTGCACAATCTTTGGCCGCCACGTGAACGCAACGCCGTTAATAACTACCTACTTGCTCAACAAGTGGTCTAACGCTCCGCACTCCTCTCATCATCCAACTACCTATCTGCCAAAGAAACCACAGATAACACTCCCAAATGCATCGCTCTCCTGTCCAGCAAGGCCAAACCTCTAACCCCCAACCCCCAATACGTCCTCAAAAACGAACTCTCAACACATCAACGCCCTCCAACAAACCCGTGGCCAAATCCCCATCCCACCCCCCAACCCCCAATCACGACCCCTCCCCAATAATTTACCCATGCGTACTATACCCCGACCAACCCCCCGTCTGCCCTCTATACGGATCCTCCCGGGCCCGCTGCCAGGTCGTGCGTCCGTCCAGATCCGACCAGCCCAACCGATCCGCCGCCCACTCCCCGGCCGCCCTGCCAAACTCGCGCAGGTCCTCCGGCGGCACGCTATTCAGCGCGTCACTGAGCGTGCGTCGGAGGCTGAACGGTTGCGGCGAAGCGGCGCGGCGGCGGTGCCACGACGGGGAGCGCCTTCGTCGGCGGGTGGGGGCGGTGGTCACGGGGGAGTAGGCGCGTGGTGGGGAGTAGGCGCATGGTGCCGGGGGAGGGGAGGTGCGGCGCGGGGGTGTGTAGGCGGTTGGGCGGAGCGGGGACAGCGGGCGCCGCGCGCGGGAGAACAGCGGCGGTTGCGGGGGGCCGCTGTAGCCTGCGCGGTATGGCGGTGGGGAAGGGGTGTGGTAGGCTGGGGGGTATGGGGATGGGGAGCGCACCGGGCGATAGGGTGTTGATGAGGCGCCGGGGTAGGCTGGGCGGTATGGTGATGGTGACCGGCGTCTGCGGTAGAGTGGCGATGATGTCCGTCGGGGTGGGGATAAGGGGCGTGTATAAATATACGTGGTTACCGGAGGTCGTGAGCGAGACCGTGGGTAATAGGATGTGGTGGGGATGTAGTCTCCCCCATACGAGTAAGAGCTGCGGCCGGTCATCGTGGCGAATACGGGTGTCTTCCGCTGTGGTGTTTATGGCCGAGATGTTCGATTTGTAAGTGCGATCACTGCAAAAAGCGTTCCTAAATTAAGAGCGGCATCGTGCTTAAAGAAGTTGTAGATATCACCTTCACTAAGCAAAGGTGACACACGAGCCATCACAGATGACAGCATCTGCGCGCAACTAACAACTAAGCGGTGGGGGTGGTGTGTTGCTGTTGAGTTACCACCAACAACGTACCACATCTAGGTTTCGTTGAACAGCTAAGCAGAACTAGGGTTGAGATAAATGGCGACGTATGGTGTTAAACTAACATGACCTGTGGCACTGGTAAAGGTACAGAACACACAAAGAAATTGTGTCCTGTGTTTCCCATGTTCCAGAGCAACAACCATTTTTGTGCTTCGCAATTACGCCACCAGTGACACAACTCGTTCAAAGATGGGGGATCCCCAAAAGTAAGCCTGAACCCATGCGGACCTTACAATCCGGGCCAAAAGGTTGTCACGGTAGTCGAACGGTGTGGCAGTGGCGAGCAATATGAACTATTGACACGTTGTAGCTAGAACATGGCGAACTACTCTCCTGATTGGTAAAGTTTATGACCGTCCGTTACGCACAAACTCGCTGGATTCTGCTAGGGTCAAAAATCTGTGCCTACTCGCCGAGTAAGCGAAAGTTCATGAAGTCGTGGAAATGCACGCTTGAACACCTGGGTGGGTGCATCACCATCTTTCTCACATTTTTACCGCCGATAGTATCACACCACGTCGCGCTACATGGATATGTACATGCGAATATGATACCTATTCACAATTCACTTTTAAGGATCAACCTCTTGGGCTAATTGTTCAAATATGTGATTGATATATGGAATGCAGATAGGATGTATCAAAACTAGAAAGGCGTAAAATTATCATTCTTGATCCTACTGGTTGAGGCCCGAAATATATAGATTTGGGTAGCCGCGTTGTATTGTCTTCTAAATAAGCCGAGCTATTCACACTCCACCATGCCCTTTGGGCCTCGGTTCGCCCTCACTCTACCCACCATAGCTCCCAGTCCCTAACGATGGGGATGTGGTAGCCGCTCCCTTCCTCACCGGCGGCTTGCCCAGCACCACCGTCTCGCGAGCTGCCCCGTTGACTGACTAGACCTGATACCGTCAAGGGTGGTGATGCTGGTGCACCGGCAGGCCCTGCTGTGGCTGGGCCTGGGTCCAGGGCTGTTGAGTCTGGGGACTGTCAAAGGGGCTCCCACGGGATGACTTCGCAACCCAACTCGCCCCCTGACGGGCTGGTGTCGCACAGGATTTCGACACCTATCCCCCCAGGCTTACCAGACTCATACAGCCTCAGCATTATAAAGCCGACCCCAATGATGGCCGATGTTTCCTCGTCGCGAAGAGGCCTGATTGACAGGGGGAAGACGCTCCACTTACGGAGAGGAGACCAAGGTGCGAGTGATTTCCGGAGCTCTTTGCAGAAAGCCTCGACTATTCTTTCGGACTTTCTGAAGATAGCCTCCCATTCCTCTTTCTTTTCCACGCTGACGGATTTGATTAGCCCCAATGGAATCTGGACAAGCGCCCCCGTTACCTCGGATAGCACAACGGGACCCTTGGGGAACCGGAGACGAAGCTTGTATTCAAGGTCCATAATAAATGTGAGCAGGGTGAATTGGTATTATTACCTCCCATGAATGGATGGTAGTTCAGAATAGCTTGAACTACTATGGTCGGGCTTTAATACAACTCCACATTACACAACGTAAAGTCAGCGCCACCGACATCGAACAAATAGGAGGATTTGAAACCAAAGACCCTGGTTTCAGTACAAAGAACTGGACAATAAGATATTCGACTTGTTGCGTCGGCTGGCCTAAATACCTTCGTACCATGTCATTTGGAATCAAATTGTGATGTGGGATACAGCATGCTTGGAGTTGCCGAGGAATACGAGGTATGATATCGATCTTTCGGGCCGTTGGCAACGCGCGGTGACCCCCGAATGCATCCTTAACTGCCTACCTGATGGGTAGGTACCTCGGCAATTGATTAGAAATCTTGAGCAATGGATATGTGCAGCAACATCTTTACTCGATGATAGCTAGAACCTTTGCGTTACGATATATGGGGTTTGGTACATAATGCATACAAGGGTGCCAAATTACTCGACTTTATGGATTTAGTATCGGTCACGCCCCGCCTTCCATACCTTACCCCTTATCTCATTCTCATCTATCTAAGGAGTTAGTGAGTATCATGGAACCTTGAGAGACTGAAAATCTGACGGCGGGTAACCTGTCGAAATCGGACAATCGATACGAGGTACCTTGGTACCAGGCAAGTTGGAGGAGTGCCAACCTGAGGTGCCAGGTTGAAGCGGGCAGCGTTCTATCCCGCTTTGCGATCGACATTGGTACATGGTTAGTCAGGCCTTGTATGTCCCTATTTAACCAGCGTATCATCCCAATGTTACCTCTTCCCCTTTCCCCCTCAACCTCCAAAACTGGGCACCCCGTCCAGAATTGCCACCACCACAAAATGCCGTCCATAACACGCCTTGGTCTCGTGGCCCTAGCATCTCACAACATCTATGCCTTAACTCCCGCCCAGCTGCAGCGAACGCAAACAACGACTCGGATCGACGACCGGTCGTTCGACGAAGCAGGCGTCATCCACCTTATCGATTGCCACCCGCTGGAAGGGGCAGTGACAAACTCGACACAGACCTGGACGTCACTTGTAATTGTACGCTTCCGAGCTCACCGTCCCCCCTCCCGCTTGAAACACGCACACCGATTCACCTGACATAACAAAACCGCCGCCGAGCTGAGTGTTAATCTCGCATTCCGTCATGATCTAGTACTGCCCCAACGGCACAGACTGCAACGCCGTCGACCACTTTCCCGAACCCCGCGACACCTGTGTCATGCAAACGAGCGAGACGGCGCTTGATTATCACAAGTGGGAGAACAGCGACTGGCAGCATTGCTACTTTGACGAGAGAGGGGTGTTCAGCTGGGCGCTTAGCAGGTTTGGACGGCTGTTTCCGCCCGCGACGGAGGTCGGGTGAGTGTTTTGGCGCTTTTTTCAAGTTCTACTCGAATCCTGTGTCTCTTCTCCCGGGTTTGCGTCGCTGTTTCTCCTCTTCGTCTCCACCAGCCACATCTTCTCGTTTCTTTTTCCATACTCAGAAATACGCGGAAATTCGGCGAGCAAAGCTGACAATGCCCGTCTACTGTCTAGCATAGGTGAGGATGTTGACTCGCGGGGCTTTGCTGGGTTTCGAGGCGATGAATTGCAGGGGGCTGGGCCGGCGACGCACAATTGCTCCAGGGTGTATTACTTTTCCCCGGACCCAGGCTCTGACTGAAGTTGGGCTACCTTAAGGTACCTAGGTAGGTGCCTACCTACTGACCTATTCTAAACGGCCAGTTGCCACACGGTCAATGGGAAAGGGCTTCTTGGTCGATATTTCCAACAGTACATATTTGAAGGGATTATCGCGTAGCACCGGGAGTGTGGCCTGGGTATGGCCAACAAGCGGCACCCGTGAATTGGAACAGGTTGGAGAGAAATGTCAAGAAGTCTTTCTATAATCGCAATATGACGTAGATCATCGCATCTCCCATGTTGACCTAACCCTCAAACACCGAGGCCCGCGACCCCTGCAACGACCTTCTTTTCTCCCGCAGCCTTTCTGGAAGCACGATACCGGGATGCTGCTTGAGAAAGTGGGCGCGAACCCTGTCTCGTCTCGGACTTCCATAGTCGCACTCTCCGCAGCGTATGGGGGGGCGGTTCTCATGGACGAGTGTCTGGTGTTTTCTGAGACCGCCTAGGTCGCTATAGGTGGCATCACATCCCTCATATCCGCACCTTCGACGCCGCCTTGGCCCCAGGTGCTTAGCTCAGGCAAATGTAACAACTTGGATGGAGAGGGGAGGAACCTACTTGGCCGGTCTGGGATTCAGCTCGGGCGAGGATGCATTTCCATCCACTGACCTCGGCCGTTTTTGAGCCTCCGTGGCGGTTATGGCTTGCGTGGGTGCCACTTGCAGGTCGTCTGATATTGTGAGGACAGATGAGACGATCTGTTCGTAAGCATCCCCGGGCAGGAGGACGGCCTGGTAGCGTTTGTCAGTCAACTAAGAGCAACGGAAACGGGAAGCCACGGATGCCATGGCATATAGAACCTACAGATGCCACGCTGATCATGTATTGTTTGATCTCAGCGATACTCTGCAGGTAACCGCTTTGCGTGAACATCTCGGCAACAGAGGCGAGGGCCCGGAAAGCCGAGTACGTGGAGCTACGGTGTCTGGAGCACGGCTCGAAGAAGACTTTTTGGGCTTTGCGATGGAACGCCTCCTGGTCCCCTTGCTGCGCCTGATACAGTTTGTGACGTTTCGGGGCGAGGCTCCTTCCGGACAGGGTGTACAGGTACCAGTCGCCAAGATCCCGGAGGAAAACGAGAATGACAAGAAACATTATGGTTTTCTCAAGCTTCAAAGCCTCGGAGGGTTTGATATCCGGCTCTGCGCTTTCTTTCTCCCCGCTGGAAGGATTAAGTGCCGTTGGGTGTACCTCCGCGCCTGAAAAGGAGACATCACCGGTCGGGGCACTTGCTTGCGGCCAACCCGTATCTGCTGGTTGCTGGTATTCGGACTGACTGTTCGATAAGTCAACAGCAGAGAAGTCGAACACGCCATGAGATAACATTAGCAGATCAATGGAATCCGAAGTAAATGGCAGATCCCTGAGGTGAGAGGGTGCGGTGTTTATGTTGTCGAAGTTGTACGAGTCGGGCAGGTGTACAGGGTCAGTGCTACCGGTGGTGGTTTGTCCGTTCGAATGCCGGGTGGGAATGTGAGGGGCCGAATATCCCGCTGGCTCGGCAGGGGATGTAAGATGGGGCCAGTCGTTAACCCACCGAGTAGTGCCGCTTGTGGGATGGGCAGGGATCTCAATGAAATGGAGATGCTCCTTGGCTTCTGGCCAGAGCTCTGGTGCGAGATGGTTGAAGGCTTGTCTCTCCTTTTGGGTCGGAAATCAAGTCCCTCCAAACCCGAATGTCGGCAAGGATATCGCTCTTGTCTATGCCATCTTTCTTGTAGAGGAGTAGCGAGATGGCGTAGGAGAAGCAAGTGAAGGCGAAGACATGCGATAGCTTGTCAGGCTGGAAGCCCTCGAGCACGTCCTTGACAATACAGGCGCCTTGAGTTCGGATACTTTGTGCATCCGGATAGATTCCGAGCAGATTGGAGATTATGGGGTTCTCCAGAGACCTCGCCAGGGCCTGAAATCGCTTGTGGTGAAACTCGGTCTCCTTCCTCAGGCTGCGAATAGCAGCCCACTGAGATGCCATGGGCTCACTTCCGATGGAGATGGTGGGCTCAGAGGAAGTAGTGGTGTTGCTCGCCAGCCGGTCTCCCAGAAGGTCGTCGAGGATTTCGGGGGGGTAGTTTTGTGTGTCCTGCAATGGGGATGGCGATGGGGCCGGGGTTGTGCTGCCCTCAGTTTGATCCTGGTAGTGCATCCCCGCCATCAGGCCATTAAGTTCGGAAAAGGCTACCTCAAGGTCTCTGCGGTGCCGTTCAATTGCAGAAGGGGTGCCGCGTGTGGCACCAGAAGCCCAGGAGTACCTGGTACGGCATTTTTCAAGCAGGAGTTGGCGGGTCTTCTGAGCTGGCGACATCCTTTTCGCCCCGGGCTCGGGCGTCCGGCGCGCCTGTTTTGGGCGAGAATGAAGGGGGTGGCAGCCAGTTAGCGACAAAAATGGGCTTGGAAAAGAAGGCAACCACGTCTGGGTGGTTCGCATTCTTTGGCCAAACACGCTGCTTAATAGCATTTGTAGTGAAGTAAGGAGGAGGCTCTGCTGGTGGAGGACCAGACCAATGGCACAGCCAGCGCAGTCATGTTCCCAGGTGGCGCGGCTAACTTGGCAGCAAGCCTCAATGCCATGTCCTGCCATGTCCCGCCATGTCCCAGTGTCCCAAAGGGTGCCATGTCCCAGCGCCATGTCCCGCCACACATAATGAGATACCCTGTCGCCTGTGCTTGGACATATTTCTCCCACGGTCACAGACGCCCAATGACATCCATGATGTATTCCATTATTAAACCGATGACGCCTATCGGCGGGTTAATCACCGGTCCCATCTTACGTCTCTTGGATAGGATAGGGGCCGCTCAGCCCCCAGCTCTCCGTCGTCCTCAAGCCGCGGAGCCAAGTGGATAGCGCACCGCCAATTGCAATTGCTCGGCGGGCCCAGACCTGTACCGCTTTGACATGAGCCATGTCCCATCCCCATGACACATCTAACCACACTTTACTGACCCGCTGGATCTCCGTCATGTCATTTTAAGTCCCATCACGTCTGCCAAAACGATGTGTTCATCCGCCCACTCCTGCAACAACGGAAACGTTACAATTGTAAAGTGTTTAGTTGGGAAAAGCAATGTCAAAAGTGCCATATCCAATCTGTATCCCTACATTGACTATTGGATCCCGTCCTGACCTCCGACCGTCGCGAAATGTCCAATATGCCGGACCATGCATTTCAAAGTGGTGGAAAATATGGTGATGTCCCAGTGGCGCTGGGAGGCTGGCGGGTCTTAGCCACTCCAAAATAAACTACCCGGTTACAATGTTCATTTAATGATCCGCTGGCCGTTGACGTACAGAGAATAGAGCAGACGAACTCGAAGTCGTCCGACATCTACATTAACACCCAAGACCACAACCCTATCAGCACGATACCTAAAAGACCCTAATATTACTTCTCCAATGGACGCTAGGTGCACGGCAGAGCAAACAACCAACGGCAGGGACAACAGGCTCCAATGCCAGCTCACTACGGCATACAAGTGTAGGTATTACATATTGACGAACCAGAACGAGAATCCACGAAGAAGTACTTACTTGCCTTAGCATCTTCCGGTATCATGGTCTCTCTATGGCTGAAGGAACCCACGGATAGCTTTCGGGATGCTTGGTCATCGGAGCGCGCGTTGAACTACCAGAAGACGCAAACGGGGGCAACCCACGGGGTGGTCGGCAGCTGAACCGGGGCAAAGCTTTGAAAGAGAAAAAAGGGGGAGAACCTATCGCTCTCGCGTCCATGGCGCCGGTCCGCACACGTGCTTATTTACACTGTTGGAGGGCATCGAGGCCCAGGGGGGAGAGTGGTCCGATTACCTGTACCATAACTACCTGCTAAGATATCTTCCGGCCAGCGCTGTAAAGTCCCGCTGACTGAAACCGTGATTCTCTTCGTGGGAATGAACAGGAATGTACTCAATATATTAACTCTCCCCCTTCTAACTGTCTCCTATTGCAAATAATTGGCCCCTTCCTCGAATACCTTCTTGCGGATCAAGGCCTCCGATGAGGCCAAGTCGTGTATCACAATCAGATTAGGAGCATCCTGTCCGTAGTCCCGAAGGACAATCACTCCACGCAAACCCCCGATGACGATATCGGTGTCACCGCCCATCTCCACGTCTACATCCACAAGAAGCTTCACTCAGAATGCTAAGACTCTGGTAAAACAGCGCAAAGCGTACATGCTTGCTCTCCCCCTGGTCTTGTCCATTGTCGTGCCCGTCTTTTGCTGCCACAATCCCGGCTCTTAATAAGACCCTGAATAATACATACCTTCGTATTTGGGCTAACCTCGTCTACTGTGTACCTCTTACGGAGAGCAGCAGCGGTAAAGTCACGCGCTTGCGGCCGGAAACAATCGACCTATCATGCCTTCAGCTTCCGCCGTTCTTGTCTCAGCACGATAGTCTAGTACTAGGTAGTACTACAACGAAGAGAGCTCATTGCGTGTGGGGTCGGGTGCTGCAGCCCGCGAGATCTGCCAGTCTTGACTTGCTTCACGAAAGGAGAAGCATGGGGGTGAGATGCGATGGGGATGGTATTTGCAACGGGCGCGAGTGTAATTGCAATTATCTGATGACGAGTCTACAAATACGACTAAGCTGAGTGAAAAGAAGAGAAAACCGGGGAAAACGGTCGGACCAGCGGTGCGGTTTCTGTTTGACCTGATGACCGCTCGTTGTTGTCGTCAGAGTCGCCGACGCCATGGTAAAACCTAGCCAGTCACACTAAGAACACTCAACTGCCATTCTCGAAGCTCTCATTTGGGAGTCGTGGCGACGGGTGTGGCAGTAACCGTAATAGTCCCACCACCATACTTCACCGAAACATACCCAACTGTGGTGGTAGCAACTAGCCGGTCCGTATAGAAGGTCGAGACGCGGAGGTTCGTGTACGTAGAAGTGTAAATGCTCCTTACGTAGATTGTGGTCACCGGATAAGGCGGGTACGTCGCGTCCGGTCGTCCTATCTTCGGTGTTCCGGCGGCCGCTAGCTTTCGGGTGACGGGCACCCATTGCTTCCGTAGTAACTCGGGGTCAGGCCGGAGGTTGGCGCGGCGAAGACGAGGCGCAGGAACTGGTGTAACCGTAACAGTGGCAAAACAAGTCGACGTCGACGTGGGAACCCACACGGTAGTGGTGGACGGTATGGTCTTGGTGGTCGAGCTCGTCGCAGTCACAGTCACAACCGTCATCGGAATCAGACCGTCCGTGGCACGAGTTTTGTTGGCCACATACTTGGTCGTGGTAGTCGGCGGGCGGGCAGTGAAGGTATAAGGCTTGATATAAACGCTGGCGGCCGTAGGGAGCTGCCAGGAGATGGTATGGGCCGCCAAAGCCTAGGTCCTTCCCGCGCAGCGTCTTACATGCGAACTGGAAGTTGCCCTTGTTGATGCTAGCCGCTGGGATCGGGTCGCAGGTGTAGGGTGTGCGGCGAAGCGTGTTTGACACAGTTCGTGACACGTAGACGACAGGCGTCACGGCATACGGTTTTCCCGAAACCGACGCAGGGAGAGTACATTTGGCGGTTGAGAGAGGTTGATAGAGGCTGCTCGGTGTCGGTGTGACCACTGTAGAGTTGGTTAATACTTGACTGGTTTCTCAAGAGGCAATTACAGGAAGCAGAGGCGGAACTGACCGGTGCTCAGCCCACACGATGTGCCTCCGACATAGTTCGTGTGCGTCGGCGCATAGGCAAAAGTAGCTGGTACTGTTGTGCCAGATACCGTGACCACGCTCGGCAGCGCCGGAATGTTCACGAAACAAATTGGGAGAACCATTGGAGATAATTTAAGGGATGGCTGTAATGACGGTATTATGTGCGTGTACGAAAGAGTGGACGGGAAACGACAAGACAAGTCACAAACCCCCTAAAAGGCAAGGCACGACACAAAGGACTAAAGGAGTAACGAGCGAACGACGTTGACGACCGAGCCGGAAATGGAGAACAAAAAGGACGCGGGCTGTGCGGTTGTGTATTTTTTTCAGTCTTGCATCGCGAGATTGCGCCCTAATTATACCTCGCTCACTCGTGTTCGCCAAGCTGTTAGACAAGGATCAGGCGGCGTGGTGTCTCCCCGGAATGCGGGAGGCTGACATGAAGCTAAGCCAACAAAAGGGTCATGGCTGGAGGCATGGGAGCATGCAGGCGAATACGAGTAGGGCGTTGACGACATGGCTCTTCAGTCTGCTGAGGTGATCCGGGCCAACGACAGACAGACCAAAAATTGGGATGGGAAATCCATACTTATAATGGAATCAAGCTTCCCGCTCCCACAACCGCTCCCGGCGCTCCGATTGTTCCTTGTTGTGTTGCGATTTCTCGCTACTCTTTTACTCGGCCGCTACTCAGTCTTCTCGATGTCTTTCCTGGCTACCTCTGCCAGGTCTTACTTGGCCTCTTTCTGTTGATGTTGTGTCATGTTGGGTCTTTTATAGTCAAAGGCTCCAAGTCTGGGACCCCAGCGGCTTCCGAGCCCCATAAACCCTCCCCTCTTGCATCTAAATCACGTCTGATTTCCTCTGCACGTCACAAGCGCTCCTTATCCTGCTGCCTGGCACATTAAATGCGTTGAAGCTTTGCGTTACGGTCCCGAATGGCGTCATCCTAGAGTTTCACCACCCGTCGTCTTCTCGACAGCCGTCCCGGCGATCTCACGGAAATCATCGTGACCAAAATATTCACTATGCTTGACGATATCAGCCAGTGGGTGTTCTTGCGCTCGCGCCAGTGGACAGGCGCCTGAGGCAGTACCCCGACGACCAACACCGCCGTTCGGCGGGATTCAAATTCACATTTTCTTTGGTGAATTCTTTCAGTTAAGCCCATGGATCAGCCTTTCGTTACCACAGTCTAGAGACAGAGCGAGCAATATTTAATTCTCAAAGTAACACATGTATTTATTGCCTTGTAGATCCTTAGGTACATTACGTTATGTAGTATGGCCGCCCCGGACCCTCGACGTACTGACCCTTGAACGTCCCTCGAGCCTAAGGTACTCCCTGGCACACGCCTCATATATTGCGTTTACACAATATCATCTTATTTCTTTAGCTCCCCGGAATTATGAATCACGACTCCACCCACAACCGTCAGAACGCTCCTGAGCCGCTTCAACTCGTCATCAGAAACCGAAAAGTAGTCGTCGCTTAGCACAGCGACGTCGCCAAGCCTCCCTACCTCCAAAACACCCAGCAGTTTTTCGTCAGGCCCTCCTAAAAACCAGGTATTATCCCTCGTAAACATGTCCAACACCTTCGGCCGGTCAATCGTTTTCCCCCGCATTGATGATCTCTCCCCTGGCATTTCGTCCCGTCGTGGCGTAGTATGCATGGGGCCATGGACTCAGCGGCGCAATGTTCGCACCATCAACCCCGAAGCCGGCCGGAATTCCACTGCCGACGATGCTCTTAAACGGCGGCCCGGTAGGGGTGCTTGTATTCCCGGCGCCGGCGCCGGCCAGATACATGTACCCCGACACATTCACCCCGCCCCCGAGAGCCTTCAGTCTCTGCAGGTATGGTAGCGTGATGCGAGGCACGTGCGCGACGACCCAACGCAACAGGCGGATGCCCGGGGAAGGCAGCGAGGCGTCGACCGCTTCGAAGCCCTGAATCTGGCTACGGAAGTCGGTGTCTGTGAGGGAGTGGACCTCGAGGCGCCAACCAGCACGCGCGACCTTCGCAGCTGCGGTTTCGAATAGCTCGCCTCCTGCATAATCCTCGAATGAGACAGCGAACTCGCCGATACCGCTTGTGCGGACCATGGCGTTGCCGAAAAAGGGGTAGGTGTACTGGAGACGGTTGGTGAGAGTCGGCAGAGACGCATCAGCGTCAGCTTGGAGATAATTGATGCGTAGGCGAATCAGGGGGGTTGGAGGCAAACTGTCGTCATTTTGCGGATGCTGAGACAACGAGTTATATAAGGAAAGGAAGGGTAAGTGCATGGAAAGTAGATCTTCGTTTCCTGCGCCGTCAGTTGGGGTATTGGTGGCAGGGAATCCCCCCTGATCGAGCTAATGGATGGGTCAGTTTGGTTTGGTGAGAGCTAAATCGTAGGAAAGGGAGCTTACAAGGGTTGCCACCCCCAAAGACGCAGCATACGCCATAGCATCCCGGGTGCTAAGCACACGGTCCGCAAAGGTGAGCCGTTGTCTAAGTGCCAGCAAGGCCTTGCCATTCTCAATGCCGCCCGCGATGGAGCCGTTGACGGCGACGGAGACCGATGTGTTTCCAGGCAGCCCTTCGAAGAAGGCCCTTCCAAGCGAGTTGGTCACGGCCGGGCCAGTAAAACCAGTCGACATAAACACTGGATGATCGGGAACAGCGCTGTCGATCTCTGCCAGCGTAGGGAGGCGGCTCTCTTGGAACTGGAGTGGAGCAAACCCGCCGATGGTGGTAATGAAGTCGCCGCGGGGTACTGCTGATGCCCAGCGGTGGTACATGTCTAGAACTTCGGCAAGAGTGAACGCCTGTTCCAGAGGCGTGTGGTGGCCTGGCCGATTGCCCAACAATAGAATGTGGTTGTGGCAGTCGATGAGCCCGGTAATGGCAACGCGGTGTCTGAGGTTGATCCTGCGAGTCAGGCCCAGTTCCCCGGACGTCTTGCTTTCAGCTTTCGTCAGGTTGTTCCCAGCATAGACAATCCAGCCGTCCTTGATCCCCAGCACGCTCACCACTCGGCTGTCTTTATCCATGGTGTATATGGTGCCGTTATAGAGAATAAGAGATCCTTGAAGAGTGCCGTCCGTGTAGGCGTTTCCGGTTACGCAGTGGCCATGATTTCTGGCAATATGATTGTCTTGGTGGATGATGTTGCTATCGCCGAGTACCACCGGGTTATTACATGTACCTGGTGTGAATGGAATAGCGCAGACGGGAAAGACAATCGTGAGTGCGAGCAGGCAGCTAAGATAGAGCCTACTGCAAACCACCCTGTCATCATAAACATTGTTGATGTTTGTGGACGGATCAAAAACGATGCCACTAACGTTAGCGCTTTTATCCTATACTTTGGTAGGTAGGTTGTGACCGGAAACCCATGCTTAACCATCGAAAGGGTGTAAAACTTGGAGCTCTCCTTCATAGCTATATACTTGTTCTGGCCTTCCAACCCCTGCGGATATACATGCGCAGTATGCAGCAATACATGCAGCAGCTAGCGAAACGAAGTGCGTGGATGGCAACCATCGCTTGGAACCTTCCGCACTCGGCCTAGTCCAACGAAAACAAACCAAATCTGAGGCAATATTTGATTTGTTTGCGTCAAACTTTCCCGATTTGATTTGATCCCATTTCATTCCCCTGGATCAAGTCAAAATCCCACTCGAACCCTGACACCGACTAAACTTCTCTCATATATCTATTGGCAGTCGCAGTGGTTGCTGGTAAGTCGCTATTCGCGCATCGGGTAGATGTATAAACAGAAAACAGCTCGATATTGGCGCGACGCCCTATGCGAAGAAGTGTGTATGCGCTGATTAGGTGGGATAAGAAAACTGAATGGGTTTGATACTGACCTTGAGATTCTCGTCTGGGCACTTCTTTCCCTGAATCACTGAAAAACTAGACCGCGTTCAAAGCCGACTAGTCTCGTATGTATGTATGTACATACATACAACCCCATGGAGGATGGCGCGGATCTCCTGGACGAGAGCTACACTTGGGGTTTATTCTACAGCGTAGTGCAATGTCCTGAGATGGCGGACTGGTTACTGCAGAACTGTCAACCGCCTCGTCGAGGGGAAACAGTCAAACGTGGCGGACGAGAGGGGTTGTGGGATGATCCGGCATATCGATTGGTTGCTTAAACTCAGATCTGGCACGGTTTAGGAACTGCTGTACCACCCGTGTATTGTATGTGCAGCATTGCCCTGCACCGTGCGATCTCGGGCTGTGCCCACAACTCGCCGCAGCGCCCTGGGAGATGTGCGTCTTATGTGGCTGAGACCCCGTCCCGACATCATTTTGTCGTAGGATCAACGGTCCATCGTACCACGGCCCATTGGGAAGCCCGGTGTACCATCCAACACATCCAACAGGAATCAAACCCTTGGAGCATTGGTTGATCAATGTAACGTTCAATGCTATCTTTTCGTCAGTTCCCGTGTTTCCTGTCTCCCGACCGTGCCAATTCTATCAAATGATATTGCACAATGAGCTTCTTGGTATTCAGTGGTAGCTATTCATGGACTCCATGTGAGCAAAAGAGCCGTGTGAGGCACGTTACCTCGGTATATATATTCCTACCCTGCCCGCTATCCTCTATGCTAATAAACAGCTGCTGTTGTGTATACATGTTGTTAGTGTTACCACTGACAGCAAAAATGTGGTCTAAAACAGCATTCTTCTCGCCACTGGCTGTAGTTTTGCTGGCGGCTCAAGATGTCGCTGGCCAAACCATCGTGACATCTACACGAGCCATTCCTCTACCCACGGCGCGCCCTCCAAATGCCTTTGAAGTGCCCGCAGACTTTCCTAGCGTGGGTTTCGAAACAGCCTTCCTCCCTGGCTACAACAACTCATTCTCCGACAAGCTCGTGGCATCGCTTGCCTCGTGCATGGCGGCACCACCGGTCATCAGGATCGGGGGAACTAGTGGGTAGGTTTATGTGGTTGAGCCGTTTCATTCCCTTCCGTTATGATTAGTGCTCTAGAATACTGATACTGCGCAGGGACCTCATCACCTTCAATCCGGGTCAACCAGAACCGGCACACTGCATTGAGAAAGATAAACCCTGCAACTCGGCCGCCAGGTTCATCCTCGGACCGACGTACTTTGATGCCTTCTCGGCCTTTTACCACTCCGCCCACTTCTCCATCCAAGCCCCGCTCAGCGACGGCGAGCCTAACAGCACCAACATCATCGCCTATGTCAAGCGTGCCTACGACGCGCTGGGCGATGCCGCCCGTGTGAACGCTGTGGCTATTGGAAACGAAGTGAACTGGTTCCACAAGAACACCTACGATGCCGCGGAGTACGTCGCCGATGCAGCAGTGGCCAAAGACGCCATCAACTCAGTCCTGGACCTTGGCAGCGACCCAATCTGGGAGATCCTCGACACTGCGTCCGAGCAAGCATCCAAGGGCACCGCCCCGTACACGGTCAAAGGCGTGTTCGACGCGGGCATCAACCGCGACGGCCGGGTCAAGTACGTGGCCGAGCACTACTACCAATGGGACGGTGACTCCCACGGCATCCGCGCCCATCTCCTCAACCACACCGCCGTGCGGAGCAAGCTCTCCAACTACCTCCCCAGCATCCGATCCACACGCGGGACACCCGGGGCGCGGTTCATCCTCAGCGAGACGGGCGGGCCGCTCGGAGTGAGCGAGGAGGTTCAGACCTTCTTCGCCAACACGCTGTGGTCCGTCAACTTCCAGCTCTACGCCATGAGCCTGGGCGTCAGCCGCGTCACGGGCGTGCAGCGGCCCGAGGCCAAGCGCAGTCTGTGGATCCCCACCGAGGGGCTGGCCGTCCCGGGTCCGCGCGTGCAGGCGCCCTACTACGCGCTGCCTTTTGTCGCCGACTTTGTCGGCAAGACCGCCGACGGAAGACGAGGCGTCGTAACATCACTCTCAACAGCCCCGTCCTCACCGCCTACGCTATCTTTGAGGGCCCGACCTTGGCCCGCGTTGCTGTCGTAAACCTGCGCGAGTATGCCGGCGGAGACACGCGGAACGCGGTCAAGGTCCGTCTTGAGAACCTGGGCGCTGCGGTCAACCAGGTCCGGGTCGGGCGGCTTCATGCCGATGCGGGAACGGCGGCCGGAGGGTTTGATGTCAATGGGAAGAATATCACATGGGCTGGCCAGCAATGGAGCTACAAGGTGGACGGGGGTGACGGCCACGGGGCGATGAAGTTGACGACTCTTGATGTTACGGAAGGTGTGGTGGAAGTCGTTGTTCCGGATACCGAGGCGGTGATGGTATATGTGAAATAAGCGAGTTGAAGTTGGCAAAGTTGCAGGAGAACGTGCCAAGTGGGCTTGTCGCTTAGGTATGTGAGAATGAAGGAGGATGGTGGGAGGGGTATAGTGTAAAGCCCTTCTTTATTGCCCGAGGATCAACAATGGGTCGATGCGGAACCCTCAGAATGCATCGTTTAAACATGGTGGATGGGAATATACCCCCTAAACCTTCCGGCAGTCCACACCGCGATGACTTCTTGTAGCGTCACAGGAACCAGGTACGTTGGGAACGAGCAGTTCGTTTCTAAAAAAACGAATAAACACCTACTACAAGATATCAAGTGGCACTAATACTGGAAAGGCGTGTATTGTAACCCCTCTATGATAGTTTGTGGCTTTACCATTGGCTATAACGTCTTCCCTTCTCTTGAGGCTTTCTAGCACCGCAACTCACAGCACTAGACGCCCAGATGTGAAGAAGGGCTGGACCTACTGCCGTAGTTGGTCTACCAGGATACTCCTCATCATTTTCTCGTGCCTCTTTTCTTCTCACCGGCCATGCACAGCTCTAGCAAATCGTCCTTTTCCCGTTACCCGAGAGGGTCCAGTTGCTGTTGTCAGCGCATGGCGACTCGCGCACCGAGGTGTTGTCCACCTGCAGGGTGATCCACAGATCACGGGTGTTGGGGAACTCGGTGCGGGCCGAGACGCGCACCTCGCCGCCGCCGTTGACCTTCCCGCCGCGGATCGACAGGTTGTAGCAGTTCTCGATCAGGATCGCGTTGTTTCCGTTGTTGGCCAGGTCCACCTGCTCGATGACGACGGCGCCGGACTGCGAAACGCAAAAGATACCGCGTCCGCCGCCCCGCGAGACCACCTTGTCGATGTAGACGTTGGTGTTGTAGTTTCCGTTGGGGTTCTGCCCGTTGTTGTTGGCCATGCGGAAGGTTGCGTACCCGGTACCAGCGCCCACGTTGTTGCCGTCCACCAGACCGACGTGTGCGTTGGTGGTCGCTTGCAGCAGAAGGCCCGACTCGCCGACGTTGCGCGCAATGACCTGGTTGATCTCGAGGCCGTCGATGTTCCAGGTTTCCACGGCGTGGCTGCCGGCGCCCGTCACGCTGATGACGTCCATCTTGACGTTGGAGCTGGCGGCACGGTCGCGGTCGAAGCGGATGCCCAGGCCACCGCTCAGGTTCATGGTGATCTTGCCGAGGCTGAGGTTGCGGGTGCCCGAGAAACGCAGGCCAAAGTAAGGGTTACCTGTCATGGTCAGGTAAGGAATTTGAACGTCACTGGTGTCGGTTGACTCGATGGCGCCCCGGCCGGATTTGTTGCCGACGTTGATGGTTCCGCACCCCTCGAAGATCTTGCCGCTCGAAATGGTGATGGTGTTGGCGCCAATGGATCCCGAGGCCATCACGGCAACGCGCTGGCCACTACTGACGGAGTCAAGAGCGGCCTGAATGGCGGCGCGGTAGTCGGAGCCGGAGTAGACGTTGCTGGACCCCTTCTTGGCGGTAAAGGAGCTGCCGGAGCCGGTCACTGTGGCGTGGGGCGAGCCGGAGCCGCATTGGGCCTGAACGGCGGAGGCAAGTGCCAGGGCCGCCGTGAGGAAAGAGAGGGCGAATTGGGCCATGATTCAGGTTGTAAGTCTCCGAAGGTTGATGTGGTCCTTGGGGATGGTCAAAATAAGGTGTTGACGCAAGGGGGGCTGCCTGCTTTTATTTAAACCCCGGCCCCCCGCAATATCGGGTCGGCATTCAATACATCGAGAAAACGGTGGAGTGAGGTTGTGCTGTGGCTCAGGCTGTTATTCCCAATGGGCGATATGGCAGGCCCGGACAATATCGCTCCGGGACAGACCCGTTGGCGGAAATTCGCGTCAATGTGTCGCCGAGCAGCTTAATCAAGCGCGCCACTTATTAAGGGGCTTCGCTACTACACCCGGCGGAGTAGTGATGGCCGGCTTGGCTTTGACTTCAAAACGCCGCGACCAAAAACACCGGCAGTCGAGGTCAATGGTGAGTCTCGACCGCACAAGCTTACACCGAGAGAGGTTAAAGAAGGGGGGCGATTCCACCTATTATTCATACTAAGTCAAATCACAGCGCCCTTGGCACAGAATGCTAATGCACCTCTTCGCGCAAGAATTCGTTTTGACATCGGCCCAAACCGACCGCTTGGATCAGCGGGACAGGCCCCTGATCATCGCCAGGTTTCTTTTGCCCAATCAGATATATCGAAACATATTCTCCCTGACCGACCTTTTCATGGCCACCGGTTTCCCGTCCTCATACACGACGCCTGATGCTCCCCCGTCGCCCGATATGCCTTCCATTTTTTGCTTCAGCTCCTCGTCCATCTCTTTTTGGGTTTTTTTCTTCGGGACCGGTGGTTCCACGCCATTCTGGGCTGTCCGTTTTTGACTTGGCAGTGGGTCGGTCCCTCCCTTTGTGCGGTGCGCAGTCAGTTCAACTGGTTGTGTCTAAGGAACTAGATGGGCTTACGGCAGCGCTCGGGCTTGGGTTTGGCGGGCGATTGGGAGTGCTGGAAATGGCCCGTACTAATAATGATGGCGCGAGAACACCCCGCCCATAAATGAAGATGGATCTCGAGGCCATGTTTGTACTTTCTGACTATGCCGTCGCAGTTCCTGCTTTGAATGTCGGAATCGCTTGTGCTTCCTTATATGACTCAGGTGTTTTGTCGAATAAGTACGCAACTCCTCACTTTGCTAATGTTAAATCAAGCTCAAAGTAGCCCGGATTATTCCATCGAGGGCCAGAAATGGCTGGGGTGGGGCTTTTCTGGTCCCTGGTGATGTCATACTACAGAGGTGCGTTACCTACAAAGTAAACACATGTTCTTCGACACAAAGTAAATGATACTTGGAGGATAATGTCACCATATCCAGGGCAGGCAGTGCGGGTCGGGCAGCGCCCGTGGGTGGAAGCGAAGTGTTCGGAACTTCTACGGAAGGAAATATCCATAGCAAAGCTAATCGCAAGAAAGTGCAAGGCCGTCTACTGTTGTGCACGCCCATGTATGTAGGGTACCTACCCCAGCCTCAGTCCCCAGGCAGGTGGTCATGTTCGCAGTCGACGTCCACCACAGACGTTGAGTCCCTCTAATCCGTACTATATGTATATATCTCCTCGATCCGCAAGGTCAACATGGTCCTAGAACCCTAACCGAAGGCTAAAAGGAGACGTTAGCAGCTTGGAGAATCCCGTCGTGTACAACATGGACAATGTCCGAATAGTGGTGATGGCACGAACAGAGGGGATGGTTGAATAGTTTTGAGGTATCTACATACATGTACATGTATCCAGGGCATCCCCCCAAGTCGGAAATGCAACAGTGGTTGCTACGGCTGAGAAATTACCAGCAAAAGAAACTTATCGCAAGAGGGTCGCCAAACCCTCAGCCACTGCCATTGGCGAACGTGCGAAGCGCAGCCTCGTTGCCGTTGAATATGTCGGAGTTGCCACCATAATCATACACAGTCGCATTCTGCCAGATGGCATAGCTCGACCAGCCGCCGGGGATTGCTGTGACGCTGCTACTGTACTCGGCCAGCACGAGCGGGTTTGAGTCGGCAAAGGCCATCGAATTGCCTGTGCAACTCTCCCACCACGTCATGGATGTGTACAGCATCGGATAGACGCCCTGACGAGCGTGGTACTGGTCGCTGAAGGACTTGATCCACGACACCATCGCAGTGGCTGACAATCCCCAGCAGTCGCCCCCCGACCCGGACTCAAGTTCCAGCATCCCAGGCAGCGTTTCGCCGTCACCGGTCCACCCTCCTCCGTGCTCGGCAAAGTAGTTGGCCTGTGCCTCGCCCGACGATCGTCCTGGGTCGGCGGAGTGGTAACCGCCACGGATCAAGCCGACTTGGCCGGCGCTGTGGTAGTGTGACGTGAAGTCGGGGTTTCTAATATTGTCGCCCTCTGTGGCCTAACCAAAAGAAATATGGGTTAGAAACGACAATCAGCTTTCATGGAAGGGATAAATCCTCTTTACCTTGATAATGACAAAACGGGCACCTGAGGACTTTGCGCCGGTGAAGTCCACACTAGGTTGTGAGGAGGAGATATCAAATCCTTGAACTGCGGCTCTTGCCGCCGTGGCAAGGGCCATGGAGGCAACGAGGGTCGATTTCATCATGATGGTTCAAGTCGTGTCAAGGTGTTAAGGTGAATAGATGTGGTGAGTGATGAGTTGGAGGTTGTCTATCTGTCATCGAGTTTTAACATTGGATTTGTCGACCTTTAAATAACCACTCATAACGCATGGTCGGCGTCCTATCTAACTCTAACCAGGCGAACTTGACTGAAGCGGCTAGCTCGCTTCAATGTTGTTGATCCGTTTTTGCTGATCTCTTTCAGCTGAGCCAAACACCGTCAACAACCACACCGCCTTTTCAATCCGACCACATCGAAGGCACGAATGCTAAAACTCGGTCAATCTCTGGCTAAACCACTCCATACACCAAGCTGTCCAGGGATACTAGCCTGGTATGCAGACATTGCGTCAGAGCCGGCAGTCCTTGCCGCGTGAGTTCTTAGCAAGCCAGAGGCTCGGCACTAGAAGGACAAGTTCAGAACGAGGCGTCGCGGTGTCTCAGTGATAAAGCCGAGAGGCAGTCATCAGCCCGAGCCCGAGGCCGGCGTCATGATTATCACACTGTGATTGGCTATCCTACTACTTCTCCTACATCTGGATCACCTTCATGTTGACAACGCAATTCTGGCGTTCCATAATTCACACCTTCGCATCACAACCATAAACTGGAGAGCAAAACAGAATGGTGCGCTTGTCAATGCCAGCTTGTCTGTGCTTGCTGGTCTGGCGAGTGATAGATTCCCAGCTTGGTCTTATTCATCTGCCTCGCGTGAACAGACGGGTTCGTTCCCGGCCTCCTCCTACTGGCCTTGCTCTTCGCGTGTTGATAAGCCCGGGGAGGCCCCCAAGAAATTAGTAGGCTGGCTCATGGTTCTTAAAAATGAACTAGAATTCTGGCGACAACAAATATACTAGGTATGGTACGCTAGAGTAGATTTATCCGCTTCAATTGAAGGCATTCTGCATTTTTGGAGAAAGAGGAAAAACAAGAAGGAAACAATGCTGGTAACTATATTAAATAAATAGAAGGCAAAGTCAGGACCGAATCCTGCTAGTCCTGGGCAGAGCAAGCAGCAAGGCAGTTAAAGATCTGAAAAACAACGACGACACGAGTACTGTCGAAATGGTTCGGTAATTACCAGCCGAAAGAAATGGGAAACGGGGTGCATTGGTATATTGCTGGACTTCAGGAATAGAATTTCTGAATCTGATGTATCTTTTCTCCCTCAAAGCGAGTCCTGAAACCAGGCGACTGGCTCACATGGTCTGCTGAGAACGGGTTTGAGTCGGTTACCAGATCTTTCACAATGGCGTGGACGGGGCGGTCATGGACAAGGGGCTCATCCATCCGATACCAAGGGTCGGGGTTGTCCTCCGGGTCCGGATCATCCGGATGAGCTTTGCCACTCCTTTGGATAACCTCGAACTCCTGTTCGGGTGTGAGCAAGAGGTATCCATGAGCCCGAATGGCAAGATCCTGGCGGTCTTCCTGATTCAGGCGGCCATAAACGCGACATTCGGCGTTGAAAGGGTCGAAATAATTGATGTAGAGCTCGGGCGATGCAAGTCGATGGTTGAGCCAGCCGCCCATCGTTCTCTGTAGCGCGGCACCCGTGTTGAACCGGAACTGCTCGCACGTATAAAATGATCAGTCCTGTGGTCACAAATACCATAGCAGGTGAGCGGCACTCACCATCTTGAGCGCGTAGTCCGGGGCCCTCCCGTTAATCCGGACCTTCCAAACATAGGCATCCATGTCAACAGCTGGATTTCCAAGCTCTTCAATAAGTTCAATATCGGCATAGGCGGTTGGCGTGAAAGGTGCAAGCTTCGGCCCGGGAACAGGAGGCAAAGCCTTAGGGGACTTTGATGAACGTGTCGTGGGCTCCATGACCGTTGCGTGGGGGCAACTCTTGTTGTGGTTGAAGTCGCCGGAAGGGGGAGCGACACAATGTCTCGGGTTGCGAATACAGAGTTCGTTGTGGATTGACGAGAACGTTGTTGTACGTACCTAGGTGCCTCGGTAGGTGGTAGAGGTACCTAGATGCTTTTGCTGCCTTGGAAATGACTTCCGGCCGGATTAACAGGTAGGTGCCGGAGGTAATTTTGTCAAACAACCGATCCGCTGCTTGATAATTTTTTAGCAGCAGAGAACCAGGTCGCCAAGAGCTGCAAAGGGTGGCAACAATTGGTCGCATGTTACAGGTTCAGACCAACAGACTTCAGACCAGCTGAGTTGAGATTACCCACACCGAATTTGGACCAACACAGCTCAGATCAGACAGAATTCAGACCAGACCAGACCAACCGGGCCTAACCGGCAGCGGCTCAACTCATGGCCAGAGCCCGGACGAAGGCGGCCATGGAGAACGAAACCCAAGCTGAAAGCCTGAAACTTGTTGGCTATGAATCGCCGCAAGATGTGACAACGTTATCGCAAGTTAGGCCCCGCCCATTCGGCGTAGAAACGGACCAAAGCGGCACACGTCGGTGGAGGCCGCAATCCACTGGGACAGTACCAGCCAGCGCTGCTCACAAGTCAATCATGTCAAGCAAGTTAATCAATCAACCAAGCAAGTACAGGCCGCTTAAAGACTCAAGCAAGCAAGTTCGTAAGGGTCGAAACTTGACTCCCTGCTTGCTTGATTGACCAAGTTCATGTGCAGAGTCACGTGACTATCGAACCAATAAAATCACACAATTTAGCCCCCATCGAGAGCGACAGGCAACGCGTCTTGAACGCGACTGATTACAGTCCATCCTCTTATCACAACCACGCTTCTACCCAATTCTTAGTCTCGGTTCTAGGGTCGGAAGACGCTCCAATCCATTGAGTTCAATTGTCTAGACCTCGATGGCCCTCACTTTATTTGGTGGGCGTTCTCCAGCCTCCATTATCGCGCAGCTGTCGGAATCATGGTCCTCAAGCGATTCTGACCGCTTCGAAGGCTTCCCGATCGCGAGATGGCGAGGCCGTTGCTTTATTGAGGACGAGCGCCTTTGGAAGAAGGGATCCCGGTTGCCGAAGACGTGGATTAAGGACCATGGCGTCTTCCTTCGGGAGATCAACCAGGGCCGCGTACGACCCGGCCGTCTCTGGGTCTGTCGGCGCTGTGATGAGAAGTTTGCCATTGATACTATCTACGCTGTCGAAGCCACAAGTTCAGCGAGTACCCATCTCGAGAAAAAACACAAGATCGTCCCCCCGAGCAAGCAGGTCGACAGCTCGGAGTCAGAGGTCTCATTCCGCCCGTCGAAAAGGCCGCGATATGCGCAGGTGTCGCAGGTCCGAGAGCTCCAGGAGCTCCTCGTTGGCCATATTGTGAACGCCGACTTACCCTTTGGCATTTATACCGAGAGATATATCACCGAAGTCTTCAATCGCTTCGATCCTTCTCTTGCCTCCCAGATCCCCTGGTCTAGGTCAAGTCAACGTCGTCAGCTAGAGACCATATATGAGCAGAAGAGAGCCTCCGTCAAGGCATCGTTGAAGTCTGCCGCATCAAGGATCCATCTTGCCTTTGATCTCTGGACATCATCCAACAACTACGCGATTATGGCAGTGTCTTGCCACTTCCTCGACAGCAAAGGGGTCCAGCAGCAACGCCTCCTCGCTTTGACACGGCAGAGCGGCGCCCATACTGGCAATAACCTCGCGACTACATTGCTCGGCATTGTGAAAGAGTGGGAGATCCAAGACCGTGTCGGGACCCTTGTTTCCGACAACGCTTCAAGCAACGATGCCTGCACTGCTGCGTTCTTCCGTCAGATCAACCCCGCCTTCACCAAGACCGATATAATGGAGCGGCGTATGCGTTGCTACGGCCACATCCTCAATCTGGTAGGCAGAGCTTTTTTCTACGGCGAGGACCACGAGACTCTCGAGGAGGAGTCTCAGCCGCAAGACGGCACTAATACTCTTCTATCCGACCTGCGTTCATGGAGGCAGCGAGGCCCTGTCGGCAAACTCCGGAATATCGTCAAGTTCATTAGGTCGTCGCCCCAGCGCAGCGAATCCTTCAAGGCCCTGGCCCAGGAAACCGACGATCAAGAGGACTGGCTGCTCCATGAAGAATCAACAGCCGAGTTACAGCTCACTCTTAGCAACGACACGCGATGGAACTCTACGTACCTCATGATTGACAGGGCTATCAAGAAGAAAAGTCACATCCATTCCTTCCTGGTACAGCTCCAGGTTTCTGAAGGGGAGGGACATGGGATTCCCATCGAAGGGTTTCTCACTGCCGAGGATTGGCGACTACTTGCTGAGCTGAAGGCGATAGTCGAGCCCCTTTACTTCCAGACCATGAGATGCCAAGGCTGGGGCGAGAAAGGCTCCTTCGGCTACCTCTGGGAAATCCTTTCTGGGATGGAGTTTCTCTTGGATAAATTAGAGTACTGGAAGGTCTTTTTCGATGAGCCAGCAGGCGAAGCTATTACCCAGAGCAAGAGCCATCCACCTCATGCGGTACAACGCAGTGAGCATACACGAAACAATCGGTCCTCTGGGGTACGATCTCCCGAGTTCAATACCCGGGCCTTACCTCCCCACGTTCAAGAAGAATTCTTCGTACGGCCACCAAGCGTGTCAGCGCGTCTTAACGCTCTCTCCGACGATTCGCGAGGCTACCTTCGTCTATCCATTACAAACGCATGGCAAAAGCTCAACCAGTACTACACAAAGCTTGGAGAATCCCCCCTCTTTGCAGCGGCGGTCATTCTACATCCGGGCCGCAGTCTGCGCTGGCTTGAGACTCGCTGGAATTCGGGTGATCAGCTTGCGTGGCTTCGAGATGCCAAGGATGGTCTTGAGGGATATTGGACGGCGTGGTATCGCGATCAGGCGGAGAGCGGGTCTTCTCCTTGCCCGGCGAGCCGCCAACAAAAGGTGCGGCCCGAGCGGGAAGATAGCGAATACGGCCAGTGGCTCGGCACCGATCTTATACGCCTGCGAAATGGAGCCTTGGATCCGACAGAGCTAGAGCGATATCTACGTCTCGAGCTGCCTATCGAAATCGACAACCCTATTACCTGGTGGATAGATCGTCGGCAGCAGTTCCCAACCCTTAGTACGCTGGCGCTGGATATCTTCTCAATTCCAGCGATGGCGGCGGACTGCGAGAGAGCCTTCAGCCTGGCAAAGCTTACTCTTACTAGCCAGAGACTCGCAATGGACCCAAAGACCCTCCAGATGGTTCAATGTTTGAAGAACTGGCTTCGCCGCGACGCAGTTACCCTCGGCGGCGTTTACTTCAAGCCAGCGGTGTCTGCCGACGAGGCCGCTAATCTCTAACGGCTGTTGGCGCGGGGGACATGATAGGCATCGCTCGCATTTATAAGCAGTAGGGTTGCTAGCAGGTCTCGCAAAAATCTCAAGTATGTCAAGCAAGTCGCAAGTATTTCCAATCAAGCAATCATGCCCTTGGGATATTCAAGCAAGCCAAGTTTCGCTGCGAAAATTGACTTGATTGACTCGTGAGCAGCGCTGGTACCAGCTGTCTTTGGCTCCGTTCGCTCAGCTCAACGTTGCCCCGGGGCACAATGGGCCGTATCTTGCGCACATGTGCAACGACCTGGAAGAGTTGCACAAGCTCGGCATCCTCGTGCGAGACATCAGGATTGACAATTACCTCGGCGGCAAACTTGTTGACTTTAGCCGGGCATGGACAATGCCCAATCCGTCTTTCGATCGCATCCACCCGTTACAACTGCGGGAGCAGAGGCAGCGGGACCCCCATGGGCTACAGGAGTGTATCATTGACTGGGTGGGGTATGGAAAATGGGTGGGATTGGGACGAAGTAGATTTCCCTCGAGATCTGGAGGCGTGCGCCTGCGGCGAGAGTAAAAATGATGACTATGGGACAGACCCTAGACGTTAATTATGACTGGCGTAAATGGGAGGAAGATCTTGAAGCGGTGGATGCGTTTATGGAACTGTCCGGCAGAGCCACAGCCATAGCCTTATCAATGGGTAACAGACCAGAAATAGAACTTGCAGCGTGTGTCTTGACCACCTCCAACCCCACTGAGTGAGCTTGGACTGTAACCTGCAGGGACTGGACTTCGGACGCAGGAGCGTTTATCTCCACAGACCAAAATAACCAGCGTGGGTATTTTACCATGTACAACCAAGAGATAGAGCCTTTCAGCAAGGAGGATAAACGGCAGTCTTGAATTATCCAGTGCGCTAAACCCTACAGATTCAAAGGAAAGCCCACCCTAGCCACACGCTATCCTAACTAACATCAAGGTTGGTCCAGCCAGCCCCTTCCAGCTCACCCGTCCAACACCATAACAGGGCGGTCCCGCCACCCAACCAACCACCTCCCCTCAATCACGATCTCGACTCCGAATCCCACTTCGCCCAATCAGCCTGCGACCGCTGGTTCGATCTCGGAAACGCGGGCCGGAGCGGGGTCCCGGCCACGGTTGGCCACACCCGAGTAGCACGGGGCCTGTTGAGGGCTATGCCTTGGCCTTGGCCGCCGGCGCCGCCCTGCACGCTCGAGCCGTCTGGGCGTATATCCCGGCTAGAGCCCGCCGTACCGGCGGAAGCGTTGGCCGAGGCAGCCGGCGCGGAGTTGTTGCCGCGGGACGGGGGACGTTGCCCGTTGGAGGGCGCGCCCCGGCCACCGCTCATGCTCCCACCACCGGTCCCCTGGGTAGGGCCGGTCCTGCCGGTGGTTGGGTTGGGCTGGATGGGTGCGCGCTGCTGCTGCTGCTGCTGTTGCTGGTTGCCGCGTTGGTCCATGGCGTCACGTGTTGAGATGGTAGGCAGGAAGTATATCGAATTCGTCTTTGCAATCTTGTGACAATAATGGTCTTTTTCGTTTGGATTATGGAAAAAGAAGCCGGCATGTGGTGGGTAAGCCGGCCATTATATATTCATCTGTACTCTACATCGTTACCAGAAGTAGGGTCTCACAATCAAAAATAGACGGCCATGGCCCTGATGAGGCTGCCTGAGTTATCCCGGATGGCCGGAGGTTTGTGTCATCTTGGGTTGCGACCACCGTGGGACCTTCGATGGGGAACATGAAGAACGGTGTGCGACGGCCAGCCAAATGACGGCATCTGAGACAGCGCCAACCATTATTGCAATGTTCAGCTGGCTGTGAAACGGAAGCTGCCCGGGTAGTTAGGGCGACAACTAGGGATGGCCGCATGTCGAGACCTGCCTTGCCTACACAGTGTAGGTTAGGTACTTTTTCTTTCACATCCTCAAACAAGGAAGGGCTTGTGACCCAGAGATCTCAAACACTCCCAACTCCTAGTGTCCTCGCTGCCAACTGTCCGCGCTGCGGCGTGGCTGCAGCCGTGGTGGGTGTGGTGGCCGCAGGCGAAGTCTGGCGAACGCCGAAGCGCGTGATCGGGTCGCTGCGCCGGACCAAGGCAGCATCTCAAACCTACACGGACCAAGGCGACCAGGTCCGTGGGCGTGCGGAGCTGGCGCTGTCGTTGTGTTGCATTACAAGGAGGTCCATCCACGAGGCCACTTGGACGAACTGGTTTGTACTGCACCGAGACCTCGGATGGTAGTTAGATCTTGCATTAAGCACGCGACCTTAGGTAGGTAAGGCACTGCAGGTGCGGTATGTACGTAAGGTAATCTGTATTCGGGGCTCACCTCCGTTACACACAATCAAAACACAAACAAACACAGAAAAGCCAACCCGTAACCAGGCAGTCAAAATTTCTAATCTCGCTCCTTCACCCAGCCTCGCTCGTTGTTCTACCGTTATATGGCCGCAGTGTTTCTTCCTTTTTTTTTGTTTCCGATTTTCTCTGTGCCGCACCTGAAAAAGGCGTCCATCGATCGGTGCCCATTGCTTGCAGTGGTCGAGGCACAACCGAGTAACCTCAAGTTCCAACCAACAGCCCAACACTACCTAATTTTACTGGAACCAACCGGCAATCTGAGCCAAACCCGAACCACAGGACAATGGGGACGACGCTCGAGCTCCGCAAGACATCTGCACCGCCGCTTTTACGCCTCCCCCCGGTCATTCGGCATCGAATTTACCGTTTTCTTGGTTTAGCATCACGGAACGGCTCCCCATACACCTTCAACTTGAATAACGCATGCCGGAGGCGCAACGGGTTGGTTTGGAACCGGCGGAAGCAGCAAAATCCGAAGAGCTTCCACGGCATTCTGCTCTCCTGCCGAGATCTCCATGCTAAGGCGGCTGCTCTGCTCTACTAAACCAACCGATTCGTCTTACACTACACAAACCCTGCTCCCTCCTGCCCGTCTTTAGGCTGAAGATTAAGACTTTATCATCGCTCACTGCGCTAAAGATTGTTCTCAACCAACCCTCCTGCAACCAGCATAACCAAGCTACGAGAGCGAAGATTTCTGCTGCCTCTATGAACGCATCTGGGGCCTCATCTGTTCTAGTGACGAGTGTGAAAGGGCACTACATGAGCACGCGCACCAGCCCCCGCTGCTCAGCCTAGGACCCGAGGGTGATGATGACTCGTCAACTGCAGCAGCAGCCCAAGCTCTACTCGGCGAGTGGCGCGCCGCCGCCGGATATCTCTCGCTCTATGTCACCGCAAAGCACCTAGAGCTTAGCCTGGTCTGCGATATTGACCCTCAGGAAGACAAGGCCCTGGACCTAGCCAAATCAGTCATGGAGCCACTGCGTCTCTTCCCATTGCTGAGGAGCTGCCACATCCGGCTTTGCAGGGAGCCAGATTCTCGGCTCCGCCAACTGCCGCAGGATGCCGCTTTGCAAAGTTATGGCATGTCTGCTCCGTACCTAGAGCCAACCTCGACAAAAGCCACGTTCGTGACCCTCCCACGTGAGCTCCGGCTCCGCATCCTCGAGTTTACCGACCTTGTCACCCCGAGCAGGGAGGTCTGGTGGACAAGAAACGACGACGCCAAATACGATTGATGGGATATTGGAGGTACCGGGCGTTGTGTGGACAAAATCCTGTCCTACTGCCAGTTCAACTCTTGCTGGCACCGCAACCACACTCACGTTCGCGCGCTGGGCGGGTCGTCTATCGGATGTTTTTATCACCGTCGACACGCAGCCTTTTCTGCGACCTGCACTTGCTGGGCACCCCCTGGACCATCGCTATTTCTCATCTGTCGTCCCCTATACCTGGATGCCCAGCTCGTCTTCTTCTCGTCCAACCGCTTCATCATCCACGACTATCGTATGCTCCCGCCTTGGTCCCTACCTAGGATCAGGCATTACCGCAACGAGCCATCTCACGCTGTTCAAGTCGGCTACCCATACAAGCGCCTTGCCGCCTCTCATTTTCTGCGCGAGGTTATCCCTTCCCACTGCATCGCCCATCTCCGCTTTCTTGAGCTGGTGTTTCCTCCTTACCTTTCCCGTACTTGGCCAGAAACGGACCATCCGGCGATGCAGGACTGGCGGACAACAGTCGACTGGCTCCGGGATAAGATTAATGGGCCTGCACTCACCCTCCGATTGGTCGTGGCCCAAACCAGTGACGAGTCGGAGCCGGATGAAACACCCATTATCACAGTCGTCGAGGGGGACATGGTTCATAGAACATACATGGACTTATTGGAACCTTTAAAGAAGTTGGCGGAGGGTACGAACGGCCTCTCCAAATTTTACGCCGATTTACGCTATCCATGGGAGCGGACTCCAGACTCTCGAAACCGCTGGGCTGGTGACAAGGAAGGCGTTTGGTTGGATGAGGAAGAGAGGGCAATTAATGAGAGTGCCGAACGTCAGGTAATGGGCCACCGGTACGACAAGCTATACGGGAACGACAGGAAAGAGCCGGAGCAAAGCCTGTGGCAGCACGTGAGTTACAATCACGAGTGACTAAGGACGAACACCCGATGGCTGCCCTGCCAAGGAACTTCGCGGCCAGCGCACATGACATCATTGCTCAGCCACCCACCCATGCCATCCATCGACACACGTCAGCAACATTTCCAGTCTCACTCTCACCTGCTGCTCATCATACCTCTACCATAAACTTCACCCAGGACAGCCAAAGCCGAAACCTCCACCAGCACATAATATTGCGACAATCCATATCGCCGACTCGAGAACACACCAATCCAATCCTCAATTCCAAACCACAAACCCCTCACCAAGAACATGGACGCCCAAACCACCACCCCGCAACAACCGGCGCCCGCTCAGGTCCACAGCCTGCACACCGCCCAGCCGCCGGCCTCGCAGCCTATGAGTACGTTCATCTTTTAGATCCTACCCGCTCAAGGCAGCTGGATAAATAACCCTTTGGGTCTCATTTCGAGCTCATGGGCATGGAGCTACCTGCTTTCGTCATTGACGGTACGCTAACGACTGAATTTGATAGACCCGCAAAAGCCTCACCCCGAGAGCGATGCCGAGCTGGGTCTCCGCGGCGGTCGCAGTAGTGTGTGCCCGGGTCGGTTTTGCTTCTGTGTGCCCTGCCCGTTGCCATGCGATTGTTGTATTATTTGAGAGGGCGCAACGAAGGACTCAACTTAAGGCGAATTTCGAGAGGGTGATGGGAGGTTCAGGAGTCTGACTTTTGCGAAGCGTTTACATTTCATGAGGTTACGTCGTAACGAGCCAGCCATAGTACATACATAAAGCGAACGAATCTCACTTCGTTTACCCAGTTGGCAGATCATTGATGCAACGACCACAGGGAATCCGAGACTTTGGGAGATGCCCATTCATTCTGGAGACTCGGCAGTTGTCTGGCATCTCATAACGCTCCCAAACGCACACTAAATACATTAATCATCCGATGGTACGTGTACCTAAGTAAATAGGTGATTGCCTCAAAGCCTGAACACCAAGCGCTCCCAGCGCCACACCCGCAGCCGCCGCAGTCCACGACGCGCCCACCACGCTCCCGGCACCCTCCGACACCGTCGTGCTGCTGCTGCCCGCCTCATCACCCCGGGAACCTGCGCCAGCACCCACACCCGCAAAGGATGCCGACGCCGGCAGCGCAGCGGTCACGGGTGTCGATGCCGAGGCTGCGCCGGTAGTAGTCGAGTCCCCTGCACTCTCCCCAGCATCCTCATTCGGCGACGCCTTCTCCGACGACGAAGACGCGCCAGCACCAGCAGAATCCGTCTCATCCACCTGGCCCGCCGCACTCGAAATCGGCACCACCACCACCGCCGCCGCCGCCGCCGCCGTCGTCGTAACCGGCCCCGGCAGCTCCTCCACCACCGTGGTGGTGACTAGCACACCCAAGGCAAAGCAGGACATGTAGGACGCCTCGGCCGGGCGCGCGTGAGGTGTGCCCTGCCCTGCGCTTGTCGGCGGCGCAGCCGGGGGACGTCGGGTCTTTGACGGGGGGCGCGCGCGCCTGCCCCCCGCCGCCGCAACCTATCGAGCGGGTCGCAGCCGAGATCTCGCCGCCCCCCGTGTCCCGCGTCGTACCAGTGCACGGCACGCACGATGCGGTCCGCCCACCTGGGGCGCCGAAGGTGTGCCCCGCCTGAGCAGCCGGATGGATAGGGTGGGGGTGGCGGGCAGGGTGAGGAGGGTGAGGGTGGTGCCGGGGAGGGATTGGGGTACCTACCTTACCTTATCTTGGGTAGACTTGCTGTGGGGCTGGTGGGTGGTTGTGGTGGCTGTGATGGTGCCAGTACTGTTTGGGTAGGTGTCTACCTAAGCAGTGTGGTTTGGCGGAATTGTGATGAACAGCAAGACGTGGGATATCATGGATGTAAGGTGTTGCGTGAGATGCTGGCAGGATTTAACCCTTTAGTGTGATGCTCGGACTTTAGCGTTTAAATCCTTCCCGAGTCCCAACCGTGACATCGGTGGAAAATAAGAGAGATGAACTACCTGGGTAGGCACCTTGGTGCAATTTCCCTAAAAAAAAGCATTAAGCTTTCTCCAAGAGCCGTTTTGAGCCGAGCGTTTTTTGACGCTTCCTCGTCGTCACTCTAACGAAGACCAAACAAAACTGACCGCCTCTAGGATCCCAAGACTACAAAGGTTTATAAAACGCATTGCCTGGCTTGTATACCACGGTCTTGATCTCACTAAACTTCTCCCTCTTTGGCTCCTTGGCCACTTGGCAGCGGAGGTGCCCATGCAAACAATTACTCAGGCAGGACCCTTCCTCAAGGGCGAGGCCCCCAACAGTTGCACAGTAAATGTTGGTAACCCAAACGGTGGCAAATGCTGTCAACGTAGATTCTTATGGAGGTCTAGTAGGTAATGCTACTAATAATAATGATACAAATATATGTCCCAACCTCGCCATGCAATGTCAACGCTTTGATGCAATCCGACAAGTGATCCAACTTCAAACTCTCTCATCCCATAAGAATATGCTAATTTCCGGCGCCGAGATATCGGAGTAACCGATGTTAAATTTTGAACAAAATGCCAGTGGGCACTATAGCCCAGTATCACACTGGGGGGGTGATGTTCGGCGACGTCGGCGAGGACACCATCGGATCCTGATCCCTCCTTCCCTTCCGGATTCTACTCCAGAGATTCGTCACCGCCGTCGCGACAGGGGAGTCCTGGATCGCCCGTCTCGATCGTTGTGTCGCCGATGTACCCGTCCGAGCCACGGGCCGGAAGTAGAAACTGTTGCTTTCCGTTCGAACTGGTTGAAACTGTTGCGGAGGTGGGTTCATTTCGGTCGAGTCGTCCTCCAGAGTCGAGCCGCATCGTTTGACTCGGTCTTGTTCGTCCTACAGAAAGAAATTCTGTCAGCTCTTTGGCCCTTCACATACTGGGGAGGCGGTGGAGCGAAGGCACTTACCAACGTCAGAGGCCTGGCTGATATTAGAATCCACCGGTCAAGCGCTACCATCTAAATCCATGATCAGTCCTAGTTACCAGCTACAAAGGATTCCAAGGATAAACATTAACACAACGGCATGCGGTACCTTCAACGCATATTGTCCGGGTCCACATATGCGGTCTAACAGATTCTTTAGTTCTCCAGGCTCGGCGCCGTGCGTCTGGAAGTAGAACTCGGGCCGGCCCTCCGTTCCCTGCGTTTCCTCCGCCCCGTAACCCCCTATCATTCGTGCGGTCGGAGTCAGGGAGTTGAAGAGACAAAAAATGGCCCTTGAAGATCGATTTAGCACCTGACGGCTTTAACTCGAGGATAGTGTTGCAGAGACTGAAATTCAGCTCGAGAATGGGAAGCCGCACATTGTGTTGATGGTGTCAATGTGAAAGATCGGTGAGGGAGGCCCTGCGGACCTACGCAGTCTTTTCCAAACCGAAGAGGCGCAAGTTAGGGGCGCGGTCTGTGGCGTTATTAATGCGGTGTGACCGTTCTGCAGAAAATGGTGAAAATCGATTGGTTATAAGAATATGGTTCAGTCTTTTGCGTTCTGCAGAAAAGCGGGCAGCCGCCATTCGAGGCATTTAAGTCAATGGGAGGGGGCGAACACCGCCACCTCACTCGTCCCTCCGACGTCCGCCGCCAATTATTGTCCGGCAGCCTAGTCTGACTCTGGCCCCATTGCCGACTGGCCACGTCTTGATGTCGCTAGACCATGTTTCAAGGCCTAGGATGGGCTCTGAAAGCCTGATGGGCCGACGGTCAAGTCCTAGTATCGAATACATGTCAGAACCCGGCCAACTGCTCAATCATCCCGACCTTTGACAGGTGATGAACTATGATGTTAGGTCGACACTCAAAAACGAGGCTTCACGGGCGACCTGATGCTGAGCAACGCCCAGCACAGCCTGAAGGATGAAGCCGGGACGGTACAGCAGCTGTGTGTTTGTGACACGGAACTAAGGTGCACCTTGCATGCCTGAGACTGCAAGAGGCAGCTCCCGGCTTAAGCAAGTCGGGATATTTTGGATGGCAATAGTTGCGACATCCCAAGATAACCCAACTCGATTTCAAGAACCCTTCTGCGGTGCAACCGGTGTGGGTGCACCGCTAGTCCCAATAAGCACCTGAGCTGGCCGGCACCGGCTTTATCTATGTGGGAGCGTCCTAGGATTGGCTCCCATAGTTACACAAATCGGACCCGTTCTCCCCACCACTACGGCCGTCCCTACCCCCAGGCTGCGAAAGAGGGGTTCTTGCATGCTTGAGCTCCGTGCTTGAGTCGTTTCCCCAAGCCTTAGCCACATAGCCGCAACGCAGTCGAAGGAAGACAAGGCTCGGCTGGTCAATCTCTCCAGCGGAGGCCATGGGGTTGATATAAAGGGCGGACCTGGCCTGAGCCAACCAGTGCTGTGCTCCACGAACGTATGTCACTTCCGTTCCCATCCATCAATCAGATTGTCCATGATACTGACCTCACAATGGACTGGGCTCCTGCAGTCAACCCCTGTATCACGGAAGGTGATCTCGGCGCTTTTCGTTACGACAATGGGCGGTCGGATGAAGCGAGTGTGCCCACACTCTTACGGTGCCATGTAAGTTAACACACCGTTGACGCTTTCACCAAATGGTGTCTGGTGTGCCATCTAATCTGCTTGCTGGTATAGCGCAACGGGTTGGAGGTTGTACCTCTCAACACCCAAGAGGCATGGAAACAATGGTTCGAGGTCCGTAATTATACACTGTCTCAGTGCCATCTGTTTGTCCATTGACTGTCCAGCTCAGAGTGACATATTCAGAGGCGAACATCTTCACACCTCGCATCGTTCGAGCTTATCTGGTTTCCAGGTCTTGTAAGTTGCTGCCCCTCTCACGGTGTTTTGTTTCCCCTCTCTGTAGTATTCTAAGTGACTGTGCTGATAAACCCAGGGTATCTTCTGATGTAGAGCCATTGCCGACATTAGACTTCGGCGTTAATGCTCAGGCCAACTCCACCCCTGCTCTCAACGTGGACCCCATCGACGATGACATCGGACCACAGCCACTTCCTCGCCCTCACAACAATCTCCCATTCTCGAGGTCCCATTGGAGTCAAGTTGTCAAAGCGTTCATGATTCCCAAGGCGATCATACACCCAACCAGAAGAAACAAATGTCAATCCACGTTCGTGGCATGCAACCATGGGGAAGTGAAATTGGAGCTACATACAGCTGTTGCCGCACCATACAACCGGTCGGGAAGCTTTTCTCTCTCTTGCACGTACTTCAACGCACCCAAACTTTCGTTGGCCGTGTTCTATTCATGTAACTCGGCACAGCTGCGGCGTATAACGCAACTCCTTCGAGGTTCGCCCGAGGTAGCTTCCCATCCGCTCCTCATGGTAGGAGTTTTTGCCGAACTACAGCTAAATCGCATGGAGGACGTAGTCGGCAGGGTGCACAAGTATTGCGACTATAACAGTCGCATTTTTGCTGTTAACTGGGACAATAACGGAGCCGCCTTGATCAAAAACCTCAACCGTCGGTTGCGCGATGGGATAATCAAGGCCAGGGAAGCCGAAGAGGAGATGCGAACCGTCAGGGCCCAACTGAAGGAAATAGCGGACCGTATCACCGACCAAGAAGAGGCATGGACCGCCTGGGCACCTCCACCAGGCGCAGAAGGTCCGGCGGGTCCAAATACCCCGGCCATCTTAAACAGGTTCAAAGGCAGGTTCAAGGAGATTGACAACGAGATTGATGGCTTGATGAGCCAATGCCGGACCGCTGCCGAGGAACAGCAATACACGGGTGATCTGGTGAGTGCCACCTAGCTACCAACCCTTGGGTTTATGACACACTAGCCGATGTTGATATTTGTTTGCACAGTTCATGTCCGAAATCTCGAGACAAGAAGCAAGAGTAAGCAGGCGCCAGGGAACCCAGAGCAAGTTTCTAGCCATGATTGCAACCATTTTCCTTCCCATGACGAGTGTGGCTGTAAGTACACCCGACAGCGGAGACTAAGATGTCAAACGCGCTATTGCTCACTCTATTTGCAGACTATATTTGCTGTGCCGGCCTTCAGGTTTGAAAATGACTGGCTTGATATTAGATTCAGGCCTGTCAATGGTTCAGAGAGCCACAACGGGTCCTCAACCTCGCCTTCCGATCCCAATCCTGTCTTTTCTGGTTATGGTATCATTTTTATCGTGATATCAGTTTGTTTGAGCTGTTTTACCTACTGTGCCTACCTCTCGGCAACGAAGCGACTCGAAGAGAATGACGAGTTTCTCATAAACCGTGACCCACTCCCACAATTTAGCTCCACAGCCGCCGGGGAGGGTTCCGGGACCACGGTGGGCTGGGAAGGAAAGGAAGGCAATGGCTCGAGTTCCAGTCATGGGTCGCTAGCTGGATTGAAGGCGGTGGAGTCTGGGCTTCGGTTTCTCATGGCTGTTCCCGGGACTTTCAAGTCCTGGAGAGCACAACCGTGGTTCTCCGGGAAAGGTGGACGGGGGCACAAAAGCAACAGCCCCAGAGATAGCCATGTGTGAAGCGACAACTCGATTCAGTCCCCAATTATTACCGTCAGAACGTTAGGTACCAAGCCTAATACAAACGAGTTTCCCTTCGCTAGTGATACAATGAGTGGCCATCTCCCAGTTGTTGCTCAGACGGACTAACAACCTGGCATTTGCTCAGGTTCAACCTCAGTTATATCACCTAGATTTTAACATGTGCTTCATGAGCCTTCGTATGAGACCCTGATAGCCTCCACATACTAACAAGCTCGCCCCATCTTGGGCTTACGGCTTTTTCCATGGTCGAGAACCGTCATTGTGTTGTCCCCTCCTTTCCGGTGTGGCCATCAATCGTTCCAGGTCATCAAACCCAGCATAGGTGGCGAACCATCGCCAAGCAGTACTGAAGCTACGAAGATGCCACGCATTTCCCGCTTAAGAACTGCTAAGCCGCCACATCCAAGCTAGCAACCGGGACAACTATCACCGGGCTAATGCAACCATCCAACATCCAACCCTCACAGCAACTCTTTGGAATTGATGACGGAGAGAACTCCCGCTTCCCGGTCTGCAGCTCCTCAGTGTGCCGTAGCCAGGCGAGCCGGTCGGGTATTAAGCTGCGCTGCCATTACAACGGGACTCCATGATCCGGAGACCACAGTCGGTAGTCGACATATTTAGCCAAATTACAAAGCTACCCAATCCTCACCTTCAGGTCTTGGCCTGCGTTGTTTCTATAATAATACGAAGTACGAGAATCCTTTTCGATCCTTCATGCCACCTCGATCGGCGATAATAGTGGTCTTCCCCCGTCTCGGGCGTCGGCCACAACAACCAACCCACATCGATCCAACAACGCGGCCTCCGAGATGTTGTTCTCAAGCCTTCTACTAACCGCCACGGCCGCAGCAGCGGTTGTCATCATCCCCGGTGGTGGCGACCCAAAGCCCTACACCGGCGCCGCCGGCCTCACCTCAGAAAATGCCTACTTTCGCGAGTCGGCACCCTACGAGTTCTTTAACAACAGCGCCGAGCTTATTATGACATCCCTTACCGTCACCAACATGTCAACCGCCCCCGGCCTCCGCCCCTCCGGCGACTCCTTCGTCCGCGGCGCCATCCAGGCCTGGGGCGAGCACCTACACCTCGTAGTCCGCCCGGACGAGGTGTGGTTCACCATCCTCGTCCAAATGAACTTCTACATGCTCTCGCACGCCGAAGAGATCCGCTCGCTCTTCGTCGACCACGAGGGCCAGGAAGAAATCTTCATCAAAGACTACACCTGGTATGACGTCCTGATCCGCTTCAAGGACGAGATCCAGAAGCGCGTCAAAACAGACTGGCTGCTGGACTGGATCACCCCAAACTTCTCCACCACGACCGAGAGCGACATCATGACGGCCAACATCCTCATGATGGGCCTCAGCAAAGCCTACTTCAAGTACATCGGCAAGCAAGTTTGCGGCCTGCCCTCGGTCACCCTCCTCGGCACCCACGCCGACTGGACCAAGCTCGTCACCAAGCTCGATCGCCTGCCCGACTTCGGCGCCGAGCCCGCTGACTACAAGGCTCGGCTGCGGCCCATCCTCACGCGCATCGCGGCATCGTTTGAGGACCCGGACTCTGCCGAGACCCGCCTCTTCTGGAACCAGATCGTCAACGCCGAGGCAGCTCACGTGTGTGGTGACCCGCCCGTGTTTGTCTCGGGCTGGATCACAGGGTTCTACTACTGGAACGATAACGGCCGGCCGTTTGGACGGACTACTAGTGCTACCAAGGCTCGACTGACGCTGGATGGGGTTAAGTATCCCGTGTTGGACCTCTCTTTTGCGCCGGTGGGATACGCCCGCGCGCCGTTTATCATGAAGGACTTTGGCGGGAGGGATGAGTTCCCTGCGTATGTAGCGGCGGGTGGGCTGGGGAAGCAGATTACGGAGGGGCCGCCGGAAGGGTATAGGGAGGCGTTGGAGAGAACGGGCGGGGATCTGAAGCTTGCGGAGGATCAGACGGCGCATGGAACGCTAAGGCCGCTCAGTGGATGGATGTTGTATGGGCCGGTTGATCATGAGGCGCCGCAGTCGCAGTACTTGGTGGAGGATGAATTGCTGGAAATCATGTTTCTTACGAGTAGGGGCATGTCCGGAGATACTTGTGGGGTTTTTGAGGCTCCATAAAAGGCTTGGTCTCGGGCTGGGGATAGCAAGTGCTTGATACCCCACGATGGAGTGATGTAAGCTTCGTTGGATGACACGGGACGACCGTTATGGGAGAAGGCATATAAACCCAAGTAAATCCCGAGACTGTTGGGGAAACGTGCGGCTACAACAAGTGATGCCTATGAGTGCAATTCCTCCTTTTCAATAAAGACCCATTGGATAGTTACGACCTGGGTTTGGAAATGAGGCATCGGTATATTAGAGGTAGTACAGGAGACGACCTGTGGAGACATGGATTGACAACATTAATTCAGAACACTAATAGGGTGAGACTTACCATGAGTTCGACATATCAACTTTAATCTCTAGGAGCATGGATGCTCAATGACTTGAGGGACAGTGTCGAACCATTAGCTAGGTACCTAGGTCTCATTCCAACTCAGTGGCATTGAACTGCATGTGCTGCCCCGTGCCGTGCCTATCATACGCGAAATAAACTGATTATCTACACCAATATTGAGCTCATGGTGCCATACCTTACTCAAAGGCCCTCCCTATAATACATCAGGCCCTTGATACTGGGCGTGAAGTTACAAGTATCCCCCCAACAATCGATATGGCTTTACTAATACGGTTTAGTGTCTTCCCTTGCAATGTAGCGTTTGCAAGGCGAGTCAGCGACTCCAGAGCCCACATCATCTGCCCTGCTCGATGCCGGATACGCCGTCGCTATATTCTACCTCAAGGAGGCACACGACACCATTACGAACATGGAATCCCTAACTCCCCTAGGTAGATACGATCAGAGCATTACAGAAAAGGCATACAGATACATACCTACCCAGTTTCGGCGCCCTATCTAGTGAAGGGGTTAAATCAAAAAGGGAAGCAAAATACGTAGGCAAAATACCTCGGGGTCTTCCTTTCCTGACTTTCGTGTCACGTTGGGACCCTGGGAGGAGGTCATCGTTCGGCCCGGTTACGTCTTGTGCAACGCGGTCTCGCCACATATCTTAGAGGGCGAGTTCGTATGCCTCACTTCATGGTGCTTGGTATCGTGTCAGCAAGGCGACAAAGCGTGACTGATTGGTTGAACTTCGTGACAAGAAATAGCCTAAATCCTAGTACCATCCATAGGTGTGTGACGGCCAAACTGTGGCAGTTGGAGGAGTCATGAACCCGGTGGCAAGGAGTTGGCACAAATGTTGAGAATATGCACTTCTCAGGGAGGACACGCGCGAGTTGCGGTCAGCAACTTATAACTAGAAGCAGTTTTAGGATTTGCTTACATATTAAGCATAATATTAAGCGTAGCTTTAGCGGTATACTTGTGATCGTAAGGGACACCCACCTGCTCATGTTTCGTTTCCTGACGCTGGATCTCAGGGTAGGCGTTGGCGAGGCAGTCATGGCATCATCATCCACCGGATCTCGAGGACCTTTCTGACATCGGCCGGTGCAAAGGGCTTCCGTGATATCCGATTGACCAGGGTCGTGTTTGCTTTTTCAATAGTCAGTTGTGCACTGACACATCCCGCGCTCACGGTGGATTGAAGTGAACCAAACAAACTATCAGTAGGGCTGACAGAGTCGGCAGGGCCAATGGATGTGATTCATAAAATCCACCCTTCTGACCCGGGAACCGGGATACCATCGGGCGCAGGGGGCACAGAAAAGTCCACGCCGACATGTCTTTCCCAAACATCCCGCGCCCTGAAGACGGCTGTGCAAAAGATGCTCACAAACCCGGGACTGTCAGCAATCTGACCAACCGGGAGCGTCCCGATCCAGCCGAACCCGGACGTGAATCCCCGGCCGTGCAGACGCGAAATCACCAGACCCTCTCTTTAACCCCTGCTTTCCACATGGCCGCGTGAAAGACCATGTATTCGCCAAAGGGACGGCACACCCCCTGCTTATCAACATCCTTCGCCGCTGCGGGTTTGGTCTGGAATGTTCGTTGACGAGCTGAAACTTGTAACCGAGTTCTCGTTTCGCGACCGGTCATGAGTGCGGCAGTTCGCGGAAGCGCCTCGCGGCTCCGTGCCGTGGCGGCGGACGGAGAGTATGCACATGTTGTAGAACTCGATACTGCATGATGGCTAATATCTGTGTTCCATTTATAGCTCCATCTCCCCGCCAGGCTTCGGACCTGCCGTTCATGGCCAGGTTTAGGAGCTGCGCACTGGTTCGACAAACGCAATGTCCGCGGAAACAAACGGGCACACTGGTTCGAAGGAGTCGAGACCATGTAGAACCGTCTTATCTGTCACAACACAAAGAGGGAAGGTGTGTCTCACTGGCCCTTGCATTTGTCCTTGCAGCCTGGGTCCATTTCATTATCCTTACCATGCCAGATCCGTCCCAGCTACCCGGATGAGCACCCTCGTAGGCTGCAGAACCATGCCGCGCATCCATGAGAACCTGGTTCAGTCAGCCCGTAGTGGCAGGACGCCATGCACGTGGATGGAAATGTCAAAAGTCGTCACTCGCTTCTGCGTAATGCTCATAGGACAAGCGAAACTGACAGTGGATGACATCCACAAACCCAAGACATGCCACTCCTTCGGATTACACGAGATTCTGTCGGCGGCCGAGACCAGATTCTTGGTACCCAATCACTGCGGCCTTTTGGTCGCACGCATGCGCGGGCTGTGGGAGGAGATGGGGGGTGCGGCTCCTCGCCTGCATTATGGATCGTTCGGGAACGCGTTGGCTCTGTCTGGTGGTTTTCCCGACGCGTATAAGTAGGCGGAGGAGTTCCCGTATCGAATGCCGCTCAGCAATCAATCACCACTTCATCCCAGAATCACCAACACAGTAGCGAGCATCAGGGCCTCTTCGTATCGTCAATCAACATGGGATTTACCCGCTCCCTGGCCCTTGGCCTACTTTGCTCCCTACCCCTGTTCAATATTGCGTTGGCTGCACCGACATCAGCATCTGACCCTGCTCCACGGTCTGCCATCGCTATCAAGCTTAACAAATCTGCCTCCCGCGCGAGGTCTGTGGCTGGGGCCGACGTCGTCGAAGATCTCATTCGCAAAGCGCAGGCAGGGTCGACACATGCAAAGCGCGATGCCCAGTTCAACGTCTTGCCGCTCATCACAACCCTGTCTCCTGAGAAGATCTCGGAGCTGGTTCAACGCGCCACCGAGCTAGACCCCAACTACAAGCCAGCGGACTTCAGTTCATGGTTCCAAGTTCAGTTCCCGGACTCCACGGTGAACGAGGATGATTCCGACGTTGTTCAGCTTCTGAGAAACCTGGCTACGTATGAGGAGGTTGTCAGCGCCCAAAGGCTTGCTAGCACCAAGGCGCCTCAGACTGCCGTGCAGCCCAACGACGACCCATTATTTTCTAGCCAGGGCTATCTGACCGGAAACGGTGTGGGTATCGACGCCATCTATGCTTGGGGCTTTCCCGGCGGCAATGGTGCTGGAACCACCTTCATAGATATCGAGCGTGGCTGGAAGCTTACTCACGAAGACTTGGTACGGCTTCTGCTGCCCCATTGTCATAAAGAGAAACCACTAACAGCATATTCCAGGTCGACCAAGGTATCACACTGGTTGCCGGCCAAAACGTCAACGACCGCTACGGCGGCAACTGGCCGCACGGCACCTCAGTCCTCGGTGAGATCTTCATGAGCGACAACACCATCGGCGGCGTCGGTATCGCGCACGGTGCCCAGGGCCACGTGGTCGGCATCCAGCGCACCGTCGGAGGCGGGCCCGTCGAGAACGAGCCCGAGGCCATCATGGACGCGGCCGCCTACCTCAGCCCCGGCGACGTGATGCTGCTGGAGATGCAGACGGGAGACGCCAACGGTGATCTCTGGCCCATCGAGATCCTCGACGCCCAGTTCGACGCCATCAGCCTCGCTACCGCGCTGGGGATTGTTGTCATTGAGCCTGCCGGCAACGGCGCGCAGGACCTGGACCAGCCGGTGCTCCGTGTGGGCGAGACGACGGCTGTTGCGCTGCTCAACAAGAACAGCCCCGACTTCCGTGATTCTGGCGCCATCATGGTTGGGGCGGGCTCTACGACGGTTCCACACTCGAGGTTGTCGTTCTCCAACTATGGTAGCCGCGTAGATGCTTACTCGTGGGGCGAGGGTATTGCGACTACGAGCGTCAACACGGCCGATTTCTCCAACGATGATATCTACGCTGATTTTGACGGCACGTCGGGTGCCGCGCCCATTGTGGCTGGCGCTGCGCTCAGCATCCAGGGCATGGTGAATGTCAACCGGGGGTCGAAGCTGACACCGGCTGAAATGCGCAGCCTGATCACGGCTGGTGGGACGGCGTCGGCTAACCCGTCGACTGACAAGATTGGTGTACAGCCGAACTTGAAGGCACTTATTGATGGGGGTTATTTGCAGTAACTTGCGCTCTTGGGAGGAAGTGTGTGAGGGGATCTGTAAAATACATTATCCAGGTATGAGATTGATCACTACAATAGATCGCTCTGCGATTGGTTATTCGCGTCCCGTTTCATCGGGCGAATTCATTCATGGTCATGCATTGTACAAGTTGCCTCAAGCTTGCCGGGCGTCATTCCGTCCTGAGTCGTCTTTAACCCGACTGTTGAACATTGAACACAATAAAGGATAAGGTAAAGACCAACCATTTGTCAGGCGTCGTTTTCCCACTGCGTTCAATTGTCTGATTAGCCCGCAAAACTTGGATGTTCTGCTCGACAAGACAAAGAACTAGAATCACCATACAAACCCCCGCATATAAAGTCCCGCAGTCACCACATTCTTAAAAAGAGCTACCCACAGACCACCGATCAACACTTCAAATTACCACCCTTCTCTTCCCCTGTTCCTACTACTACTCTATTGGTTACCCCCATCCCCAAGTAACCACCAACCTACCTCTGAATTGATGTCTTTCACACCCAACATGGAGACCTCATTCACCGATATTTACGAGGCTTATAAGACCAATGGCAAGGAAAATAAAGCTTTGGGCCGCCCTCTTGTCCTCGACCACGAGGGCGATCTTTGGATAGACGTAGGCGGCGGCGACGACGGCGAGCCAGCAAACCGGAAGTGGGTATACCGTTTCAGAGTTGGTTCTGAGAAATTGCGGGATGCCTCGCCCGTCTTCGAAGCCTTGGTATCTGGGCCGTGGCAGAAACAGAAGCCCGCCACGGACGACAACGAAAAATGGGTGGTGACGCTCCCCGACGACTACCCGGTGGCTATGGCGGCCGTGCTCTCCGTGATCTACCGTCAGTAGTATGAATTAACGCATTCATACTTCGCTGGCCGCGTCCAGGTCATGTGGAGCATAGTCTCGGCGGCCGAAAAATATGATGTAGCGCACCTGTTATGGGATCGCAACATCGACTGGCCGCTGCAGGCCGACCCGGTTTATTGCAGCATGCCCCCCGACAACGAGTACGCCCACATCAGTGCGCTGAAACAGCTGGCCGTCCTCTGGCAGCTGGGGGCCGTGGGGCTGTTGGAGTACAGCGTCCGGGAGTATATTAACAGATGGCCACAGGCAACGGTGAACGCCTTGCTCGCCCTCGCGGAGGATGCCCCCAGGTTTGGGCTACCGATATCGCTTCGGGGCCTGATCCGGGTGATCATGAAGGGTCGGAATGAGGCGATCCAGTCCGCTCTGGACTTTTTTCATCGAGCGCTGGCGAACCCTAAGAACAAGAAGCTGATGTGTTTGAAACCACTGGACCCTACGCTAGTCAGAGAAATCCAGTGGCATATCGGACCCCGTTCCGAAACTTCCGACCGTGCCGGGCTGGTTTGCAGCCTAACCCCCCGCAACGTTACTCTAGCCCCGTATAACGTTGGCTGTGTGATTCCGACACAAGCCCAGCATGTTTATAATGGCCTCGCAGACTTGTTGGGCGCGATCCGCTATGCCCTTCACGGGTACTTTCCCATCGAGTGTGTGGCATACCTGATGGCCAAAGAGCACCTACATCCCGTCCACCATGAATTCACGAAGAGTGGCTCAAGAAGCGCCGCAATCTTCTAAAAGAGAGGGCGACAAATTGGGACATGGGGAGGTGGGCACGTTCAACCCTCGGGCCCTACGTGACATTAGGTAGGTCATATATCATCACCCTAAGCTAAGCCTCGCGCATTACTCAACTCAACAACCCTTACCTAGGTAATCCACTGTGTTAGTTGCGAAGAGGGGATCGGAGAAACACGAATTGACATCTAATTGCAAAAGTGATCATTTTTTATTTTGTTTGAGATACCTGGTGGGTGGAGCATTCTATCTTTTCCACAAGCTTGGTCACACGCGCGGCTTTAATAGACCAGATTATTGAAGCGAAGCTTCAATAATAAGTCTCTGAGATGTACCGTGTACATTGAGGAAGCGAAGAAGGAACGCTTCGTTTAATTTCCGAGGGTTTGCCTCCAGAGTTCTCAGAGGAGCGATTGGATGCCACAGTTTCGACCGCATTATCGTGTATAATCTTGCATGCGGTGGCGCTGTGGCTAACACAGCAGCTTCGCTTCACGCTTCCTGTGGCATAAGGTACGAAGCAACATGGCACAGTCAGACACTTCCAGTTGTAAAGGGTTAGGGTTCCTATGTGAGCTCCGTCAACACTTTTTTGTTCTCATGACTGTCAAGGGCTGTACTCAGTACGTTTCGAACAAAATCAAGACCGAACAGCTTCCTTCGCCGCAACTCCGAGACTTGCTTCTGACTGCTTCACAGCGATGGCGAGGCTGCCCAGTCCGCGAAATCTTGAGATTGGATTCGCTATTCGCAATGGGCGCAAACCCGAAGTTGAACGCTCGAGAGCGACAAAATACAAGCGGCGAGCCCAACGTAATAAGTACACAGTCCCGACAAAACAGGTTGGCCTCCCAAAGGCATAACAATGTGGGCATCTTTGCTCCGCCAAGTATGGATTTGGCTGCCCTCCTCCTCTGCGCTTTAATGGAGGATCTAGGTATCATACAACATTTCTTAAATATGGCGCCGATAACCTTACCGTCGCATGCTGGCCTCCATGAGCCGTTGACTTACCGTTGGTTGACGGCTCCTTAGTCTAAACTGCTGAATATCATAAGCTAATATCACCCCGCTCGTTTTATGTGACTGGTTTACTTAAATAAGCCGCTGAAACACCATTGAGTCGTTCATGTAAATCAACCGCTTGTTGCGATTGAGCCGCTAGTTTTGCTGAGTCGTTTAAATGTTGACTGAGCCGTTATCGCAACGGCTTGTGAACTGTGAGCCGTTTGTTGTTGTGAGCCGCTCCGACGTTTAGCCGCTTATTCAATGTGTGCGGTTCGCGGTGTTGCCGACCCGGTTCGCTCGCATCGCGCCCCTCCACACCCGCCGGATCCACTCTGACCCACTCAAATACACGCTTATGCAGGGCTCAACTGGTCAATTCTGCTGGCACGCCAGGACATGCGACGCGCGCGACACGTCGCATATCCCGGGGAGCCAGCACACTCAAATGAGGTGCTATTTTACATGCCCTGTCGTTCCTCGCGATCCATCCGTCCATTGCGCATCAAGTGAACTGCACGCGCCAGTTAACCCAGAGTAGCTCGTATCCGCCTCCAGCTCAGTGTTCCCGATGCCTGTAAGCAGGCGGCGACCCGGACCAGTCGTGAAAGGTACCATATAAAGGCGATCGCGGCGTAGAGCAGGCAGGCCGATAAGTCGGTGTCGACAGTCCTCGAGCGAAGCCGCCATGGCAATGTTGGCACCAGACGCGGCCATCTTCAAGATCGGAAGTCCGGTCAGGGGCTCGGTGCTGCCGGTGTCGGCGAGTGGCGTGATGACTAAGAACACGAAGAACTGGCCAGAACCTGACAGGAATATTTGTTAGCGCTCTGGGCGTGGTTGGTCCGTTGTCTCGTCAAGCGCAGTTTGCTGATCGACAGAGTGGTGGCGGGATGCTTGTCGGATACCCCGCTCCACACGGGATGATGACGAGTCGATCAGAAGGTTCTGACTCACCATGCACTGCTTCGTGCGTCATGATATGCTCAAGTCTGCCGACGTTGCCGTCGCGGTACTTCACGAATTGGCCCCGCTGATAGACCAAGCGCTGGACACCTTTGGGTTTGGTGCTGATGGGTCCGTCTCCAAACGAAACCTTCTTCCACCACCTGATATGCCAGTTTGTCGTCACAATAATGTTCTTGTCATAGTCCACCCGGTATGCATCGCGAAGCATCCAAAGGAAGGTTGGCACCAATGCGCCCTCACGAACGGGAAAGCCCATGTCCTGGTATACACGAGCCTTCACCAAGACCAATACACTTGCATTGGGATGCAGGTCGTCACCAACAATGATGTCCCAAATCGAAGAATCGTCGTCATCGTTCTGGAGACCTTCGCGCGGTAGCAATGATGAGAACAGAGAAGGGGCTGCCGATGCCAGATTCTTGATGTCGGTGGTGATATCGGGGTCGTCATAGCGAAAGCCGTCGAGTAGTGTCAGTCGAACCGTCTGCAGCATATTCTCGTACGCAAGGCAGTCCTTCTCGGGGTTACGATGGTTCATCGTGAGCACGATATTCTTCCAGAGCCTGGTCACGTATCAGCCCTGTCGCGACGAGAGTATGGGAGGTACTCCTTCCCATGGTACTTCTCCTTGGCGTGCGGGGGGTGGGTGTCGGAGACTCGAGCAAGGGTCGGTCGGAAAGGAGGTACTTCATCGACCTGTGACCCACTATTAGACTTTTCAGGGGGCACTATCACTTACTTGTGTTTCAACTCGCCAGGGAGAACCATCATCAAGGACACCAAGCCATATCGACGGAACACGTCGACATAGTGCAGGCCAACATGTACGTTGGGACGCTGCGCCCACTGTCGATATTTGCTGGCCTTCTGGGCGACGGTAAGCTGGCCGATGTTGATATCATCGTCGACAGCTTCCTCGTCCTCTTCGATGACCGGCTCGATAGTGTTGCCAGCTGCGGGACGAGGCGCGGAGGGGGCAACGGATCCGGCGCGGGATGATGCAAGTGAGCCACGACGCCGGGCAGCGGCAGCAGCGGCAGCGCCAGTAGCAAGGTTAGTAGAGCGCGACGCAGCCTCGCATATCAATTGGAACATACGGCGGCTAATTCGGATCGTGTCCATGATAGTCGCAGGGTCGCGGTCGTTCGCATCGAGTTCAGGTGCTGATAGGATCTCGTTGGTCTTGACGATTGCCGCTAGCACTAGTGTCAGTATCTCGACAGCGCTCTTGTGCTCGACCTTGGATGCTATAGCCACATCAGTGTTGGTGGCTTGCCCGCGGGTGAGCTCGGTTTGCGAGAAAACACCCCGTACTGCCTGAACGAAAGGGCGCTTCAGATCTGCCTCCGTCAACCACAATAGCGAGATGATGGTCATCAGAACCGACCATCGCGCATGCTCCTGCAGACTGTAGTTGAGTACGTTATATGGGGACTGGATTCGGGCCCAACCAGGGGGGAAAGGCATCTGGCGGAGGATCTTCGAGTATGCGACGACGGCATCAGGCTTCAACGCAGCATTAATCAGGATCTGGTGAGTCATCTTCGTGATACCGTTGAACTCGGAATGTGCTGCGTCGCCGGGACGACCGCTGATGAGATCTAGTGCTGGCGCAACCTGTTGAACTGCAGGACGGTCAAGCGATATACCGTGCTTCGTCGAAAACGCCTGCTTGCGGTAGTTCTGAGGCAGGTCGTCCATTGCACGACGTAGTCGGAGCATCTCGACATGGGCCCGTGTCTGGTCGAGTATGTTGAAGTCCAGTTTATCGCGCTTCTCGACAGGGATCCTACAGTTACGGCAGCCCAGGTTAGCCGCCACACTGAGACAACCCGAGTTATCCTGTTGCTGCGGCATATCGCCAGTGAAGGCGATGATCGGGGCACACAACAGGGTCTCCACACCATTGATGGCAACGGTGATGCCCTGGTCGAGGGCCTTGAGTGGGGCGAGGGCCTTCATCACATCGTCGAAGTTGGCGCCGTGCGGACCTAGGGTAACCGGCAGGACGTTGATCTGCCGTGTATGCTCGCTTCTCGGCATCGCTGCAATCTGCAGATAACAACCCATAATCGACTTCGTCATCGTGCGGTACAAGCCGAAGCCGTCATTGAAGTCCAAGCATGGGAGGGACCGAACTTGACCCTGTTCAGGGCCAATAGCGAACTTGTTGATGAGCACCTCTCGACCGAACTGTATAACCTCAAGCGCGCCGGGGACAGGTGGGACCAAGCATGGTGGCATAAAAGCACACTGTTCCTTCATGAAGATGCGGCGGATGAGTGGCATGCCGATGCGCTCGCGTGGATCGTCGTCGAACTCCACCTGGCTACCAAATGCATAATCGAAACCGATATCGGTGCGACGACCGCGAATCTTGGCCGATGGAACGAGCTCCATCGGGCTATAGCTCAATACCCATTCGTTGTCTGTAACGTTGTCGCGTGTTGGGTTGGTCTTGATCTCGATCGCCTGGTTCGCAACGATATTCTTGATAACATGGCCACGGAGTACCCGCGCGATAACGAGTACAACGTCACCCTGCTGAGCCTGGTCGACGTTGTTGTTTGATGCGGCTATCAAACCGAGGTCTCGAGTGCTGTCGCGACGGTCGCGGTAGACTGCCATAACTTGGCCGACGTGAGGCTTTGACGTGTCATCTGCACTGTGACAGTGCCTGCAGTCGCGGAATGTGCACTCGAAGTCGACGATGTCGCCGGGGAAGATCGGGTCCTTTGGGCTGGCTGGAAGCGGCGGATACCAGAACAAAGACGCCGCTAGTGGTACGCACTGAACCAGCCCACTGCATGGAATGCCAGGCTTCGATAGGGCTATCGACGAGGAGAGCTTCTTGGGGTTGAGTGGCAGGTCCTTGACGGTTCTCATATCGATGTGCGGCAACGATTCGCGGACGTGACGCTTGAGCGTATCGAGACTGTCGGGTAGCCGGTTAACTTTGTCGGCGTCACGACCGAGCAATTTGAAGAGCTCTAGCTGTGTGGCATACTGCTTTCGTGACACGCCATTCACACGATGCAGTAGAGGCCCCAGCCAAGGGCGAAGTCAGACAGTCCATGGATCTTGCGGGGTTGCTTGATCAACTCCGACGCGCGCGAAAGGATCCGTCATATCCTTGCCATACTGGTGATACGCCTGCCAAGGCGTAGCAACGGCGATCTCGTCGGCAACATCCTCGGCATCTGTGGCATCGACCTCGTCGTCCTGATCCTCGACGGTGTCAGCAATGTATTGGTACTCGGCCAATGCCCGTAACTCCGACTGCAGTGGCGCATCGTCGGCAACCTGGTATTCGCCAGTGTCGGGGTCGGGGTCGGGATAAACGACGTGGTCTTCTTCGATTGCAGCATCGACTAGCGCATGGGCAAGTTCGTTCTCGTCAAAGTCCTGGGAAAAGTGTGTCAGTAAGTTCTGTGTCATCAGGGCGAAAGGTACTGAGTAAACTTACGGTTACAGCCTGCGGTTCCCAATCGTCGCCGAAGTCGCTACCTTGGTCGAAATCTCCGGAACCGGAGGGAATATCGGCGAACGCAGCATCGTCGTCTACCTCTACCGGGTCTGCGTGACGCGGTCGCTGGGATGGGGTATCGTTACCGGGCTGGTTGGGCGATTCAGACCTCTCTCGCTGTCGCTTGTCGACCCGCCTCTGTAAACGGCGCCGAATGATCGCCAGTTTGGTTCGGTATTGGAGTGCGCGGGGCATCGTGACTGTCGCCAAGCTCGGCACGGCGATGTGAGATGCGATCCGTCTCTCGATGGGCAGGTTTTGATACCCGTTGGTGTCCACGCAGTGACTACGACCACGACTGGAGGGATGTTGAAGTGGGCGAGACCGCAAGAGAGTGGGAGAGGAAATTGGTCGGTATAGTGGGGTTGAGTGGGATATCGCTGGCTGTGCCGGAAAACTTGCAGTAAGGAGTCTGGATGGAAGGAGCCCATCACCACAAAGAGCATTGACAATGCAAGGGTCCAACGCTAACGCCAATACAGCAACTTTCCCCGCAAGTTTTGTTACTATGCGACATCGCGAGTCCCCCGGCTCACGAGCATGGAGCGACCCCTGAACCCGCCCCTGAACAGCTTCTGACTCGGGTCAAGGACAGCTCACACGGTTATTTACGGGCAGTCAGCTGTCACAAATGCTTTTCCTTGAATGTATCATAGATGTATGTCAAAGATCGTTAAAAATTGGTATCAAGCTAAAAGAATAAACCCCTACCCCTACCCCACACAGCAGCAAAACAATTCAAGTCAACCGCTGGCGGCTCCTCCAGGATCTCAAAACGCTCTAGGAATGTATTAGCCGGTACTTAGATACTATTAAAAAGTAAGACTTACCCAAGTTGGCCTGTGTCTTGGCCGCCTTCTTCTTGTGTTTCTTTTGGCGGCGTTGCCGCTCAAAGACCTCCTTGAAGTGGGCCTTTGTCAAGTCCTTATATTCTATAATCAGTTAGCTACCTTACTAATTGAATAGCAGATGGACACTACTTGCGCGGCTTCTTGGTCATATCATCATAGAACTCAAGGAGTTCTTGACGACGGGCAAGGGCGAGATCCTCATCCTCTTCGCTTTAAACACGAAGGTACAGAACGCCGCCACACCCTCCACCCCCATACCCTGGAACATTGCTATATCAGGTTAGTCTCCATCAGGTAATACACTACTAAATAGCTACTTACTACGCATATAGTACTGGCCAACGAACATGGGAGCCGTCGTAATCGACGCGGCCAACCATATACGTCCATAAAACCTAATACAAAATTAGTAGTGAAACTAATACCTTAGTAGTTTTACTTGCCTTGGTCCAGTTCTCTGGTGACCAGGCCGCATGGGCCAGGGCGTCAGGACCTGGCGGAGACATCGACTCTGTGTCGAGCAGGAGAGTATACTCAGGCTGCTGAGCATGCTTTTTAAGTAGTGTCTAGCCCCACGTTTAGTAACTATCTACCTCAATACTACATACCAACTAACTAACTAGATGAGGAAACACTTACCTCCATGTTGTGAATGACCCGAAACTTGCAGTTCTTCTGGTCGTCCAAGAAATGTTGGCGGGCATTCGCCCACTCCAGCCCATGGGGGTCCACAGACTCCCCATATATAGACTTGATATACTATTAATTCACAGTTAGCAGCTACATCACAACTAACAAACAGTAAGTGAAATCTACATCGAGACAGCAAGACATACTTCCTCATCCTTCTCGGGCCGGCGGGTGTGGGTATAAAAAGATTTGCCAGAGGCTGACGCTCGTGAGCTTACGCCCACGAGCGTCATCCACGGCAACCTCGGCGGCGGCAGCCTCGTCATCGTCGTCGGCGTTGGATAAGCGGGGAGGGTCAGGGCGCTTGCGTACCCGTCGGACATCCATCGAGCTCTTCGACGCTAAGATCCTCTCGCGCTCGGTCTACCCCAAAGTGTCAGTATATTCCTGTGGTGAAATGGGTTGGTAACAGCAGCAGGGGAGCATACGCGGGCGTCGGCCAAGGGTTCGGCTGGCCTGGCTGCTGTGAGGGCTATATTGTCAGCTCATACCCGAGACACACGCTGAATAAGATGGAACAATGTGTACGGTGTTTGGGATAAACCTGCTATTAGCATGTTAGTACAGCTGATGCTGCCAACGTGACAAACGGTTCAAATAATGGGCACTTACCGTTTCATTGCGCAGGGTAGGGTCGAGGAGCGACGGGTCCAAACCGTCGGCACCATCACCAAAGAAGTTGGCCATATTGTACTATCTACTATGTCAGTTACTGTCGTTCTTCCTTGGAGGCCCTGCAAACCGCTAACTACAGGAACAGACTCGAGAGTGACACTTACCAGAACGCCGAGGGCAAGGGGGCTCGAATGTAGCAAGAAGACTTAACGGCATGTTAGTTTCTATATGACACCGCACTAGAGTGGCGCACATACAAGAGAGAAGCCAGGCGGGGGGCGCAATTCGAGAATAAATCAACTAACTTATATTACAGGTCAGCACTCAGGGACTCAGCCAATTCAGGGGTTCAAAGGTTCTCTGCCAGCCAGCCGTAACTCAGGCTGCACTGCATGCAGCCAGGCACTTGCATATCCCGCAAACAGTGTATCTGATCCGGCGTGGTTCTGGGTTATGACTCGGGATGCATCGCTGGATACCATCATGGTACCGAGGGAGCATATTCAGGGGCTGCATGTCAGCCTATCGGACTGCCAGTGCCCGGCGTGCGACTAGCACCCCATCGACGCAACGCTGCGACGGCTAAAAGGGGTAAATGGATGGTATCAGGGGCAACCGCCGTCAACCGCCACGACTTCCAGTCTACAACGGCATTAGCGACTCGAGAGGGGGGCATCACTTACCAAACAACAGTCAATTCGACGCACCGAAAGTAAGAAGGAGTTGCCGCCACGCCGATCCCCGTCATGGATAGACGCCAAGGCCGTCCCCCACCGGCTTACCTTATCGCAACCGCTTATAGCAAGAGCGGCTCACGACTCAAACCGATCACTGTCGCTCAGAGCTCGGAGCCGCTCATGGAGAGAACGCTCATGGAACTAAACGGCTCATGGCTCATAAGTCGGTAAACTGCTGGCTCAATTGTCACAAGCCACTTGTCAAAAAACGCGGCTCACACCCCATAATACAGCTTGATACCAATGAGCAGGACATTGATGGTTAGTTTACAATAAGTGGTACGATAATGGCTTAACGCAGAGAGCGGCTGTGTCTTTGGGAACGTTTTATATACGAGCGGTTGGTTGACGGCTCGTCACTAAAGCTGTTCAAATATAGAAACGTTTGCAACTATAAGTAGCATTAAATGAACTAAGCTGACTTTCAACGGCTCACTCTGAGCGAGCGATTACTTTACGGCTCGCAAGCACCCTACATACTCCCCTGTGAAAGATGCCCGCTGACATGTGCTTAATCTGGGCCAGCGCGTTGGTGGTTTCCCTGCTTCTCGAGGCAGCCAACTCGTGAAAGATTGCCTTCTGGCGGTTGGTCATCCCTGGGCTGGCTTGCTCGTCACCGACCATGTCTGGCTCAACGCGTAGCTCGTTGGTAATGGCTTTCTGTTTGCGCGAGCGCTTGCGCTTTTGGTATTTGTTGCCCCTCGATGAGGCTCTTTCCTCCTTTTAATCATCACTAGCCGATCTGGATTCAGAATCCGATGGGAAGGACGACGACGCGGAATCGTCAACGCACCTCGAAGAGTACTTTCGCTTCATTCCGTGCCTTTTCTTTGATGACGAATTACGGGACATCGGACCATCAAACAGTATGACGAGAAGGGTCTTGAACTTCTCCTACAATCAGCCTGATTTATATCCCAAGGTCTGAAAAGTAAACGGTCAATAAAGAAGGCCCAATGCACTCAAAAAGATGATTATCGAGGGGGGTTCGACGGCCGCATTTTTCCATGTGATTCCATTCCAGCTGCTGCTAGTCCCAACATCCAAGTCTCCGGTCTGACTGTCCCAAAGAAGGAGAATTAGAACCATGTAAGGTTCTGTGACGAGAGCCACTTTGGGCGGGGACAACAGGGTACCTAGTAAACTATGAATCCTTCAGAGGCCGTGGCAGCCCGAATTAATGTTGCTTACGGAACCTCCGGTTAGCTACAGGTCAAGTTTCAGAAGTCGGCGCGAAGTTGAAATAGATCAGCACTTGGGTCGTGATATGGCCCAAGGCGATTAGGTATTGTCCAAGTTTGTCGCATTACTAGAAACCCCATTATGAGCTGGCTGTGAACAGGATTCCAGCTTGAGCTCAGACGGAATTGAGGGAAGGAAGGTGGTGGTCAAGGCACAACACATAGCCAGCATAAGAGTAAGAGATCAAATCGGAGCGGCTGGCGCATGGTTCCGATTCCACTGATGTGATTAAGGTTGAGCCGGACTCGACCGGAGCAAGTGTTAGGACGCTCACAACCTCGAAGGCTGAAATCCGATGCATGATAAAATCAGGCAGTTGAATCGGCGTTTCTTCTCCCTCGAGTGTTTTCGACTCCGAGCCGCGATTTGTTTTCCCATGGCATAACTTCTGCCACTGACCTGACACGCACTATTTACCATCCCAAGCACCTCGCGCACAGCCCGCGCGGCCATCGCCAGGCTGGTAGCCTAAAAACACTCGGGATCAACTCCAAAGAGTACACGGGTATGCTAAGCGATTTCTTCGCGACAGGCAACACCATGGGTGCCAGGTTCAGCAAAGTCAGCTGCACCTGCACAATCAACTGCCACCAACCTAGTGTCGTACACGATCACCACAATGGAGTGGGCCCCTGCCAACGATGCAACCACCTGCGCCGCCTGCGTGCTGGAGCCCAGTCTCGCGCCTCTGCTGCCAGCACCAGCACCGAGTACCTGGCACGTCCGCGTTATGACGCCTGTCCAACCCCCGACCCTGATCGAGCTCGCCGTGAGTTCCCGCCTGCCAACCGTGCGCGCCGTTATCCTCAGCCCACGCTTCCCAATCAGGGCCTCCTCCCAGAAACAAAACACATACCTAACTGACAATCCACCCCAGACCTCCTCCCCCACCCCACTCTCCGCCGCCAGCGCGTACCAATCCAGCGACGCGCCCGCAACCACCACCGCGCCGTCTCTTACCCCGACAGCCTCCCCTCGTTCATCAGCACCACTCCTGGCCCCAGCTCCAGCTCAAACCCAAGCCTACGCCCGAACCGAAGCCTAAGCAACCGTACCCCCTCCACCCTCTCCAACTTCTCCATGCCCAGCAACCTGATGCGACGCAACACGATCGCAAGCTTCGCGCTTGGACGAAGCGAGGCGGCGAGCCGGAGCACGCTTGACCATGCCAATGTCAATGTCAATGGTGATGGTGGGGTAAACAGCGCCGCCGGTGCCGCTGCCGAGGCCGGTAACGCGCGCACGCCGTCGGATATCTCGCAGTCTAGCACAGCTGTGTGCTGCGGTTCGGAGGACGGGGCGTCGTTGACGGGACGAGTGATTTTATAGCGGGCTGGAGGAGGAAGGGGAGGAAGAGCTGAATACGCGGGGTCGGCCTAAGACGGCCTGCGTGGTGTCTCTTTGTTTGCGGTTTGGTCGAGGCCGGTATCATCATCGGTACCATCACTTGCATCAATCTCTGGCATTGTGTAAGAATAGGAATATGAATGTAACATATCACACGGAATAATCTGTCATGACTTTAGTTTACTTCGCGTTGTGACCCAGTTGGGGGCTCAACGGAACACAGCCCTGATGACTGGACATTGTAAGGTCCATTATGGCTCCCCAACTACAGGATGTGTTCATATCATCACCCATCTCCTTTTTGTCTACGATGTAAAAAGTACTCTGTCTTACCGCTGCGCCTCCCTCACCCTCAATCTCCGCCGTACCACAACCATGCTCCGCCCACCTCCTGTGGGAAAGTGGACGGTGTGGATAATTCTTGCCAATACCACCCGCTTTTGCACAAACTATAAAGCTTAATGCCCAATTGACGCTTGATCGTTTACCTTCGGGTTCGTTCTTTTTGTCCTCCGGAGCACTGATAAATGAGCACTTCTAATTGCTGCCACAAGTATGACGGAACGATAGTTACACCAACCACGGGCTAGCTCCCGCGGCATGAATTTGAGCATGCGATGCGTAGACGGCTTGATATTACGCTCCAAGGAGCAACAGCCACAATTTGTGCCAGTACACCCCAATCATTTGGCGGCTCCCAATCCGGGGCCCCACGAAATTCATTTATTGCTTGGCCAACTTTATTCTTTCTCTCCGGTTATATGCCGCCAAAGTCTCCGCTTTCATTGGACGATGAACAACACGGACCGTGTTGTAAACTACGTGCCACCCCTGAGCTCGGCATTTGATGTGCTCAAGTGTTGAGGCAACCAAGATGACGGCCATGGGTGGACTTTTAATAGCTTGGAAAGCTCTTGGTCGTTGTGGGAGTTGATTCCGCATAATCTTCCTGCATCAACTTTCGTGAAAGGTCCATCTCCATCAGTCCCGGCCCACACACTGCTACTTGCCTTGCGTGTTAAGCGTCACCTTCACCAGCACGATGAAGTTAACCACCCTTGTCACCGCCCTCACCTTGGGCGCCGCCGACGTCTCGGGCACTACATCTCCAGCAGCTCGGCGTCGGCTCCACGAAGTTCGGCGTGTACGAGCACATCCGCAAGAACTCCAACTACAATTCGCCCGTGACCAGCCTGTCGTCCAACGACCTCCGTTGCAACGTGGGCGGCAACTCGGGCGCCAGCACCTCGGTCCTCGATGTCAAGGCTGGCGACTCGTTTACCTTTATCAGCGATACGGCCGTGTACCACCAGGGGCCTATTTCTCTGGTCCGTATTAACTCTGGAGCTGCTTTTGTGGGAAGGACATTCTGACTGACTCCTGACCAGTACATGTCCAAAGCCCCTGGCTCGGTCAAAGATTATGACGGGTCAGGTGACTGGTTCAAAATCTATGACTGGGGCCCGACCTTCAACGGCGGGCAGTCATCGTGGCCGATGAGGAGTTTGTGACCCCCCATTCCATCACACCATCCCACCACCCACCCTTTCATCCGCTTTCACCTGCCGACCGCCTTCCCGAGCACACCTACCATCACGAAGAGAGAGCCACCAGACTAACGGCGAGACACACACGCACAGACTCGTACCAGTACACCATCCCCAAGTGCATCAAGGACGGCGAGTATCTGCTGCGGATCCAGTCGCTGGCCATCCACAACCCGGGCAGCACGCCCCAGTTCTACATCAGCTGCGCCCAGGTCAAGGTGACGGGCGGCGGCAGCGCGACCCCGAGCCCGACGGTCAAGATCCCAGGAGCGTTCAAGGCGACTGATCCGGGATACACAGCCAACGTGAGTGTCGATGCTTTTCTCTAGAAGTCTCTCTCGCGGGAATCCGATGATGGCTCGCGAGATGTGGTGTCCGTGGCGATAGTAGTAGTCGGCTAACCGAGGTTTGGGCAGATTTATAACAACTTCAACTCGTACACTGTCCCGGCCCGTCCGTGTTCCAGTGTTAACTTGCTCGCTGAGAAGCGTGTGCGCGTGGCGAGTGTCGGTTGGGTCGGCTCGCTCGGGTCGGCCGGATGAGGATCGTGGTGGGCAAGGTGGCATGCATCATGTGGAGTTGAGAGAATTGGAGCCCTTTCAAATGTATCGTGTGGTTCCCTCTTTTCAGGGCAGCAGCTCGTGTTCTGGATGCAGAATGCAGTCATCTTTTTGGAATCCTGTCGGGACCGCGGCCCTGCTTCCCGTGGGGGTTTTTCAATGCGAAACGGGCCCTGGCCTGCCCAGAAGTGATCGGCAATACCAGATCTGAAGCGCCGGTCACTGCCGTATTCGGCCCGGAGTGCGCGGGGTCCTGCCGGATCGCCAAGCCCAGAGATCCGGTTGCGCGCCGGAAGGGGGGTTCATGCAAGGCAATGGCGGGCCATGCGATTTCGAAGGTTCGTGCTTCCGAGCAGAAGGATCCTCAGCCTGGCCGTTCGCAACCCGGGTACTGGTTGTCGAGGCTGATGGAATCGCGGGTCCCACAGAACGTTCGGTGGCATCGGGAGCGGGAACGGCGGGGACGTAAAACAAGGTCGAGGGAAACGGAGAGAGAAGAGTAAGGTCGGTGTACTAAACGTCCAAAACAGGAAAGAGTGAGTTTAAGAAACTGAGTCAAGTGGGAAGAGACATCCTTAGACCAATCTTGTTGATAAGAGGCATGCCATGCCGGTGGTTAATCTTCCCTTGAGTCCACACCTCTGGAGATGGTAAGTTTTGTGACTCGGGCTACCCTGACTCGAGCCAGCTTTTCAGCCACCGAACCCGATACAAATACTCAGTTTTGCAACTGCCATTGATACATGATGAAGCGTGGAGCTGCAAGGCAAATGACTTTGAACCCCACAAGTTATAACAAATGCATTGGACACTGAAGCCTGTTGCGGGACGGATTCCTGAGAATCGTCCATGATCCATCTTGCCATCGTATCGTCCATGTGGCTCTGCTGGGATATTGGCGCATTGATTTCGACGGGACGCTTGAAGAAATAGTCATTTTGAGCCGGAGAGCGTACCCTGGGCAGTTCATTAACATGCTAAGATTATTTAGAAGATTTCGAGTTACGTAGGTAGTCTTGATTTTTTGAAACTTCCGCTCCCGGAAGGAAGGAGCAACGCTCTCACCGACCGCCCCGTTATCTCTAAGCCAAGTTCCATTTTTCTTCCGATAACTTTCATGCTCTTTTACTTTTTCTTTTTTTTTTGGTTCTTTTCGCCAATTTGCTCGCACTGATCAATTCGGATTCTCATACCCCTCAAGTCGCGAACAAGGTCAGGGAAGTGGGCAAGGTTTATTCCAGCGCATCATTACAAAACACCAGAGCCGGCTTCGAATGAAAGGAAATGAACATTCAGGGAGCCAGATAGCCTGATTAACCGTCCTCGTCCATTTTCGCCATTTTATTCCCATTCTTTCCATCCAGGGCCATCTTCCTCCCGCTCCCGTTCAGCACGCCCTGAGGATTCTGATCCCTTCTCTGCATCACGCCGTTTTCTTCGAGGGAAAAGCGGGTTTTAATTCTAACCGAGGGCCCTTTCTCATTGAAAATCCTCCTATGTGATGTCGTGAGCAACTCACAACAGCGGTTCAAGCATCTACCGAGCCAAAGAAAACGGCACACGTGACGACTGGGCCGTCGGACCGCTGCTTACTATACGCAAGTTGATTGGGTATAGGCTGATTTGCCCAACAGAATCGGCCTTGAGGCGAGCGCGAAGTTCCAAGATAGATGAAGACGGAGGGGCCCAGTCAGCAAAACGGCATTGAGCATGACCGGGGATTTTATCCAAAGTGGGGGAAGATTACCGCTTCCAGCGCACGACAACAGGACCTCGAAAACCAAACCAGTGGCGAGTCAAGGGCTTCGCATTGCCAACTCCCAACGTTAGTTGCAGGTGGGCAAACTGCACCTGGGTTTCTCTTCGCGCTCGCTCCGAATAGCTGAATAAGCCAGGCTACCAATGGTTGTCGCGTTCGATATCGAAGCCCAACCGAGACTCGCATTCTCCATTAGAGCCCCTTCAAACCGTTGAAGCCTCAACCGAAGGTTACATCCGGCCCGCTGCGGACCCTCCGCCCAAGGACCCCCGAGCCAGCAGCTCTGCAGCTGTGTTTCCCCGCGAATCACCATGCGCTGGTTTCCTCGTGGCGCTGGCGAATCGAGATGTCGCTGATTCGCCTTCGGAGGGACCCCCGCGAGAAAGTTCAAGGTTGCCAGGCATGCGCCATGGGGTGCATCTCGACATCGGCGCTTGCTTCCGCGTGTTACCCTGCTTCCATGGCTCTGTCGTGCCGCCCCTGTCAATCAGCTTGGCCAGCCCCCTGGAGAAAAGTTGGGGAAGGCCCACCACGCGCCTGCTTTCTCCAATTTACACGCTCCCTTTAATATGAATCTTGCGCGGCTAGCACGCCGATCCCATATGCTTCTGGTTGGAGGCTATACTCTGGACCTGCAGCCCAATCTATCTGGCCCCATCTCCGCTTGTCATTCTTCCGCAGGATCCATCCTCTCGGTGACCCTACGTTTCGTTTCCCGGAGAGCCGTTCCGTCAACACCTTCGAAGATGCCGGAGTGGAGGTCAGGGGTTTGTCATGCTCCGCTCGGGGCAGACCGAGATAAGATATTTAGTCTTCGCGCCTGCCCTGACACCAGGCATCATGAAGGTGGTGCTTGTCTTTCTTGGCTCAGCCTGACCTACAGGACCAGTCTCTGAGCTTTGGCTGCACTGCAACCATGAAGTTCTCAAGCCGCATTGGGGCGACCGCCCTGGCGGCGTCGCTGTGTAAGTCTACAATCGTTTCTAGGCGCAGAAAAAGCCTGAAGTAAACAATGGGTTGCTAACTTACTTCAAAGCACTGCAACAAGGTGCTGCACAAATGACCGCCGGAACCTACACCGATGAGGCGACCGGTATCAAGCTTAACACCTGGGAGGCCACTTCCGGATCTGCCTTCACCTTCGGTTTGGCTCTACCGGCGGACGCCTTGACCACGGATGCCACCGAGTACATCGGTCTCCTGGTAAGTTGAGATAGTAGTTATATGTCAGCATGAACGTTTTACTCACCCTTTGTGCAGCGTTGCGCGGTTGCCGATCCCGCCGCCCCCGGATACTGCGCCATCTCCCACGGCCAGTCCGGCCAGATGTCGCAGGCGCTGCTGCTCGTTGCCTACGCCAGCGAGGGCACCGTCTACACCTCCTTTCGCTACGCCACCGGCTACACGCTCCCGCCGCTCTACACGGGCGACGCCAAGCTGACCCAGATCTCGTCGTCCGTTAGCGACACCGGTTTTGAGGTGCTCTTCCGCTGCGAGAACTGCTTTGCCTGGAACCAGGACGGCGCCACGGGCAACGTCTCCACCAGCGCTGGAAACCTCGTCCTCGGCCGTGCTGCCGCTAAGACCGGACTCGAGGGCCCCACCTGCCCCGACACTGCCACTTTCGGCTTCCACGACGACGGCTTCGGACAGTGGGGTGCCGTGCTCGAGGGTGCTCCTTCGGAGTCGTACGAGGAGTGGGCCGCTCTGGCCACCACCACCCCGGAGACCACTTGCGATGGGTGAGTTCGGCGCCTAATGAGAAAGTGGCACTTGGCGGGGATGCTAACTGTGCTCGCAGCTCCGGCGGCCCTGTTGCCGAATGCAAGGCGGCACCTGAGACCACTTACGATTACATCGTCGTTGGTGGTGGTGCCGGTGGTATCCCCACTGCCGACAAGCTCAGCGAGGCCGGCCACAAGGTCCTGCTTATCGAGAAGGGACCCCCGTCAACCGGCCGCTGGCAGGGAACCATGAAGCCCGATTGGCTCGAGGGTACCGACCTCACCCGCTTCGATGTTCCTGGTCTGTGCAACCAGATCTGGGTCGACTCTGCCGGCATTGCCTGCACTGATACCGATCAGATGGCCGGTTGCGTCCTCGGTGGCGGCACCGCCGTCAACGCTGGTCTGTGGTGGAAGGTGAGATTCTCCTGAACCCAGCCAAGCCCGTGATTCAAGACTAACTCCATCACTAGCCCAACCAGCTGGATTGGGACGAGAACTTCCCCAACGGCTGGCACTCTAGCGACGTTTCCGCCGCGACGGAGCGCGTCTTCAGCCGCATTCCGGGTACCTGGCACCCTTCGGCCGACGGCGAGCTGTACCGTCAGGAAGGCTTTGAGGTCCTCTCCGGCGGCCTTGCCGAATCTGGCTGGACCTCTGTCATTGCCAACGACGAGCCCAACGCCAAGAACCACACCTTTGCCCACAGCCACTTCATGTTTGCCGGTGGCGAGAGAGACGGTCCGCTGGCTACTTACCTCGTTTCGGCTGACGCCCGTGACAACTTCGACTTGTGGACCAACACTGCCGTCCGCCGTGCCGTTCGCACTGGTAGCAAGGTTACCGGCGTTGAGCTCGAGTGCTTGACCGATGGCGGCTACAGCGGCACCATCAAGCTCAACGAGGGCGGTGGTGTCATTTTCTCCGCTGGTGCTTTCGGCTCTGCCAAGCTCCTTCTCCGTAGCGGTATTGGCCCCGAGGATCAGCTTGAGGTCGTTGCCAGCTCCAAGGACGGCGAGACCTTCGCTGCCAAGGAGGACTGGATTAACCTCCCGGTCGGCCACAACCTGATTGATCACCTCAACACCGACCTTATTCTCACCCACCCTGACGTCGTCTTCTACGACTTCTACGAGGCTTGGGACACCCCCAATACCGATGACGAGGCTGCGTACCTTGACAAGCGCTCCGGCATCCTTGCCCAGGCTGCTCCCAACATCGGCCCCATGGTAGGTCATCTCCAGCGTCAATGGATGAGTTCTGGCATTTACTAACCCTGTCAACAGATGTGGGATGAGGTCACCCCCTCCGACGGCAAGGTCCGGCAATTCCAGTGGACGGCCCGTGTTGAGGGCAGCACCGAGTTTACCAACTCCACCCGTAAGCATCTCCCCTCTCCATCACCGCGCAGCCCCCCGCATACTAACTTCGTTCCCCTTTCCCAGACGCCATGACCCTCAGCCAGTACCTCGGCCGCGGTGTCGTCTCGCGCGGCCGCATGACCATCACCACCGGTCTCGCCACCGTCGTCGCCGAGCACCCCTACCTGCACGACGACTCCGATCTCGAGGCCGTCATCCAGGGCATCAAGAACGTGCAGAACGCGCTCAACGTCATCCCCAACATCACCTGGGTCCTGCCGCCCCCCTCCGGCACCGTCGAGGACTATGTCAACGGTCTCGCCGTCGGCCCCTCCAACCGCCGCGCTAACCACTGGATGGGTACCGCCAAGCTGGGCTCGTGATGGCCGCAACGGTGGTACTGCTGTTGTGGATCTTGACACCAAGGTCTACGGCACCGACAACCTGTTTGTGGTGGATGCCTCCATCTTCCCGGGTATGTCCACGGGCAACCCGTCGGCTATGATTGTTATTGTGGCCGAGCAGGCGGCGCAGCGCATTCTGGCCTTGCGGTCGTAAGGTTTCGACCCGGCCGGGAGGGTTTGAGTTGTCTGTTCCAGGGGTCAGGGTAGCACACGGTTCCTGTGATTCCTAGATAGACGATTAAATGTAACATTGATGAATTACCAAAGGGACTCTCTAGTATGTAACCGTGTAATGTTTGTCGTGGTATGTCCGTGTAAGGTGGTTCAGCGCCCAGTGGAAGCCCGACCAGGCTGCTCTAGAAGCTGATTCCGTCCTCAACCGGAGCAACACACCACAGCTTGGGCCGGTATTTTCTCGATTGCCGAGTGTTGCCCGGTGCCAATGCCTCTCAGATTCTTTGTGAAAGCGCCATAACTGTCTCAGAACTGACCCGGTGTTTGGCTGGAAATAAGGAGGAAAGTACTTGGATCAGTGTCAGGAGGTTGTCTTGCGGTTAATTCGGGGAGTATGGCCTTGTGACGGCCACTTCTTCCTTGAGGTTCCTCGGGTTTTGAGGGTTAGAATGATATACAACGCCAAATTTGAGGGATGAATTTAGACAAATGGATTTGGACCCATTCTGTCCCCCATTCTGTCCTCCAGTCCCTATGCTTTACTCTGCTACTTTTGACAAGGTGGGTGACAGTACTTCCCTCGGGTACCCCGAAGGCACAATGGAGGAGTACTCTGGTTTTCTTTATTGGCGGTGAGTTTCCTTCTTGGGTATCTAAGAAATGCTCTTGTGCCATGTTTCTTTCTCGAACTGTCAGCTGGCTCAAAGTTGTAGGTACGACCCTGTAGATGTCTGCTGATTCATGTCTCCTCGAACTCGCTGCTGTCTGCTGTCAACAGCAGAGTCTCCAGCTCTTTCAGGCAGCAGAAGCATACTTAAGGTTCACAATCATAGAACGCGTGACCACAGAACGCGTGATCAATGGCCGTGCGCCCTCCCATGAGTATTGCCAGCCATCACGCGAAGTCACTGTTCCTGTTACTCGTCCCATGTTCATGACAACGCGCCTGAGGCAGTGTTGTTAGGAGTGCCGCACTGCTTTCCTTCCTGTTTACCTATTTCAACACCTTCACTTCCAGTGACGGTTCCCCGACTTTTCTGCTTCTAAATCACCTTCTTCACTTCCCCCTCCTCAAATAAGGTTTTTACGCTTGGTCTCACGCTCAACTGTCCTTGACCTAACGCTCGACCGTTCGATCCATTCACCGATTTTAAGGTTCTCTATCTTGAGGATTAAGGTTCCTATCTTGCGCTCGGGCTTCCAATCGACCGTCTATTTCTTCCAGCGACTCTCAGGATTCTGCTCCCCAATCCTTTCCATTTCTTTCGAGTCTACCGATTTCAAGTTTTCAAACTTTTCAATCGCCAACACTGAACCTTAAGCACCGATAAACCAATCGTCACTATAATCATCCAAGATGTGCAAAGCTATCATCGGCCACTGCTACTGTGTTCGCTGCATGGATCATCCAACGCCTGGAGTTCTTCGCCGAGTTGAATTCTGCGATACCAAGCAGCAAGGGCTTGCTGGTCTCTGGACTGCGACAGAACTTGAGAAGGCCAGAGATGCTCTTGTGCCGTGCAACAACCTGGCCTTTGATCGTCAGGGTGATCCCGACGCGTGCCATTTCAAAGTCAAGAAGAACGAGGGTGTGCATGAGGACGCCACCCAGAAGGAAGATGAGCACAACAAGCAGCCCGTCATGGATCTCGCTGAAGAGAAGCCCACAGAGGTGGCCGATCGCCCCAGAATCAAATTTACACCCATTAATGCTGCAGCAATTGCCAGGGCCGCTCTGGCCAGTCTGGATGAGGCCGAGTCCAGCCAAGTTCACGACGCGGCCATTGATGATGACGATGTCGACGGCCCGACGGAGGACGACGACATCCCGATGGAGGACGTCGACACCCCGCCAACTGATGATGACGACGAAGAGGCTATCAAAGAGGCCATCGAACAGGCATCAGGAGCGGCAATCGGAGAAGCAGTGGCCGAACTTGTGCCAATCGGTAAGCTCCCGGTCGACAAATCCAGCCCAGCCGACACCCCAAAGACTAAGAAAGCGGACAAGGCGAGTTCCGATATTGGTACCGATACTAGATCAAACACCGACATCAACACCGCCGCCGCCAGCACAACACCATTTCCTGAGACACCGACGACAAAAAAAAAGGGCAAACAGCCCGCCACCCGCAGCAAATTGGCATCCGACAGCGTCAGTCCTAACAACAACACCAACATCGCGAGCGGCAGTGTCAGCGGCAGCAGCGGCAACAATCCTTTCTCTCGTCCAATTCTAACCCCTAAGAAGCCCACTCCCAGCAAAACAACTTCGACCACCACTGCCGGCACACAGACCCCAAGCAAACGCACCCCACTGCCAACATCTCGTCCCAGTACCCCTCGTGTGCGACAAGCCGAGGCAGCGGCTGCCGCGGCCGAACTGGCAGCGCGTGTCAGCCGTGGTGCCTGGACACACGAGGAGACGGTGCGGTTGCTGCTGCTGCGCTGCAAGGAGGTGGACTATGATGATATGCATGAGGTGAGTAGACGTTACCTTCCCCACACCCCTGCTTCCCCCATGCCCCTCCCACTGTTTAGTCGAGACCCGTACTCGGGTGGAGGGGTGGGATGGCATTGTGGCGGCGGACGCTGATGACATGAGGGATAGTTCTTACCTGGTCGGGATGGGGCTTCATGCTTGGATCGCTTGGCTGGGCTGGCGGTTAAGCATGGATATGAGGAGTTTATTTGAATGCTTGGTTGGTCTGGGGTCTGGTCTTTCTTTTGTTGGTTCACTGCTTCTTTTGTATTTGGTTTGTCCTCGGTTGATGCGAAAGCAATTCCAGGTCAACGTATGACATGGATGGTGGACGGCGGTGATGGACCGAGGGATTCCAGATTGATAATGGACCAGGCGCTTCGAGGGGGACTCCAGATTGACAATGGATTGGCTTGGAGGGAGATTCCAGATTGAGATTTCGGATTGAGATTGGGTCAGGCACTTGGAAGGTTGAACTTGGCCATGGTGCCTTGGGACTGGCTTGGGGGATCGAGGCTATAGCTACATACATAGGTACATAACGATGCCGAGGAAATAGGTAGATAGCACAGATTGAAACCATTGCCCAGGGGCTGTTCTCTCGGTGAATACACCTTGGCATGCATACGGCCCACGGGGCTTGCTTCGGCCAGTGCCGAGGATGCCCAGGCTTCAGCTCGCTAGCAGACGCAAGTGATTTGACCGTTCGGCTGCAACATCATGCAGCAGAGATACTAAGCCTCAAGCCAAGCAGCCTAACGCGGAGGAGCTAACACGGAAGCAGAGCCTCGAGAAATCAAAATACAACGTCCCACAGCCCCCAGAGCCGTCAATCGTAAAATCGCCAAGTCCTTGTCCAGAACCCGAACTTCAAGATTCAACTTCCAAATCCAACTCACTTTTCACTTGCTTCATGAAACCTCCAACAATCCAACCACCCTGGACCGTTCGGAGGTACCGTTTGCGAAGAAAAGCTCCACCAACCACCACACCAAAAAACCCTACTAAACTCAAATCCAATGACCTCTCCGACCAACCCTCCACAGAGCCCCACCGCAAAAAGAACTCCCACCCTCACCCTCCTAACCATCTACATCGCCCTCGGCTGGCTCCTCGACATCGCCCAACTCACCGTCAGCTCGCTCCAACTCTCCCGCGGGCCCATCGCCGAGACCGACCCGCCCGAAGTCTTCCTCACCCTGCCGCCCTATGCAGCACACCTGCAGCGGCTGGCGGTGGGGTGGACGAGTGTAGGGGTGGTGGCGCATACATGGTTGGGGCTCAAGGTGGCTGGGTTGGAAAAGAGGGAGAGGGGCAGGAAGAGGCTAGTTCGGGGGGGTTGGGTACCGTGGAGTGTGGTGAGCTTGGCGGTTTGGGGAGTGTATCTGGGGATGCAGACGGGGGAGGGCGGGATGAGGGTTTGGGGGGAGACGGCGGAGTGTCTGGAGTACAGACCGACGCTGTCGCAGTGTGATATGTTATGGGCGACGTGGGCTTTGGGGTGGCTGTATATGTGAGTGTTTTAGTTGCTCTTTGGTTGGTTTGTTTGGTGTTGAAGAGGCGGAGTGCTGACTTTGGGTCCTAGTGTGTTTCACTTCCTGCTGCTTGGGCTGTTGGGTTTGACGTTTAAGCGGCTGGGGGATGTGACTGTGAAGAGTGGCAGCCCTTCGGCCCCTGAGACCGCCGAGGTTATTGGTGTGGCGGACGCACCTCGGGACAAGTGGCCGCGGTTGAGTTAGGAACTCACTCCCTATGTAGAATTAGAGGATCTTGTAAACATGCCTGGTGTTCTTTTAGAATAAAGGGTGGTTCTACGAAAGAGAGATCGCAAAATGCAAAGGCAAGGCGATTTAACAATATCATACGGCAGTGAGGCAGGTGCTTTAACACAAGACATATTAACTCTGCGCATTGTAAATAATAAGACTACGACTTATCGTTGGCACGGGGCCATGTCTGAGTGTCGCCCCTGACTTCCCCCATCCATGTCCCTACTACTTCTTTGTATCGTCGGTAGTGGTATCAGTCTCCTTTCCTTTCCCCTTGGAACTCGAGGATCCGTCGGTGGAACTCTTGCTCCAGTAACTCGAACTCTTTTCGGTCGAATCGGTTGAGTCCGTGCTCCAGTAGTTCGTGCCCTTGCCGTAGGTCTTGTACCATGCCTTGTCCTGCACATAGGATCTGGCCTTCTCATGGGGCCGACCACCTGCCAGATAGACAAGACTATCCAGGCTATCCCACTTTCGGGAGCTTGACTTCTTGCTGTCGGACATCTTGAGGTCAAATTTGGATACTCGTGTGGGGCGTACTGCAGATGATTAATGGTAAAAAAGGGCTGGCTGGTGAATTTTCGTAAGCTTGTTTAAAAGTATGGCGAGATGTAAGAACAGGAAATTTGCATGGGCAGCTCTTTTATGCATCGTCAAGTTCTGGACACCTGGTGTAAACCCACCTTTGGGGATACTACGGACACGATTTTTCAGTTCCAGGGAGCCACACTGTTGGCCCTTTGCGTGCTGGAGGTGATTCAAATCGCACTCTGTGATAAGACGATTGTAAAACCTACGATCCGCCATGCCCTTCATACCCACGTTCATCTTTAATCAGTTGACCCTCGACTGCTTTTGGCTACGATGCATTTTTTTAGCATATCATTATCACCTTGCCAGTTCTCTGGTCCACCCTACGTAGACCATTATCTTCAACCAAGGTTGTGTGTACGTACGAACACCGCAAAAACCATCCAGAATTAAGGATGGCGCAAAGAGACCTGGAGAGTGTAGCAGTCTGCCGTAGAGAAACCAGGCCTGTTATTGTCAGTCTAGCCAGATCGCGTACATATGAATCATGGAAGTCTTTAACTAGACAGGCATCTTACCTTTGAAGCTGACCGTGCTCATATCAGCCAGATCATATTGGCGTGGCTCGCGTCTGTGGGAGGGTTTTGCTGTTCGGACGCCCGCCACAAAGGCTTCAGAGATCGTAGTAACGCAATGCTTATAATGGAGGAAATGAGAAGAGGTATTCCTCCTACTATCGCTCCCCTCTCCCACCACGCTTCAACATCGAAATGGTTGGGGTCGCGATAGAACCGAGCACCCTCAAAGTCCATGTAACCACGGATGCCGGTCTGACAGATGCAGTTTTGGTAAACGCCGCTAAACTACCCCATTAGGTAGGTAGTCAGCTCCAGTTAATTCCGTTTTATGATGACAGTAAAAAGAATAAGCCAACTCACAGCGGCAAAAACGGTAAAGAACAGAACCACGGTTGCGAAGACGTTAATACAATGACAAAGGATCTTGAGCCAATCCCTGGGGTAGTTGGAAGCTGAAAATAGGCGAACTACCCATGTGAAGGTGCTAAGGCCCGTATAGGATGTAAACGCCGGATCTGCATGACAAACCTACGGTCGGGGTATTGTAGGACATCATGACGGCCATGCCGGTATCCAGCCAAACGAGTGCGAGTGAGCGAAGCGAGGCGAGGAGCCACCACGAACCCGGGCGCAGACGTTCGGTTGTCAACCGAGCTTTTGCGAATACGGCCATACTTTGGGCTTTGCCGTCCGTGACAGAGGCAAGCGGTCGCATCTTCCTCTGGTCTCCAGATCCCTGGTAAACGCTCCCCAGTACCGCATATGCGAAGCCATTATACCCAAGTCGTCGTCCTTGGCCGTTGAACTCACCGATTTCAATATTAAAGGGATCTGGGTTATTGAATGCCCCCAAAGGAGTGCGTCTCTCGTCTTCCTTCCTCTGCGACCACCAATTGGGCGTCTCAGTTTCGCCGCGAGCCCACAGACGAACTGCGTTCACATTCCACAACCATCGGGAGAGCAATGTTCTATCCACCGGTTAGTATTCAGCAGAAAATCTCTGAAATGCAAACTACTTGCCTGCTTCGGTCGGCTGACACGGGATTGCGGTCGAGGATAGTAAAGAGAACAAGAAGCGGCAACCAGCTAACCAAAACACCAAGAGTAAGGACGTGTCCAGTCGTGCCCTCTCCCACGTCGCCAAAGGCTAAAACAAGCGAGATAGCAAATGCGATGAAGAAGACCAGAATATTGACCATTGCTGGATAGACCCCCCTTCGCCTCAGCATCCGTAGATGAAAGGCCATTTCTCGTAGCAACTCGGTTGTCATAGTTTCCGCCTCTTCAACACGGTCTTCAATCTCTGGATCATTTGGCTTGAAACCCACCTCTCCCCCAATGCCCACAATTGGACGGAAGAGGCCATAGGTCACTATCTCGAGGAATCCTCTGCTTGGATCCGGGCTGAGCTGAAACTGGCCCAGGCAGCTGAGAACATAGTGGGCGTCCATCTTCAGCCGCTCAAGATCGCCATTGCCGGCAATGCCACGGCCACTTGGCTTGGTTGCTCGGAGACACGCTCGCATCTGGTGGATGTTGAAAAGGGTCGCGGTAAGCGCCGTCTGCGGAGACCCAAGCCAGTTGCACAGGGCTCCGAGAGTGCGGAAAATGCGGCCACGGTACCAGGGCTCGGTAGTATTCGGACCTCGGCCGTGGAGAGAGTCGTACGGGAGCGCGGCGAGCAGTGCGACGATTGGTAGGACCCAGTTAGACACGACAGTTAGAGCAACTGACTGGTCTTCTGCGTCCCAATACCATTGTTTCGGGTTGTCACATATTGCCCTGCAACCTGTAGGCTAGGTTGTCAGTAAGGTTTTCCACGGCATTCGGCATTCTTGCTCGACCAAACACATTGGCCGCTGTTAGCGCTTCATAAAATAGTCACTATAATGGAAAACTTGGCCGATTAACCATACTAGATACCGTACCTCGAAGGTTCAACGCTGGGTAGCTCGCTCTGTGCACACGCGCATATTCAGGGTTCATTCCGTGAATTGGTCCTGTGTAGAGATATGGCTTGAGATTTCCTTGAGCAATGCTGTTATATTCCAGGTTCCCCTTCCAGATTTCCAGAGTTCGCTTCTTGCATTCGCTAAACGGGATACCGATGCATGGCGTGGCGAGGACGACAAAAGTTAGGCCTCGCATATTGCTCGGGTGACGAGACGCCACGGGCACCACACAAGGAAGAGGATTATGAATGGTTTGAGGCAAAGACAAGAGCAGAATTTCGGTTACAAGGATAAGTGTGGCAGGTGTGCAAAACTAGGAGCCCAGAAGCCCGTTAGAATATCAGATAGGCGGACTCTTCCGTATGAAAAGGAAAGAAAGAAAAGAAAGAGCCTGAGCCTGACGAGGCTCTGATCTTAGATGCCATGACTTCCCCTGCCACTGATGGCGTAATGAAACGGTTTGCCAGGGGCGGCTGAGGGACTTTTATTAAGCCACCCGCTGCACCATCTGCCGCATAACCAATCAAGGCACATAGATGTATGCATACCAAGTGTCCAAGACACAGCTATGCAGACCGGGCGCCAAAATCAGCACTCTGTGTCACGGGTGCCTTGGGTGGCGAGATTCCATGCCGATGTAGGCAAGCAAGCAAGGCTTGAAAGGCTGGCAAGAAGTGCCCGAAAAATGATTGCACGACCTAACTTGGATGAAACAAAGGATCTCTGGGTATTCGCCAGGCCCGGTGCCATGTCTTGCGGCCGAGGGGAATTGACTACCTAGGCTCACATCCTAACCACTGTGTCAGGAGCAGTCCGCCGTGGGATTTGTTAAAAGCTAACTCCCACAACGCAGCATGTATGATCTGGTTTTGATTATGGTTAGTTATTCACCGCCATAGAATGCCTTCCGGCTCTCGGTGAAACACAAGCCTCCTATCGTTGAATCATCATCACTCTCTTCACTGCTTTTGACTGCATTTGAATATTATACAGCACAGGTATATCAAGATCAAGACAACCAAGTAGTTGATTTCTCTACTAAACGCTATCCAATTTCTTCAAAGGCAACCATTCATAATCCCGCCCAGGTATGTACTACCTAGTACTCGAAGGTCCCCTACAGTAAAATAGAAGGTCCTCAGCGTCCACAAATGGAAAATGAAAATAGTGAAGCAAGCCAACTCCACTCATTCCACCAAGTTTTGAGATGGTTAACGAACGATCTGGAAGGTAAAGGGCGATGGGGTGGGCCGGGGAGATGATATTTCCCGTAGTAATAGGAACGTTGTTGCGCTCATATGTGTGTATGTCAAAGTCATTTGACAAATTCCTGCACCTTGTCCTCGCACCAGTCAAAATACTCCTTCGCTCGTCCAGACCCGCCCTCCTCCACACCCCTCAGCGCCAGAAGTAGATCCTGCCGCTGCCCGGGATGCCACCTCCCATCGCAGATCACGTAGCGCCCCGCGGCGGCATCATCCAGCGTGACGGACTCGGATAAGGCCATGAACAGATAAGTCTCGGCACCGTGGACGGGGTCGCGCAGGATGGGGCAGAGGAGCCAATACAGCAGTGCCGGCGTGTGACGCCAGATGTTGCTCCGGTAGTTGCCCGGATTGCCAGCGATATGCAGCACGGCCCCGTCCCCGGGGCTGCCCGTGCGCTGCTGCCGACGGGCGAACTCGGACGCCACGAACCAGCTGGCCGCCTTGGACGAGCTGTACAGCTCGTTCTGGTCGGTCACGGTGCTCGTGTCGCGCAGGAAAGAGCTGCGGATGCCGCCCTCGGGCGTCATCATCTCGACGAGGCAGGAGGCGGGCCACACCACCCGCACGCTGCCCGATGGGGCCTGCTGGGCCGTCTGCGAGAGGGTCGGGCTGAGCAGCCGGGCGAGGAGGAAGCCGCCGAGCGAGTTGACGCCAAAATGATACTCATGTCCCTGGTGCGTTGCGGACGCATTCTTGAGGGCTCCTGTGCCTGCGTTGTTAAACAGGACGTCGAGTTTCGTCTCGCGACGGAGAAATTCCTCGGCGGCGGCCTTGACGGTAGATAGGTCCATCAGGTCCATAAAAACGAAGTGAAGGCTACCGCGCGGCTTTGCCAGGTCGTCGCGATTTTTGTAGAAGGCCTGTATACGCGCAGCAGCATCGTCGGCGTGCTCTTTCGACCGGGTGAGCATGTAGACCTTTCCGCCAGCGCCGTAGAGAATACGCGATATCTCGTATCCCAGACCCGAAGACCCGCCTGTCACAATGAATACTTTCCCGGCCTGACTTGGGAGATTGGCCTCGGTAAGGGGAGCGCCATTGCGGGGCGGGAAGAATTGCGTCCAAATTGAAGCGATTGTCGCCATCTTTGGTGAGTGTCGTGTGGACGGTGTGGTTAACTAAAGTACCTGCCACAGATCGATTCAATGCATCAACAAACGATCACCGCATGCAAACATACAGTACTACCACGTGCAAATCGGGAGGAAGCCTGGAAAAAGATTGCGTTGTCGCGGGTACGGTGTAACTAAGGAAGGAAGGTATGGATGGGCGGTAGAAATTGTCTTGCAAGTTGCCTGATATCTGAACTGCTAAAGCGGGGCAACGAGAAACAAACAGACCCCAACATGTAACACGATCGGCTCTTTTTCCCATGCTACCATCATCTGCACCTACCGGCATATTATATAAGTACCTACCTAGGTACGTATAATTTACATTACACGGTGCACATGCATGTCCAAGCTCCTCGGTGCCTGCCCTTGCGCCACCAATCACGCCCGTGATACGGTGATACGCGCTGAAGTTCTCGTAGTACACAATATGCAAAATAAATGGTACATTTATAGTAGAAAGTACATATAACTACATGTACTTACATACATGGTACAGAGCCTTGCTCAGCCGAGTACCCTGCTAGTTATACGACACAATTAACTGATTGTGTTGATAACGCTAATCCTCCCAGCTGTTGGATTCGCCATATGGAACTGTCTTGCGGAAACCAGTGTTGGAAGTTGTGGCGCTTGAAACACGGAAGCCTGGTTGCCGATGCTTTAGTGTCAGAGGTGTTCCAGAGGCTGAACAAGAAGCTATTAAAAGGAGGCCAGGGCGATGCCCGCCACTGAGAGAAAAATCAATCAATTCTTTCTCCCCATCTTTCCGTCTGAATGTCGTTTCCAACACCAGCTCTCAGTTGTTCAGAAGGCTTGTCACAGAAAATTATGAATGTGCTATGGGTATGGCAAGTAGCAGATCCATTACCCTCCACTCCTCCCGTTTCGTGCGCAGTTCCGCGGTTGCGATAAGATAATGACGGCCGGGATCAACAGCTGTCAACAACCGTCACTAATTAGGTGCATTCTTACTCCACCTCTACAGATTACTCCTCTCGAGTCGGCAAGAAAGAGCATTGCTTCGTCCCCTCCACGTTTGCATCACCATTGTCCCAAGGTCTAATATATCGGCTTCCTATAGCCCCCCTCAGTCAATCATGGAAGCAAAGGTTCGCTCGTTCAACAACCTGCCACGCTCGGAGAAGACACCCAGCGGCTTGGTGCCCAATCACTGGGTTTTTGGCGTTTGTCACGTCGACATCAATCCAACCGGCGACCTTATTATGGCTGTCAACCCGGGGAGTGATTATCTCAAGCAGGCCGGGCCGGGTCAAATCCTTTCATTGGCAACGACACAGGAGAAGGCTGAAGCCACCGTCCCCTACCTTTTGGATACCTTCACCAAGGTCGAGCCAGGTGATCCTTCTCCTCCGACCTTCGCACCTTGGACCTGGTCCACCCTAGATCCCGACATGGCACAGGCAATCGAAGACGGCCTCAAAAGGCACGGCGTGAACCCCGCGCTTTGCAAAGTGGGTGTCTGCACCTCTGAAGAGCGGGGCATCTTGGAGACAGCCCGAGACAGGGTCTTCAGCACGATGACTAGGCTTTTGGAGGATATTAAGCGAGACCCAGTCGATCCGGGCGATAACACAAAGTGCCATGGCTGCCGTATGAGCCGCGAGTGCTTCTTCCAGCCGCTCAAGAAGTGTGCGCGATGCGGCGCTGCCTTTTATCACTCCAGGGAGTGTCAAAAGACGCACTGGAAGCAGCATAAGGCTGTATGCCACGCACCTGGTGCCACCCCTAGCCTCGATGGTCATGACTACTACAACACGAAGGCGCCTACCGACCCGGAAGCGCGGGCTTTGATCAACTCGCTTCGCCTGGAAGGGCATCCAAACCGTGGCGGGATAGCGTGCGCCTCCCCCCCCAGACTCATTTCTTGCAAATATGGTAAGGTAGCTGACACAGACTCCAGCCTGCCTCTACGCCGCCTAGTTCTCACCGGCCAAGACACGCCGGAGAAGATGCGGCTCCTATTTGGCCCACAATATGAAAACACCGTCAAGGAGAGCCATGAAGAAGCTCGTCTCACATGCCTCCTCGACCCGCCCTCTGGTTCTCCATCGCACGTCCTGAACTCCACCCTGGATGATCCTTCCCTTGTTCGATCTCCGCGGCCAGCAACCGAGGCTGAGAAGCAGAAAGTTAAGGAAATCAGAGAGATACAGGCTTTGATCCGACAAAGAGTTGGCACGGGAAAATCCCCTTCCTCGGCGGACATGCAGGCCATCCTGCCCACCTTTGGACCAAACTGGGTTGAAAAACTGCCAACCTACACTCTGGCGACAAATACCATGGACCAAGGCGTTCCGGCTGGTGGGTATCGTAGTTTCTAGCAAACTAGTTCTGCTTGTCGATGGTGGTATGCTAAATACGAACACGCCGGCCCGATGTTCGGCCGTCTCGTTGACATTCTGCGGGCAGATAACCGTCCTAGTGAAACTGTGAATAATGCGAATCTCGGGCCCAAGGCCGGTGTAGCCAAGGTACATTTCCAGGTGGTGTTGGTAACGGTGGTCGTGCGGTTACCACCCCAATTTCAAACCGTGATATGTAATAGCCAAGGTAGCGCAGAACAGTAACCGCCTCGCTCGGTCTGGCTCGGGTCAAGGCTGCAACTTCTCGGTTCCGAAGAAGGAAGGGAAATTCGTGGTTTCGATTCTAGAGTTGTAAAAGGCTTTCCTTCTCCACACCCAGTGCCTGTTTATGGGTCCCCTACAACCCAACAAGCTTGAATGAACATCTTAGCCCTGAATGATCGCTCCAGGCCACGACTGTGTCGCCAAGCTCTCCGACATGGTCTCCCTTAATTATGTTGCCCGGTGACAAGACCTCGACCTCTTGCACCCTTAGCCCGACCACGGCAATCCTGTCCATTCGATTTGGTGGAAATGGCTCTTTCCCGTCGACTCCCCAAGTAAAGCCAGGATCGCTCGGGTGGAGCTCAACCCAAGGGTCCACGAGGCCGTTGTCCTGAACGAGGGCGTCATCGGCAGGCAGTACCGGGTTGAAGTCACCCGCAACAACACCCCGGCCTGCACTATGTAGGAGCGCAGCGGCTATCGACACTTGCTTGGGCCGAAAGGAGGGTTGGATGGGGAGAGAGTCTAAATGTACGTTGACGAGTCGGATGCGGGCACCTTCACCGGGTTTATCGGATATTGACGGGGCAAAAATGTCGCAGCAGAGTGCATCCCTTCCGAAGCGGCTTGGGTATTTGACTCTCCAAATAGGGCCTGGTTTGTGGAAGCGCGCCTTGGAGAGAAGAGTGATATTTGTAAATGCTTGTCCAGTCGGAAAGACGGCGTCTGCGTCGCTGAGAAACCAACTCCGGCGAATACTGGGTTCGTTCAAAAGAACCTGAAACGCTTCGCGGGAGAGTTCTTGAAGAAAGATTATATCAACGATTGGAGACAGCGAGAGAGTATGTGAGAGAATGGCGGATAGACGTTGGCCTGGGAGGGGTGAGGAGTAGTCCACATTCCACGTCACAAGGGTGTATGGCCGGTCGATAGCCCCTTTTTTATGTCCCTCATCCGATGGCATTTCTCGTGTAGCCTCTACTACACGCCATTGATTGCTGCCCTCATCGAATTCATGGCATGACTGGAAGACTGCGGGCGTATCAGCTGGCAATGGCGTGTCTTGCCACCAAGAGAGAATTGACGTGCGAACACTGGAAAGGATAGACATGATGGGATTTGCTTGCCGGTGAAGAATGAGAATGTGGGTTGCTGTTGAGTCACGAGTGTGAAGTTGTGAATGTTGTCCTGATTCGGAAGGATTCAGGTAATCCGTTTCCGCCGAACCGGGCCGTCTCAGGCCTCTCGGCCTGTAGCCTTCGGCCCGACCCACCTAGAGTTTGTCTCTCCGAAAGGTGGGAGATATCAACGACCAAAGTAAGGTAGTGTAGTTCACTCAGTAAAGCCAACTATTATACTTGTGGAACTTGCCTGCCATGACCTAGTCAAATTGGTGCCATGGTAGGTGGGTGTCAAATCCTACGATTTCTACCACGTTATCTACCACCTCGCCCCTTTATGGCACCTTCATCCGTAACAGCAGGCCCTTGACAGCAGCATCGTGTGACTCCTACATTCAAGATGAAGGACGTGGCAACAAGTGCGTTCTTTGTCGGTAGGAGTCACTCGTGACATGATGTAGGTGGTGAACTGGCTGGCTGGCACTCTCCAACTCTGGTTTAGCTCCCCCAGGTTCCTGAACGTCTTGATGCCATCAACTACCAAACCATTCTATTCCCAGGAAGGAACGTTACCTGCCAAAAACAATGCAATATCTAACACCTCTCAGCACTTTAGGGGCGCTGGTCCTCGCCTTGGTAGCAGCCACTCCTACAAAGGGAGACCAAGCCAACAGGTACACGGATGTCGTCACTAGCATCCGCTTCCGCGGCAATGTCGAACCATCCGGCTTCACATTTGGCATAATAACACCACAACAACCAACGACCGACTTTATAGCGCAGATCGTTGCGCCCTTGGCGGATGGTGTCGGGTGGGGAGGCGTCAGTTTCGGGAATTTCATGATCGGCCCGCTCCTGCTTGTCACTTGGTACGTCTGAGACATCGCTCCAAAAAGAATAGCGGAAATCGAGACGACAGCGGTTGCTAACCCCCTTCGTTATCCAGGCCCGACGGCAACAAAGTCATGACGGCCGGCCGCGTAGCCAAGGACTACAGCGTGGCTGGCGTCGTTCCCTACACCGCCAACCCCATAACCATCTCCCCCATCAAACGGGGGACCTTTGTCAACAGCACGCACATCTCCTCAACCTTCCTCTGTGCTGGCTGTATCAACAGCGACTCGTTCGACCCCTCACCAGCCGGCCGCAGCGACAGCGATATCTTCTTCGGATACGCCTATTCACAAACACCAGTCGAAGACCCGTCCGACATCGACACCGCCCTCTCGGACCACACCGGGAAAGGGGCCGACTATGGGGCCTTCCGCGTCATACTGGGCGATGCCAAGTCGGACGACTATGACCGGTTCGCGGAAATGGCGGGAGCGGGGGAGGATGGTATTGAGCCGGAGCAGCCATCGTCGTCAACGCCGACACCGACCCCAACTCCGACAGCGAGCCCGAGTCCGACCTTGGTCCCGCCAGCTGCCACAAGCGAGACGGATGATGGATGCTGGGATGATGTTTGCGTGACGCCGGAGGGGCCAGACTACAGCCACAGAGAAATACCGCTGGTGGAACTCATTGCGCTAGTGGTTGTGGGCATGGTTTATGTGGTGCGGGCGCTCATGTCCTGAATCGACTTGACGTCAGGGGAGGAGAAGGTCCTGGCCGGTCGAGGTCGACCGACGGCTGATGGTGGCTGTCAAAGCAGGCATTACCCCTTCGAGCAGAGGCATCGTTAGGAAGAGCTGGGTCTGCAATTTGAGTTAGCCCTGGATAATAAATAACATGGGATCGTTGTCTTCCCACCTCCGTGCTCCGAACACACTTTCTGCTTGAGAACTGCAGTTCCTACTGAGCTCGGCCTAGGCGCTGTTCCCAACGAAGAATTTCGTAATCTTCTGGCTTCCGTCTGCCTTCCCCTTGGGCTTGGCAGGGCTTCTGTGGGTGTTTTTTGTAGCGCTAATCTTGCCCCGTTGTTGCTGCTTCCCCTTGACCGGCGACGACGTCTTGAAGCTTGATCCTTTCTTAACCGGCGGTTCACCTGGATCAGGTGACAAGGTAGCCTCCCTCTTTACACCCTTCTTCGGGGTGCCCATCCCACCACCATCCGTAGTTTTATCGGGCTCTTCCACACTCTTCAACTCCGTATCCCGGTCTCCTCGATCCACGTCAGGACCGTCTTCGACCTCTGCCTTGACTTTCGAACCCCCTCCTTCTTCTCCGCCGCGGCAGCGAAGAAGTTCGCAATATTTGCCTTATTCTCCTTGCTCGCGACAGGAATGACAAAACTCGGCGAGTTATTCCCCACCTTCCCAACCTCCTTGCTGACCGGATACACTTCCAGCTCGCCCTCAAACGGCTTCAACAGCCCCTGCAACTCCATGCTCCACTCATTCCGCCCAGGGTCGAGCCACTTCCACAACGCCTCCGACCCCGGCTCAAAAATAACAGGCATCCGATCATGCAAGAACTTCAACCGCTCATTACTATCCGTCGTCACCACCGTAAACGTATACAACGGCTCCCCCTCCCCACCTCGCTCCCCCGCCCCATCCTCATACCTCACACAATCCCACAACCCCGCAAAGAACATCAACCTTCCATCCTTCCGCTTCACATAATGCGGCACCCGCTCCTTCAACCCCCCACTCCCGGTCTTGAGCCACTCGTAGAACCCTTGCGCGACAACCACGCAGCGCTTGCGGCCCTTCATGCTCGCCCACAGCCCGCCGGGGGAGGCGAGCGAGTCGGACCGGCAGTTGATGGTCTTGAGCAGAGAGCTGTAGGAGGAGGGGTTGTGTTTGGTCCAGGAGGGGATCAGGCCCCATTTCATGGACTGCAGTTTGTAGCGGGTTTGGCCGGTGTCTTCCGGGGGTTGGGTGGCGTCGGGTGCGTCTGAGGCGGGGTTTGCTTCATCTGCTGTGGTGTCGGCGTCGCGGGGAGCATGGGCGGCTCTGGAGGTGCCTGCTCCCCGGTCGGGCACGTCGGCGCGGTACACGACGCCGTGGTAGCCTGGGGCAAAGTTGTAGCTCTGGCGAGGGGCACCGTCGCCTTCGTCGGCGGGGGCGTCGTTGACGGGCATGTCGTCGTTGTCTTGGAGCATCTGGCGGATTTGCGAGGGCCGCTGCTGAATTGTAAGTAATGACTCGCGCATAAATATTAGGCGGCGGATAAAGGTGGGTGACTGAGTCGACCGACTCAATCATGGCAGGATCAATGTGTCTCCTTGGTCGCCACTCACCAAGGCCATCGCGTATCGACCGCACATGTTGACGTCTTGTCCCGAACCGATGTGATGTCAAATCAGTTACCCTTATACAGGCCTAAGCGGGACAACAATTGAGCATGTATGAGCTAGTACGCTGATCACAGATTCGTTTCCTCTTGTGTCGTCAATTGTGATGACGTCGATGTTCGGAGTAACGCGACTTGGCCAGAGCGGGATCGCGAATACTTTCACCAAGTCACGTGATGCCATTAAAAGCCAACGATGGGGCCAATCTCCTCGCCCTCGTCGAACCGCCTCGCTGGACAAAACTCCTCCCGATAGGCATTTAAAGCGGCCGCCATTGGTAACGGTGAAACGACAAGGGTGGCCAAACAGATTCATTCATAAGAATTGTGCAGGGTGTTTGCCGCAACCATATTGGTAACACCGTAACACACTAACACTGAAGGAGGCGTATGACGCAAACGCAAATCTCGCACAAGTGCGGTATGCGAGACAGATGATTAGGTACCGTACATACCTCACTTTACAATGAAGCTAAACTTGTACTAACCTCGGGGACTTGACTGAGTCTCCATAGTAATACAACAGCCACGCGCTTCAAATGCAAGTGTTCCGGTATAGTAATTGTTACATATCAGACAATAAATATTATGAGGTAATTAAGATGCTCACCGGAAACCCATAGCCTTGGTCGCAGTCCCCGCGTGAAACCAAGGCTCCCGGAAGGCTACTCACGCCCCTATCAGGAAGTTCCACACCCGAAGCCGCCCGTGTACATACTACTGAGTTTGAGTGAGTCTCGCGCGAATGCAACCATCCGACAACCCTACGTATGATTGTGCGAGAGCAACCAACGGAACATTCTCATCCAATACATCCAATACATCCAGCACAGCCATATTGCCCACCCATCTCACGCACCTCGCGTCTGACCTCGGGAAGCCTACCGGATGTCTTAACACAGGCCCTAGAGTGGTTGAGCCGTGCCGTCTTTTGGTTTGTTGCCTCTTTCTCTCTCCTTCTCTTTCAGGGGCCCAGGTCAGCTGCTAAAGAGGTGTCACGTCGTATACGCCAGATCCCGGCCATTGTCTCTGACTGTCAGTGAAGATTCAATGACCCAGTTGAATGGATAAAATGTATATAACGCGTGGCTCTTCCCCCTTCATCCATTGCCTGTGATCATACACATCGCACCAAGCCCAGTCCAAGCCTTCTCAAACCTCAAGTCGGAAAGTCATACTTAGTACACCATCGGACACTAATCGAGCCTCTCTCTTGAGAATCAACATACTCCTTGTAAGCATATTGCCGGTTTATGTACTTGAAAATTCTTGCTCGCCAAACACAGACACACAAGCCATGGCCTGCTCCGACCCGGGATGCATTAAGAGCCATTTTACCTGTCGGAGTTGCGAAGAGAAAGTCCACATGCGCTGCTCTTCCTGTGAGCAATTCCCCAGTTGTTGTTCGTGCTGAGTCTGGTGGGAGGATGGAGAGCGGATGCTGGGAGACGGATCATGTTGGAATGTGAAGGGTTAGGCGATTGAAAGATTCTGGCATCTTGCGAGTCAACATCGTAATTGGCCGGAAATCGACGAAGTCTTGTGTTTTTCGAACCTACAATAGTCACTCTTTAGGTATCTAGATAGATAGTCCACCACTGATATTATTCCCTAGTCCCCGTTTATCAAAATGTTGAGCAGCCTGACAATTTAGAACTAGCCAGTGTCAATACGCATCGTCTGTTCCATGGTGATAGACCCTTTTGATGGGACCCTGTTGATGCCGCTGATAACTGCAGGAATGTCCTCAACAATGGCGGCTCTCATGCTTCGATACCTCACACATTACACCGTCCCATAACGGAGTTGGTCGTGTCTCAGTATCGATGAGTCCCTCTGTCCTTGTCAAGCGCGCAGACAATAGCTTTTCACCAGCATCGTATGCTTATTCGTCTCAAATGTTTGCATAATAACGCGCAGCTTCAGGAGGCTAGAATGACCACACTATCCTCTCGCCAACTAGAGGATGATAATGACCGTCGACGGAAAGATCACCCACTTGAACGACACGGCCGATGATTCACCCGGTGTGCCGCCGACGTGTTGCTGTCACTGAGGGCGGATACCACTGGTATTAAAGTATGCTTTCAACATCTTCTAGTTAACGCGAATTCCGAGGCATAGCAAGCATCATTGCGGCCGTAGCGACCTCAAGTCGTAAACCACTAGCTTCGGTGGTATCTATCACGACTATTTTGAGGTTAATCCTTCTTGAAATACAATATCCTGCGAAAGGTTGAGGATCTTTGTACTTGAAGCCGGCAATCCTCTTCCAACGCCCGCCAACTCTGTGCAGGTAACGTACTTGCATAACGAAGCGCCCACCATAACGAAGCGCCCACTTTTCCCGGACCTCAACCACTTTGTGTAAGTCAATTCAGCCACAACAGCTCAAATCAATTGAAACTACTCGGAGTCACTGTCTTCAGACATCTCGCAAACTACTTGACATGTCCGCGCATTGTGGCCGGGCTTCTTGCAGTTGCTGCAGAGCCGAATGCGTGGCCCACCCACTGTTATACAACCACTACTCCCTGACGTTTCCTCGCAGTCCTTATCACCAAGTCCCCGGTCAGCCATCAAACCCTTTGCCTCTTGTAAACTAAGTGATCCTCCTTCCTGCAGACGCGTTTTCTTTGTCCTACGGCGCTTGCTTAGTCGCTCATTTGCTGTACGAAGTTCCTGGGCCTCAGCTCGGAGTAACACCATTTCATGTGCCAATTTTGAGATGCTCTTGGCCTGCAAGTCGATGATGTCGAAAATGTGAGTCGGAGAGCTACCTTGATGGTTCTCGATCTTCCGCTTGAGAGTGATGGAGCTCTTGGTCGCGTCGTACGCATTGGATGGGGTCTTCAGGGCCCAAGTCGAGGCTGTTCCGGGACGCGAGTTTGGAGGAGATGGGGTAAGTGGCTTAGGGTCGAGGCAAGAAACTACCAATTCAGGGTCAAAAGGAACAAGGCCAGTTGCTCTAAAGCCCGCTCGTATGTTGTTCGCTGTGATTGAAGCGTGAAATGCCTCGACAAACGCGTCGAAGAAGTCCTCCTTCGTAATGTGGGTGATCTGCATCCGCATCATCTGCTCAATCCGCTTGCCGTACGAGGCCTTGAGCGGACTAAAACACCCAACATCAAGAGGCTGGAGAAAGTGGGAAGAATGGGGAGGCATGCAAAGTGTAACAATGTTGTTGGCCTTGCAGAAATCTTCGAAGTCGACCGAGTGGTGGCTTTCGTGGCCGTCAAGGATGAGCAGTCGATGTACCCCTCTCGTACGGCGTTTGGTAGCCTCGTCGAAATGTTTTAGCCAATCGAGGCCAATCTCATTTGTTGTCCAGCCATTCTCGCTTGTATGGACTCTCCATTCGGGCTGGAACCGGCTGTCCTGGTACCAAGGGAGGAGGTGGTTTTTCCCCTTGACGACAAAGTACGGCGGCACGACCCAGCCATCCGCACACACAGCTTGGATCACCGTAACCCACTCTCGATTGCCAGGCTGCTTTGTGCGAGGCCGTCCACGTCGCTCGGAGCTCGTCACGACCTTTGCACTCGAAAGTATGCCCATCTGGAACCCAGTCTCGTCGAAGTTGTAGATGTCCCCCTCTTGGATCGCGTATTTATCGATTACGTTGCGTACGAGCCGAAACCACGCGTTTACTACGTCGGGATCTTCGCATTGGGCTCTCTTGTAATCGATTCGGCGTCGGAAACGCGTCGTAACCTTGGAATGTCGCTTTACGAAACCGTTTGCCCATCGGGGTCCGACGCCCGACGCGCCGCGTGCGGCCCGAAGGCGATCGGCCATTTCTCGAAGGTCCGAGAGCTGGGGCTGAAATCCTCGCGCATCAAGGTCGAGTACTCTCTCAAGAAGGACTTGCTCTTCAAAGTCAGTCAGTTTTCGAAGGTTGGCTGGTATTTCGCGTCGTGGTTGCTTTCCGGCGCGTCGGTCGCGGAGCGAGCTTCGTGAGACCTCGTAGATCGCAGAAGCTTTTCGGACAGAAAGTTTAGGGTCTTTCTTGAGAGCTTCAAGCGCAAGGATCATACGAGTTTCTTTTGGAAGAGATTCCATTTTGTTGTGTGGAGAAAAGTGAGGATAGAGTTGGAAGGTTGTTAGGTGTAAAAAAGTGGGCGCTTCGTTATGGTGGGCGCTTCGTTATGCAAGTACGTTACCGTTAGACCAACCACACCATGAAGACAACGACCTTCGAAATCCGACGGGAAGCTCTAGATGGTCGAGGTCGAATCAGCCTTGAGACTACCGACCTCAATGCTCAGTTATCCCAGAGGAGATTCGCAGCTCAAAAACACCCTGCCACAACCGCCATCCCACTCCGCCGCTTCTCAAGACGCAATTTCCCAGGTCACGTAGGCCCATTTAGAAAGCTCCAGTGAAGTGAACATGGTCCTTTATTCCAGCAGCGGTTCTCGTCCAGCAGATCTAGAACTTTGTTAAAAAAGGCCGAAGAACGGACAACTAAACTCCAGATTTGCAAATTCCAACTCCTTGCTAGTTTCGCCACCAAAAGACTCCCTCACTAGTTACCCCACGACTACCCAGCAACGGCCACCATCCCCCCCTTTTCCATCCCGCCCATCCCACTCCGCCGCTTCTCCAGCCTTGACTTCCGCCGGATCATCTCATCCTTCTTCCACGCGTCCTCAAACAGCGTCGGCTTCGGCGCAACCTGGTAATCGCGTATCCCCAGCCTCCTCACAACCTGGAACGCGCCGGTACCAATCGACATGCTCTGGCCCATGATGATACACTCGCTGACACCCTGGATACGGTCGCCCTTCATGCCCGCCGCCGCATCGAACAAGTGATCCGGCGTCTTCTCGAACGACGCCAACTGCAGCACGCTGTCGCGCATCTTGGCCAGGCCGAAGCGTGTGATGCCCAGGATCTCGCCCTTGTACGTCATGACGTCGGCCAGCAGCTCCATGTGGCGCGGGTCGATATTCATGTAGGCCATGACGGAGTCAATTTCCTTCGCGATCGTCGTGCGCGCCGCCTCGATGCCCAGCACGTCGCGGCACTCCATGACCGAGTTCGTCACGCACTTGGTGCCGATCACGCCCTCGGTCGTCATGCACGCGCGCAGGCCGTACCCTTCGACGAGCACCTTGTGCTCGTTCTCCTCGCTCGTCTGGATGATGGCACGCGCCGCTTCCGGGTAGCCCGAGATGACGACCTGCGGGAGCAGGCGTTTGAGGAAGTTGACCCGGAGCTGGAAGTCGGCGGCCGACTCGTCCGTGGCGCTGGAGAGGAGGTGGCCCTTCTCCACGGCAGCCGCCCGGACCCGAGCCGCTTTACGCGCGGCGGTGACGTCCTGCCACGTGTTGCGGACGATCACCTCGACACGGTCGCGGCCGATCCGCAGGTCTTCGGGCTCAACCTTGAGCTTCAGCTTCTTGGCCCGGACGATAGCGTCGGCAATGTCCTTCATCGTGATGCCGAGCTGCATGTCCGATAGCGCCTGCAGGTCTACCTGGAGAACAATCTTGGCAACGTCTGGGAGCCACTCGTCGTCGATGTACGAGATGACATCTGAGACGTATGTCTTCTCGATCCTGCCCTTGACCACACGCGCCGCTTTGATATCCACCCGATTCTCCAGCTCACAACTGATGACTGGTGTGCTGATGGTCTTCGACGCGTTGATGATTTCCTTGATACGGGGTACACCTTGTGTGATACTCATGCCGGCGACACCAGCAAAATGGAACGTCTTGAGCGTCATCTGCGTGCCAGGTTCACCGATAGACTGTGCTCCAACGGCACCCACCGCGTGGCCGGGCTCGACTCGTGCCTTCTTGTACTTGTGAAGACACATCTGAATGAATTGCCGTAGCGTGTGCTCTGACACCTTGGCGACGTGGTTAACGTGGTCCTGCGCCTTGGCTTGGATTCTCGCTTGTCGAGTTGTTTGGTCGAGATCGTCTTCCTCGCTGATCTCCCGTCGTAGGTCTCTAAGCACGTACTCCAGTGGCTGGCAGGGCTCGCCGAGGGCATCGACATCCATCTCTGACTCGTCTGCCATCACCGGCTCCCACTTGTCAAGTGCTTCCTTCATCCGCCTATCGTCCCCGATGCACGGGTCTAACCCCACCGACTTCCGAGCCTTCGCTAGTTTCATGGCGCGCTCCATGACATAATCCCGGATGGTGTTTAAATAGACTCTGGCACTCTCGTGTTCGTCGATGGCGATCAAAACGTCGTGCTCCATGCTCTTACGGATCGTCTCGTCGTCGTACTTGATCTCCTCGCCCGTGACGAGATGCCGCCTGACATACTTACTCCGCTCTTCATCCAGTATCGTCTTGCTCAGCTTTTGGATCTCCCAAGGCAGAAGCGACGTATCTGAATTGCTCCACGTAATGCTCTGCGCATGGTTCCACGTCCTCGTGAAGTTTACGGGTTTGGCGTCACCTTCCATATCAACGGGGTCGAGCCTGTCAGCCCCGTATTGAAACTGGACGATGCCGCCCTCCGAGGTTCGAACTGTGTCGTCGTACTGTGTTGACAAATCTTCTAGCGACTTCATCAGCCGTCTGGACATATAGCCTGTCTCGGCTGTCTTGACGGCCGTATCGACGAGACCTTCTCTACCGGAGATGGCGTGAAAAAGGAACTCGGTCGGGACCAGACCCGTGTAGAAACTATTCCTCACGAATCCCTTAGACGGGGGCTGGCGCGCGTTCTTGTGGAAATGCGGCAGACTGCGGTCCTGAAATCCATCGGGCACACGCTTGCCGCCGATAATCTGTTGACCGACACAGGCAACCATCTGGGCGACGTTGATGTTGGAACCTTTGGATCCTGATTTGGCCATGATCAGCGGAGCATTGTTCCTGCTCAAGTTGTCGACACAGTAGTTACCAGCCTGCTGCCGGACTTTGCTGAGAATACCAGAGATGGAGTTCTCGAGCGTCTCCTCGAGGTTGCAGCCTGGAGACTTCTCGAGCTTCCCTTGCCTGTAGGTCTCGATGAGATCGTCACACTTCTTGTAGGCGTCCTCGACAAGTTGGGCTTTGTGGCTTGTCAGGGACCCCGACGGCCACACATCCCCAACACCAATGGAAAATCCCCGAAGCGTCAGAGCTCTGGCGCAGAGCTTGGACAGCCGGTTCATCGCGACCGCCGCGTAATCCGGCCCAAAGTCACGGAGGATCACGTAAAAGACTGAGTTCTTCTCGCCGCCTCCGACCGTCGACTTATCCATTCTCCCGCACATGACCTCGGAGTTGCGAACAACCAGGAAGGCGTCGTCAACATCCATGTCCGGAATCTGGCCATCATTCTTTTTATTGAACACTTTATTTTTCGCGTCCAGATTCACAAGAACGGGGGAGTCTTTGTTAGGGCGCATCAGGACGTTGAAGATCTGCTTGCCAGTCCAGAGTGCCTTGGGCTTGATGATGGCAGGTGGTGGAAGCTCGAGATGCGTCTCGCCGAGAAGCATCTGGGTGCAGACGTAGGTGAACGACGCCCGATCGAAGAACATATCCTTGCTGCTCAGGAGGTAAGCCGCGGTGATGAAATCCTGCGTAGCGGCGATGATGGGCTCGCCGTTCTTTGGCGTGACCAGGTTGTGTTTGACGCCCATCAAGTTGATTGCTTCAGCCCGAGCCTCCTCCGTTTGCGGGACGTGCAGGTTCATCTCGTCTCCGTCGAAATCGGCATTGTACGGGGTGCACACACATTCGTTGAGACGGAACGTCCTCCAGGGTCGAATCTTGGCGAGATGGCTCATGATACTGAGCTTATGCAAGGAAGGTTGCCGGTTGAAGAGGACAATGTCGTTGTCTTCCAGATGACGTTCAACAACATCTCCGTATTCCAGGCTGTTGGCGTGTTTTTCGCGGAGGCTTTCATTGCCGATTTTCAGGTTGTATTTGGCTCCGTCCTTCTTGATGATTCCCTGGGCACCGGGCCAAATATTAGGCCCCGTGATGACGCGCTCCCTGAGTTTCTCGATGTTTGCATGGTTGACCCGCTCTGGATAAGTCAAGTTCTTGGCCACCAACTCGGGAACTGCCACCTGTTCAATGCTTAAATTAGGGTCGGGAGAGATGACCGTTCGCCCGGAGAAATCGACACGCTTGCCCGACAGATTGCCACGGAAACGGCCCTGTTTGCCCTTGAGCCGTTGGCAAAACCCACGGATGGGCTTTCCGAAGCCTGGTTGGTAGAGGCCCGGTACATCGCTGTTGACGTACATGCCCACTTGCAGCTGCAAGAACTCCCACTGCTCCATAATGACCGGCAACGCAACGCCCTTCTTCAACGATTCTCGCAAGTGGCCGGCGTAGAGGATGATTTCTGAAAGCTTGCTTGTGATATCGTCTTCGTTGCTGGCATTCTCCTGTGCCACGGACGGCCGAATGCAAATGGGCGGAGCCGGAAGGTATTGCCACAGAAACATATCGGGCCGACCTTCAGAAGGGTCCAATCCTAATAGCTCACAGTCTGTCTGGCTGATTGCCCTGAAAAGGTTCAAGACTTTGAGAGGATTCAAGTCTTCCATCGCCTTTCGTGTGTGCTTCTCCAGCTCGGGCGTGTACTTCTTGGCTTGGTTGAACGACGCATCAAACTCGACTTTGCTCTCGGGCGCAATCTTCTTCTGTGCCGTCGACTTATTGTAGGCCGAGAACTTGTCATGCACCAGCTTCATGACGCTCAACTTCCGGATGACACCTTGTATAGAGCCACAATGCGGGCATGTCCTCGCCTTTCTGCACTGCTCGTTGATTTTCTTCAAGATTCCTGACCTCCTCAGATTGTCGATCCCAGGGCGGCGTAGCTCTTTCAGAAACTGGCGCCGTTCCGGCTCCTGCAAGAGAATTTTGGCGCAGTCCTTGCAAATATTTTGTAGTGTCGCTTGAATGTACCTGAGGTAGCCAATATGGAAAACGGGTAACGGTAGGCGAACGTGGCCGAAATGTCCGGGGCATTCTTGTAACCCCTGGTGGCATGTGCTGCACTTGCTTTCGCGGTTCGTGCTCGAGGTTCCCTACGGATTTATTAGCTTCGATATCAATAAGCGAGAAAAACAGAGTGTGGCCGGGGTGCTCACCAGGCGTGGATCGAGGGGTCCATGGGGGAAGGCTGTTCGCCGGTTTTCTACATCGTAAAGCAAGTTGTCGGAGACTTCAAGCACACCCTGGCTCACTATGTCCTGGTGGGACCTAAGCAATGACAGCGCATTAGTCTCCAGCACCGAAAGAATTGAAGGGGGCATGTTCCAAGGGGGCTCTCACTGAATCCCGAACTTTAACGCCTTGAAGCGCTTCGGGAGCTGGTCAACTAGCTGCTCCTTGCGCCGGCGTGCTTTATGCTCAACAGCCATATCTCCTCCGGTATTATAATGGCCAGTTGCAAGTTAAGTCGCGAAAATTCCCGTGATGCGCTCGATGTAGCTGTCCTCTGCTACCTGCTCATAGCGGGCAGTGCTGATTGTGGGATGGGATAATTGTCGTCGATGGATTTCGAGATCAGACGCAGTATCGAAGTATTAAGAAGAACACGCTCGCTCGATAACCTGTGCTCGGTATGTCTTCCTGCGGGTGGTGGTGGAAAGGGCAATTGACGTCTCAGTGCTATCAGAAGATAAAGTACAGTTCGCGAACAATTTTTGGAGGCGGGGCAGGTTGGACGAAATGACTCCAATTCCGAGGTCGTGCCCCACCAAAGTCAGTGGAATCCTTGCAACTTCATGCAGCACCCGCATCCCGCCAAGACCGATGGCCGCTTTGGCTTGGCGCCATCTCCCTGCGATGGCCGAGGCTTGTGGCTCATACGTCAGAATTGCATGTGAGCAGCCACACGACCCCAACTCAGCTCGGACCACATGTTCTGCCTGCCGGAAACGAACAACGGCCCCAAATCCCCGCCAACCAGCAGCCACGGTGTCAGCACCATCCGTCATCGTTTGCTGGGAGCATGTGTTCTCTCACTCACCTGCAGCTTAAGAACCGACCCAAACCAAGACCAATCATCGGGCCAATATAAATCTTTCTGTGCCTCACTCCTGAGACATTGTTGGTCAGATAAGACACCCGTGACAGACTCTCCTGTCTTAGACTCCATTTTTCGACTTTTCCATCTGTCATCAAGCACTCATCCAATATCACGTTCCCCGCCAACAGCGCCCCTCTCTCCGCGTCGCGCCGCTTTCAACGGCGAAGCTTCTGTGCCGCGAACTGGCGTTTTCGCCTCTTGCCCATCTAAAAATCAACAATCATCTAGCGTTGCATTATTCCTCAGTATTGGCGCCGCAATTTTCGTTGCGAATTGGTACTTATCCCTTGTTGAGGAGGTCACATCTCCACCAGAACAGCCGTCGACTTTGGCAGGCGAGACGAATATCGAGACCTCCCTTCGGTTGGCCGCTTGGCCATACCGGAGTCATGCCACCGGGATCAGCTGAGAAGAAGGCAGAGAAGTCATATCTCGCCTCAGCTGTCGACTCGATCGATCAACCCCTGGGCCGGAAGCCGCAGTGCAACCCCAACACCAAAAGACCCTCAACCGGCGCCCGTTCCGTCGAATCCCGGGGACCATGTAACGAACCCTTTTTATGGCCAAAGCGTGGGGCGGTACCCGCCAGACTGTCCACCGTTGAAAGTAAAATGGTTCCACGCTGTTGATGTAAGTTCCCCCGATTGCACGACCTACGCCGGGGAGAATACTTACACGAGGTCGCCCAGATCCCAAAGCGCAAGCCCAAATTTATGTCGGCTAAGAACACCGAAGACACCAAACCCACTCCACCCAAGAAGTTCGTCTCGTTTTCCGTCGAAGATTCCCGCGCTATCGAGATCGCATACCAGGCGAAGCTACAGGAACTCGAACGAGAAAGGGAACAAAACAGTGGGCCTAATGGCACAGGGGTTGGGGCCAAACGGCCTCGCGCAGCTTCCACCGAAGGGACGCAAGACACCGACTCCACGGCTTCTCAAACTACCGTTCCAGTGAACGAGGATTTTCTGTTCGATGTTAATCTAGAGCAACGCGAACTTGCTCCTGTTTACTGGGAGGGTCCTGTGTACCATGTCTGTCGTGGAAGCTGGTTCTACCAAGAAAGTTCGGCGCTCCGCCCTTGCGAGGAAAACCTGGCTGCCCAGCTAGAGGAGGGCTACCTCAAAACCAGACCATGGCAGTCTCCACCGAGGGCACGGAGCGACTCTGCGTCCAAAACGATCGCTCCGAAAACTTCGGCTGGTAACTTGAAAGCTGTCGACGACGCTCAAGGGGATACTCCCAAGAAGGAACCTACGCTGCAGCAGCAACCACAGACTTATCGCTTATTTGGAGGCTACATGAACAGTGTAGTAACATATCAAGACTCGAACACGGCCTGGCTGTCATCCGACAGTATGTTATCCTGGGTGACGTCAACCGTGTATGAGAGGTTTGCCGGCGGCGGTTACATGGGCGGGGTCAAGCTCGTCCGCGGATACACCGAGCCGAAACAGTCCAAGGAAGGAAAACGACCGACGACTCCAGATGGCACGAAGTCGACGTCTAAAGAACGTGACGACAAAGCGTCCAGGGCGTTGAAGAGGCGGTCAGCACCCCCTTCTAGCGCAGGATCAGAGGCCGGCGAGACGAAAGAGGAAGTCCATGACGACCTTCAGAGCACCCGGAACCGTCTGACACGGCAGCTTTCGAACCTCATGGAGAGAGCTGAGGACCCCGAGTCAGCGGAAGAAGCTATTCGGGAGCGCGAGGAGGAGGAAATCTCGGGAGACTATAATACCAGAGCCGACGACAATCAAGGGCGAGACATCGAGCACCTTGTGCTTGTTACTCACGGCATTGGGCAACTGCTTTCGCGCAGGTCTGCATCTACCCCCAGCCTCTGGTCCGATCTGCAGCTAACCGAACTACAGGATGGAGAGTATAAACTTTGTACATGATGTCAACATGTTTCGCAAGACGATGAAGTCGGTCTACTCGGCCTCGGCAGACTTACGGGCACTGAACTCAGAGATTGACGAACCTGGGCTTGGGAACTCCCGCGTTCAGGTTTTGCCTGTCAACTGGCGCCATCTTCTCGACTTTCCAAAGCGCAAGCCGAAACGAGGGGAGCGGGATCTCGGGGAATTACACGATGAAGAAGATGACTGTGAGTGCATTGCGAATCTGCTGCACGCCTCGCATAGCAGCTAATATGTTCACAGATCCTTCTTTGGAAGACATCACGATTGAAGGAGTTGCCTTTGCAAGATCACTCATATCGGACCTCGCCCTGGACGTGCTCCTCTACCAGAGTGCTTACCGGGAGCAGATTGCCGAGATCGTGTTACGAGAGTCAAACCGTATCTACAAGATCTTCAAAGAGCGCAACCCCGAGTTCAACGGGAAAGTCCACATCGTGGGCCACTCTCTGGGTTCTGCAATCATGTTCGACATCCTTTGTCGGCAGAAGGAGAAGGTTCCGGTCACGGAATCGCCAAGGAACCCTCTTCGGATCTGGCCTGCTTCTCCAGATCGGCATGAAGCAAACGAGCAAAAAGAGCTGGCTTTTGAGTTTGAAGTAGATGACTTCTACTGCCTCGGCTCTCCCATCGGGCTATTCCAGATGCTCAAAGGCCGCACCATCTCCGCCCGGGACCTGCCAAATGCACTCCCATCGGAGAGCCCGCTCAACCCAGATTACATGGATGACCCCTTCCTAGACCTCCCTCCCCAAGCTTACGCTAACCAACGCCTCTCCCCCATCACCGGTCTACCCTTCAACGTCTCATCTCCCAAAGTCGGCCAACTCTTCAATATTTTCCATCCTTCTGACCCCATATCGTACCGCCTCGAACCCCTCATCTCTCCCATCATGACGACTCTTAAACCCCAGACCCTACCGTACACAAAGAAGTGGATCTTTGGGTCCGTCGCACCACAGGGCCTCACCGGCATCGGCGCCAAAGTAGGCCAGAGTGTTTCCGGCCTTTGGAGCAGTCTCAGTGCGGGCATTGCCAGTAACCTGCTCAACCGCAGCCTCGGGCTCACCAACGAGGACGTGGCCAGGATTACGGCGTCTCAGCAACAGCAACAACAACAACAGCAACAGCAATCACAGCAGCAAAACCCCCCAAGCCCTGGCGCAGGGACCAACGTCTCCGCAGGGGTGATTGCAGACACCAACGCCCTCTCCGAAGCAGAACGCAGCAAAAAGACGGCAGAGCGTATGCGCAAGCTAGCCAGCGGCGCCGCGAACGGTGCTGGTGCCGGGACGCTGATTGATGAGTTGGAGACGCTATTCAGTACATTCCAGAAGAACCGGGCTGATATGGCGAGCAACAATGATGGTGGTAAAGAGTCAGACAAGGGCGCTACTGTGGCGGATTCCGTAACGCTCAACCGGGAGAAGTGGGCGGAGGAGGAGCGTAAGGCGCAGAGGTTGAAGAGGGAAGAGATGAAGATCAGGGCGTTGAACAGGAACGGAAGGGTGGATTATTGTATCCAGGAGTAAGTCCTTGCTTTCATGCCTGCCCACTTTGAGTCTGTGATGGTTGGCTAACCGGCAGTAGGAGTGTGCTCGACTTCAACCCAATCAACACGATCGCTTCGCACATGAGCTACTGGGCGGACGAGGATGTCAGTCATTTCATGCTGTCGCAGATTTTGGCAAGCAAGGCGCAGAACCGGCGGGTTTAATTTCCCGGTGTTTGGGTAAGATAGATGGTTTAGACTGGGCGGGTCTCGAGCTGTCATGGCGTTGTCGGACGACGAAGCGCCAGGCGACGAGGCTTACAATGATGGTTTAGAGAGCGTTAGATACCAACCCACATGGGTGTTGCTTCTTTGTTTAGTTGTCGTATCTCGAATTTGCGTCACGCGGCCGTCAACATATCAGGCGTTGAGTCTCGATCGTGACTTTGTCAAAGGCGATATTAACCAATGGCTCGTTGGCATCCGAGCCAATCCCTTTCTTTTCCCTCCGTACGCCAACAATGCTACCCCTTCACTCTCAGTTAAACAACCCCCCCTCAACCAACCTCGCCCACGGCTGCCCCAGCTCCAAACACACATCCCCCGCCGTCCGCCCCGCCTCATCCCTCACAAACCTCACATCCTCCCCCTCCCCGCCCCCAGCCCCATCCACCCGCCTCGGCAACCCCATTGCCAGCGCAACCTGCACCACCGCATCCGGGAAATCCTCCCGCCTCGCCCCGCTCCCCAACCACAACAGCAACCACACCACCCTCCTGCCGCGCCTCCAGCGCCACGTGCAGCGCGCTCCGCCCGCCGTTGAGCGGGTCCCGCCAGGTGAGCAGCTGTGACGAGGTCAGCTTCGCTACCTCATTCTCTTCCTCCTCCTCCTCGTCCTCTGAGTCGGGCGAGTCGGCGTCCGTCAGCAGCTCCACCATCCCCTGCATGTCGCCTTCTGATGCCAGCGTGTGCAGCGCCCGGGCGGGGCGGGCCTCCGGGTGGGCGGTGAGGAAGGATTCTTCGGCGAGGAAGGGGTAGATGTCCAGTGAGGGCTGGACGCCGCCTTCGTTGGTGTAGTGGGTGAGGATGATTGGGTTGGTGGTGGGTGTGGGTGGTGCTGGTGCTGAGGAGGAGGAGGAGGAGGAGGATCCCCCGGCCGCTGCCGAGGGGGTGTTGGAGGGGAGCGGGCGGTTGCAAGATGGGCAGGCGAGGGTGCTGGTTATTGTGGAGGAGTGGAGGAGCAGGCATTGCCAGTGGAAGTGGCAGGCGCAGGGCAGGAGGACGTCGTCGGGGACGGTCTGCTCGCCGTCCTCGGCGCCGGAGTCTTCCGGGTCGAGGGTTAGGGTGAGAGGGTCGTGGCAAGATTTGCAGGTTTCCGTCATGTTGGGCGTAAGTGAAATCTGATAACCGGGCGAGATGTGACAGTGGGAGTATCCAGTCCTCCAAGCTCTTGTCTGTCGAGAATGTCAGTCGCTGCCTGGAAATATGGTGAAAGGCAACGCGGCCTTTAGACCTCGTGGGACTTACGTACGGCTAGTGACTATTGAATATCCTAGGTAGGGAACTTTATTTCACTCAATTAGGCAATAAACTTTCTCCCAGGTTATGAAGCTATCCACACAATGTCAACCCAAAGGAAAAGGAAATAAATTTCAGTTCCGGATGTTAGCAGTGTACCTTGCTCCACCGGGTGGATTGCGATGGAAACCCACTGAGTTGATGCCAAGAAAGGGTTGCCAATTAACAATGACTCTTGTTGAAGAACGGGGGATGCCTGAAGCTTGATTGGGCGGTTACGCAATCCTGCTGGGGCTTGGTTTGACACCTGGTCGGATTACATCAGTCCCCTGGGGAGGGCGCCCCTCTACCCCCGCCAACCCAACTCGGATGAGCAAGCTGCGGCAGCCTCCTAAAGAGACAAAAGGACAGGATTCCGACTGCCATTCCCCGCTGACTCCCTTTTTGTTTGCTTCGCCTTGCGCACCAGATCTATCTACAACGAACCATCCCCCATTGCCTAGTTGCGCCGGGGGCTATCATTGCCGAGCACCGTCAGACGATCTGCACAACAGCTTTGCGAAATCGCGCCCGTCATGAACGTCCTCAAGCTCCAGAGGTAAGTAAGCCTTGCGCAGCTCGACTGCAATTCATATGGCGCGACTTTTCTACCATACCCGGCTCTAACATCCCTCGCCAGGAAATTTCCTCAATTCCAACAGAACGACATCTTTAGCCTCGCCGACGCCTTCCGCAAGCTCGATGTTGACGACAAGGGGTACATTGACGAGGCTACTGCTATCAAAGCCACGCAAACAAGCGAGCGTCAGCCTTATGATGTAGTCCGTCAGGCACTGAAGGATGTTGAACTTGATTCTTCCAGGCGAGTCGAGCTGGAAGACTACGTCGGGGTACGTCCAGATTCTCCCGATCCCCAAGCTCCACAAGCTGCTGCTAGGTTGAACACGTCTCTACAAAGTCCGAATGGCTGACTTGTCTTTCAGCTTGTTGCAAAGCTTCGCGACTCTCCGGCGGGATCTCGGGGAGTTTCGGCCGCTGCCGCCGCCTCACCAGCCGCCGTCATCTCCCAGCGAACCGGTGGTGGCCACTCTTCCAAAGGCAGCATCGGCGGTAGCGGCAAGATCTTTGTGCAAGGGTCGAACTCTAACATCACTCACACCATCAACGAAGATGAGCGCACCGAATTCACCCGCCACATCAATGCCGTCCTGGCCGGCGACCCCGACATTGGCGCCCGGTTGCCGTTCCCCACAGACACATTCGAGATGTTCGACGAATGCAAGGATGGTCTAGTGCTCGCCAAGCTCATCAACGACAGCGTCCCCGACACGATCGATGAGCGTGTGCTCAACATCCCCGGGAGGAAGATCAAGTCGCTCAATGCTTTCCACATGAGCGAAAACAACAACATCGTCATCGAGTCGGCGAAGGGTATCGGCTGTTCGGTGGTCAATATTGGCAGTGGGGATATCATCGAGGTCCGGGAGCATCTTATTCTTGGACTGATCTGGCAGGTCATCCGCCGCGGTCTCTTGGGCAAGATCGACATCAAGCTGCATCCCGAACTATACCGGCTGCTCGAGGAGGATGAGACCCTGGAGCAGTTCCTGCGCCTTCCCCCAGAGCAGATCCTCCTCCGGTGGTTCAACTACCACCTCAAGGCCGCCAACTGGCCCAGGAGGGTACAGAACTTCTCGACCGACGTGAAGGACGCCGAAAACTACACTGTCTTGTTGGCACAGATCGGACATGAATATGGTTGCACTCGGGGCCCTCTACAGACCCGGGACCTGCACCAGCGGGCGGAAGAGGTCCTTCAGAATGCTGACAGTCTGGGCTGCCGGAAGTTTTTGACTCCCTCCTCGCTCGTGGCCGGTAACCCCAAGCTCAACCTCGCGTTCGTCGCCAACCTCTTCAACACACACCCCGCCCTCGACCCCATCACCGAGGAGGACAAGATTGAGGTGGAAGACTTTGACGCGGAAGGAGAGCGCGAGGCCCGCGTGTTCACGCTGTGGCTCAACAGCTTGGATGTGCAGCCAGCCGTCCAGTCCTTCTTCGACGACCTTTGCGACGGCACCATCCTAATGCAAGCGTACGACAAGGTTATCAAGGGCTCGGTCAACTGGCGGGGCGTCAACAAACGACCGGCGAACGGCGGTGAAATGTCACGGTTCAAGGCGGTCGAGAACACAAACTACGCTATTGAGCTCGGCAAGCAGAACGGCTTCTCGCTGGTTGGCATCCAGGGCGCCGACATCACAGACGGGCAGCGCAAGCTCACACTGGGACTGGTCTGGCAACTAATGCGCAAGGACATCACCCTAACGCTCAAGGGCCTAGCGCAGCGCCTCGGCAAGCGCGAGATCACCGACGCCGAGATGGTCCGCTGGGCCAACGAAATGAGCCGCAAGGGCGGTCGCAACTCGAGCATCCGCTCTTTCAAGGACCCGGCTATCGGCACGGGCATCTTCTTGTTGGATGTGCTCAGCGGTATGAAGAGCAGCTATGTCGACTACGACCTGGTGACGGACGGCCGCACCGACGAAGACGCCTATTTGAATGCTAAGCTTAGCATCAGCATTGCGAGAAAGATGGGGGCGACCATCTGGCTCGTGCCCGAGGATATCTGCCAAGTCCGCGCCCGCCTGGTGACGACGTTTATTGGTGAGTTTGACCCATGTCTATGAGGATTGAGGATGAGAGGCTGACAATTTCACAGGATCGTTGATGGCGACGCATGAGAAGATGCAGTAGGTGGTGTAACAACGTTTCCATGGTAGACGGGGGCGGCAGGTTGGTTCCAGGAAAAGTTGAGTGCGCAACGGGGCCCATGATTCTTTCTATCCGTCTATGGGTGTGTTCCAGCAGGTTGATTTCCTTGTGCAGTCGAAGCCTTGAGGCAGTGACGCCCCAATTCAAGATTTACTTTGTATTTGAACCGGTCGTTTCAACAAGCGGACGGACTTGTTGTGTTCATTTATGTGTTTGCTTTGCGAGTTAACCTTCCTGGTCACTTCTCATTTGCCTTCCATTCTCTCTGTAAAAAAATTACATATCCCGCTAAAGACGGTTGGACGGTTACTATTTTGAGAAAACGAATGCTTTTCGACGGTTCACTGCCCCAGGTCTGAGTCGTCTGACATGTTGCCCCCTTAAGGATTCTTCAGCCCTGTACTATGGCCCTCAGGGTTCACAGTGGACCCCTGAAAAAGGCGGTAATTGGCGGCAGTATGGATGTTCCCTGACAACCCCGCCACCCTCCGCCGCCGAGAGTTGGTTGCCCCACCAAATGTTTTGAGTCAACGGTTTGGGGCCACCTTTTTTAACCGGATGAGTCTGACTTGGAAGAGAATTGTGCTCTGACAATCACTTTTTACACTCTTTGCAAAAAAGGCAGGACACAATGGCGGCCGCGGACTCAGACAAGCGATTTGCTCTCATCAAGGAGAACCTCGCCGAGGTGTTGAACGAGGAGATCATCAAGAAGATCCTCGATGAGGGGCAACATCCCAAAATCTACTGGGGTATGTGACAGGTGTTGGTGGTAGCCCGGTCTCCTCCTTACTGGCGATATTAACAGTCCGCGTTCAGGAACCGCAACAACAGGCCGCCCACACTGTGGCTACTTCGTTCCCGCCATCAAGATCGCCCAGTTCCTCGCCGCCGGCTGCGATGTGACCATCCTCCTCGCCGACATCCACGGCTTCCTCGACAACCTCAAGGCGCCCCTCGAGCTGGTCATGCATCGCGCCGAGTTCTACCGCCACGTCATTATCACCACCCTCCAGGCCATCGGCGTGTCGACCGAGAAGCTGCGGGTCGTGCTCGGCAGCTCGTACCAGAAGAGCCCGGAGTATGTCATGGACGTCTACAAGATGGCCTCGCTCATCTCGGAGCACGATGCGAAAAAGGCCGGCGCCGAGGTCGTCAAACAGACGGATAACGCGCCCATGAGCGGCCTGCTGTACCCCATCCTGCAGGTGCTGGACGAGCAGTACCTGGACTGTGATGCGCAGTTTGGTGGTATGGACCAGCGGAAGCTGTTCACGGCGGCGAAGGAATGGTTGCCGAAGTTGGGCTACCGCGAGCGTGCCCACTTGCTAAACCCCATGGTTCCTGGGTTGCATGGCGGCAAGATGAGCTCCAGTGACCCGGATAGCAAGATTGATTTGCTCGATACGCCGGAAACGGTGGCTAAGAAGATCAAGAAGGCGCATGCCGCGCCGCAGGTTGTCGAGGAGAACGGGCTAATCTCTTTTATTGAGTTCGTTTTGCTACCTGCGGCGCGCCTCCGCGGGAATGGGGAGTTCCGTGTTGAGCGTGAGCGGGATGGGTTGGAGCCGCTCGTCTACACTGAGGCGGAGAAGATTCGTGAGGATTACAAGAACGATGTGGTGAGTTTCTCGTTGGTCGTGGACATGCGCATGCAGGAACTAACCCAGCTGCAGTTGACACCACAACTCCTCAAACCCGCTGTCGCGAAGGAGCTCAGTGCGCTCCTAGCTCCCATCCAAGCGGCATTCCAGGCCTCTAAGGAGTGGCAAGAGATCGCCGAGAAGGCCTACCCACCACCCCCGAAGAAGGAGAAGAAGGTCAAGAACAAGGGGACACGCTACCCTGGGGGTGCTAATGAGCCGGCTGAAGGAAAAGACAAGGAACTGCCCGTCAGGCCAAATGAGCAGACCCCTAACTGATTTGCTAAATGGTATGTAATGATACCCGGGCTGCTATGTCTCGGAAGATGGAACCTCCTGGGACATATGTGTGACGATGGTCCGAGAGAGGCGCAACGGATGACTGTGTATGGACTTTTGGCCCACCTTTTAAAGTCAGGACATGGAGGTGGGCTTCACTAGGCTTCGGCATACTGTGTTTATTTCGATATTTGCCATAGAGCGTTGTCAGTTAGCCGTGGTGTTGTTCTAACGGGGCGTTGAAAGACTTGAAGTTGGCGAGTTGAGTTGCATCGAAGAACCCACAATGCATATGCCTACCTGACCTTTCGTGACGTCAGGGGCAACACTCCCCATGCTCAACCCCAACCCTTTGGGTTCTTTTGGAGAAAGCCCCAACTTCAGTCGGAGTTTCGACTTCTCGATTCTCCGATCCCGACTCATTGCTTCAGTCAGCCCCGCTTACTTATAGGTTGCCACATAAATCGGTCTTCGGGTTCTACACATGTTCCGTATCTCCAGGGGATCAACAAGCCAGACATCCGCCACCCTTTGCTGTCGCTCTTGTCTTTCGTAATGATGGAGTGTTCTGATCCGTTGAATCCGGCAGTGCAAGGGATTGATATTGTGGTTGGCTCATCGATGTAACATGAACCAATGTCAGACGGTAAAAATGTCTTTGGGGCTCACTCCTCTTGTGAACCAGCTCCTCTTGAGCGTTCGTCAGATTAACACCACCAACGAAACAATTACATCAATTTGCGCCGTTTAGACGCCCAATACTTGCGCCAAATTGTGTCAGCGACGCATTGATGGTTGTACCTAATTGTTCGTCGGATCTATTCGCCGCTCTTCCGCCGTTCACCCACCATGGGCCGGACAGGGGAACAGCGCGCTAACGGCGCCGGCTCCGAGGCCGGGACCGGGGCCGGGACCAGATCCGGATCCACCAACGGCATGGATGCCGGCACGGCTCAGGCGCACGGCAATGGATTTTCGTCTTCATCAAACAGTACCCTGCCTGTGTTACGAAACATCTCACGGAAGGTGGAGGACCCAGAAGAGCTGGGTCGGAATTCCGAAGCCGCGAGCCACAATGGACACCACGACTCATCGGGCAGCTCACCGAATGGTGTCACGGCGAGAAGACGGAAGACACCAGACCTTCACCCCGTAGAAGACACAACAGCAACAACACCACCACCATCCACATCCCTCACTTCCTCCGATACCACTCAAACCCCCCACCACCGCAAGCCCGCCAACAACCACCACCACCACCACCACCACCACAGCAGCAGCAGCAGCAGCCACAGCAGCAAAAAAAAATTCACCACCCCGGTCTTCACGCACGCCTTCTCAACCTTCGACCGGCAGAACCCACACGCCGCCAACTCCCCCTTCCACGGCTTCTTCACCTTATTCTGGATGGCCGTGTTCCTGTTCGTCGTCAAGATCGCCGCCGACAACTGGCGCCGCCACGGCAGCATCCTGGGCACCAACGAGATTATGCGGGGCATGTTTGGGTGCAAGACCGAGGTGCTGGTGTTGTTGGTGGCGGATGGGGTGATGTGCGGGATTACGGGGGTCGGGTGGGTGGTGCAAGGGTTGGTGGTGAGGAGGGGGTGGGTGGATTGGGATGGGGGCGGTTGGGTGCTGCAGAATGTGAGCTTCCTTTTTTTTTTTTTTCTCTTCCTCCTGTTTTTGGTTCCCCGTATTCTTGGTCTTGGGGGCCTGTTGTTGGCGGCATGGTGAGCGGTTGATAAACGGTGCTAATGAAAGTGGGTGTAGATTTGGCAGACTGCCTTCATCGGCGGCGTAGTTGGTTTCACGAGGTTGAGGGACTGGCCGTGGACGCATACGGTGTTTTTTGTCCTCCATGGCCTGGTCATGCTCATGAAGCAGCACTCGTATGCGTTTTATAACGGGCATCTGAGCTCCGTGTACAAACAGCGCCAGCTGTTGCTGCGTAAACTCAAGGAGTTGGAACGGATCTCGCCCGTCACTTCCCCGTCAGCGACTGGGCCACACGCGGCGGATATCGACACGGCGCATCTCGCCAAGGCTCCGTCTGCGAGAGAGAGGCGGCAGTCCCTACCGCATGAGAATATTTTGGATGTCGGGAGGATTGTTGCGGCCATTGACTCGCGCGAGCCGCTCGACGGAGAACAGGTGCACGTCTTTGAGCGGGTGCTGAAGTGGGAGGTGGATGCGCTGTCGGACGAGCTCAGGGGCAAGTCGACAAAGCCGGGCCGTGAGTACCCCAACAACCTGACTCTGTGCAACCACTACGAGTACATTGTCCTGCCGACGGTGGTTTACGAGCTCGAGTACCCGCGCTCCAACTCTATCAACTGGTACTACGCCGCCGAAAAGGCCGCGGCCTGCTTCGGCATCATCTTTGTGATGATCATGATCTCACAGGCCTTCATTTACCCCGTCGTCATGACCACGGTGCGCATGAAGGAGGAGGGTGTTCCGTTGGCCGGCCGGTTCCGCGAGTTCCCATGGATGCTGCTGGACCTGGTCTTCCCATTCTTGATGGAGTACTTGCTGACGTGGTACCTCATCTGGGAGACCATCCTCAACTTCCTGGCGGAGCTGACCTACTTTGCGGACCGTAGCTTCTACGACGCGTGGTGGAATTGTGTCTCGTGGGACCAATTCGCGCGGGACTGGAACCGCCCCGTGCACAACTTCCTGCTGCGGCATGTCTATCACAGTTCCATCTCGGCCATGAAAGTCGACAAACATACGGCCACCCTTATCACCTTTTTCTTGTCCGCATGTGTCCACGAACTGGTTATGTGGTGTATCTTCAAGAAGCTGAGGGGTTACTTGCTAATTTTGCAGATGTGCCAGCTACCGGTGAGTTTCCTGCAGAGAGGATTCTGGTGTTGCCATTGTTGATGAGGTGCTAACTCGGTGTAAAACAGTTGGTGAGGCTCAGCCGGACGAAATGGCTCCGGAACCGGGCAACACTCGGAAATGTCATCTTCTGGTTGGGTATTTTCACGGGACCCAGTGTCCTTTGTAGCCTGTACTTGATCTTGTGATTGTGAATTTGGAATTTGGAAACGATGCAAAACTAGACAATATCAACATAAAATTAGCATAATAGCCCATGATATACGTTCAGGCGGGTAGGGTGCCAAGAATTGGAAATTTTGACTTCCATGCGGTTCCAAATGCGAACTCAAACCCCAAAGCGTTCAAGGGTCGTTCTTTGGTTCAAGGACTCGGGCAACTTGCTGCAGTTATCCTGCACGAGAGAGGTGACTCGGCTGCATTTCTTGGCATGACACGCGCTGCCTTTCGGGAACCCAATGGTCGCGCTGACATAAAGGTGGATCCCCTAGCCTAGGCTTCTTTTGGGACCTGCCATTCCACTTTCTCCGAACATTCCACCTCTCACCTCCATCAACCTCTTCGGAATCCATCAAACCATCATCGAGTGGTGGCTCTTCTTGGTTGTTTTTTTGCCTGCCAAGCACTGCCATTGTTCAATCTGGTGGCAAACACGCCCTGTTCTCGGGGAAACTGCACAGAGTTCAAGGAGCCTAATTCCACCGTCGCGCTCACTTGATTCGTTTTTCTTCAGACAACCTCTACCACTTTTCCCATCAATCATCAACCCGTCATGTCTCGCAACGGAACCACCCTTTACGTGTCCGGCTTCAGCCACGGCACTCGCGCGCGCGACCTTGCGTACGAATTCGAGCGGTACGTTTAACACCACACGGCGATGGCTCGATCAACCAACATCGAGCTCGGTCCTCGATTACCTTCCTCTTGCCGTCCTCCCCCTCCTACGTCTCCCCTCCTCGTCGTCGCGCTCCCTCGCCCTCCTCCCTTCCATACATCCTCGCCGCCGTCGCTCTCACTACTCCGCGCCCGGTGATTCGCTCGAGGCTCCGGATCTCGTGCCCTCGCCCCCCTTCCTCCCTTCGATCGAGCGGCCGGCGAAGACATAAACAAAATCCATTTGTTGCATCGGGCGAGCAACCTGCCAAGAGCAGCATATATTTTGGAGTTTGACCGCGCGCGGCTAGCAAAATAAACCTCCTCCTGAGCATCCTGTGTTATTTGTCAAGGTGCTGACAAGCTGGATTGATTTAGCTACGGCCGTCTGGTCCGTTGTGACATCCCGGCTCCGCGGTCCGCTAGCAGCAGGCTGTGAGTTGTGCCCGTTATTTGATTTTGCGATAACAACAGCACCCCTAACTATCGTTCCCAGGTTTGCTTTCGTGGAGTACGAGGATCGCCGCGATGCGGATGACGCGTATCATGATATGCACAACAAGCGCATCGGTCGCGACGATGTGCTGAAGATCGAGGTATGCCTTGGACGTCACCGCCTATTCAACCAAATCAGTGTATTGATTTCGCTTTAGTGGGCTCGTACCCCGCCTTCCGCTTCGTGGCGGTTCGACCGTAGCGAACGGGAGCGTGGACCGCGCCGCTCTTCTCCACGCCGTCGTTCGCCGAGCCCGCGTCGTCGCGACTACTCGCCCAGGAAGGACGATCGCCGTGACCGCGACCGGGACCGTGACTACGACCGTGATCGCCGCGACACCCGCGACCGCTCGCGCAGCCCTGATCGGTACGTGTCGTTCTAGCCCATACCACGACCACTAACATGCTCATGCCGGCCCAGCGATCGGGACCGTGACACCAAGGACGACCGTGACCGTGACGAGCGCGACCGTCGCGAGAACGGCGCGAATGGGGACGACAGGAAGCGTATGTTTTCTCTAGTTATCCGCACAAATAAGGCAGGCGATATCTGACAAAAAAAAATGCAGCCATCGACAGCCCCGAACGGCCGGCCCACGACGACCTCGATGTCGCCGAATGAACGCATTTTGCTCGGGAAACCCCTTCTTAATCGCGATTCCTTCAGGGTTCTGGTTGTAAGACTGTTACTGATGCACTTTCGGCGTTCTCTTCCCTCCTGTGGTGGATTACTGATGTTGGACGTCTCTTGGGCGTTTCAACCTTCTTCAAGCCCGTTACCCCTGTTCCCACTTTGCGTCGGCCAAAGAGCGATCCCGATTGGACGTTTCCAATACATTCCAATTCCGAAAATATAGCAGGGACATCCGCGACGACGATTTCTGGAGACAGTGGGACGTAGACTTACGCATGCGATCGTTCTTCTCCTTACGTTCTGGTGGAGTCGGTGGGAAGCTAAAATAGACACAGTCATGAGTAGGTAGCAATCGCAGGTTGGTTTCTCAACACTGTCCTCGTGATAATACCGGCCATGCATTCAGGTCTCGTGAGCATTCGATGATTTCGAGTTGCTCAAGGCTAGGCGCTTGGCATGACAACATTGACTCGGCGACACCGAGCCTATCCTGGAATCGTGCGAGACAGTCCGGTCGCTTTAAGGATTACCGACGGCAGCTCGAATCTCATGGTCTCTCAAACGAGTTGTGTGTTGCTCTCTCATGTTCGATGGCTCCCAAGTTTCGAAAAGGATCCCCCGCTCTGCTCGGGGCAGCTCGGGTGGTGATGTTGTGATGGAGAGTTGCTCCGCAAAACACAGGTACCGACCGACCGAGGCGGGACTAATTAATTATGTCGGCTATTGGCGGCAATACGTCGAGTCTCGACGAGCAACGATTTTACTCGTTGAGTCCCGGCAGCATTGCAGCCCTTGATGCATGCTACCGACAAGCTCGCCTCACATGTACAAGCGGATAAGGGGGGCTTACGGGCTGCCAGGTACCCGTGATACTTGTCAGAATACGACTCGCTGCCTCACAGGGCATAGTGTTTCGCTGACCTGGCGGAGCGTCAGTCGCTGCAACTAACTTCTTTAGCCCACCTGCCTCCCTGGCCTAGTGTAGTTGGATCGACAGCAAGACATCGGTCGGTACCTTGCACTGGACCTTATTCCAAAAGCGCAAGTCAGGAGCTGCCAAGCAGACGATATCAAAACCACCTGAACAAAGGAGGCTTGCCTGGTCAAGCCAATTGCCTCATTGTCTTCGTCGACAAGTGTCCCGAATTTGGTTAACGGCTTCTTTGATGCCTAAGGGGCAAGTCATCGAGCGCGGCCATTTTTAGTTACAGCAGAGCTCAGCGCTGAGCCGTGAGGTGGCTTGGCGCCTTTGCCTTGTTTGAGTTTTCGTCATCTGGGCTCAGTGCTGTGCCGGCCCACAGCGACCAATCTCCACTGACCACACGGTCCTCTTCAAAAGCTCAGTCAGAGCATCCTCCTTAGCAAATCTCCAAACCGAAATTGCCTTGCGTTCTCCTGTCGCCGTCTCCGTGACAGCCCTTTCCGAAGGACTCCTTGAAACCCACAGATACAGAACCTCGACAGCTTACCACTCCCCGAAAACGAGCACAGCGCCACCTATGCGACTCGAGGAACCGAAACCGGCTCGTTCTCCCGACATGTCAGCCTTGCGACCATAACCTTAAATCTGAACCCCCTCGACGTCTCGCCATCCTACTTCCCCAGACCGACGGCCAGCCGTTTTCTTGCTGACGGCCACGAACCTTTGGAGATCAGCGCCAACCGGCCTGCTGTTGAACGCCAAGTTTCATATTCAGTTTCTGTTGCTCAATCCCTCATAATGTCAGCCGTACGTATCCCTTGTCAGCATCCGCGGGGTTGTCTTCCGTCCGGCACTCCACCCACCACATTTCTAGTAGAACACTTCAAGAGCAGCTTCTGTGAGAGATGCCTCATATACTAACGCCATGGTTCCTCCACAGGCCCAGTCTACACAGTCCAAGCCCGGGCCCGAGCCCGAGCTCTCGACCTCGACCTCACCCCCCTCCCCACCACCCGCCGAGAAGCTGACCGCCATGGACCAATTCCTCGCCACCATCTCCCAGCCCGTTGTGGCAGCCTTCTGCGCCGGTGGCGTCGCGGGCGCGGTGTCGCGTACCGTGGTGTCGCCGCTCGAGCGCCTCAAGATCTTGTTTCAGATCCAGAGCGCGGGGCGCGACGCCTACAAGCTCAGCGTGGGCAAAGGGCTGGCCAAGATGTGGAAGGAGGAGGGCTGGCGCGGGTTCATGCGCGGGAATGGAACGAATTGCATCCGGATTGTGCCGTACTCGGCCGTCCAGTTTGGGAGTTACAATTTCTATAAAAGGGTGCGTAACCAACCCTCTGACCCTCAGGAATGTATGTACGTTTGGTTGTGGGGAGCCAGCTGACTCTCCTGCCGTAGCAGTTTTTTGAGCGCCACCCCGGGGACAGCCTCACGCCGGTAGCGCGCCTGTTCTGCGGCGGGATCGCCGGCATCACGTCCGTCACCTTCACGTACCCGCTCGACATCGTGCGCACGCGCCTCTCGATCCAGTCGGCGTCCTTTGCGGAACTCGGCGCGAAGCCGACCAAGCTCCCGGGCATGTGGCAGACCATGGGCACCATGTACAGGACAGAGGGGGGTATCAAGGCGCTGTATCGGGGCATCATTCCGACGGTGACGGGCGTTGCGCCATACGTACGTGGACATATCTCGGAGGGGCCTTCCGGGCGGGGGAGTCTTGGCTAACCAGCAGCACAGGTTGGCTTGAACTTTATGACGTACGAGTTTGTCAGGCAATACCTGACATTGGAGGGCGATCAGAATCCCAGCGCCGTCCGGAAACTAGCCGCGGGTGCCATCTCCGGCGCTGTGGCGCAAACATGCACATACCCATTGTGAGTTTGACCCCGGCGGACTTGAAATCTGGGGGTTGGGGTACTGACTGAAACAGTGACGTCCTCCGGCGGCGATTCCAAATCAACACCATGTCCGGCATGGGGTATCAGTACAAATCCCTAACCGATGCTGTCCGTGTCATCGTCACCCAAGAAGGCATCAAGGGGCTCTACAAGGGTATCATCCCGAACCTGCTCAAGGTGGCGCCGAGTATGGCGTCCAGCTGGCTGAGCTTTGAGCTCTGCCGCGATTTCCTCGTGAGCCTGAAGCCCGAAGAGGAGCCGCTTTTGCAGTGATCCTTCGCCGATATGTGCGTTCATCCATCACGGTTCAACGACTTCATCACTGGCCCAATTCGCAGCCGAAATCGCGAAGAGTTTGTCGATCAAGGCAACTTTTTCCGTTCCTCTAGATGCGCCACTAATAACCCTAGTTGTACATACACACCAAACATCACTTCCCTTGCTCTAGCTCTTGGCTTCCTAGACTTGTGGACAACAGCCGGGATCAATTCAACCAGGATTCCCACTCGACCGCTTACATAAAAGGCGGCAGCGAGAAGGTGTAGCCGGGGTTCTTGCCCCGGAAGATGCTCAGGAGAAGGCTATACACGACGAAGAGGACACCGAACCAGGCGATAAAGGCAATGCCCTGGTTCCTGGGGTCGGTCATCCGAGGCACTTTAATGGCCAGGGAAATGCTGGAAAGAGCAAGGATACCATCTGTTATTTGGGTTGGCGGCGTTAGATAGGCATACAGACGGGGATAAGGAGGCTGGACGGGCGGGGGTAACAAAAAAAAGGATAGACTTTGTTTGTAAAGCACTTACACATGGCAGCCACAATCTGGGTCTCGAGGCCATACTGGTTCTGAAAGCCGCTCGCGAAATAGCTAATACCGCCGCGGCCGTCACCGGCGACGTACGGAACGTTCCTGATCTGGTTGAACATGTGGCCGCTCGTGAACAGAAGGATGCAGATCAGCGTAATGGCGGCCCAGACGGTGCGGCTCTGGATAACCGGGAGCACGTAGGGCCAGGCGACGTAGGAGAAGGTCAAGGCGCCCGAGAGAATCACAAAGGTCGAGATCCAGCGCATCCAGTTGATGGGCCGCTTGATGGGCGGGTGAGGGCGGTCCGGCAGGTACCGCGCAACCCAGCTGTGCACAACCTCGGCCGCTTGAGCTCTGATAAAGGGGGACCCCATGGTTAGCATCTCTCCTCTTCGCAAAACGTCCATTCTCTTGAGCGACTTACCCGCCTGTGAAGTCATATCGAATCGGTTCCGACGAGGCAGTAGCGTGGGGGCCGGTCGTGGGCGGGAAAAAGAACAGCACCGGTGCCGTTTGGAGACCAAGCTATCATGCCAACCGTCTGTCAGTCAACCAACTCACACCACGCCCCCCCAAGGAAAGAACCCATCTCTCTCTCTCTCTCTCCGGGGCAACCTACACTCATAAAGATATCCCTTCCATCCCCAAAATCCAGCGTGCCAAACACCACACGCGACTCGCCCTTCCGGTCGCCGCCCGTCCAGCTGCGCGCCAGCAGCTCCCACTCGGGCTGGAACTCGCGGCACAGCTGGCAGCCGTAGCGCGAGTCCATCGCCGTCAGCAGCACCGCCACGCTGTAGTCGCGCGGCGTCGCCGTCAGTTCCCGGTAGGAAGCATCGCTGAGCTTCACGGGGCTCGACGAGATCGCTTTGCTGTGGTAGAGCTGGAAGCGCTCTTCCGAGGTCTTCTTGCTGGTGGCGGCGAGGGTGGTGCTTGCCGCGCTGAGGAGCGCGGCTGTCAAGAGGTTGAGCAGCCTCATGGTGGGTGGGCGTGGTCCGGCGGCGGCCTGGTGTATGTATGTAGTCTGGGGGTGTTGTTGGATCAAAGTTGTCGCCGTGGGGAGGCCAATTGCTCCTGGACGGGTCACCAATTGGGTGGTGATGGTGGTCGAGTTCGTCGTGGAAGACGGCCGCTGCTGCTGGGTTTCGGGGGGGCCTTGGCGGGCGATTGGGATAGAGCTTCTGCTTCTGGCAAGTGTGTCCTTAAGGAACGTCAGCCAGCTAAACGGCCATGGAGCTCCAATGCTACCTGGTATGTGCAGCTGGCGATACCCCTGCAGCTTGGTATTGCCGGTCCGACAAAGATGCCAGGATGGCACGGTGGGGGCCGGTGTTATGCGCTAAGCTGCGTTGGGAAGACTGTTTACTTCAAACTGTGGGCAGCTTCTTGATTGCATTCCTCAACCATTGCATCATCTATATCTCACCATCTATCGTCCATCGCCTAAGCCCTTGATTCCTTGTTGCACCATTTTCGACTTGGTTGCCACTCCATTATCAACGAATTTTGACCCTGTTTGATCTTGTTCACACCACTGTTTACATCCTTATGCCGCCAAAAAACGCGTCGCAATGTGTAAACATGGACTCTGAAGAGGTGCGCATCGTCCCTACTACGCGTCAGGTGCTGTTCTAACATGCTCAATCAATGTCAGAGAACCGAAACGATGCACAATCTCGACTTGAAGTACCAACAGGCCATCCACGAGTGCGATCTCGTGGTCAAGACCGAAGAAGCAAGGCGGTTAAAGGTGCGCAGCATGGTGCTCCGCGACGAGACCTCGGGAGTCAAGGACCAGCTTGCACAAAGGGACCTGCGTGTCAAGGAGCTTGTGGAGCAAATTGAGGATGTCCGCAGTCAGTTGGACAGCGCGCAGGAGAAGTCCCGCAGGCAGGATAACCTCATGCAGTCCCAAGCTCGCGAGATTACCAACCTGAAGGTGAATTTGACCGCTCGCCCGGCTTTCGGGCTTAGTTCTAATTTGTGTCGCAACAGGAGGAACTCTCTGCTTTTAACGCTGTATCGCAAGACTCAGCCAAGGTCTTGTCCGAAAAGCTCGCCCTCTCCCGGGAAGTCGCCGTTCTCAAGCCGGAATTAGAACACCTGCGATCGCAGCTTGCGCACCAGAAAGACGTTCTCGCTGAAAAGCTAGCTCTAGAACGTCAGCTGAATACGTTGGAAGTCGAGCTTGCCAATGAGAAGCGTGCTGCGGAGAAGGCAGCACAGAAACAGGACGGCGACAATGAAGTCGAGGAAGACCTCCGCAAGCAAGTGCGCGAGCTAGAGAAGGAACTGGCCAAGGGAAAACGGCTCGCCGAAAAGAACTCGAAAAGCCATGCGGACAAGAACAGCGAGGCTGAGGGTGAGCTGCAAGGGCTCAGGGAGCAGCTGGCTACGGTGGTGGAGGAGAGCCTTGCTGCTGAAAAGCGCAGGGTGGACCAGCTCACCAAGGCCAAGTCCAACACAACGTCAGAAATGCAAGAAGAGATGGAACAGCTTCGACAAGAGGTAGAGGAGGCCAAGAAGGCTCTTGCTGCGGAAAAGCGCGCAGCGCAGCGGCAAGTGAAGAAGGAAGCCGAATCAGCTTCTGACGAGGAGCTATCACAACTCCGGGAGGAACTTGCCGAGGCTGTTGCCAAGTTGGCGGAGCAGGCGAAGGCGCAAGAGAAACTCCGACGGGAGAGCGAGCAAGCACAAGTTGATGCAGAGGAACGCCAGCAAGCTGCGTTTGATAAAGTGGACAGGTTGCGCAGTAAGCTGCGCGATGCACAGGAGGAGCTCAAGAAGTGCCGCGCTGAGCTGGAGAAGGCACAGGAGCGGGCAGTGAAGGTCTCTACCGTCGCCACAACCACAGTGCCGCTTAAGGGGGCCGGCGCGAAGGCGAATGCGAAGAAGAAGAGGTCAGCAGAGGAGATGAGCATGGACGACAAGGTTCTCCTCACCCCTGGCATGGACGACCGACCGAAGCGTCCTCTTAAGAAGAGGGGTTTCGACCTGTCCATGGTCGGCGGGAAGTCCGAATTCTCCATCACGCCCTTCCTTAACAAGACGCACAATCCCGACGGGTCCCCGAAACCCACAGACAACGACACCACGCCAACAGCGGCAGTTCAATTCCGCGGCGCCGAAGAAGAGGCCGCTCCCACTGAGCCGGCCCCCGAAGAGTCAGCAGCAGTCGAGTCCTCAGCCGTCAAACCCGCCTCCGCCGTCAAGCTTGTCGAAAAGCGGCCGCGTGGCAGGCCTCGCACAAAGCCCCTCAACGACGCCTCGCCCTCGACAAAGAACCTGGCAGCCCGGAACCGCAAGGCTCCGCGCGTCGAGTCGACGCTGGACAAGGTTACCGAAGAGGCAGAGGAAGGCGACAGCAGCACCAACCAAGATCAAGAAAACCTCCCCACAAACATTGCCGACTCCGAACCGACAACTGCCAGTGTCCCGGAGAAGGCGGAGCCCAAGAAGAAGAAGCGCAAGTTGCTGGGGGCAAATCCCTCGACCATTTTCGATGGGGGCGAAGACGAGGGTGAGAAGGTCAAGCCGACCGCTACCGCTGCTCCTGCTGCGAAGCGACCGCCTATTGCCAAGGCCGGAGGTGCGAAAGCCACGGGGAAGGGTCCCAGTGCTGCGAGGTTTGGGGCGGGCGTCAAGAATGCCTTTGCCGGAGCGTCTTTTTCGCCGTTGAAGAAGGAGAGGAGGGGTGTAGCGGCCAGCTTCTTGGCATAACTGCCGCGGTGGGCGGGTGTTGTTGGTCTGGTGGGCTAGGGCATTTACTTCTGGTTGGGACTAGGCACGATGGGGTGGGCATATTTTGGCGTTGTGAGGGAGTGTGTTGTTGCATTTTGGTGTTCTGGGACTGGCTGGGAAGGCTGGGCATCTAGGCGTTGTTTATTCGTTATGGCACAACCAACGGGACATCTTGATTCTCCCTCTATTCTAGCGAGTGATGTGAAGCTTCATTTCAATCTATGGTCATTTGCAAATTGTGACGAGATCTAACCGCTGCCTTTCTCTTCACTAGAGCAACGACAGCCATTTAGATGAAAATCTCTAACTCGGAGCAAGGCTCCTTTACAGATAGCCAAGATTATGTATGCTTAGCGAGCGTTTTACCCGCCTAAAAGGTGAACTTTTACCGCTCAACTGCGCGCCAAGCATTGACCAATTGAGGAGTTGAGTTTAACCTAACAACTTCGCACGCCTCAATCTCAGACTTGCAACTATCCAGCTTCATGACCTTTCCCAGCTACACAGTATAAGCCCAAACTTCCTCATTTACTCCGAGTTCTTCGCTTCAACGAACAAACTTGGTACCCATACTTGTCCCTTCATGTGTAACCAAAACATCCACCCATATGCAAGCGCCATGGACCCGGACGCCACTCCGTCTGGCTGTCCCAGTCACTCGGGGACTCTCATGTTTAAACTGGACGAAAACCACCTTTAATTTACCTCTAATCAGCTCCTCACACCTTCTCCCCGCCCACGCCCGGACACCATCAAAACCGCCAACCCCATCCCCCCACCCAACCCTCACCCAAACCCGCCCCGCATCCTCCTCATCATCCGGCTCCTGGAAAATCCGCCAGGGCGCCGACCCCTACACCCGCTCCGCCCGCGTGCAGGGGCTCAAGTCGCGCGCCGCCTTCAAGCTGTTCGAGATGGACATCAAGTACGGCCTGTTCCGCCGCGGCGCGGGCCAGGTCGTCGTCGACCTCGGCTATGCCCCCGGCAGCTGGTCGCAGGTCGCCGTCGACCGCACCGCGCCCAATGGGACTGTTTTGGGGATCGATATCATCCCCGCGCAGCAGCCGCCGAAGGGGGTGAGTACGATCCAGGGGAACTTTTTGAATCCGCGGGTGAGGGAGATGGTGAAGCAGGTGCTGGTGGAGGGGGATAGGAAGAGGAGGGCGGAGCGGGCGGAGAGGAGGGCGGAGAGGAGGGAGATGGGAAGGGGGGTGATTGACAGGGATGCGGAGGGGGAGGGGGAGGGGGAGGAAGAGGGTGATGAGGTGCCGGATCGGCCGAGTTATATTGATCTGGAGCGGATGGCGGCGCATGAGACTGATGCGGAGGTTGGCAGCAGCAGCAGCACGGTTTCGCCATCCTCCTCATCATCATCGCCCTCGCCGGACGAGAACGCCCAACTTAAGGAGGAGAGCACCCAACCTGAGGAGGAGAGAACACAGCCGAATGAGGACAGCACCCAACCGAATGAGGAGCGTGCCCAACCGAAAAAGGAAGAGAAGCCGAATCTGCGGCTGGTAGACGTAGGTCGACATAGCAAGCAGACCATCCCATACAAAAAAACAGCAACCAGCTAACACGGCCAACTCACTTTTCACAACACACCAGGTGGTACTCAGCGACATGTCAGCACCTTGGCCCCAGACCTACGGCTTCATGGTCAAAACTTTGAGTAACCCTTATAACAGGATGATGAACACGAGCGGCATCTTCTTCAAGGACCACGCCGGGAGCATGGTAATCAACCCCCCCTCCCCTCCTGCCAACCCAAAACCCCCAACCAAAACCCAAATCCCCAAGAAAACATGAGAAAAGAACCACAAACTAACCACCACCCCTCCCACCCCCGCCCCCCGCAAACAGGACCTCTGCTACGCCGCCCTCACCTTTGCGTCCGAGACGCTCAAGCCCGGCGGGCACTTCGTGTGCAAGTTCTACCAGGGGGCCGAGGACAAGGCGCTGGAGAACAAGCTGAGGCAGATGTTCAAGTCGGTGCACCGGGAGAAGCCCGATGCGTCACGCAAGGTGTGTCTTTTCTTTTCTTTTCTTTTCTCTGTTTTCTTTTCTTTCTCGGTTTCTCACTCTCTCTCTTGTGGGAGTATGCTTGTGATTAGCAGGGCGTCGAGTCTGATTCATGGGGGTTTTAGGAGTCTCGAGAGTCGTTCTTTGTGGCGAAAGGGAGGAAAGGCGACGTGACGCTGGAGGATATTGAGGGGCAATAACGGACGGGGACTGCTTCGGGCGAGGACCCGGGCAGACATGTAAAACCATATTGTACACATACTCGCAATACATTGTACAACACATGAATCAGATCAAACCAGGTCACAATCATATACAGTGTTGCGGGGCTCAATGGCATTGTCATTCATAGCAGTGGCATCAGTCATGTGCCATGCTGTCAATTCCTCATGCCCGTAAAAAAAGAAAAGACTTTTGTATTCCGTATGCCGCCTGTGGCCGACGGCACAGCATAGCAAGCCCAGAACCAAATGCCCCAAAACCATTGCCATGCGACGACCAAGAACCCCGTGCCACGCCCCAAACTCCAAAGGGTATCCACATCCACCACTTTAGACCTTGAAACCACGCGACCTGCGACGACCACGGGCGCGCTCGAACTTGCGGCCCTTGGAGCGGACATGGGGCTTCTATTAGGGGGGTCAGTACTGTTCTGCCAGATACCGTAAAAGAAAAGCGAAGGAAAACGTACCTTGTTCTTGTGGGGGCCCATGCCGAAGTGCTTGACGGCCTCGCGAGAGTTCTTGGGGCCGCGGAGCAGAAGGGTGTTGGCACCGGTGGGCTTCTCGAGAGCCAGCTGGTCAAGGGTGATGACCTCGCCGCCGGCAGCAGTGATGCGGGCACGGGCGGTGGCGGTGACGCGGAGGGCGGCGACCTGGACCTTGGGGACGGTCAGGAGACGGTTGTCGTCGGTGATGGTGCCAACAACGACGATGGTCTTCTTCTCGTTGCCGTTCTTGAGGTTGGCCGCAATGCGGGACAGCGAGATGGGGGGGCGGTTGATGCGGCTCATGAACAGGCGGCGCAGGACCACCTTGTTGAAGGGCGCATCAGTGCGGCCTAGAACTCTGTCAGCATCGTCGCCACTGCCCTTCCAAGGCATCAAATGACTTACGGGCCAGGAAGCGGTAGAGCTTCACCAAGAGCTTGAGGTAGACGTTGTCGCTCTTGGGGGCCTTGCGGTGCGTGGACCGCTCGTGGTGCTTCCGCAGATCGATACCTATTATTAAACAAGGACTCCGGTCAGCCTTTGGATCCTGGTATGCTCAAATTGGCGCGTCGACCAGCGATGCATCGTCTCGAAGCTTAGGTCGGCCCATCTCTTTCGAGAAAAGGCTCAGAGACACAGCGACGACGACGAATTCTCGACCGGGAGCAAAAATGCCATATCGCAGAGAGAGACGTGTTTCAGAATCTCGTCCACTCGCACACAAAGGCTTCGAGGAGGCCGAAGGGTTACGTACCCATCGTGACGGTGACTCGTGGATTGTCGACAAAAATCCGAGTCGATGGGGAGTGAAGTTCGTTGGGCGATGGTTCAAAATTCCGAGGGCGCAAAATTTGGCGAGATTTTGGTGGTGCTGGTGTGGGGGGATATTTTGTGCGTGGGCGGTGTGTAATGGCAGATTGGCCAACTTGGGTGGGGCCAGAGGGCTGGAGCTCGGGCATCGAAGATTGGGTCGGTGCATTTGCATTTGGCCAAGCCGTCTTTTTCGCTTTTGAACTTTTATTCTCCTAACGAAGACAACAGCGGAGCAAGCCAAGATGGTAGCGCTGTGCTCTCGCCCTTCAACCTCTCTAGGTAGGTAGTCGACCCAAACAGGCAGTATGTCGTGCGTCGACATACCTAGGTTTTATCCAGCAGTGCGCGATGTCTTCACACACAAAGGACATGCACGATTCACGATACCCTCAAAACACTGAATGCCTCTAGTTATAACAGCTACAGTCAGAGCTGCGTCCTTGGTACGGATAAAGGAGTTTGTTTTCCACCGCTCCCAGTCTTTTCTGGCACATTCGTTTGCACTTCGTTCTTCTCGCTCTCATAAACACCGTCCTCTGGCCCAACTTCATCGTTCCTCGTCGCGAGCATGAGGCCGGAGCTCTGCGCTCGTCAAGCTTGTTCAAGAACAGACGTCTTTGCTAAGCTTTACTAGACCGATTCTGAGGTGGGGAACTCTGTGCATCAACCTTGGCGACAACTAGCGAGGAACACGGACCAGTTTGATGAGAAAACATTGTCAAGGGGGATAAACCGAGAAGGAGACCGTGAAGAAAGCCACACATGGCATAACTAAGCATCGACGGGGAGAAAAAACAAGGGGGATGACGGTCAGTGACGGGTGACCGGTGGTAGAACTGTGACTAGCTCCGAGGTCATAGCCTACTAGTCGGCTACGATAAGTTGGATCGCAAACTTGATAACGGAAAACCAAAGACAAAGGAAATCGAACCGGTGACAAGTCAGGGCCGCCTTCTCCGCCATGACTTTATTTTCGCGCTGGCTCGGTTCATGCAAGGGTGGGCATCGTCAACTGCGTTGCCGAGTTCAAGTGAGTCTTGACTTAGGTTCGACTGCTTTGCTTGTCAATATTTAACTGCTTGAAGCACTTCGTGCTGGTTCTCCGTGCTACTCACTTTCTGGGTGCATTTGATTTTTCATCCTCTGGTTCCGTCAAACTGTCCGAGCCACCGCAACTGTTAAAGCAACCTGAACCGAGCCGGCTGACATTAGCCATCTACCACTAATTAAAGCATAGCAAGACAGGAAAATAAGCTTTGGTAGGAAGGGTGTACACAGACCAAAGGACAAGGTTAGGCACCAAGGTCACGAGAGAGTCCTCGTCTCGGTGGCCTCCGTCAGCAAAGTTTCAAAACAACAAGCAGCGAAGCCACTGGTATCGGGTCTTGCCTCCGCCCCCGAGCATGGTTACGATGACATCAATAGGTCACGTCGAGGCGTTATGAGCAGATTTCCGGATCCCCCACGATCTGATCCGGCTTCTGGAAACAAACGAGTGAAACGCAAGACCGGAAGTAAGACAGACACGGCAACGACTACCGAACTTCCTATGGCCGACAACCAGGTGATTGATGCCTGACACTGGATCGTTGGTACCGGGCCTTGTGAAGAGTTAACGAGACTCACGTATAGGGGGTGGTTCGTCCCCTTTCGTGTTGCTCGGTCCATGCTCCGTGCCGACGAAGCGTCTGGGGGGTTTAGCCGGGGCGGCGACAGAATCAAGAGTCCGCCGAATTGTGCGGCAGAGCAGGTCGGGTAGTATCATGATCGGCAGCGACAACACCCTTCAAGTTACCCCCTGCGTGCTCCCGTGGCACTGGGCTGGGATTGCCGGCTAATAATCAACGGCTTAATAAGGGGGGCACTATATGCGCCTGCACACAAATCAAGCTCCGTTTCAAACAATGGCGTATTTTAGCCACCAACTGCCGTTTAGCGCCGGGAATGAAATGTTGGGGAAATGGAGTTCCCCCATATCCGTCGTTCACCCCCGGGACCCTCATGTACACGACCGTACGGGTGCATGCGGAGTCCCCGCATTCCCAACTTGATGAAGTGGCAGTGAGTGGCAGACCCGGATCGTGGTGTGAAGAGATCGTGAGTATGTATGCATCTCGATATGACATTAATGGCCGTTTCGGACTTGTCGTAAAGTACTACCTCTGTTGAAAAGAAGAATCAAAGCTCTAGACCCTTCGGAAATCAATCTCTAGTGATGACCCGGGGCAGTCATCCAGAGTGATTGACCTGCCACAACAACTCGGGAGCTCTCTGCTCCGCGCCCGCAAAGTATGGAGTTACGCCATCATCGGCAGCCACTGGCATTCTTCGTGGCGGACCGTTACCCGCTGATCGACACGGCGAATCTTTCTCACAAGCCCACCATGATGGGAGGGCGGTTGTAAAGGGCAAAGCTCCGTATCCCCCCCCTGGAACCCCTACATACGTAGCTTACCCAAACGGGAGATCGAGGGACGTGCATGAAGGTGGGAAAGTACCCCAGATTGCCAGGAACCAGCTCCCCGATTCCCCACATTCCCCACGTACACGCTCAACCGCTGTGGCAGCCATCCGTCGTCCATCAGCCAATCCGCAAGGGGCTGCGGGTGGGCATCGCGACCTGAGCGCAAATGAAGCTCGATATGAAGTGCGAGATGGGACCTGACAGCCCGTCCAGTCGCTGTGATCGGCACTCGCCAGCAGCCCCGCATCCCATATCCTCACGGCGACTGCTCGGCGCGGCTCACATCCCTCCTCGGAGCGTCCAACCCGAGCCCTCGCGCCAACACCGGCCCTGTCTTCCTGATTGCAAGGCTCCAAGGCTCGACCCCCCAGAGCAGGACGGTAGCCTCACCTCGTGAGCGGCCTGCAGACGTTCGTTGGCCTCGGCCCCTGTGGCTCCGGGATGTGGTCGTCAGGGAATAAGGCAAAACGCCAAGGGGGGGCGGCACTCATATCCCGGTATAAAGACGAGCCATCCGCCCTCTCTTGCAAGGAAGGAAGATCTCTCGACCAGCCCATCACAGTTCCAACATCAGCTTGTGTGTGATCCTGCCCAACATGAAGTTCTCCACGACCGCAGCCCTGGCGTTCGCCACCACGGCCTTTGCCGCCCCGTCGCCCACCACCCAACAAAAGCCCCGCTGGCGGTGCCTGCGCGTCGGCCGTCACGCTCGATGCTAAGACCAACGTCTGGAAGAACTACAAGCTACACCCAACAGCTTCTACCGCGCCGAGGTCGAGGCCGCCGTTGCGCAGATCTCGGACTCCAGCCTCGCCGCCTCGGCCGCCAAGGTCGCTGACGTCGGTACCTTCCTGTGGCTCGACACCATCGAGAACATCGGCAAGCTCGAGCCCGCCCTCGAGGACGTTCCCTGCGAGAACATCCTCGGTCTCGTCATCTACGATCTCCCGGGCCGTGACTGCGCCGCTAAGGCCTCCAACGGTGAGCTGAAGGTCGGTGAGCTCTCGAGGTACAAGACCGAGTACATCGACAGTGAGTGGTCCCCTTTCCTTCTGGCCCTGGATTCCCAGGCGAGGAGCAGAAAACAGTTAAGAGATGAGCGGGTGATTGACACATGCCGCAGAGATCGTGCCGATCATCAAGGCCAACCCCACAACACTTGCCTCGCGCTCGTCATCGAGCCCGACTCCCTGCCCAACCTGGTCACCAACATCGACCTCACCACCTGCCAGGAGAGCGCCGCCGGCTACCGTGATGGTGTTGCGTACGCCCTTAAGCAACTGAACCTGCCCAACGTCGTCATGTACCTCGACGCCGGCCACGGTGGCTGGCTCGGCTGGGACGCCAACCTCAAGCCCGGTGCCGAGGAGCTCGCCAAGGCCTACAAGGCTGCCGGCTCGCCCTCGCAGTTCCGTGGTATCGCCACCAACGTGGCTGGCTGGAATCAATGGTGAGCCTATTCTTCCATACACCATATCAACCAACTCCAGATAGATTTGCTAACCGACCTCCCTCTTTCCAGGGACATGTCCCCCGGCGAGTTCTCCGACACCTCGGACGCCAAGTACAACTCGTGCCAGAACGAGAAGACGTACATCACCACCTTTGGCGCTGCGCTCAAGACGGCCGGCATGCCCAACCACGCCATCATCGATACGGGCCGTAACGGCGTGTCGGGTCTCCGCGAGGAGTGGGGCAACTGGTGCAACGTCAAGGGCGCCGGCTTCGGCATCCGCCCCACGGCCGAGACGGGCACCGAGCTCGCCGACGCCTTCGTGTGGGTCAAGCCCGGCGGCGAGTCCGACGGCACCAGCGACACCTCGGCTGTCCGCTACGACAGCTTCTGCGGCAAGCCCGACGCCTACAACCCCAGCCCCGAGGCCGGCCAGTGGAACCAGGCTTACTTTGAGGACCTCATCAAGAACGCTAAGCCGGCGTTCTAAGCGAGTCAAGTTGCTGGTTTGAGGATGGGATGGTTGACGGCGGGCGGCTGCTGTTGCTGATGCCGCTGCTGCTGTTGCTGATGCCGCTGCTGCTGTTGCTGATGCCGCTGCTGCTGTTGCTGTTGCTGTTGCTGTTCCTGCGCGGAGGAGGAAGGGCAAAAAGAGACTGGGTCGGAAGACACGAGCGGGCGCTGTGCTTTGGTCGCGCGTTTTACCTTACCATGTTCCCTTCTAGTGTAGTAGTTTCATAGGCCTGACAGTACATATGGGGTCGAGACATGTTCCGTTTTTGGTTCCATTCCATTTCTGTGTGATTGTGATTGTGATTGTAGGACTTGGGAGTAAAAGGTAACGGTGGCCATGCTGAGCTAGGCGGTACGGCGAGAAAGAATGAGAATAGTTTGGTGAAGAGGAAGTGAAGCTTCGAGAGACAGATCGTTAGTAACGTGTCTTGCTATTGATACATACATAATTACATCGGAGGGGCGTTGAGTTCTCACCCCAGACGCTGTCAGTGTCCCTGCCCCCATCTCCTGCTAGCATATATGCAAGGCTGCCCAACTCGCACACCGTATCTCCTTTCGGCACGTCCTCCACAAACCGATCGAACCAGACTGTTGCAGAATAGCAGAGTGAGGTTGGGCATCGTGAAGCCTGGCCGATATTACGAGTTTAACCCGGCTGGCTCGTTCCCTGTACAAAGTACCGCGTCTGTTTGTCGTCGGTAAAAGTGAGCGATGATGTGTCTTAAACTGACAGCCCTTTTTGGCGCGCTCATTTGACCAGCCTCCAGATGCCCAACCAGGCCAACCCAAGTGAGATGCCCGTGATGCCGAGGCTCCTGCTCCTCATGCCAAACCGTGAGCCACTGGCCAGTATCTTTGCTTTTTGCTGTTCGAGCTGGTATTGTCCGGACACGTAGCTGTAGACAGCCAGGCCGAGGAAAGCACCGCCGCCTATGATAATATTTTAGCAACTGACGTTGGGGGGGGGGGGGCGAGAGCGATGAGGGATGGATGAGAATCTCAAACTCACCGACGATTTTGCAGGGCAGGCAGTCGTCACCACGGTCCTCTTTAAGAAGGTCCTGCAGCTTCTCGGGCTTGTCCAACGAGTGTATGGGCGGTAAGCTGTCCTTGGCCATGGTGGGCGTTGGTGTGGTTGAAACGAGCTCTTTTTTTTTCTTCTTCAATTGTGCGTTCAGTGAGATGTGGTCATACAGTAGTTATGTCGAATTGAATCTCTGAGCCGAGATTCTACAGGGGGCGCTTACAGGCCCCGGTAGGCGGGTCTGGCGGGGCAGCGGGGGCACCACTCGCGCTGCCGCTGCCGCCGCCAGGCGCATTGCGTCAGTGCTTCCAGAAGCCCGCGGGGCGTGTCTGACCCATCCAACACCGGGCCTTGACGGGAACAACTTACGGCGAGCTCCCAACCTCGAAACGGAAACCAACCTTCTCCCCGGCCACCATGAACGGCGTTGTCGAGGCGCTGCACATTTACGACGAGCACAAGTTAGTAATTATGGTCCCTTTCCATCAAGCCGTAAAACTAATTCACTGCACTGTCCAGCGCACTCGTCCTGTCGCACACGTACTCGTCACGACCATTATCGGCCTCCCATTTACTACCCCTCTACCTCGACCACCCCGTCCCGCGACCGAACCTCATCTACCTACCTAACACCAACCCGCCGACTCTCGTCTTCAACCTCACCCATGCGAACCTCCTCTTCCTCTTGACCACCTCGTCCGAGGTCGAACCCCTCCTCGTCCTCGAGTTCCTACACCGCGTCATTGACTCGCTTGAAGAATTCCTGACTGCGCCGTTACTGGCCCACAAGATCGAGGCCAACTACGATGTCGTCGCTCAACTCCTGACCGAGATGTGCGATGCGGGCACCATCACCACCACCGAGCCCAATGCGCTACGAGACATGGTCGAGGTGGAGGGGTTCATGGACAAGCTGCTAGGCAACCTCAACCTCCCAACGTACGGGGCACCCTTTCCCCTTTCCCCCCCCCCAGCTCGCCTCTTCCACATTTACACACACACGCAAAAAAAACAACTTTTACTAACCTCCTACCTCCCTCTCCACTTCTACAGAAAACCCACCTTCGCCAACACCTTCACCAACCCCACCCCCTCCCTGCACACCCAACAACCCACCCCGGCCTGCCCTGGCGCCGCGCCAACGTCCGGCACACCTCCAACGAGCTCTACACCGACCTGGTCGAGACCCTCTCGGTCACGCTGGCCCCCTCGGGCCGGCCCCTCGCCGCCTTCGCCAACGGCACCATCGCCTTCACCTCCAAGGTCTCCGGCGTGCCCGACCTGCTGCTGACCCTCACCGGCCCCGCGGGGAAGCACAACCTCCGGAGTGTGATCGACCTGCCCGTGTTCCACCCCTGCGTCAGGCTGGCGCGCTGGCGGGAGCAGCCCGGCGTGCTGAGCTTCATTCCGCCGGATGGCCGGTTTACGTTGGCCGGGTATGAGGTTGATCTGATGCCCTTCACGGGGGATGTCGTGGGGGTGGGTGGCGGGCCGAATCCGTTGAAGTTGCCGGTTACGTTGGAGATTAAGACGGGGCTGGGGCCGACGGGGTCGGATTTTGAGGTGCGCGTGCAGGTGAATCGGATGTTTGGGCCGGCTGGGGGGGTGGGCAGGGGGCAAGGGGAGGAGGGGGGTTGGGGAGTGGTGGTTTGGGCAGCGGTGGTGGTGGTGGTGGTGGTGCGAGAGGTTTTGGGGGGAGCGCACAGAGTGGGGGGGCACCGGCGTTGCAGGACCTGGCTGTGTCCGTGCCGCTGCCGGCGGATGTGAGGAATCTCTCGGATATCAGGCCTACGAGGGGTGATGCTACCTATAACCCTGGGGATCGGGCGCTGGAGTGGACTATCTCGAACAAGGAGCTGGCTCAGGGGACGGCGTCGTTTGTGTTGCGCTGTACCGTCGTGGGGCAGATGACCGAGGAGGATGAGGAGTCTGATCCGACAGGGTTTGGGTTTGGGACCGGTGCGAGTGCATACTCGTACGACGAGACGTACCAGAGCTCATCTCCCGTTGCGAAATCGGCCAAGGCGGCCGTGGACGCGAGCGGTGCGGACCGAGATGAGCGCAGGGCGGCGCAGAACAAGATGCTGATGCCCAGCTCGGCCTCGCTCAGCTTCGCCGTCAAGGGCTGGCTGGCTAGCGGCATCAAGGTGGAGAGCATACATCTTGACCCGAGGAAGAGTCGCGGGTTGGGGGAGGGCGTGAAGCCGTACAAGGGCGTCAAGTACCTGACAGTTAGCAAAGGTGGTGTGGAGATAAGGTGCTGATGCAGGCGCCAAAACACACCGTTAAGACCTGTTTCTTGATTTATTGGCAATGTTTGTTCTCAGTGCCGGCTCTTCGATCTGACATCCCAGCTGAGCCAGGGTACACTAGACACCGTCCCGCATTCACCGATTCCATCTTGAAGCAGGCCATCTCGCGCGTTCGCCGGTCTCGGGCGCAAGCCCACCAGTATGGTCCAGACCAACGGCCCGTCGCTTGTTAATTCTCCGAATCCTGCCCTCCATCCAACCCCCTGAGCACAAACTCCTGCATGCCGCCCGAGCACAACCAACAGCCAACAACCAACAGCTTCCTTCGATATGCCGTTTCGAAGACGTGCTAGCAGGATGCGGTACCCAGCACCCCCAGTTAGCCCCTCCCTCAAAGAATTACCTCCACACCATCCCGTCAAATCACCGCAGGCTCCTCCTGTCAGCCCAGCGTCGCAATACCCAGCGGTGTCCTCCCACTCATTTTTCATGGTCTCTTGTTGGCTCGTTTACGAGGTCTCTGATCTCAGCTGGCCCCCCACCGGTCCAACCCTTTTCGCATTCCATACCGTTTGGGAAACTGTACAGCACGCCCGGAACGTGTTTGCTGAAGCGAAGCGATTCCCGACGACGTGGGACAGGACCTTCCGGCCTCGCAGCCCTGTGTACGGCCCTTCACGGCCTGACGAATTGCTTCGTCATGTGTCATATCTCCGGGCACTTGAATATTCCTGGCCTAAGCTGCAAGGTGCCAACCAACAGGGCAGAAAGGCATCCCTGTCGATCTGATAAACCATCGCAACGGCGTGTAAGTCGGGTAAGTCGGGGCCGACGCGAGTCCGCGACCAGGCTGGGCAAGCTATTATTGCTTTCTTATGTTTTTGTCATGCATGTTCGGCAGCCACTTCAACACGAACTCCCGTCTATTCCCCCAATTTCTCGCCGTGATGTTGGAGCGAGGTACTTTCCTCCCCAACCGTGCCGCACCACGCCGCAGTGATACACGGAGCCGAAGGTCAGGGCGGGAGGATCTTTGCGGGGGGACATGGCTATTTCGAGGTTGCCTACACTAGTGGAGCGTAGAACGCGGCACAGAAACTTGTCTGAACCATACTGAGTGTATGCAGACACATGGATGTAGTGTACATACATACATACATACATACATCCATCCGAGCATGTCTTTGTACAACCAACCACCCGGTGCCGCATCGGACGGCAGACCCCCGAAATGGCGCGGGGGTTACACAAAAGAATTCAAGGAGCTGACCGCCCCTCAACACCACCACAAAATGACACAATCCCTCCCGCCACGGCGGCGGAACAACCCCCGCAGACCGCGGGCTAACCTGATGACGGGACCTTGCATGTGATCCGATGTTACGGAGAGAAGAGGTGAGTGTCCATCCCAGGAGCGCGCGCGCCCGGGGAGAGGGGAGAAGGGGGGCGACACACCAACCACTTCATTTCAGCCCGTCTTGGGGTCTCAGCTCGCTCGCTCGCTCTCGATATTGGCCCGCTCGGCATGAATGATAACACAATCCCACTGCCTGGCCTAGCTACGACTGCGGCGCAAAGTGAGAAGAAAGGAAGAAGAAGGAGGAGGAGAAAATTCCAATTCCACTTTCCCCTCTCCAGTCAGCCTAGCCCGGCCACCAGCCACGGGGCCCATGTGTTGGCGTTTTGGCCCCCCGGGGGCCAGAAGCGGCCGCGAGTTACACGTGTCCGCGTGTTCTGTGTTCCATCGGCCGTTCCTCCAGGCCCGGCCGTGAGGGTCGCGGCCCCGGAGAGAGAGGGGGGGAGGTGGGGGGCGATGGGGGCGAAGGGGGGACGGACGGTGGGAAAAGAAACACACAAGCTATCCATCCGATTCGCGTTGTTTGCATTGTTGGTCTCAGCCCCCCTCCGGACCGAAGGGTTGAACCCGAACCCACCGGAGAAGGGGAAAAACAAAGTAGAAAAACATCGCATCGGATGCCGGATCCGAAGGGCAACCTCCCGAATCCTCCCCTCCACTCTCCAGCCCCTCTCAATGCCACCACCCAACCCACGTTGCCACGCTGTCAGAAAAGCAGGCACACGGCAAGGCACATAGGTGGATGGAACTCTGGATCCAACCGCGTCTGACAGGACAAACAAACTTTCCGTCAGAGAAGAAGAAGAGCATTGTTCGGGGCGGACCCATCCATCCCGCCGCCGCCGCAACCAACTGTCACCGCCCCAAAGCCGTTGTGCCCCGTTGTGTGTGTATGTATGTATAGTACCAACAACACGGGAGGTTGGATGCGAATGCAGATCGCGATCTGATCGCCCGCCCCCAACAAGACACAAGATATTGCAGATCAACAATAGCACCAACAACATACCTAGCCACGTCACACATCAAAGTCCACCGTAGGCCTGAGATTCAGGCGGCCACATATCGCGTACCAAACCATGCATGGTGTACCAAAAAGACGTAGTCACTGACTGCTTGCACAATCAAGATGATGGGAAACATGAACAAAGACGTCGTTATGTATCATATCAGGTATCAAGGTCAGGTCTGAGGTATCAACTCGCTTCCACCGTACCACGCCGCCCCCTACATTCCACATTATGCTTCTTCTTTCGATATGTTCTCCACAAAACAAAAAAAGACTTGATCTCATCCCAATACATGAATACATATACAAACAATACTGGGTATCATAGGAGATGGGGGTAAATAAACACTCATCAGATCTTTACTCAGCCCAAAGTCGTCCGTCGTCCATCGTCCTAGGAAAGAGAGGAAAAGGGAGATCCAGCCTCGCAATCAAATCAAGAACGATACTAAAACGGTGGGGCTGGGATTGGAAGACGAAAAGAAAAAAAAAGATATTAAAATATTTCACTGCCCCAATACAAGGTTCAAGCTCAGGGAACAAGCGCAATGCCCTGCGGTGGCCGGCCTTGAGGCCCATGTAGACACTCCAGGTGGCGACATCCTGTATCAAGCAGTCAGCAAACCGAACCAATTCTAGTAAAGGGGGAGCGAAGGAAGGGGGGTAAGCATACCTCGTGACGACCGACCCGCGCCAACAGTCGAGCCCTTGCCGATCCTAACCCCGGGAAGGATGACCACGTTTGCCGCAATCCAAACATCGTCCTCGATAATGACGGGTTTTCCGTACTGCGTGCCCTGGTTCCCCTTGCGGTAACGCGGGTTGGTGCTGCAGGTGCCCGTGTAAATGCAGACATTAGGGCTGATGATGACATTGTTCCCGATGCTGACCTCGCAGACATCGTTGATGAGGCAGTTGCGGCCAATCGAAACGTTGTTGCCGATCTGGATGTTGTAACCGTAGTCGCAATTAAAGGGGGCGCCCGACCGTCGCATTCTCGCCTACGCGCCCGGCACGCGTGACGGGTGATACCATGCTAGGCGAGAGCTGAATGCCCTCGCGCGGGTGGAGGATGTCGCGGAACAACCGCGCGCGCTCGGTGGGGGAGACGCCCAGGTTTGGGTTGGTCGAGTTGTTGAACCGCCAACACGCAGCGTTACACCGCTCTCGCTCGAGAACGAGCTCCTTGTCGAACGGATAGTACGGCCTGCCGTTCAGCATCTCTCCTTCTGCCGTCGTGATGGCCTGTCCGAGGAGAACTGCGTGTGTGAAAGAGCGGCTTGTGCCGTTGCCTGGGCACCACCACCAGAAGGAGGTTGGGGCGAGACCGCAGATGGCGGCGCCGGCGGAGTCGACGTCCTGCCGCCGTGCAGCATACTGCTAAATGGAGGGTGCGCCATGGTACTGCTCTGTGGAGGTGGCGGAGGAGGAGGTAACGATTGCGATTGCGATTGCGATTGCTGATCCGGGTCGGTCCGCGTGAGGTCGTGAAGGGGCGGCACGCGTTGGTACTCCTTGGGCGTTCGGTCCGAGAAGGCGGATACGGCAGCGCTGATTGGGGTGGGGAACATGGCCGATGCTGACGTTGTGTATCCTGATAATGCCGAGAGCTTGTTGTCAGGGCTAAATGATGGAGCTCGGCATAGTCGATGCGGTCAACCTATCGTCGTCTGTTGCAAAGGACGGCCCTGGGGCGGCGTAATCCGGAGCGTGGGCTGGCCCCGGTTATATGGCAAGGAGTCACGCTTCGGTTGCTGGCCCAGCGGAGGCTGTTGGCTGCCGCTGTACGGGGTGGTGTTGCTGGGGCATCCCGTACGCTCCGGGAGGCACATAGTTCGATCCTTCGACTCAATGTTGACCTGGGCAGGCTTACTGCTCTCGGGCGTATTGGTCCAGGCTCCCCTCTGTGGATAGCCAGCGCACCGAAGCCGCCCTTGTAGCAATTGTTGCCTGTGCGGATGGTCAGCCGCCAGAACAGGCCGGATGCGGCCACAAAATGTGGCCATGCGATTGTAAACAAGCGCGTTTTCGGGGCCGAGAGGGGACCAAAACATTGGGATTGGGAGGAATTCGACTCACATTCGGGCTTTTTCTCGTCGCACTTCTTTCGCTTCCTACATGTCAGGCAACCGTCTTGGTGCGGTTGCTGAAATTGCGCTTCCTCTTCTTTGGGGTCAGACTGGAGGATGCCATCCCTGCGGTGCTCGGGCGTGTAATGGCCAGGGTACATGGGCGTTCGTCGCCGTCTGGGCTTTGGTCATCTTCGCCGTGGCTTGTCGCCCTCGTATCAAGTCGCCCGTTGGCTCCTCTGACTGGGCCGATAGACCAGCCGAGTATAGGAGCCTCGTAGCTCGAAGTGCGTTCCTCCCTAGCCCGCTCCGAGCGCCAGTGCTCGTTATCCCCGCGCTTCATCTCTTTGCCGTCCTCGATAAATATCCCTTTGCGGCGTGTACGTCCATCCTGTGATTCTGACGGATGACGATGCGGCTCATCACTGTTTCGCGCCCGCCCGCTCTGATCGCTCTGATCGTTCTGACCTCTCCGCACGTCTGCTCGCTCCACACGCTCCACACGCTTCTGGCCTCCTCTGACCGCTCTGACCGCTCTGACCGTCGACTCTTTCCGTCCGCATAGGAGGTGACCGTGGGCGTTCCCTCCTGGGAGAGTCTGATATTGACCGCTTGCGCTTGTGCGATCCCTCGACATCGGCAAAGGCGGCGGCGCGGGAAACGGAAGCCTCTCGTGGTTGGTGCTGCTCCGGCGTTCCTGCACCTCGCGGCTCTCCCGGTCCCTCTGGCTGTGGTACCCTTCGGCGGATCTAGGCTCCGCGCTGGGCGATTGCCGGCTTGGCCTCTCTCCGTCCATCGCCCCGTTGGTGGTTCCTTCCGCCGATTTTGGCGAGCCCCCGTTCAATGCCGTAAACGTCGCCATCTCCATCCGCAACCGCCTCTCCGAGGCGCCTCCAAGGCTGCAAACAAATCCAAGAGTGGGGAATCAGCGGAATCCAGGGCCGAAGTGGCCGCTCTTTAGTTGCGATGTGTTAGCGAGATTCGGTTGGCGTCCGCTTGAGTTGTGCGGTGAGGGTGGTCTCAAGGGGGTGGGTTTGGTGTAGCAAATAAATGAAGTAGTTGAAGTTGGCGGATGTAAGCGGCTCGTTGATTGATGAGAACCCTAGTGAGTGAGAGAGTGCCCAGGTAGACGTTTGGGGAATGCGACGGGATGGGATTTCGGTGGGATGGCGGAGATCCGCTCTCTGGTGAAAGAAGACCAAGAACAGCAAAAGAAACCGTTTGTTGGCGTTTGCTGTGGAAGAAAAAAATAGTGTGATCAGGCTGCAGCAGGATGAGCAGCAGGAAGACAGCTGGTTGCGATGCACCAGTGAAGGAAGGTGGGGACCGGTCGGCGCTCGTGCGTCCGTGACTTCCAGCCCTGGACTCGTTTGGACAATGGCGCGGAGTTGTGATTTTTATTTTTTGGAGTGAGTTTGATCGAATTCGGCTCCGGTCCTGAGCGCAAAAAAAATGCGTCTTTCTCAGTAAGGGAGCTTCGGGGTCACCTTAGGTTTTGAGTGCTCGAAACCAAGCACCTGCACGCCCAGAAGCAAGCAAATGGTGGAGGCTGAGTCGGGCGTGGAGGCGAATCCAGGATGTAGCGATGGGAGCGACCGCAAATCCGCGGCCCGGTGCGCAAACGACAAGCCGGGGGTCGGGTAGCGACAAGGAAACAACCGCGCCGCCGCTCAGGCCTCACAAAAACGGCAAACCGCCACAGTCTCCTCTCGGGCGTTGCTTCTCAACCACGGTCAAGCTGCTGGTTGTTGTTGCTGCTGCTGCTGGGTACTTTTTTGTGAAGGAAGACAAAAATATGGCTCCGCTCCAATGATGGGATCGTGAAGATTCTAACGGTGCCGTGTGACACGTCAGAGAGACATGAACCTAGTCGTCGCCGATAGTGAGTTGAGGCGGCACGCTGATCTGTGCGCAAATCGCAAGTGCGTCGTTCCTGTCCGTTGCGTTCCTTGGCAGCCTGCTACCAACACGGCGACGTAAGGACGGGGAAAAAAGGGCCTCGAAAGGTGTTGCGTGCGTCTGAGGTTACCGGAACCAGATGCAAGCTGATATCGTGGCCGTTGTTGGCGAAAAAATGGTTGAATCCTCTTGTTCCCCAGCCTTCTTTTTTGAGTTGCCGAGTTGCTGGCGCTTGGCCGTTCTTTAACGCGCGATTATGTGCTGCGCCTGTCGGGACGGGGGGTGGAGAGGCGAGAGGGCAAGCCGGTTCGTACTGCCGCGGCGCGGATAACTCACTGCAGACTTTCCTGGAGTGGTGATGGATCCTCGAATCGTCGAATCGTCGAATCGTGGTCGTGAATCCGGCGCACCAAATGTGTGGGAAAGTTCCCTTCTTGCTGCAAACTCTCCTGATGGCCTCGTCTCGCGGGATGCAATGCGGATGCGGAGCGGAGATGGTGCTTGAAGGGGGGAGGGCGAGAAGGTAATCAGAGACCCGGCGCTCCGTTCAAGTGCTCACAGCCAAACAAGCGCCAGAAAAATGTCCCGCTCAGCCGTCGTGAGTCGAGACGCACAGACGCCCGCGGGTGCCAAAGGCTGGATGAGAAGCGGCGAGATCTGGCTAGCAGGGCACCCCGGTCCATGGGCATGTGGGTCTGCCGTGCCTGAATGACCTGGGGAGTCGGGGGTAGTTTTGCAGCGGGCAACGCGGAAGTTGCGAGTGAGAGAAAGAGGAAGTCCCTCCGGTCATTGTCAGGGCAAACAGAGCTTACCTTTCAATTTCGTATGTACATTTACGTACTTACATACAATACAAAAGGACAGGGGCCTTCCAGGGCGTCAAGGTCAACCTGAAAGTTACACTACAAATTCAATACCCGCGCTGGAATGTGAGATGCGCGAGTGCAGTTCCTCCGCCTCCATCTCACTTGGAACCCCGGCGGCACGCCGCGGAGAACCCGGGGAGGGATGACGGGACTTTGGCTTGTACATATGTACCGGTACGCCCAGCGGCACAAAGTACCTCGGTACCTTTTCGTTTAGGTTGGGCCAGGGGGGGCGTGGAATGCCGTGTTGGGAAGAAGTGTGGGAGCGACCACCGTCACTCCAACACCCTTTCACAGTTACAAGTGGGTATGTACAGTAGGGACTGTGTAAACCAGCGGCCGGCCGGGCCAGGCACTTGCAGACGACGCAACGCAGTCACCATCCTGGTTACAACCTAACGACTCTGCCAAGCCCCACACCGTCGGCAAAGTTGCACCATGAGCGGTTGTGGTCTTGCACGTATTAGTTATCAAAGCTGGAGTTAGTTCATGCGCACTGTTGACCGCAGCCCTCCACCGAAGAAACGGGTATCGCACCGGTGAGGTTGACGCGTGTCCCTCGGATGAGGCGTGTCACCCATTGCCCTGCGCTTCCTGGATGCCTCACTCCTTGACCGACCGACTCCAACAAGCGCGTGCTTGAAGAATGGGATAGCTACCCGGGTAGCTCAGCCCGGTGGCCACGCAAATGGCCTCGCCAGGGACAAGCCCGCCAAGCTGACAGGTGAGATACGAAGACCGCAGTAGTTTCATGCAGTTCCTTGGTCCCTGGTTGAACTTAAGCTTAGTGCTGGCAACCTGTGGCTCAATCAGAGAAGACAGCCGCCAGATGTGGCCCCAAAGGCCCCACCGACTTCCGACCAACATTCCCCCATCGAAACTCTCTTGCAGCGTGACAGACGGCGGAAAGAACCCAACGGATCTGCCCTCGCCTCGCACAAAGTGGATATCGCGTGCGAGGCGGCAATCTGCGCTCTGCTTTGGATCGGTCTGCAGGGGGCGTGAGGGCGTGTTCGGACTGGGGAGACTGCGCTAGTTACGAATATGACGAACAGGTTTCGGGAGCCGAAGGTCGGATTGGGGTCGGCGCGGCAGCATGTCATTCGGCCCCCATCCAGAATGGAGAAACAAGGGTCCTGGAACTGGGGTTAAGCGCAATGCGCACCAGTTCCGCAACCGAAGGCGCGCGCAGGTCCAGTGTAAAGGGCCGTTTCCTGCTGTAACCCAGGTATGAACAAAAGAGAAGGGCAACACACGCACGGGGAGAGAGGTACGGTGGTACCCATGGAACCTCCCGCGAGGGGTACATGTCCGTACGTCCAGGCTCAAAGCGTAACTTGGCTTTCTTAGAGCAGCATCTCGGTGTAAGACGCGCCGAGCACGCTTTCTACACTTCTTTCGAGGGTTAGTTCAGCGTCTAAGCCAGTTTGACGTTCAAGTCACGATTTTCGAGGTTGATAAGCTCACAAGGTATTGTCGTCGGTACCAGATAACCCCGCTTTGTTAGTAGGGACTCGGAGGTGAACAATGACTAGCGAGGGGATGGCGAAGCGAGCTTCGAGGCTTGCACAATGAGTGGCCAATGGCTGCGCACACTCTGTGTTGATTCGTGGTCACTAACGCAGTCAGCCTGGTCCTCCGGCACACACTACTGCCCACCAGGCACGGAGAAAGAAAGTCGTTCATCAACTCGAGAGGGCGACGAGCCGCGGATGGCCGCTGCGCTGCGTTTGTGACGGTACTGTACCTATTGGGCGGCTCCGGGCCACGGAGACCTGCCGCCAGCCCGGCACTGGCAGCTGACTGTACTGTCGTGACTGTGTATGTAGGAAGGCAAGTACCGCACAGGAACAGGTCAAACTCGGTCGGGAAGTGGATCGCCTCGAGGCGGGTCATCCAAATGAATTGCCTCTTTGGCCTCCTTGTCATTTCAGAAGTGTTGCCGAAACTGCAAAGAGGGAGCATCAATGCTACCAGCCAGCGGCCAGCTTCCCCACTGCATGTCCCGATCCAGCCAAGTGCCGACATTGTTCGCGTGTGCGTGTGCGGTGCGTGTGGTGCGCAGAGCTGGGTTGGCCTTCAGGCCCGTCACCATGTCACGCTGCTGAGACGACGCGGGGGAAATCAATGGCGCCTTTCTTCCTGCTCGGTGATAGTCGAGGCTTCCGTGCTTCCAGGTTCCCCCTGTGCCTCGCGCTTGCTTCTGGCGCTAGGTGTCATCATTCCCCACACCCACACGGACACCTTTGAACCCCAAACTCAGTCATGAACCATGACAGGAACTGCCAGTGCCAGAATGAAACACAAATCGGCAATCTTCCGAAGCGACAGCCAAGTCATGCGCGCGAGTTAATTATAGCAGCAACGAACTCTTGCGGGAGTCCTGCATGGTGCGCCGGTGAGGCGTTCGTTGTTGGTTTGGGAGTGTTGGGAATTTTGGTTTCTTTTTAGAACTGCAGTGAAGAGAACAGCAAAGCATGAGAGAGAGAGGATTTGATGCGCAGAGTTGCAAGAGTCCGTGTGTGAACGCCTCGAAAGTGCGTTTCTTCAAACGGTGCAACGTGCAGAAGCGCACGCCAGACCCCTGTCAGTTTCTTCCATTTGGAGAATTCGCCTTCCTATTGGGCGGCAGTTTTATGCAGAGTTTGCGGCCGTCATTGGCCAGCGCGGGAGGCATTTCATCCTATGAGAGGGCAAGGAACCAGATTGCCGCAAAGTGCAGGCAACAAGCGGGCAACAAGCGGGCAAGTTAGTGTATTTTAGGATCCATTCTTAGAAACAAAACTTGTGGTCGCACCACTGGCAGCCGAAATAAGGAAGTGGGAAAGGCGGGATGTGTGCAACATGCCGTGGCGGACAGAGGCGGCTAGTTAACGCTATCGCGATTCGGACCTGCGCTAGGCGGCCCTCGTCACAGTCCGAATTAGGTGGCGCTCATCACTGGCACACTGGGCGACCCGCCTGGTTCTGTTCTGGTAAGACGGTATTTCACTTGATTGGCACGTCCTGAGTTAACCCACGGGCAACTCCCAGTTCCCGGCCACCAAACGCCCAACAGCCGACGTCGAGCATAGCAAACTCGCCTTTGCGTGCAGCGGGTTTCGTCCAATCGAGTCATTTGTTCGCCGGTAATTATGCGTCATTTGGGTCTGATGCGGCACTCGGAAACTCCCAGGGATCAACAACCAACAGGACAAGACGGATGACGGAGGGACAACCGGCGGTGTGTGCTTCGGGTTTGTGACAGGGCTGGCAGGGTTCAAACGCCTTTTGCCTTTGCTCCCCTCCGTCGCTGCCCGCCACTGCCCAATGACAAACAGGGAGAATGTCGCCAGGCCCCAGCTCCCGAGAAACACCGAACCATGCTCCCCGCCACGCGGCCGGTCCGGCGGGGCCGATAGAGCTCCGTTGGGAAGAGACCCACCCCATCATCACCAAGAAAGCCATCGTCAAGTGCCATCCATCCAATATCCCAACGACCTTCTTTTGAGCGAGAAGAAACAGACGGGCACAGTCTTCGGTAACCTACTTCGTACAGAAGTTGTCTTACGGTGGACATAAGCTGTACAAATTACACGAACGGCTTACTGCGGGGCCGACAGACGCTCCGAGACGGAAGGATGCCCATCATAAGCAGCCCTTCGAAGCCGAGGCACAAGGAGATATTATGCGACGCCTGAATCAAAAGGCCCGACTCATCTGCATTGCTCGAGGGTCATGTCAATGCAGCGCAGCGAGGGGGACTCACAGTCACTCCAACCTCTGACCACCTCCACGGACAGGGCACCGCACAACTTGACGTCGATATGGCCGAGCCATGTAACACCCCAGCAAATATCAGCCCAAGTGTCTCGAAACACACAACAAAACTGACACGCGCCACTTCTTGTTTGGTGCAAGGTCATGGCCTTCTAGAACCGTGGCAATCCCCGAGAGGTGTCTGTGCGAACTCCTGAGCTCAGTTGTTTAAGGATAGGCACAAGTGCGAAAGAAGTCACGTCACCTAGCAGGCCTCCCCCCTCAACCGCCGGCTCCGATCTGGACACACATCTTGCAGCAAAACCATGACCGACAATTGGGCACGAGTGTCCGGGCCCGCCGCGGCACGAGTCGGGGATTTTTGATGCCATAAAAAGAACACTGGGCATCGAGGCGGCTCATTTCCACGAGGTTGGTGGGTCGTCGTCACCGGGAGGTGAATAGGGGAAACGGGGTGTTCGACCAGATAACTACTCGTCGCAAAAAAGCATCGTCTTGCCGCCGGCCGCAGACGCACGATTGCGCGCGTTCAACCCCGGCGCTAAATTGCTGCGGTACGTATCGAGGCTCTGCATCGCTTGACGCCGAAGCGGCGCTTACAACTTCCCAGTAGCGCCTACAGACCCCTTTCATTGGCTCGTCCATCCCCACGAATATTCCAGCATCCTCTGCCGCCATCAGGACATTGGACGACGAAGACCTTCCACGAGTTCTAAATCCGGATGGAAACATCGTTTCGAAACGCTGCAAAACAAGATTGGCTGCTCTACCAGCCCTACGGTGGTATTATCGTACTCATGCGTCAGAGGGTCGCCCTATGGTAGCCCAAGATCACCAATACCCTTGTATCCCCTACCCCTTTCCGAGCATGGCGCCCTGCAAGATCGTTTTTGAGAGTACGTACAGGGCGGCTGCGGCTCAAAGGCTATCCAGACGACGACCGGGGAGGGACGGCACGTACGTACATATGTACATGCCAGCGGTTACAGCAACCGCAGGCGGCAACACTCGTGGCGCCTGCATGGAACGTGACGTGGGTCGTCTGTGAGGAGCGAGTCCCCAGACAAACACCAACACGGCGCCGCCTTCATCCCCCCCCCTTCCCAGCGCGGGCCGCTCTGCATCCCCGGACAGACCCAGGGAACTGGGCCCTCTCCGTCACACCCTTACCGCCGTTGCGGCTACCCTGGGCGCCTGCGCCAAACAGCCCTATCACCGGCATGGCGAGATCTAGATCTGCGGCGCTGGCGGCCCTGTACCACAAGAGACGGGCCCCCAAGTACCAGTACATGTATACCGTACCTGCCAGATCTGCGTGCGGTACCTGCATATGGCTTGACTTGGGGGTCCACTCTCAACGACCTCGCCTCTCGAGGCTTGCCTCAAACACAACCCGGACCGCATGAACCCGCCCACACCGCACAAATGCAGCATGGGCTAGTAGCCAATTATTGGCAGAGACGTTTACTTGAAGACCTTTTTATATCTTTTCTCGTTTCCTCCCTCCGGAAACAACTGCCTTGTTTGTTCTGTTCCAAACCCGCTCCCGACGTCACACGGCCAGAACCCGGCAAACCCCCGTGGACTTTTCACCACCCATCCTAAAATAGACCACGAGAGATGGCTTGAATGCAGGTCCATCCCAACTTTGAGTCGGCATCTGCAGGTTCTTTTCAAACACCACGAAAGAAATAGTGTTGCAATGAAGTGGCTTAGCCGCGCACCACACCCCTTAGTGACAACCCATCACCACCTAGCCAGCCGCCCACCAGCTGCATGGTTTTCGACGCAATACCGAATCAGGTGTTTGTATTGGCCATCTAAAATCACGAGGGCACCGATCTATCGCAGAAGGACGCAATAACATGGCAAATAATGTATCAAACTGTTAACCGACAGCACACCAAGCACGGCATCTACTGTGTATGTTGGCGGTGTGAAGTGAAGTAAATACTATTCTTAGACTACCGCTGGCCAACCTGGCTCCCTCAATGGCCGTCATACGAAGAAGGCCAACACCACCTTGCCTCTGCCTATTCCAGGACTTGTCGGGCGCAGTGTAATCTCACGAGAAGCGTGACGCCCATTATCCTAGCGTTTTCCTGTCGTCGTGACAGGCGTGGTGACACGCCCCAGCCCCAGTCGCAACTCACACAAATCAGTTTGTGCTCGGCGTGGAAAGGGGCGGAGGGGGGGGGGGGGGGGCTTGGCTCAGCCTGGATACGATTGTAATCTCTTGAGACGAGGGCCGCAGCAATGCCTGTGTGAAAAGAGAAAGAGGTAGGGGAGCGTGGTCAAGGTGGTTTCCCTGGGTACGAATAGCTACAGCCTGCTCAACCCACTGGGAAGGGGGAGTGACGAGGCTACTTCCCCTCCTAGAAGGGCAACACTTAAGAAAATGAGCGGTTCATACCAACAAAACCAGTGCTAGCCGTCGTCATTTTGACATCGGGCTTGTGTTGAGCAAGAAAAGGGGTGGTAACCAGCGCAGCAAAAGCTCACCGGCAAGCCCCCTTTTTGAGGGGGGTAACCAGCTACGAAACCCCTAAGAGTTTACATCGGGATGCTACAGGGGCTGTTCAAACTGAGGTAGTGGCCTCTCGGATGAGAGCATCACCAGGAGTTTTTTTGCCCCACGCCTTTGACCACACCCTAACCGCTCGGCCATTGGGGGTGGACAGTGATATTGTGCAATTCAGAATTTGTCCATCAACTGATGCCGACCGGCTCTCACCCCCGGCCGCTGAGGATGGGGACTCTCGTAACTAAAGTTTATACTGTCTATGACCTGTTTATGATTGTCTTAGGTCTCACGAGAGCCGGGGTCGTGGGTTACGAGAGAGGAAAGGGGGTTTCACAAGTCTTGAGTGGCGCCCCTTAGAACTGTCTCTAAGTGATGATTTAGTAATAAATGGTCAATATATCGAATACTTTGTGGGCGCCTTTCTTCGCACCACATCAGTCTCCGAGGGCAGGTGGTAAACAACGCGGTTGCGCCGTTCTATTGCATCACCCAAACGCACATACCAGGCGAGCAATGAGGTGCGTGTTCACTTAACCGTGTGGGATGGCCAGACAGTCAATAAGTTCCATCTAGTACGTTTTTGTGACATTGAGAAGTTCTAGCTGGCATACGTCTACAAAAGTGTAAGACAGAGGGACAAAAACGACCAGAAGAAAGGGGGGTTAAACTATTTAAAACAGGATAGGTAGAGTTCTTAATATCGGTTACAAAGTTAGACATCTTCTCGTAACAACGTCCCACTCAATGACGACGAGGGATATACAATGTCAAGTTTGATTTAGCAGACCACCCGTGTTTTAAATTGTCCTTCAAGCCTTTCTTGGTGTTTCTAGTGCGGTTATTCCGTTCCCTCTCGGTATTGTATCCAATTCTTGAAATACATGCAATCATGTACATTACCTGTCTTGCGAACTCAAAGATCAAGCATCGTCAGAACCGCTTCATCCCCTGTTGCGTAAATCCTCGCTGAACGGACTTCGAACGGTTTCACCAACCCACACAGCGCACAACGGGGAGAGCACACATCGATGAATGTCAGACAGGGCGGACAAGGATGTGTGTTGTTATCTACGTAGAAACACCACCAGCGGCTACTGCCTTCCCCCGCATACTCGCGCTACACGAACCACGAGCTCATACCTCCCTCCCCAGCAGAGGACAGGCTCTACTTCTTCTGCCTCTTGGCGCTCTTATCGCTCGCCGCACTCAGCACGCTCGCACTCCGTTTATGCGGCCCGCCACTGCTACCCGGTCGCGCGCCAGCAGAAGAAGAGGCCTTCTCCTTTTCCGACCCAGGCTCTTCCTTGATCCCATCTGCCTTATCCCCCGCAGACGGCTGGTCTTGTTGCTCATCATCAGCCGCCTCGTCGCCATTCGCTCCCCCTTCCTTATCCTTGCGCGATTCTCGCTCTCCCTCCCGATCGCCCTCCCCTTCACCCTCCCCCTTCCCCTCCCCCGACCCCAACACCTCCCTCGCGCGCGCCCTCTCCACGCGCTTCGCCTCCTCCAGCTTGATCTCGCCCTCCAGCTTATCACTCAGCTTCCGCGCATCCACCAGTGCCGCCACAGCGCTCCAGAGCACCTCGAACTGAGCAGTAACGGCCGCGGTGGGCATAACCAGGCGCGGGGGCACGTCGAGCTCAGCGAGGGCGTTGGTCATGCGCAGCTGCTGCTGGCCGGACTTGTGGCTGTAGAGCTTGTTGATGCGCTCGTAGCGGAAGGTCGGCCCGCTGCCGAGCCGGTCGTGGTACAGCACCCCGTAGACCTGCTCCTCGTGCGCCGACAGCTTGCGGCGCTCCGGCTGCGTGGCTGCCGCGCCGCCCTTCTTTTTGTTGGCGCCCGCTGCGCCGCCGCCTGCCGAGGTCGCTGACGTCGGGGTCGGCTCGGCGGATACGCGCGACCCCCCGCCGCCAGCGCTGGCGCCGGCGCGGACGTCCGAGTCGCGGCGGTTGGCGGTGGAGGCTGCGATGCTCTCCCGACGGTTGTGCCCCGGGCCTTCCGAAACTGCGCTGTTGGGGACGGCACCGCCGGGGCTGACGCCGTCGCCGGGGCCGAGTATGCTCTTGCGCTTTTTGGATTTGTCGGTTGACATGAGGTTTTGGAGGAGGGCTTGCAGACCGGCGGAGCTCTTGAAGGAGTTGATGTCCGAGTCTGTGGCAGGGTAGTCGAGGCGCTGGTACAGCTCGCGGCGTTCCTCGTTGAAGCGCTCCGTGCGCGCGAGGATGCGCTTGATCTCGAGAAGGAGAGACTCCTCTTCGCGGGCCTCATCCTTGGAGCGCGCCATCGTGTTGAGGGCAAACTCCTTCCGCTTTCGCTCCTGCTCGGCGTTGAAGTTCTGCATCATCTCGTAGAGCTCAAACTCGGGTCGTGTCATGTACTGTGCTGGCTTCTGGACCGCCATCATCTTCGCCGCGACCTCGTAGTAGCGAGCCTTCAGGTCCTCCATCGTCCGCGACTTCTGTGCCGACACCACAGCTGTGCTCGACCCGTTGGCTTCCTCTCCCTGAGGATGTTCAGGTACGAACTCATACCGGTCCCAGATGATGGCCCAACGCAGGTCGTATTCCTTTGCCTGCTCTAACAAGTAGTCCGTTTCCTCCTTCGTCCACTCGCTGCTCTGGAGGTTTACTCGGTATTGGTCCTCGTTGTACTGTGGTACTGGCACTCGTACGTTGAACTTGGCGAACGAAGAGTCCTCGGGCTTGTCGTCTTGCCTCTCTCCATCTACCACCATGCCTTCATTCTGCTCCGATTCCCCATCCTGCACGGGTGCCGGCGGCGGACCATGCTCTGTCTTCCGTTTCCAGTGTCGAAGCACAAGGCTGCCGTCGTCACCCCGTGCTGAGTTTGTGAATGATTTTAGTTCCCATCGCGTAGCCGGTTTGCGACTCGCAAATCGCCTTTTCTTGAAGAAGGATACTTCGGGGACGATAGCGATTGGGTTGTCGCCGCCAAGGTTCTGCACTTCGCGTGCGAGTCCCTTTAAGTTTGGTCGGGGTCCGCCGGTTCTCTGTTTTTTGGATGCGCGGGGTGCGGTGGAGTGGTTGGAGGGGAGGTTCAGAACATCGCGGACATCGTGGGAGGTCATGATGGTGGGGTGTGTTTCTTCGGGTCGCGTCGCGGCATGCGATAGCGCTAGAGGTACCGAGCTGCACCGAGTTTGCGCTTGCAGCGGGCCAAATCAATTGATAAAACCCGGATTCGATTAAAAAAAGGTCTCGTTAATAATACACGCGTTCGCAATCAATGTCTCCCGGTTTCAGTGATAAATGAGCGACAGGGTGTTATCTGGACGATGCAAATCGGTGAAGTTGGGCAGCTCATCAAGGTCGTTTTTGGTGGATTTTGGCAGCGAACACCGCCAAAAAAACTCCCGCTACGTCGCATGCCTGCAAAGTCAAAAGGGCCAAGACTTTCTCGCAGAGAGCGCACGTGATCGGACCAATCCCCTGGGCCCAATTTTCCTGAACGTGGCAGCTTCGAATGCTTGGCGCTTGGCCGTGACACTGAGTGCCAGCCAGTGCAGCAGTGTTCAGTGTGTTGCCAGCGGGAAAAGTGTCGATTTCCAGAACCTCGTCCTCGCGAACTCCGCCGCCAGCCCTCCACCGTCACCATCAGCACGAGTGACCCTCCAGATCACCGGCAAAATGAGGTCTCTTCTACCCCTCCTCTCCCTGGCCTCCATGGCCCGGGCGCTATACTTCTATGTCGACGTGACAACACCCAAGTGCTTCTTCGAGGAGCTCCCCAAGGACACCCTGGTGGTGGGCCACTACTCGGCCGAGGAATGGAACGACCAGAGGAACATCTGGGAAAAGCACGATGGCATCAGCATCTACATTTCCGTCGATGTACGACCTCTCTCTATCCTTTCTCCCTCCTCAATGCTACCCATCACCAACCAACACACACAAACCAACCTCCAACCCGATCGAAAACTAACCCCCTATTCTTCCACAGGAAATCTTCGACAACGACCACCGCGTCGTCTCGCAGCGTGGCGGCTCCTCGGGCAAATTCACCTTCACGGCCGCCGAGTCGGGCGACCACAAGCTGTGCTTCACGCCCTCGTCCAGCAGCGGCCGCGCCAACTGGCTCTCGGTGTCGTCCCCCAACGGCGGGATCCGCCTGACGCTGGACGTGGCCATTGGCGAGACCAGCGCGCTCGACGGCGCCGACAAGGACAAGATCCAGGACCTGGCGACGCGCGTGAAGGACTTGAATGCCCGGTTGAATGATATCAGGAGGGAGCAGGTCTTTCAGCGGGTGAGTTGCCCCCTTTTTTTCTCTCTTTCCTCTTTCCCCTATGGAAGGGTTAGGAAGTCCCAGGAACTGACCAATGCTGGACACACAGGAACGCGAAGCCGAGTTCCGCGACCAGTCCGAGAGCACCAACGCGCGCGTGGTCCGGTGGATCCTGATCCAGCTCGTCGTTCTCGGCGTGACGTGCGCCTGGCAGCTGTCCCACCTGCGTTCCTTCTTCATCAAGCAGAAGCTTACATAGAGACGGCGGCGCGCGCGCGCACACACAAAATCTGGGCTGGTTCTGCTGCTGGGCTGGTTCTTGTGTCGGTGTGGGAGTTTGTGGTGGTTGTTGGTGTTGTTGTTGTCTTGATGATCTGCTTGCTGTACCTCCGTCATGGGAAAAAACATTCCGCCTGTCTGCTGCCTGGGTTAGAAGTTTGTTCTCTCTCTCTCGGTTGGAAGGGAGGGTAGTCAATGGGTTTGGTTGGGAGCCGGAGTTTCTAAATGCAATCGACGATAGGTATATACGCTGTCATGGTTCTACTGTAATGATATACACACTTGGTCTGGCATGAATGGAAACGGAGGAGGATGGTTGGATTGGTTCCCGCAAGTTTGGCGCCCACAAGTGATTGATGCTTTGCGAGTCTGTTCAAGTGTTCAGATTGATAGGGACTTGTCCAAAAGTTTTGATACCATAACCTAATATTTACAACTGGAGTAGGAGATATTGCGAGAATTGAAAACACCAACTAGCTCTGACTCCATTTCTCAACCCAACTCGGGAAAATGCGAAGATGTGTCTGACAAAGATCACACGGAGCTCCCCAGGTTCTTCACAGGTGCCTATATATAATTTTTTTAAAAATCGATTTCGTTACTCTAACCCAAAAGGAGAAAAAAAAACATGAATGTGTGACAAATCAGTCTCCCGTCCCGCTCGAGCCCAGAGACAGACAATACAGTCAACCTGACACCGGTTACGCTGACGCTCCCCTTTTGTTTTTGTGCTGTATGTTCTTGTTCTCAAAGACGGATGCTGATTATTAGAGAGTTATCTGTATGGGAGAGACAATAAAAAAAAACACACGCCCAAGAAGCGCCATGATGTCCTGTTTACCCCCACGGTAACCCAGTCCGCCCAGCAATACCCAGCCCTGTAGCCAGAGCTGTGGCGAGATGAGGCGGCCCAGGTCGAGAAAACAAAGGAGGGACTCGCAGTCGAGAGAGAAAAAAGAAAACCGGATTATCGTGATCGTAAATGATGTCTGTCCAGAGGCGCCGAATGTGCCGGAAACCGCTATGGAAAGAAGTATCCTCTATGTCCCATGCAAAAACGAAAAACGGATGCGCATGTTGCGGGCAAATCATGTCAGACTCGTCTCCTGGAAAGCCTTCTATATAGAACATGCCGTCCGCTACCGCCTCGCGCTGGTTGAACCCGTGAGCTTAAGGTCGCCGGAGGCTTTTCAAGGCAAGGACCAATCGCTTACCCAAGAGGACGCCAGATGATTCAACAAAAAAACAACGTGTCAACAACACTCCTAGCCGCAGCACAGCGTCTTCATGAACTTCTGGAAGCCCGTCGGTTGCGGTTGCTGGGGGCTATTCTGCGGCTGAGCTGGGCTGTTCATCTGGGGTGACTGGGTCATCGGTCGCTGGGGCAGGTTCTGAGCGCTGTTCTGGAATTGCGCCTGGGTCGAGCCCGTCGGAGTCGGCGCCGCTTGCATGTAACCCCCAGCCGGCGAGCGCGGACTTGCCAATCCGGGCCCGTTTGGCCGCCCTTGGTTCGGTGGTTGTCCCATAACCTGGCGAGGCAGCGGGGGTTGCGTTGCGTTTAAACGAGCTGCGGTCAGTCCCGGGGCTTGCGGGTCGCTTTGGTGACGATTGGTGGCCCCCCGCGAGTTGCCGTGCAGTTCCATGGCAGATGCCCCGGGCCGAGAGTTTGGGTCGTGCAAAGTTTGGCGGTTCCAGTCCCCCTTCTTGTCCTGCTTCTTCATCCAATCGTACTCGCCATCCTCGACCTGCCCAGACACCTGGAGCGCCTCGGTAAAGAGACCACGAAGATAGTTATAGTCGGGTTCGTCTTCGAAGCCGAGACCGCGTACGTAGCTGAGATACTTCTCGAACTGCTCGGGGAAGCCTGCGCAGAGGTCCTTGATGACAGTCGTCTGCTTCTTCTCGCCAATCTTCTCGTACTTTTGCTTGTTCGTGGCGGCCTTGAGGCCTTGCCAAGGCAGACCACCTCGCAGGAAGTACATGAAGACGTGGCCCAGAGCCTCGAGATCGTCTCGTCTCGATTGCTCCCTGCCGAGATGGGTGTTGATACTCATGTAGCGGGCAGTGCCCGAGAGGGACTTGCGTTCCCTATAAGGGATGTGTTGCTTGGTCTTGGGGTCACGGTACTGCTTCGCCATCCCGAAGTCGACAACGTGGATGACGTTGGCGGTCTTGGTGCCGGGTCTGCCAATCAGGAAGTTGTCGGGCTTGATGTCTCGATAAATCAAGTTCTTCTCGTGAATCGTTTGGACGCGCGACAACTGCAACGACGGTCAGGCGTGGTCAAGAGGAGATTTTGGTGGAAGCACATACCATCTGCTTGGCGACCATGCATACGGTCTTGAGGGTGAACCTCCGGTGGCAGTGGTCGAAGAGATCCTCCAACGACGGGCCAAGTAGGTCAATGACCAGGATGTTGTGGAGGCCTTCTTGGCCGAAGTAGTAAACATTTGGAATGCCGGCTGAAACGAGGGTTAGTTTGAATGCGTTAAATGGCTATCTGACCGGGTTAAGACTTACGGCAGCCCACAAGGATCTTGTATGTCCGATATTCATCGCGTAGCTGGGGAGCATCGCTCTTTCTCGGTTCCTATTGCATACCGCATTAGTCTTCCTTGTCCAGCGACGATAGGTGGGCAGGGGGGGGATCTTCGTTCGAACGTACAAACTTGATGGCGACCTGCTGGCTATTAAGGAGGTTCATACCCTCGAAAATGACGCCGAAGGAGCCCTCTCCAATCTTTTTCCCAACCCGGTAGTGCACCCCCACAACGTTCGACGATGAGGAAGCCATGTTGACGGCCTGGCGTTAATCGCGCGACTCGATCAGGTTATGCGGTGAGGGGATCTGAAATGAGGCAAAATCGTCAGCTTCGACGGAGAACTCCCATAAAGAGGGGGCGGTCATCCGAAGGCAGAGCTGCATCAAAATGAATGATGACACAGCTCGGCGCGTCGATGTGGGTTGGTTGATGGTCGGTGGAGTGCAAGAGGCAAACGGGCAATGCGATCATCGCAACGCACGATCTCCGCAAGACGGGGTCAACCCACAAGAGATGAATGTGGTGGGAAAACGGGGTGCATATCGTGGGCACGAGCCAACTCACAAGCTTTCGAAGGGGTTTTGCAGACGGCCTTATTGACAGGCAGGCGGTGGGCGGAGCTCGGCTTTCAATAGGCGATGCTTTTGCTGGCATAAACTCTTGTCGGTCGGCAACGGTTACAGGCAGAACAAGCAATTGCTACGGCTCCTCGGCGAAAATAAAATTTTGGCTGGTGCAGCCGCGTCGGAGATGAGGCGACAAATGCAAAAAGGGATTTCGAGTCGAGTCGTGCTCGTGAGGTTCTCTCGGGGGTTCAGCCGTGACGTGACAGTCCGACACTCAATGATGATTCTTCTGGATTGAACCGGCCGATTGGCAGGTCCGCACTCCGGATTCGCTCGGTCGCCCCGGCACCGCTTGTCGTCTGTGGCCTCTGCGAAGGCGCACAGAGTTTGGTGGGATGGCGATATGTCGTGTGGTGTGGCGGGAGGGAATGGAGAAGGAGGAAAAGGCAGAGGAAGGGAGACTCCAGAAGGGGAAGGCAGGGCAGCGGAGCCGACGAACAGGGGTTGTCAACAGTCCAGCCAATCCAGCACGGGCAGACCGCCAGCGGGCACCGAAGTGAGCTGGTCCTTGCGCAGCCTCCCGTCTTCTTGCCAATTCACTTGCTGCAGGCGGTCCTCGCCACAACACCGCAATTGGAAAGCGGATGCACAGGCCTAGAGGCGTAGCAACGGCTCAGCAGGAGTTGGGATGGAGAGAGAGGCGCAGGAACAAGCCGACCAAGCCCGGCAGGCCATCGGTCGCCAAAGGTCTATCGTCGATTTGCTTGCATGATCAGTGTTGCATTCAAGAGCATCGCAGCCCAAGCCCGAGTCGAGACCATTGCCTGATCTGGATTTGGTCGGTTCATTTTGGAAGGGATTCAATCCGACAACGAGCCCTGATCCCCTCCGGACCGTGCCCTGAGCGCAAAACAAGGGACCTTCGGCACCGCCAGACTAATACGACTTTGCAATCTTGGCCTACCAAGCAGCAGCAACAACAGCCCATCTCCGGAGCCGGTTGTATGTTGTATTGTTACCATGTAGGTCGTCAAGACGAGCCGGATCGCGTTTTCACCGCCCGAAGCCGGCCGTCGATCTGGGAGCCGTTGAGGGTGGCCGAGGCGACGAAAAAGGCCAGAATGGTGTGGGGACAGCACCTGTCCCCCAGCCTCTTGTCTCCACGCTAGCAATCCTAAAAAGGGATGGTTCCCAGCAATAAGACGGGGCTAAATTGTCGCGGTGAGCCTCAGGGCAGTTCTCCTGCAGAAGGCGAGCGGTCACGCCTCTCGCAAACATCATTTGTTGGGGAAGCGGCCAGCAAGGGGCAAAAAGGAAGGTACAAATCTCACAAGAACCCCGGCCGGCCGGCTGTCGGTCGGTCGTTCGCTCCAAGCTTCGGTAAGGCAAGCGATGGGATGCCCATTTCGGCGTGGTGGAGTTTTTTCTTCTTTTCTCATCAGCCAACCAGACCCGGCAGGGTGCGGACCGCCCCTTGCTTGTGGCGGGCACACCTCATTTTTGTGGTTCTCAGCCGCTCTTGGAGCAAAGTTTGGCCCTGGACGGGAGTTTGCCGTTTGCGAGATTCTCGACCCACCCAGCCAGTGCCAGCCTTGTTTGGGTGCCAAGACCTACGGAAGGCAGGTCGGAATAAAATAAAAACAAGGTGCCTGCCCTGCCTACTGGACGCGATTTTGAGCGCGGCTGCACAAGGATTATTCATTCAGGTGCACTCACGAAAGCTGTTTCCAACGGGACGATTTTCGATGCCTTCCTTTTTGCGACAAGAGCCCGTTTGATGGGGGGTTTCTTGAAGAGTTGAGTCTGGCGAACCAACATTCAAGCTTTGACATCCATCTGCATCTGCCCGCTCCAGCTCATGCAGGCGTTTCTATATTCAGTCAAAATACGACTTAGCTTGGTTGATAGACTCAGACAAAGCACCGTCTCAGAAACCCCGAAGCCGGGGCTTCTGCAACTGATCAACTCGCTGGCAAGCCCAATATCCAATGGTTTTCAGTCAAGGCTACCTTCCACCTCTGGAGGACTTGGTATTCGTCGGTGTTTGACCCAAATACCCTCTCTGGGTGTCGTCTATGGACCGACAAACATAATATGGTGTGTGGTATTTTAAACCGTGCAACCGCATTGGGGGTGAAATTCAATGCTTGGCTTTGAGCGCAGAACGATTATATCGATGCCCAAGCTCGGGTTTCGGACGACAGGTCTTCCCTACATAGGTAGATACATACAACCTGGAACAGACAACATCCATGGATATAGCTCCGTCGCATTAACCCATATCTTGTTTCACCCCCTTCCCTGTCCCCTCGACCTGACCACATGATTCGCCCTCCACTTCAAACAGAAATCCCGACGATGGATGGGCACCGCAGCCACTCACCGCTCTGGCCGAGACACGGCTGGCATGTCCCAAACCCCCTTCGGGCCTTTAAAGAAGTCGAAGTCACCGCCCCACTCCCACGTCTGTGATGAGGGCGAGAAAGTGGAGGAGGGGATGGGGGTTGAAAGTCAATGCTGTGTAACACTACCTCGGACTCTCCGAGACAATGATGAAGTCTAGGGGCAACATCCTAAAATTCTTTAACTCTTCCGTCAACAGATAACACGAGGATGTGATCATTGGGTGAGCACCTTCTGGCCCAAAAACGGCGAACTTCAGAAGAACACACGTCCACGTCAAAGAAACTAGAAAAATAATAAAAATGAAGAAATGAAAGAGAGACCATCAAATAATGGAACCCAAGCAAAAGAAATGTAAATCGAAGAAAAAGAGCGCCTTTAGGATTATGGATAACCTTTCCTTCGTCGTCGAACTTGAGCATGCAGTGGTGAAGGTCACGATCGAATGGGCCAATATGATGCAAACACACTACACTATCACAAAAACTCAACCTTCTCATTCTCGATGTATCTTCTTTCATCCAGGCCATCAAGGCCCTGCGGCAAGGCCAGCTCTGCGTCTGAGCTGCCATATTCTCATAAAGACTCATCAAAAAAAGAACCCCGACAGCCAGCCAAAAAGCAGCTATCCCACAAAAAAAGTAATTATACAGTTTGGTCTGCGTAAACCGTTTGTACGCCCGCACCGTCATCTACCAGGAGAGAGAAAAGGCAAGAAAAAAAAAAAGGAAGTGAGCGTTGGGTCCCATCCTCTTGCGTAGGGGCCGTTTCCCATCCATCATTTTTTCCCCAGTACACAAAACAAAACAGAAACAAAAGCCGGAAGGAAGCCATGGACGCGCACCCCACCGCCGCCACCCACCCTGCTCAGCCTCATCCCCCATACCCCATCCTCAACCTCAACCTCAAAGCTCAAAGCGCAAACAGCCCCCCCGGCATCGTCCTCCCCTCCTCCCTCTCCTTAATCACCAACTTGGACTTCCCAGCAGTAGTAGCAGCAGTCCCATTCGGCTCCTGCCCCCTCCCCTGCACCTGCGCATTCGCCCTCCCCTGCGCATTCGCCTGAGCGTCAACCCGGACCTGCGCCCTCGCCCGCGCAGCCTGCTCCTGCGCGGCGGCGGCCCGCTTGGCCGCGGTGATGCGGTCGTAGGTGACGGCGACCGTCTTCTCGGCACACTCGCGCGTGGTGCGGTACCAGGCGTCGAGCTGGGCCTTGTCGATGGCGGTGCGCAGCTGCTTGTCGTCCCAGCGCATGGCATCGAGCAACTTGCCGCGGAAGCCGTCGTCCATGGTGTCGAAGCGGCGGTCGAGGGACTCCGTGAAGACGCCGAGCGCGTCCGAGGGCTTGATGAAGGGGTGGAAGTTGGGGTGGGAGTGTTCTGGACGGGGTGGGTTAGTTATGTGGTTTGGATGAAGCGGTTGAGGGTGGTCAGGGGAATAAGGCTTACGCTCGTCTACAACTGCGAATAGGGTGTGGTAGGCAGCCGTCTGACCCACGGTGGCGAGTTGGTCGAGGTCGCCCTTCTCGTTGGTTTGGTTCACTCGTTGCCAATCATCGCGGATGAAGCACCGCCTCCAAATAAGCCGCTCAGCGTCAAGACGTTCCTCGCCCTTGAGGCCGTACTGGGCGACCTTCAGCGCAAGGTAGAACTGGTCGCCGATGGTGTCGTAGTGGTTAGAGGGAAGCGACGCCAGAGTGAGCAGGTCGATTAGAGTGTGCGGCTGCAGTGCTTCGTGCCTGAGCAAGCGTGACATGGAGTCATCAAAGACCTGATGCAGTGCCTTCTGCCTCTTGGGGATCAAGTCCCCATGCTCCTTCACAGCGAGTTCCACTTCCGCCGACTCGTCAACGCCCTCCTGGATAGTGGGCAGGATCTGGCTATACAGAGCGTCTTGGATCTTGATAAGCTCGAGCGCGTGATCGATCTTTTCGAGGTTGACACCATTCCGCCCCTCGTTCTCAGAAGGGGCGCTGCTGACGCCGTCGTTGACGGGTTCGGCCTCTTCAGCAAGCAGGGCCAGTTTGCCCAAGCTGAGCTCAATCTTCTTGTTCCAGACTTGCTGCTCGCGGGTGAGGCCCAAGTCCAGCAATGTCTCGGCGGCATGGTCGATATCCTTCTCTCTCTCAACGTCGTTGATCCACGAGATCTTGGCTAGCTCAGGCTTGGTCCGCAGGAACTTGGTCGCGTAACCGTTCCTATCGTAAGGGAAATCCAGAACAGCCTCCACACCACTATTCTCGAGGAGGACTTCGTAAGCGCGGAATGCGAAGCTCTCCTCGTAGTCGTCGAATAGGCGGCCCATTTTCTGTTGCTTGAGCTTGGCGAGAGCAAGCTTCTCTTGCGCCGCGCTGTCCGTTGTGTTCCCCTCCATCGCGGCTTGCTTCAACGATAGGATTTGTTGCACCACGATCTCGGCAAGCGAGTCGAATGCTTTGTACTCCTGTGCGAGCTCGATGGCCTCCTCCCACAAATTAAAATCCTTGAGCCTCAGAATCTTCGTATAAACATCTTCTTGATAGATTTGTTGGTAAGACTTGCCGCGCTCCTGAGCCTGCGCATCGTCGCTCAACGCGGCCCAGCTCGAGAATTCGGCCAGAGATGTGAGGTACTGGCTCGTTAACGAGGGCAGAATATGCCGGGTGGAGTCCAGAAGGTGGACGTCAACCGGGTTGTTGTCAGGAGATTGTTCCGAGTACCGCTCAAGCCATTGATAACAGAACTCGACCAGCCGTTTGAGGTTGTTAGTGATGAAGAAAGTCGCGGTCCAGGGTTCGGGAATCGCGTTGCCGCCGGCGATATCTCTCGGGCTGATGCCGTATTGCCCCGCTCTATTGAGTCGAAACTGACGTGCCTCAAACAACGCCCCGTTGTTTATCGTGACGGCCTCCCAAACCAGCCGATTGATGCCAGCCTCGTCGGCCAACCGCTCTGTGAAGTGGTATTTGATGATTTGGTAGCCCCAGGCAACAAAGATATCCAACCTCCACACGTCGTTGATGAACCAGTGACGGACAGGGTCCACCTGGCCGACGGCTGGGTTGAGTTCCGTCTTTTGATGCTCGTTGATGTAAACTGCGGTCTCGGAGATGAGCGTCTTCTTGTCCCCCTTGGGCCGCTCGGCGAGGAACTGCTCATGCTTTTGCCATATCCATGTCGCAACGGCCATCTTTTCAGCATTATAGAGCAGCATCCACCGGGTGCGCATGCCCAAGTCAATGTCGAGTGAATTGAGATAGACAATCAAGCCGTCCAAGTAGACAACCCTGCTCTTCATGTTGTTCTCCAGAGAGGCCGGTAGATTCGCGATAAAGGGTGTTTTTGAGCTCACAATCTCGTGGCTCAGCTCAATCGCGGCGTTTCCGATCTCTTCGCTGGAGAAGGGCAGCTCTCGCCGGCCCTGGAACACCAACGGGTTGTCATCCTTGACCCCAAAGAAGACGGCCTGCTCCAGCTTGCTCTTCGCAGTGACCTCTGGCGGCGCTTCGCTAGCAAACCGGTCGATATCGGAGACTGCAATCCTGACGGTTCCCACCCCTTGAAGTAGAAGCACGACCGTCGGGTTTTTTGTCCTATGCCGGTGTCTCGCGTCGTCCTGTGCATGCCCGCCCGCAGTGGGCTCCTCGATGCCAGACCCAACAACCTGAAGAGTCTCGTCGTCCCGAAAGTCTACCACATCCTCAAAAGTATGCGGTAACATGTGACTATCTTCCTGCAGCTGCGCATCCGGGGAGTCGGGAGGCGCAACCATGGAGGAGACAACCACAGCCCTGTCGAATACGAGAAAAGCGACGAGGGCAGGCCGCGGGAGGTAGATCCGAGGCTTCTCCGCGGCTCCGGGTCTCACGGGGCTGTTGTACGAAGTTACCGGTCGGACCATCCCGATCCGGGGGCCCTCGGGGCTTATAACGACCTCGACTAGCGAGTATCGAGATCGGTGCTGTTTTGAAAAAGAAGCAAGGAGCAAAGCATGTTGCAACGACTCCTCTTCGTGGGTCAATGCCTCGCTCAAACAACTGGCATTGACATACTTTTGCGCCAGACCCCGAGGCACAAGCGTGAAGTCGAGCACCTCAAAAGAGTCTGGTGAGAAGGTGCTGACGGCCGGATCGGCTTCATGGATGGCCTCCACCAATCGCTCCCGGATATCGGAATCAGAGATGAGTTCGTGATGACCACCGCGGTGTATCTTCCACGAGTGCAACCGTCCTTTGGATGTCGCGGCAACAACGATTCGCTCTCCGACCTTGGACCCGTGGCTGGTCCGCGCAGCAGCAATCTCGCCGCGGAAGGCGGCTGAGCTGAGGGCGTGTCGGATGGTTCCGAAAAAGCCCAAAGCATTGCCGCCCAAACCGCTCCGAAGGAACTGGGCGGTGATCCCGGGGCGCCCGTGTGCATCCCTCACACTCATGTATGCCATCCGCCCGGTGCTGAAAACCAAAATGAACCCCGCTGACCCAGCATTGACGATCTGAGTGACGTGCTCGCCCGAGTACATGCCGGATATTGAATCTTCGACGCCAGTTCGTTGTTGGCGAATGAAGTCGGCAGTGGCTGCGCTCGAGATGGACTCCCAATACGCGACCTTGCCGCTCGTCGGGATGACGACGACCAACCCAGGCTCGTCCGAGGAAGCCGAGGCGGTGACCAAGGACGCAAGCGGGAGCGGATCAGATGCATGCTTCGAAGGGTACGGGATGGTGAATGTGAAGGTTTCGGGAGAAGATGTCGTCGAGGTGTAGGGCCATACGAAGACGTGGTTATGGGTGAGGCTCAGGGCGTAGCCGCTCGACGAATAGACGGCGCCGTGCTGGCGATCTTTGGAAGAGTTCAGCAATGCTTGGCCGGGAAACGTTCCTCCCTTGGAGTGTATAAGGGTCTCGGTCTTACTTTGCGCGTCTGTGCGGAGTCTGTCTGGTAGCGCCGGCAACTTGCTCACGGTAAACGCATTGTTCGTTGTCTGCAACTCGCGCAGTTAGCTAAACATTTCCAGTCCAGGCGAAGGTGAGTGAACAAACCAAAACAATGCTCCCGTCGCCCTTGGCAGTCCTCTCCCCTGGCTTGGGCTTCTTGGATCGCACGCTGAGTTCCTTTCGTTGCGCGCCGGCGTTTTCGATGCCGTCGCGCTTGGTCGCGTGGGCGCTGATTTTGTCGGGCTTCACCTCGTACGTGTCGGGTTGTGAATCGGGATTTACGGAGGCGGTCTCGGCCAAGGGAACCCTTTGGCGCTTCGCCTTGGGTTGCTGAGTGGAGGGTTCGGAAGTGCGCTGTCGGCGGCGACTGCTTCGCGTGCCTTTGGCGGGCCCGCCTTCGTGGGACGCAGAAGAAAACATTGTCGCGGTCGATCTGACGGAGGGGTTTTCGGTGTTGCGGTCGGCGCGACCTCGATATCGTTTGAAAGAAAACGCCAGAGACCGATGCTTTAGGGAATCATCAACAACCGAACATCAAAAATGGCCGATGGAGGTATGATGAATTAATGGTCGGTAAATACCGAAGGGGATGGCGCGCAGAAGAAGCGACCCAGAGAAAAGTTGAGGATGGAATGGTTCTAGTTCTAGGTGGGCAGAAGCAGGAGTGACGAAGCCTTCATCGATTGGCTTGTGTTGACTTTGGGCAAAAATTCTGGGGCTGCCACTGGCTGAAGCTGGATGGTCTTGGAGCCCCAGCATACCAGCTCGATCCACGCGCTCACCTCCGATTGAACAGCCCCACACAGTCCTCAACAGCCGAACGCCTCACTTGTTCCTGGGCAGACAGCAGACAGCGCTTTGTCCAATCACTCGGCCCCTGTTTCTCGGTTTCGAGATCGATCTTGCAAAACTCGTGAGGGTTAAGGGTTGCTTCGCAGCGACTTTCGTACCAATGCGATCAATGGAACTGTCCATCATTCCAGCTATTTTCCCGATTATCGATTTCTACTGAAACTGCATTGCGCTCAAGTATAATTTCCAGCTGAGCTTGCGACCCGTGGACGCCCTGAGCGGTAGCTCCCGCTACCTTCAGTCAGGAAGCTGGTGACATCATTGCGACCGTTAACCGTTTCAAGTCCATTCATTCTGTGGTGTTGCACCCAAAACCACCATTACCACCCTCACCACACCACATCTTTACCCCTGTTCTGTTCATACTGGCCACCCAAAACCGTTCCTCGAACCGTTGACTCGGTATTCGCGGTAACTTGCACTATTATTATATTCTTAGCACTCCTATACAATACATTTTTTATTCTCAATTTTTTTTAATTCCTCGGGGGTAGTCCCCCTCGTCGCGAGAGGCCATGAAGCGGGCAGTGACCTCGGTCACCATTACCGACCCCTTTGTCAAGTACACATCCCTTATTGCAACTGGGGTCTACAGCCCGGACGCGGCCCAGTACCGCCTCGCTCACCACCTACAAGGGGTATACGCAAGGCTGAAGGACTACACACCTTCGCACGAGTACAAAATCAGGCTCCAGCAGATCACGAGGGCTGTTGGTGCCGCTCAGGCGACGGCGGGAGAGTCGCTCGCCTCGCCCACCCATCCTATCCGCCGCAACCCGCTCTTTGCGCGCTTCTTTCAGAGGGGCGATGGAAGGGACACTTTGGCTTTGGCAAGGGTCTTGACGAGTTACCAGGCCGCTTTGCATGTTGACTCTCCAAAGGGCCTCTTCCTTTCGGGGGAGGTTGGCACGGGGAAGTCGATGCTTCTTAATCTTCTTGCCGAGGGTTTACCTACCCGTCGCAAGAAGAGGTGGCACTTCAACACTTTCATGTTGCACACCTTTTCAAGGTTAGAAGAGTTTCGAAAATCTCGTCCGGATGCGTCCTCACAAAATCCCGAATATTCTTTGCTTTGGATGGCTAAAGAGCTTGTGGAAAGTTCTCCCATTCTGTTTCTCGACGAGTTTCAGCTCCCGGATAGGGCTGCGAGCAAGATCATGAGCAACCTCTTTGTTGCCTTCTTTCAGCTTGGTGGTGTGCTTGTCGCTTCCTCAAATAGAATGCCCGAAGAGCTTGAAAAAGCGACAGGTGGCTATTACACACCCCCAGCCACAGGTGGTTTGGTTGAGAGGGTTCTGGGCTTCAAAAATAGCCGGTCTGGCGGCGAATTGTTTGGCCAAACTAGCGACTTTGCCGCCTTTCTTGACGTTCTCAAGGCCCGGTGCGACTTTTGGCACATGGAGGGGACTCAAGATTGGCGGAGAAGGGAGACCCGGACAACTCCCCTGGCAGAGTCCGCTGGTATGGCCACAGGAGCCCATTCCCAAGTGGATACAATGGGCAGCAGCGTCAGTTTGACACAGCAGAAAACTAAAGGCGAGACAGAAGTGCCGGCCATGTACTTCTTGCCGGCCGATAGCGAAGAGACTTGGGCATCCGGGTTGCGGTATGCTACGAGGTCGGGCGATAGCCATTCAGCAATCGAAGGTTTGAACTGGAAACCCACAAGCCTAGTGGTCTATGGGAGAAGACTAGACATCCCTCGGCATTACGATGGCGTTTCATGTTGGGACTTTGCTGAACTTGTCAGCTCATTGGGGCCAGCGGACTATGTCACATTGGCATCCAACTTTCACACCTTTATCATTGATCGAGTTCCCGTCTTGACCATCTCTATGAAGAACGAGGCGCGACGGTTCATCACGCTCTTGGATGCGCTCTATGAATCACGGTGCAAGTTGGTTATTCGAGCCGAGACGAACCCCGACCAACTATTCTTTCCCGAGACAAGGACGCAGTCAGTGGGAGCAGACGCGGCTCAGGTCGCAACCACGCGTGAAGAGGGTGCCGACGCAACGTACTCGGAGACGATTGCCGAAGTCTACCAAGACCAGCTGTCACCGTTTCGCCCGAACATATCAACATACTCCGAGTCCCCCAACTCAAAGTACGACCCCGATCAAGACTCGGACTTTGGTAAGGAACAGGACAGGAAGGTCGACTTCAGCAAGACAGGCGCGTTTACCGGTGAGGACGAACGGTTCGCGTACAAGCGGGCAACGAGTCGGCTATGGGAGCTCTGCAGCGCGCAGTGGCACGCGCGGACGGGAGACTGGTGGCAACCGCTGCCGAAGGAAGCCAGGCATTGGGAAGGAAGGGGCGTGTCGAAACCGCCGCCTTCACCTTTGTCGAAGCGCGCGCCGAGTGAGATTATCATGGGGGAAGCCGTGGAGCTCGAAGAGCCCGCGGGTCTGGAGCGGCTCCGGATCGCGAGGTTAAGGGGTAGCGAGCAATAGCGGAGTAGGCTAAGCGTTCGTTTGGCCCGTCCCGTCCCGGGAACCGTACCCTTAGTGCGTTAGTGTGTCTGTCGACCCGGGAAGGATTGTTCCCTTCAAGTTTTGGGATGTGAGGAGCATCATGGCGAGGAATTGGGCTACCTAGATTAGCTGGAATTTCCTGCCTCAGTATACCCCCCTCTATGCCTTCACCGGAGCTGCAATTAGGGGAGCCAAGGCTGGGGAAACCCTTCTTGTCGTAAGACATGCAACCGTTGAGCCAAGTGTGGGGTAGAGGTTACATCCACGACCTCCAAACCCGATCTCCCGCTGCCACATGTACCACATGTATCGGGGTGGCCAGTGTTCGTTGAACGTCGGAGACGATCGGGACCTACATACAAGGACAAGACCACTGCAAAGATGCAGCATACGCCCTTTCAAAAGGCAGTACAATACAGGCTTCACTACTCTCTCTGCTCGAAACCACGCTTTACACGAGATAATTGCCGGTTATTTCGGCACCCCATCACCGAGCATCCCCGGCCATCAACCAATGGCACATTGGCTCTCCTTCCGGCCACCAGAACATCCGCTTGCCCAGAACAGCAAGTTGCTACACTCCGGAGCGAGCCCCGCCGGGAAACCTGGAGCGCATCCCTCCCCTCCACCCCCTTTTGGGGTGTACTCTCCGATCTTTAAAGCCAAAGTGGCACGCATCTCAAATAAAACACGTAGAGAGAAGAGTACGTATACACTAACTAATAAGCCTCGTCCACATCCCGCGCTGAGCTCTCTCCCCAATGCCACGGTGATGTAGTGCACACTTAAACCGTCTGTAAATCATTCTCCAACCCCCCCCTTCCTCCGCTCCCCTCCACCCACACTCACTCAACTTCCCCGCGTCGTGTTCGTGTCGTGATAAATGCGCCCCTCCGCGGGTCCCTCGCCCTCGCCCTCGCCGACGCCAACGCCAACGCCAACGCCAACGCCGACGCCGCCGCCATGGGCGAGAAGACGCGCTTTCAAATGCTGATGCGGCCGCGGCCACGGCCACTGCCACGCCAGAACCGCCGCCGGCTGCGCCAGATCACGCTTGTCCTCGGCGTCATCCTGGCGCTGTACTGCTTCCTGTTCGTCTGGCACACGCCACCCGCCTCTGCCTCCGGGTCTGGGTCTGGGTCTGGGTCGCCGGGAGTATCGGGGCGTCCGGGGAAGTCGCCGCCGTCGGAGGTGTTGAATAACCTGTCGCTGGACGAGGAGCAGTGCAATGCTTATTTCCCGGGGCTGACGAAGGAGATTGAGAATGTGGTGGCTGAGGGGCCGTTTGTGGTGAAGCAGACGGGGGATATGGGGCCGTTGCAGGGGCGGATTAAGAATGGACAAGTGCGTCACTCCTTGCTTTCACCGCGGGAGTTTCTGTTGTTGACGGGGTGGGCATAGGTATACATCATCCACGCGCAGCGCAAGTCAGACCTCTCACAGGAAATGCTGAACGTAAGTTTTGTTTCCACCCCCGGCAAAGCCCAACCCTCGACAATATATCTACTACCTAAACAGCCCCTCAACTCACACACCCACCCACCAACACACAGTCACGAACCGCCTCCCTACACCAACTCCACCGCGCCCTCCTCACCTCACCGACCCCGCTCCCGGACACCATCTTCACGCTCAACTTCCAAGACCAGCCCTTCGGCACCGCATGGGCCTACTCACGGCACGCCGACCCGCAGTTCGTATCCAAGACCAAAAAGGACGGCAGCAACAACCACGCGCGCACTTTCCTCATGCCACACTTCTCCTTCTGGGCGTGGAACCTGCCCTTCATCGGGTCGATGGGGCGCGCAGCCGAGGCGATCGCCGCGCTGGAGGCGGAATATACCACTCGTCCCAAAGGGTGGCAGGGCAAGATCGCCAAGGCGGTGTGGCGCGGGACCATGTGGTTCAACAGCGTGCACAGCCCGCGGATGCGGCAGAACCTGGTGAAGGAGGCGCGCGGCAAGCCGTGGGCCGATGTCGAGCCGCTCGAGTGGAACAAGGGGGGCGGCGACAAGAAGGGCGGCGGCGGCGGCAAGAATGCCGACAACGCGCTCCCGATCGAGGGGTTCTGTCGGTACAAGTACATTGTGCACACCGAGGGCATTGCGTACAGCGGGCGGTTTCAGTTCTTGCAGATGTGCGCGAGCGTGGTGCTCACCCCGCCGATCCAGTGGATGCAACATGTGACACACCTCGCGAGACCGCTGTTCTCGAGCGATTTGGATCTGAAGCGGGGTGGTGGTGGGGGGAAGACCTGGACGCCGACGGAGAAGGTGAAAAGGGCGTGGGCGGTGGGGTATAAACCTGAGGAGGCGAATATCGTGTTTGTCGCGCCGGACTGGTCCGATTTGGGCGACACGGTGGCCTGGTTGGAGGAGCACCCTGAAATTGCCGAGGGATCGCGAGGAGGCAGCGGGATATGTTTGTCGGTGGGGGATACTTCAGCCCGGCTGCGGAGACGTGCTACTGGCGGGCGATGGTGAGAGGGTGGGCGAAGGTGGCGCGGACTGAAGGTCAGGGGTGGGAGGATACCGAGGGGATCACATTTGAGACGTTCAGCCTGACAAACACCGTCTGATGGTGGTTGCTGTCTTGGTGGGCGGTTGGTTGGTGTTTCGGCGTCTGGACTCTGTAGAAACGGCGCGGGTTGCTGGCTTGGGTCTAAACGCGTATAAATCAGCGCTTGTCTGTGAAGAAGGCGGCAACTCCTTATTATTAATCCGTAAATGCAGCCCCAACACCGGACGCGCCATGGCCGTCAACTCCAGTAACAACTCCAGTGACCCAATCGCTTCAGAGATTCACGATCCCTGGTGTCCAAGCCTCCCCGATCCTCCTCATATCGTCAGCAAACTTCTTGTTCGTAATCTTCGCCCCTCCTTGCCCGGTCGGCGGCGAGTGCTCGTCCGGATCAAAAAACGGGTTCTGCAGCAGTCGTATGTAGGCCACCTGCATCGCCTTGAACACGGGCCTCATCTCCCCCTCTCTCAAGCCCGCGGCCGCGCCGGCAAGCCTCTTGTCCCTCCCGTCCAGCCCCGCGGCAAGCGCGCCATCGATGCGGCGGCCACGCATGTCGATAATCACCACGAAGCGGGTGCCCGTGTTGGTCTCGAAGCCGTAGGCGGCGAGGCGGTCGTCGACGGCGTGGAGGAGACCAAAGTCGCCGGTCAGCCCAACGCCGGCGGCCGCGTTCTGGCGCGAGCGGAGTTCGAACACGTCGAGGGTGCTGGAGAGTATGAGGGAGAACTGGAGAGGTGTGCGCACGGGGCGGAACGAATTGTTGGAGGGGTCGTAGGACGGAAAGATGGATGTGTGGAGGGGGTTGTTCTAAGAGGGAGGTCAGTTGTCGAATGGATGCTGGAGGCTTGGAAGAGACTTACGTTTCGGCCGATTACCCCGAGACAGGCAATTGAGGGAATTGCGGTCGCCATGGTGGCGCCAGGAGATTCTCAACAAGAGGCTTGGGAAGTTGAAGGTTGGCTGAAGGAGGAGCTGTGTCGCGACGGACGTCAGAAGTACACAGTACAGCGCTGCCCGCTAAGGTGCAGCAGCTCTGGGCAGGGATGGGCAGCTGTGGGTCAGGAGAGGTATGCACTAGAGTGAGCTGCCCGGTCCCGTTTTGGAACGGAGCGCCCCTCCAAGAACGTCTTGAGCTTCCTTCCCGAGTAATGCAATCTTGAAGCTGTCACCTGAAGTTGATCACAAATAGCAAGATCTGAAATCAAAATGATGTATTTAATACAGTAAACTAACCATCCAGAGCTTAGTGATTACCCAATGGCAGGCTCATGGTGCGCGCTGCTATGCCCGACACGCTGACGCCAACGTTTTGTGACCCAACAAGGAGGGTGAAATATCCGGACCCCAATACAAAAGCACCGCCTTTTGCAAGCCATAAATGATTCTCCATTACTCCTCGTCGACCAGGTACTCGGTCTCCTCGAGCCCTCTGAAAACTTCCTCGATCTCGCTGGGGTCGGTGATGGCCCAGACGCCGCCCCCCTTGATGGTGTCCTTCCCCCTCATGCCCACCTCTTTGCCAACTAGGTTGCGTCCGACCTTGCCCGGGCCAATACCAACCCACCGCCTGACCTTTTGTTCCTGATCGAGATACTTTATGCTGTCCCACCACCTCACCGTTTCGAGACACTGCCTCGCCAGCAGGTCCTTAACGTCGGCCTTGCTCTGGAACGGTCTAGCGGTGACATTGCTGACACAGGGTACCGTGCCGGGCCAGGTTATGATATCCTCGCCTTCGCGCCCCTTCACCCGGCTGGTCCCCGCCAGCACCTTCTGCATGACCGACACGGCCGGCTTCATAATGGGGCTGTGGAACGGACTATCGCTCTTCAAGCGCACCGCGCGGGGGTCGTGGCCCAGAAACTGCCGGACGTGCGCGACCAGCGTCTTTATGCGGTCAATGTTGCCGCTCAAGACGATCTGGTTCTTGCTGTTGATGTTGGCAATGAGCACCTGGTCGATGGGCGACCAGTCCTCGGCACTCTCCGACTTGCTCCCGGGGCTGCTATAGCCGACGAACTCGTGGATGGCGTTGACCAGTGACTGCAGGTACTCGGGCTCGCTCACTATAGCCACCATGCCGTACTCGCCGCCATACTCTGCCTCGGCACGCTTAGTGGCGGCCGCCATAGCCTCGGCTCGCTTTTGCACCAGGAACAGGCTGTCCTCGAACTCGATGAATCCGCTGGAAACGAGAGCCGCAAACTCGCCAAGGGAGTGGCCAAGCGTAAAGTCGGCGCGCTCTGACGTCTTGAAGCCAAACTCCTTTTCGAGGATGCGGAGGATTAGGATTGACGTCGCCATTATGGCAGGCTGCGCATTCGGTGTCGAGTTGAGCACCCTCCCGGGCCCGTCTTGTATTACATCTGATAGCTTGTACCCCACGATATGGTCGATTTCTTGGATGATTGACGTGGCTGTGACCGGGAATGCCTCTATCCAGGGAGTGAGCATGCCCACCTTCTGGACGCCTTGGCCTGTTTGCGACGCAATTGCGTGTTAGGGAATGGGGAGGCAAACAGGGCCAACACAAAACAAAAGGGGCAGCGCACCAGGGAAGAAGATGGCGGTCTTTGGCCGCGGACTCCCCGTCGACGCATGTCGAAGTTGTACTTGCAACACCAAAGGCTGTTTCGGGGCCGTGGAGGCTGACGCCAAGGCTGCGCTGGAACGGCGACTCGCATTGTGGGCGAGTACGCGACAGCAACCGCGCAACGGATTCATTCTTGTCCTGAGGGGGGCAAAAGGGTGCCAATGTCACCAGCGGCCGGCCAGTGCGAAGCTGGGGCGATCAGGGCGGCCGCCTCATCAGTTACGCGAGGGGGCGGTTGGCAGTTGCGGTAGGGATGTCGGAAGAAGGCGCGGGGAGTGCCAATGGCAACTCCGGCAAGACGATAACGGCCCGCGGCGCGAGACCCTGGAAACGGAGAAGAGATCCCGACAATGTGGGGGAGGTCCGTCCGAACGGAAGCGATGACGGCAGAACGCCAAGCACTGGAGTTATGAAAGCTCGGGAGCTCACAGTAACAGTGTAAAGATACAATACGTATGTAATTTTCAACGTGCAATCGATTTCACATGAAAGATTTCATACACATCGACGACTTCATTGTGTACGAATATCTCACAAATAATTCAACAAACCTGGGTCAACCAGGTAAATTAACCAACCATAAAAAATACAATTCAACCCCCAAATTTAGGACTACACAACACGCTCAACATCGACTAAACCCTTTCACCTCACTCGGTCTCTTTGAGACCCCCAACCACAACCCACCATGCCCATCACAATCCTCCCGCCCATCCCCTCCCGCCCGATCAACAACAACCGCCCCTCAGAACACGACAATGACATCTACGCCGCCTCCGACAGCGACTCAGACGCCGGCGGCGGCGGTGGAGGCGCCGCCATAGACCAAGACGGCGACCACGCCATGCACCTCGGCCGCTCAACCACATCCGCATCCGCCTCCGCCTCCGCATCCATCGTAACGCCCGGCGAGCAGATCACGTCTGACCCGCAATGGATGCGCGGGCACGGCACGTACGTGGCCAGCACGCCGACATTGACCGCCTCCGCAGGCGCCATCGTGTCGTCGGTGGCCGGCACCATCTCGCGCACCAACAAGCTGCTCTCGGTGCGCCCGCTGCGCGCCCGCTACACGCCCGAGGTGGGCGACCTCGTGGTGGGCCGCATCGTCGAGGTGCAGGCCAAGCGGTGGCGGGTCGACGTCGGCTCGACGCAGCTGGCCGCGCTGCCGCTGAGCGCGATCAACCTGCCGGGCGGGATCTTGCGCAAGAGGACCGAGACGGATGAGTTGCAGATTAGGAGTTTTTTTGCCGAGGGGGATCTGCTGGTGGCCGAGGTGCAGCAGTTGTTTGGGGACGGCGGGGCGGTGCTGCATACGCGGTCGCTGAAGTATGGGAAGTTGCGGAATGGGGTGTTTGTGGCGGTTGCGGGGATGGGAGGGGGTGGCGGGGTGGTGAGGAGTCGGAGGCAGGTGTGGACGATGGATGCGGCTAATGGCGGCGGGCAGATTGATGTGGTGCTCGGGGTCAATGGGTACGTGTGGATTAGTAGGCATGTTGAGACACCTGAGGCTGAGGCGGGGGGTGCTGGTGCTGCGGGGATTACGAATATGGAGGAGAGCGTGAGCACGACCATGTATTCGAGTCAGAACGACCGGATTGAGGTTGAGACTATGAGAGAGATTGCGCGGCTGCGCGGGGTGGTGACGGCGTTGGTTGAGAACGGGCTGCGGGTGGATGAGGATATGGTGGTGAGGGGGTATCACGAGGCCGTGGAGATGGCTATGGTGTCGGTGGAAGGGTCGACACTACCTGGGTGGCGAGAAGGGGCGGCAGCTCGCTGCGGCGCTCACAGGGGTTTAACTCTGCTGCCATTCTCAAATAGAAGAATGAATGGACATTCCGCCACCAACTATGTAAGAGGTATCTATGGACTTTCGAGTCCTACAAGCCTCCCCTCCGTTCGACTGCCTTCCAGCTGAATGGCTCTGTGAAAATTGAAATGGACTCAACAATGGCCTGGTATCTAGGAGCAGAAAGAAAGAAAAGTGAAAAAGAAACAGAAGAAATATTACGACTAAGTGCGCAAAAGAGTGTTATGGGTAGCGTAAAGAATCTACTCCGGGTATCAACTATAGCCGGCCTGCGCTGGGCCGGGCTCCACGCCATTCGAAGTAACCGTGGCTCAGCATATCGTCTAGATTTTATTCATCGTGTCCTAGATAACACAGAGCTGGTATTAGATTGCTGAAACATGAAAACCCAAAAAAGGAAAATCCAATCCGACCCCTATTTTCCAACCCGATTTGTATAAAGATAATGGGCCACGAGAACAACCAACCACCTCACCAACGCACCTTTCACGCTCTTGCCGCCCAGCCCGCAGAGCATGCCGGCCCAGTACCCAAAGCCCTTGACCACTTTCCCATTGCGGTCAAAGTTGGGCTTGCCGTTGGTCAGGCGGCCCACAATCTTGAGCTTGCCCATGTCGAACGGCATGTACCGCACGGCGATGAGCTTCTCGGACCAGGTGGGCGTCTCCGAGATGGTGCGGAAGTGCGTGAAGCAGTCGAAGCTCGCCTTGCCGCGGTATGCGCCCCACCCGCTGTCGCCGACGCCGCCGAAGGGCACCGTGTTCACGGATGCGTGGAAGTAGGCATCGTTGAGGGTGGCGCCGCCCGATGTCATTTCGTTGAGGACTGTGTGATGGTTAGCTACCTAAAGTAAAAAAAAAAGGTTGTAAAGGGTTCAGATTGGCTGTTGGGGGACTCACCTCTCTGATTCTCCGCCTTGGAGCCGAACGAGAACAAGGACAGGGGCGTCCGGTGGACCGTGTTGGCAACATTGAGCGCCTCGTCAAGCGAGTTCACCGGGTAGATGGAGAAGATGGGCCCAAACGATTCTTCCTGCATCATGGGGTCGTCGACCGAGTCCACCAGCACAGCGGTCGGCTCGATGAACTTGTCCGCCTCGTCCATGCCGCCGCCCATGACGATCTTGCCGCGGGTGTTGTCCAGCATCTTCTTGAGGCGGTGAAAGTGCCTTTCGTTGACAATCCGTCCCAGATCCGGGCTCGCCTGGGCGCCGTTGGGGAACATCTCCTTGTAGGCCTGGTTGAGGAAGGTGATGAAGGTCGGGACGAGCTCCTTGTCAATGAGGACATAGTTTTGGGACAGGCAAACCTGGCCCGAGTTCACCGTCTTGCCCCACATCAGCCGCTTCGCAGCCAGGGCCAGGTTGGCGTTCTTGGTGATAAAGGCGGGATTCTTGCCGCCCAGCTCGAGCACCACGGGGGTGAGGGTCTCGGCAGCCTTCTTCGCGATGATGGTGCCGACGGCCGCGCTGCCCGTGAAGAAGATCTTATCCCATTTCTCGTTCATGAGCGCGTTTGTCTCGGGGATGGAGCCGTTGACCACAGCAATGGCGCTCGGGTCAAGGGTCTTCTCGATCAGCTCCTTGAGCACCATGGCGCACGCGGGTGTCAGCTCGGACGGCTTGAGAACCGCGGTGCACCCGGCACCGATGGCACCGATCAAGGGGGCGAGAAGAAGCTGGACCGGGAAGTTGTAGGGGCCGATGATAAGTACGGCACCCAGGGGCTCCTTGCGGACGCGGAACTTCATGAACGAGTAGGTCGTCGGGACATGGGGCGAGCCCAGCTTCTCGTCCTTGGCAAACTTCTCGAGGTGCTCGAGCATGAACAGGCAGTCCTTCTTAACCCAGTCGATCTCGGTAAGCAGGGACTCGAAGTCGGACTTGTGCAGGTCCTGCATGAGGGCAGCCAGGAGCTGAGGCTGGTAGTCATCCAGTGCCCAGTACAGCTTGCGCAGCTGAAGCCGGCGCCATTCCAAATTCTTGGTCTTGTGGATGCGGAAAGCGCCGCGAGCAGCGCTGGCGATTCCTGGGATGGCGTCCAAGGCCGTGGCCTGGAACTCGGGGAAGGTCACCTTGGTGGCCATGGTTGCTAGTCAGAGAGGTCTGAGCAATGCCGTCGAAGCCAGGGAGTGTCGGATGGTATGTACGGGCCGGATAGTGCGGGAGGGGTGCGATGGGCTGTCGCGTGGTTAAAACAAAAGAATTGGAAAACGAAAGATGGAGGTGGGAGGCCAAAAGAAAAGTAGCCAAGAAGAAGCAGGAAGGAAGTAGGGTGCCAAACTGAATGGATCTTCTCCTACTTTCCGGCTTGAGTGCGGATGTCGTCGTCACACGAGCCGGAACTATCCCGATCCTGTCCAATGTCGCAAACCTTTTTGATCTTCTTTTTGGGGATGGATGGATGGACGGGTACAGGGGTCGCCTCCATGAGGTGGACAGGCCGAGGCACTCGCCGACTCTCCATCAACGGTATCCGTACTCCTTCCATGTTACATTGCAGCACTGCAACCAGCCCCACATCCGGGCAAAAGATGCGGCCCGTTCAATTCCCCTCGGGCAACTTCCGTTCGAGCCATCGCCAGGTAATAAACACTGCACAGTTGTCATCCCACCGGTGGCGGGTGTTTGTGCTGTGTATTTCAAATAGCTACGGCGATATCAATTTCGATGAGAGACACGGCGCCTCAGCTCACACACAATGTGCGCGCGATTTGAGACTTTTACTGTGTATACTGTGTATGCAAAGCCAAAGAAAGTTGCAGCTTCCATTCCAATTCCAATCTGACGACTTGGCGCAGGGTAGGTCCCAAGCAGGTCGCAGGGGTCAATGGCGGCTTGGCAAACCCCTCTTCCCCACACAGATCAGACTTCGATGCCGAGGCCTGCGTGCATCGATTTGCGGATGAAAGCCATCATCTGAAAATGCCAATCCGTGCTGACGTCCATACGAATGGGCGACGTAGTAACTACCTTACTGAATTCATCAGAACAACAACTCCCTAATGGAACGACGACTCTGCGGATGTGGAAAGACGAGCCTCTTTTTCTGAGAGCTGACTGCCTACAATAATCTCTGCATAACCCACAAAGACCCCCTAGACAATCTTAAATGGTGGGTCGACGGGAAACAAACCCGCTTCCATGCTCTCCGCCCGGCCACGCGAGGGGTTCGTCTAGGCCTTCGCCGACTGAATTCAACAAGCATGGCTGGTCCGGCCACCAAAACTAACGAACCGGCCGGCCTCAACGGTGAAAAACTCGACAAGCAAAACAACACGATACTCCCAATTCGTCTATGCAGATTGATGTACATTGGTGTTCATAATACAACAGCCAGCCGGCCGCCGCCGCCGGATGATGGCTAAGTAGGCCGCCATGATATAACCATAACCGTACCTCAGATCATATCGAGGTTACATGTGCCCGATGAGGGCGAGACGGCCAAGAGCCCTCGCCGGTCTAACATAGTGTGAGTTACCCAAGGCCAGGCCAGCCGCCCTACCGGCGGCCACGCAGCATCGGTCGTCCCCTCATCACAGGGACGGGTTCCTCCACCTTCGCCGTAAGTAGGGCTTGCTGGATAGTATCCACACCATCAATCAACAAACCCTCGGTCCGCTTCTCCTCGTCTAAGCGCAGTGCCTGTGTCCTTTGTGCCTCGAGCTGCGCCTTTCGCTCCTCGGTCAGGTACCAGTCCCGGGGAAACTTGAGCTTGGGCTTGAACTTGTGGTGGCGAGTGTCGAGGGGAAGGTCCTCGAACATGTCGGTGGGGTCCTGTAGTCCGATCTTAGCATGCGATAGGGAATGAGGGACAGCTCGCAGCCTCCTACCTTTGCCGTAGCGACCATCTTATCTACAAGGTCTCCCAAGTACCGCTTGTTCTGGGCCTGGTGCTCAAACCGCTCGCAGCTCTCTTGATGATGTCCTTCTCTGGGTTGTACCGGGGCCCGGCGAGCTTCTTGAGCTTCAACTGCTGGGCCGCAGTAAGGCCTGGCATGTCTGTGGGGCAGAACTCAACCACGACCTTCCTGTCGGCGGGGTGGAATTCGCCCATATAGGTTGTGTACCGAAAGCGCAGAATCTCTTGTTCGGTGGGCGGTTGGAACGGCTTGGCAAGCCCTGGTTTGTGTTAGCCCGCTGGATCAGCCCAGGAAGAGCACGGCGCCGGCAAGCTTACTCGAGAGCAGCGGCATCTCCCACACGGCAACGCGGGCGTATTCTCGGAACTCGCGGTGCTCCTCGAGTTTGGCGTGGCCCATGGCCATCATGTCGTCCTCCTCGAAATCATCCTCGCCGATTTCGTCCGTGATCAAGTCCGTATCCACCTCTTCGGCGTTCCAGAAACTCTGCTTCTTAGCCCTCACCGGCCTCCGTAATTCTGCGGCCTCCTCGGTAATTTGCTCGTTAAGTCTGTCGAACTCCTGCTGCTGCTTCGGTGGCACCTTTTCCCAGTCCTGAAGCATGCGCGTGGCCAATGCCCGCTCTTTTTCGCTGATATTCTCGTCACGAAGAAAGCTCTTCAAAAACTGGCCCGGGTTGCCAAATTCCTCATCGACTTCCTCCTGATATTCGTTTTTGCTGGCATTGTCGGTTGGTGCTGCGGGGCGCCATTGCGTCGTCGACAGTGGCCTGCGAGAAATAGACTGCCGGACTGCGGCAGCACGGAGGCTCGGTACCCTCCTGCTGGGCCGCAAACACAACCGGAGGAAGTGGGCGGGGGAGGCCATGCCGGATGTCGAGGCGGATCGTGGTGGTTCAGCACGGCTACCGATGCGCGGTGGGACTTGAATCGCCAAAAATTTGGAGTTGCGCTGGGCACGCCGCCAAGTCCACCAGCCACAAATGTGCACCGCCACTGGGAGGGTGTGTACTTTAAAGTATGCAAGCCCTCTTGTACATACATCTCCAGATGTATCATGCTCCTCGAGCTTCCACGCTTAGGCCTGCAATATACACGGTAGGCAGAGTATAAGGCGAATCCCAGATACGAAACAATCACCAATTCCAGACCGTGCTGATACCAGGCAGGTTACTTTACTTCAAGGAGCGCGGACCTCATGCCGCCCAGTCACTCGTCACCTGAAGGACTAAGCGCAGAACCTAAACATTAAAGGTTGGGAATGAGTCTTCCCTAATCAGCGTCACGTAGTAAATCATAGATGCCGTCTATATATACCACGGGGACAACCCTCTACTTTCGTTCCCGATTTTTCTCACTCTCTTCAAACCATTCTTGTTGTAACAACTACCACCAAAGTACCACCGAAGTTTAACCTGCCCACCAACGCTTATCGACAGCCCCCAGGTTATTCTGCCAGCGCGATAAGATGAAGCTATCCATATCCATCATCAATCCCAACCATCAAGACACCGCCATCCCCGCTACGATGATCAACCGCTACGACGATTCAAGTTACGGGTTGGGCACTGACATCGCCTCACAAGCTCGTGAGCTGAAACGCCAGCGGATTGATTCTCCTGTCGATGATCTCACAGCTCAACCGGGCCGCTGCTGCTTTGTCACAGTCGGGGCGACGGCTGGCTTCCGCTCCCTCCTCGACGAGGTCAGCGCCGCGGGTTTTTTTGATTGCCTTGCGAAGCATGGCTACACCTCCCTCCACATCCAATGCGGCCCAGACCTTGCCGCTGTCGAGGGCCGCATTGCCAGCTTGAGCGATGAGGAGAAGCATGGCATCTCAGTTCGCTGCTTTCACTACACGGACGACATGACCGCACACATTGTCAACTGCCGGGGTCAAGACAATGTACGTCTGGCTGGATGTGTCATTTCTCATGGCGGTAAGTTTTCCTCCCATCTCGGGCTCGCCCGTGTGTATTTTGTCCTTATTACACCACACTAACGCTTCATCCTAGGCACTGGAACCGTCGGCGAGGTGCTGGGTATCGGAGCCCCGCTGGTCGTCGTCGCAAATCCGACGTTGATGGACAACCACCAACTCGAGCTGGCCGAGACGCTCGAGGCCCAAAATCTAGTCGTCCACGGGCGCATCGGGTAAGCCCACCCCCCCCCCCACCCCCCCTTTCTTCAACCCCCATTCTCTCGTGTGCAATTCCGCCACAGCATCTAACCCACCACCCCCACCAAACAGCTCCCTCACCACCGCCATCCACCGCATTGCCGAGCGAGTCAGCCAAGGCAGGTTGGACGTCCTCCCGCCATACAGCCCGCCGCCGTTTCCCGTCCCCGCCGCCGACCGCGTCACCCTCTTCGATTGGATGGTGCTGACCTGCTACCCAGACGAGCTCGCCGCGCAGATGCGTGTCGCCGATCTGGGCCGCGCCGAGGCCGAGTTTGCGGCCAAGCTGCAACAGGAGCAGCAGCAGCATGAGCAACAGTCTGTAGCCAGTGGCAGCAATGTCCCTGCCGCCGCCGCGCCCATCAACCGCCACGCGGACAGCAGCATGCTGCAGCTCGATTAGGGATGCGAAGCTCGCCATGTCGCTGTTGCGGCTGGTGCTGGTGCGGGCGGTCTGACGAACAATAATCACAACAACATCAATAACAACAACAGCATTCCCGCCGTGGCAATCAATGGCGTACCCCAGCCCAACTAGGGTTTCACGGTTGGCAAACCTGCGATTTCTATTGCTGCTGCTGCTGGTAAAGGCGATGCGCAAACCGGGAAGAGGAAATCGGCGCATCGGCCTTGATAATGAGGGGGGTCTGTTGCCGCCCAAGTCTTAATTAACGGAGTAATGGCATCCACCATGACTTGACTGCCGTATTATCGACGGCAATTTTTACCTATCCGTCATCTGCACCATTTAGGTGGATGATCAGGACGGCGTTTGGGCTCGCAAGGATGAGCAAGAGGCTGATTCGGATTTGGCAGATCTACATGAGGGTTATTAGTGCTTGTTATAATGTCGACTTGCTCGGTCAAGGCATGGGTTTTCTCGCGGAGTTTGAGGATTGAGAGTATAATCGAGTGTGTGGGACGGTTTATTAGTCCCGGTTTATTGGGGGCAGGAAATCTGTCAACTTCCTGGTACATGTGGGATCTCTCACATCAAGGCTCGACGGCATTGTGTCTAATTTTACGGGGAGAATGAGGGGACTGGTATGGTAAATGGCAGGAGATACCCTCCTCTTCCATCATCAGTCGGTGTTCTTGGGATTTATTGACTTTAAGCGGTTGCTCTGGATGGCATATCATATCCGTAGAGCTCCCTATTACGACGGGATAGAAATTTAACTGATTTCATGTTTATATTCGTCTCGCTCGTGATATCGTGATATTCTACGCTCCGCCACCAACCGCAACTCCCAACAACTCCACAACCCACAACCTAACCCCCAACCCCCAATCCCAGAGAGAGTCCCCCCCTCCGCGCTCATTGCAGCCCCTTAACCCCCCAAACCTTAACCGCCGCATCCCCGCCCGTGCTCGCCACCCTCTGCTCCCCAGCCCACGCCACGCCGTACACGCCATCCTTGTGTGCGTTCGCCGCCTTCACCCGGCTGCCCGGCTTCGCCAGGCTCCACACGTGCACGTTGGTGTCGAGCCCGCCGCTGGCGGCGTGCGTCCCCGCGCCGTTCCACGCGATGCTCAGCACGCGCGCCGTGTGCGCCGACCACCGGTCTGTGGCCACGGCCCATTCCTTTCCGGTGCTTGTTTTGTAGGCTACGATCTTGCCCGAGGCGTTGCCGGCCGCGAGGTGGGCGCCGTCGGCGGAGAAGGCGAGTGCGGAGATGGCGGCGGTGGAGGTGGTGAGTGTGTGGGAGGGGGTGAGCTTACCGGAGCTGCTGTCGAGGCTGTATACCTGCACGGCGTTGTTGGCGGCGCCGACGGCGACCCATGAGCTGTGTGCGGCAATCGCGCTGGGCGTGTAGTCGGTGGGCAGCTGGGCGAGGAGCTTGTCGTTGGCGTAGACGGCGATGCTGTCATCTAGCGCGACGATGGTGCGGCCGGCTGTGGTGGCGATGCCCTTGGGTTGGGAGGGGAGTTTGACGGATGTGCCGAGGAAGTTGCTGGTGGATTCTTGGATGGTGCGCAGCGTGTCGTCCCAGCCTACGCTGAAGGTCTGGCCTGCGCCGGCGGCAAACTGTGTCACTTGGTTGGAGTGGGCTTGTCCCTCCACCACGGCGCCGACGCCTGTCGAGATGTCCCAGCTGCAGACCTTGCCGTCGAAGCTGCCGGTCGTGATGATGTTCCCCTGCCCTTCCGACGCCACACCCAGCGCGGTGACGCTCTTGTTGTGCCCCTGAACAACCTTGGTAGGCTTGTCGCTACCCTCTGTGAGATAGTTGAGGTCGCCGTTCAGACCCAGGCTGATGATCAGCCCGTCGCTCCTCCCATGCGGCCACACGACGCCAACCTGCTGATTCTCGACACTGACGCTCCCTTCCTCTCCAATCCGCCACGTCCGCGTACACTCGCCCGACCCGGCATCCCACACGCGCACCGTCTGATCCGCGCTCGCGGTAACAAAGCGTGTCGAGTTCTTGGCCCAGCTCACGGCAAAGATGCTGCCCGTGTGTACGCCCTCGCCTACCTGCTTCGTTGGCTCGCCCGTCTTGCCATCGTACAGCTGGATCCGCCTATCCGCGCCTACCGTGACCAGTGTATTCCCATCCGGGCTGAACGCGGCGCCCAGTACAAACCCCTTGTGCAAGCCCGCAGCCTTGGTCGCAAACTTGAACGGCGCGCCATGCAGGAAGCACATGGAGCTGTCATCCGACACAGTCGCCGCCCTCAAGGGCCGCTGCTGGCGGATGGCGACGGCATTGACGACCTTGCTGTGCCCGCTCACTTCGCCGACGCTGTTGCCGCTGTCGGCGGTGAAGCAGTGGCCGAAGCGCTCGCGGCCGTCGCCCACGGCGATGACCCGCTGGCTGTCGCCGTCCCAGGCGAGGTCGGCGATGCGGCCTGAGATGATGGAGTACTCGCCCTTAGTGTTGACGGCCTCGACAGCGTCCCATACGCGCACTTTGCCTGAGACGTCGCCCGAGGCGACCCAGAAGCCTGAGGGGGAGAACTTGGCGACGGTGGTGGTCGTGGTGTGGCCGGTGTATTGCTTGGAGAGGGAGGGGTCGTCGATGCTGCGGAGGAAGATGGACTTGCCAGACTGTATGGTTTGGGGGTTAGACGGAGGGCGGGTGTCGGCGTGGTGTGGACCGGGTGCTCACCGCGTAAGCTATGCGCTCTCCTTTGGGGTCGCAGGAGAGCTGGGTCGGCTGGCCCCGCGTTGTTGCAGGGGCTGCAGCCAGGGTCTTCTCGAGCTCGATCGACATAATTTGGAGGATGTGAGGTCAGATCCGAGGAATTCGAAAGCAATTGCTTAGTACTTGGAAACCAGAATACTGTGAAACAAAAAAAAGAAAGTTGGGTTGTTTGGGTTGAGTGGACTTGTCAAGTGGAAATGGGAGTGGGATGATGGAACATGGGGGAGGTCATGGAGGGGCACGAGGGGCATCGTCAGGGGTTGCGTGGTTGCGTGGTTGCGGGGCAGCAATGCAATGCAAAGCTGACGCCTAACAAACACCTGAAACCCCTGATTGGATTATTTCGTGGTTCATGCTCGGTGCCTGTCACAGCCATGCTTCATGTTGTGAGTTTCCCAGAGTGGTTTGTTATTAAGTATTATGAACTCTGAATTTTGCACAATACTGGAAAAAAGGTACCTAACCTGCAGAATATCTCAAATACCCAGCACTGCTCTGCTTATGCGATGACGTCACTCAGGTCAAGTGGGCAGAGCTGGTCTTTGACTGCCCCTATCCAACCCTGAAGATGCGATTATACATAGGCAACAAACGATCTAGTTATGATCCCCATTATCAAGTAACAACACGCTAAAAGAACCGCTCCTCCCACTCCCGCCGCATCGAAAACGCGCTGACCTCGCTGCGCGTATCCGAACCACTCACACGATAACCGTCAAACTCGAGCATTCTGTTGTAGAAGCCGATCTTCCCGGCAATCTCGCCATCTCCAAGAAACTTGATGTAGCTCCCGTCGTCAGTCTCGGAGTGCGCCCCACCCTGGTTATCCTCTCCCCGCCACTGAAAGTACAGAGGCTGGTCCGAAGACGACCAGGGCCGCTCGTCCAGCCGAAGAATGCCAGACAAGGGCCCGATCTCAAAAGAGCCCCACAGGGCGTCGCCGTCGAGCGTGAAGATTATGGCCGAGTCATCTTCGTCGTCGGCATATGCGTGCGGGTCGGTGCAGCGCAGTCGGTACCGACCGTTCAATAGGCCCAACGGCGGTAGTCTTGAGGGACGGGAGAAGTCATCGTCCCTGTCGTCGTCATCAAAATACGACGGCGGCCCGGGGTAAGGCGGTGGAGGGCTGTCAGTTGAGTCCCAGTGAGAGGGAGTGGCGTCAAACCGAGACACCTGAGGGCTGGCCACTGTCGGGCGGCTCTGGCTAGCCCTGTTGAAGGGACGAGAACGCCGCGCCGTCTGGCGAGCGGGTGGCTTATCGGTAAACGCGGGGGACGGAGCGGACGTGGCGCGGGATGATACTGAGTTGGAAGCTCCTGCTCGAGCGGTACCGCGTCGTGCTGTCTGTTTCGTGCGTGGAGCTCTCTGCGTGGACGGAGCCGGGTTCAGTGTGGTAGGAGCTGCCTTCTTGGTAGCAGGGGCTGTTTTTTTGGTTGTCGAAGCTGCCTTTTTGGTGGTTGGAGCTGCCTTTTTGGCGACAGGCGTCGTTTTGGCCTTCTTTGCCGCAGGCCCAGTCGGCGCAACTTGGACATTGCCCTGGGGCCCAATAGATAAATTGAGGTTGATGTTGACATTGGTCCCCGAGTAGGCTCCGCCTTGGCCGTCATCCGCTTTGCGCTTGGTAGATTTCTTAGCGGTTGTAGTTGCGGTCGATTCCAATAGCTTCTTTGCAGCCTGCTTGGCTTCACGTTCTCGCTTGTTCCAGTCCTTTTTCAACTCAGTTTCCACCTTGACGATGTGAGCCGGCACGGCTAGGTTTCCCTTGCTGACAGCATCGAAGAGTCTCATCTTGGCGGTCCCTTTGGTCTTGGATGGCGGTAGGCCATAGTGAATGAGTTGCGCCTCATACCAATGAGCCGGGCGGTCTTTCTGGCCGTCGGTACCATCGAATACGGCCTTGAGCTCTGGGATGGTCGCGCGGCGGGACGATTGTTGCCGCTGGCTTCCACATGGAAGTCGCCGGAATAGGACCAGCCATCACGCGCGCTCGGGGGAATCAGCGACATGTTGTGGTTCTCAGGCGACTGCCTGCCGGAATCAGGCAGCCGATAGCAAAAGGAATAAAGGCAGTACGAAGCATGTAAATCAATCTGTGTCCGAGTAACGAAGAGATAGCAGGACCTTAAGGCGGGGTAGTTTTACGCATACCCAATTTCATCTGATTGGCGTTAGTTTTGCAGTTGCTTTGCTTTCGCAAATGCATCAAATGAGGATTTGCGGTCGCCCAAGGCGAGGCAGTAACGAATAATACCAGAAGCTGCCCAGGAGGCCGAAATGGTAGGCCTCACTCACATATCAATGCATACGAGTTACAAATACATCGATGGATTAAACGTTCTCTAAACAAAACAATCCCCGGAGATAATTAGAGAAATATGATCAAAATCTGATGTTTTGAGTTTTGTACAAGGCGGTCATCGAAGGTATCAATGATGATGTCGGCGCGTCATAAGAAAGAGATGCCATCATGTAAGTTAAGTACCGGCCTTTAACCGTGGAACACTCGGTGGAAGCCAAGGCTTTACGGCGTGGGAAACCGGGGTCCACTCACCCAGCAGTTGTGGCGTCAAAAGCTCGGGCTTCCAGTCCGTCGCCCGTGTCCTGCCTGTCCTCAGGCCAAGCTCGTCGCGATTTGGAGCACAGATACAAAAAGTAGCTTTATACTACTGCAAGCTTTTGCGCCTAGAAACCAACCGGTTCACTCCTGGTCATTCAGCCATCAATCAACTCCGGTAAGTAATCCTCGCTGTTTACTTCCATCCTCCCCGCCTCGGCGCACGCGACTCGCGTTCTACGAATCTGGCGCGCGCGAACCCCACCCCTGCAATCACTGACATCAAGAAGCAGCACAGAAGCTCTGAAGCTCCATCCACCGACTCCGAAACAAATTCAAGATGAGCTCGCCTAGAGACGAGGAGAAGCCGCACGATGAGACGCGGGATCACGCAGATGGCGACAATGACGAGGTGCGACGCTCCCGGACCGACGGTCTTGCTGCAGCCCGGCCGCAAAAGAACAAAAGAGGAGGCTAACTGGTCGATCAGGAAGAGATTTCGGCCATGAAGCAGCGTGTCGCCGAGATGGAGGCTGAGGCGGCCAAGCTGCGGGAGATGCAGGCGTCCCTCGACCAGGCGCGCCAGGACCTGAGCGAGGACAAAGAAGATATCGACAACCGGAGCATATTCGTCGGGAACGTCGACTACTCCACCTCGCCCGAGGAGCTCCAGGCGCACTTCCAGAGCTGCGGGTCCATCAACCGCGTCACCATCTTGCTTGATAAGTTTACCGGCCAGCCCAAAGGGTACATTCCGCCCAGACCCCTTCCAGCTTGGTGGTAGCAGCTTGGTGGTAGCAGCTTGGTGGTAGCAAGTACATACTAACGCAAACGTTGGCAGGTACGCATATGTAGAGTTCAGCGAACCCAACCTCGTCGCGCAGGCTCTCGTTCTCAACGACAGTGTCTTTAAGGGAAGGAACATCAAGGTGGAGCCTAAGCGCACAAATATCCCCGGCATGTCGCGTGGACGCGGTAGGGGCGGGCTCCGTGGCGGCCGTGGTTCTTTTGGCGGTCGGGGTGGCGGCTACACGAGAGGAGGGTACCGCGGAGGGTACCGGGGCCGGGGCCGTGGATTCACGCCCTATTGAACCCGGAACATGCCTAGGGTAGCAGGCCAGACAGCCTTCCAGGCTGGATGATAAGAGCCGGGAAGAGCTGTCTCTTTTTTTGTTTTCTTTTTTCTTCACTTCACCTACGGGTATAATCTGCTTTGTATGCTTCGGCAAGGCGTCATGGAATTGGGCAAAAGAACGGAAGGTACGCTCAGCGCATTTTCGAGTTATCATCGGCATTCAATCGTCGCCCTTGGAGCCCATGCAGAGGATGTGACGGATGCGGGATTCGGCATCTTCTCTAAGCCCTGACGAAAAAACGGTCGGCTTCGCCGAGGCTCGGCTGCGGGAGGATCGTTTCATCTCGCGTTAGATAGAAGGAGAGGTACAGTTCGCCTGGGAGGTGCTCGTCAATTGCTATACAATCACATTGTTTGGGTCGCATATCGTATAACAAGGGCGGAGCTTTGTTAGCACGGACAAACATGGAAAAGTTTTGGCCGAAATCTTGACCCCAGATGGATCTGACACTCAGCAGCGCTTGACGTTTATGCCCGGATTCCGTGTTGCTCCGATTCAGACAGTCACGGCCGTGCATAATTACCTTAGTCTTGGCCAAAATATCAATGGGAAATCTCGTACTGATCTCGTGCTGCAAACAAGACTAAGTAAGCAATTGAAAATGTTACCAATGTATTGTGTAGTGTACACAGTAGTTCCAGGCTCATCGAGGCGTCCATGGATGTTTCCGCCCCATGGAAACCCTGGAAGTGGCCAGTGGCGGGGCAGTCGCAGTCGCCCACCCGGCATCCTGTCTCGGTCGCCTGCAGGGGCTGCGAACGCTAAACGGCCCAGTCAAAAGACGCCCGCGCGTCCTCATTGCGCCCAAACGGAACCTGGAACCCACCCTTGTGAATGGCACTGGACCACTGGTGGAGGGCTGCCTGTCGGTGCATGAAATCAGTCTCGACACAAACACCTCACAGTCCATCCTGACAACCGCTAGTCGTCAGCGCTTGCTCCGACCTTCCGCATTTTACGACTTTACCGCTCTGTCATCCCAGAACCCAGAACAAGAAGAGTTCTGCGTGCCGGCCCCCAGCCACAAGCGTCACCGCTTACTATTCCCGCTGGCCGCGGCCGTTCGAGCCCAGCCCAGCGATTTTAACGTTATCAATAACCAACGGTAACTGACCAACGAGGTCCCAAAGCGGGGTGTCGGAGCAGCACAGCCTCATCACTTGCACCCCTCGACTCTCAACTCGATCCTCGACGGCCGGCCTGCGTTCCTTGCTCGCTCTTTCTCGCAAACCCGGCTCGTGCCGCTCTCGACGTGTCTACCATCCCTTTTACGTCTCGTCCTTTCTCTGAGTGTCGCGCACGCCCCGCGACGCTTCATCGAGCCTCGATCGCGCCTGTCGCTCCCCCCCCCCCCCCCACCGACTCCCGTCCAAACTCCCGTCCGACTCCCGGTTGAGCACCAGCCGATACTCGGGTAGACCGCCGGCCTGGTGGGCGATATACGGCGCCAACTTGTTCGGTCTGACTTGCGCTTCCGGTCACCATGAGCACCAGCCGCATGGATGCAGGGCTTCCAGCGTATGTCCCGACTTCTTCCTACTACCTACAAGCCGACCCGACCTTTGGCCATTTGTCCCTGGGCTTCCGAGGCGGGCCATAGATGAGAAGATTGCTCGCTGACTTGACGTGATGCTACAGCCAGCCGAACCTGCGAGTCACAGGTAACCAATCCATCGCGATCGGGATTCTCCCTGCAGCTCTTCCGCTAACCCGACCATGTAGTCATCGCCGCCGATGGCTTATACAAGCGAGATGTCTTCCGTACGTGTCGCCACCTCATCAGAGAATCCGGTGGTTTTCAGTTGCTGATGTCGACGGCAGGCTTTCCCGACCCGTTTGCGGTCGCCACCATCAACGGTGAGCAGACCAAGACGACGCAGGTCTCCAAGCGAACATTGAGCCCGTATTGGAATGAGAGCTTCGACTTGTAAGCATTCCTTCTACTCAATGGCCATATTCTGGACGTGAAGCTCACCCCCGATAATAGCAAGGTCAACGAGGATTGCATACTTGCTGTACAAGTTTTTGACCAGAAGAAGTTCAAGAAGAAGGATCAAGGTTTTCTTGGTGTCATCAATATTCGAGTAGGGGATGTGATTGAACTGGTCGCCGAATCTGACGGTATGGAAAGAACCGCTCACCCTCCTGCTTGGTCCCTGGCTCTTTTTCGTCCCAGCTAATGCGATGATTCCCTTTGTAGATCAGATGCTCACGCGAGACCTAAAGAAGTCGACTGACAACCTTGTGGTACACGGAAAACTCATCATCAACCTCTCCACCAATCTAGCAGCTCCCACCCGCGGGCCGCAAGCGTTGGCATCATCCAGCCGGCCCTCGCTCCTTAGCCCGCAGACTTCGACCATCTCCAACGGCGACCGCGCTTCTGAACGACCTTCATCAGCCATGTCAGGTCCGAACGGCACACCGACACTGGGCGGCACGCAATTGACCATTCCCCACCGCCCATCGAGTTTAGTATCGACGCAATCAACCACCGCGGCGCCCCCGCCTCCCGCGAACGGTGGGCAGCACCGGCAGCCGAGCAGCACGCTCAGCCCCTTTGAGGATTCACAGGGCCGGCTACCGGCTGGGTGGGAGCGTCGGGAGGACAATCTCGGGAGGACTTACTATGTCGATCACAACACGAGAACGACGAGCTGGACCCGGCCGACGGGGTCGTCAGGGGCGGCCGAGGCGCGCGTGGCCGAAGCCAACACACAAGTCGAGCGGCAGAGACACCAGAACCGCACGCTACCTGAGGATCGCACGGGATCGAACTCGCCCACACTGCAAGCACAGCAGCAGCAGGCGACCCAAGCGGCTAACGCCACCACCATGATGCACACGGGGACCACAACTGCGGGGACAGGCGAGCTTCCGCCGGGCTGGGAGCAGAGGTGGACACCGGAAGGTAGGTCGTACTTTGTTGACCACAACACCAGGACGACCACCTGGGTGGATCCGCGACGGCAGCAGTACATCCGGATGTACGGTGGGCAGAGCAGCACGAGTGGCAGTATCCAGCAGCAGCCGGTCTCGCAGCTTGGTCCCCTGCCTAGCGGGTGGGAGATGCGGTTGACGAACACGGCACGGGTCTACTTTGTCGACCACAACACCAAGACAACGACCTGGGACGATCCCCGACTCCCGTCCTCGCTCGACCAGAACGTGCCGCAGTACAAGCGTGACTTCCGCAGGAAGTTGATCTACTTCCGGTCGCAGCCGGCCATGCGCATCCTATCGGGCCAGTGTCATATCAAGGTCAGGCGGTCACATATCTTCGAGGATTCGTTTGCCGAGATCTCGCGGCAGTCGGCGACGGATCTCAAGAAGCGGCTGATGATCAAGTTCGACGGCGAGGACGGCCTGGACTACGGTGGTCTCTCTCGAGAATTTTTCTTCTTGCTTTCGCACGAGATGTTCAACCCCTTCTACTGCCTCTTCGAGTACTCGGCACACGACAACTACACGCTCCAGATCAACCCGCACTCGGGCATCAACCCGGAGCATCTCAACTACTTCAAGTTCATCGGGCGGGTGGTCGGCCTCGCCATCTTCCACCGGCGTTTCCTCGACGCCTTCTTCATCGGGGCGCTGTACAAGATGGTGCTCGGCAAGAACGTGGTGCTGGCCGACATGGAGGGTGTGGATGCCGACTTCCACCGGTCGCTGCAGTGGATGCTGGACAACGATATCTCGGGCGGCATTCTCGAGCAGACCTTCTCGACCGAGGACGAGCGGTTCGGCGTCATCACGGTCGAGGATTTGATTCCGAACGGGCGCAACATCGACGTGACTAACGACAACAAGAAGGAGTACGTCGACCTGATGGTCAAGTGGCGGATCCAGAAGCGCATCGCCGAGCAGTTTGAGGCCTTCAAGGAGGGCTTCCAGGACCTGATCCCGCAGGACCTCATCAACGTGTTTGACGAGCGCGAGCTCGAGCTGCTGATTGGCGGTATCGCCGAGATCGATGTCGACGACTGGAAGAAGCACACCGACTATCGCGGCTACACCGAGTCGGACGAGGTCATCCAGTTCTTCTGGCAGACGGTGCGCTCGTGGGACGGCGAGCAGAAGTCGCGCTTGCTGCAGTTCACCACGGGCACGTCCCGGATTCCGGTCAACGGGTTCAAGGATCTGCAGGGTAGTGACGGGCCGAGACGGTTTACGATTGAGAAGGCGGGTGAGATTGGGAATCTGCCCAAGGCACACACTTGGTGAGTTTTTATTTTGTCATTTGATGTTACTCATATGAGGACATAATGTGCTAACGTTCTGTGTCTAGCTTCAACCGCCTGGATCTTCCTCCATATAAGAACCTGGAGATGCTGCAGGGCAAGTTGACGATGGCGGTAGAAGAGACTATGGGTTTCGGGCAGGAGTAAAATCACGGCGGGCTGGTTATGGATACGGTGCCTTTCCCACACGGGTACCCTAGTGTTTTTGCATCTTTTGATGGTGTTGCGTCGGCCGTGGTGTTTTTTTTTTACCCACTTTACTATTTACGTCCCTCCCTGGTACCGTAACCATCGTTCGTTCTGTTCTGTCTGTGTGAACAGGGTCTTCCTTCTTGCGAGCAATGCTGTACATAGATGGATGGGGGATGGGTGGATGGGTGGGTGGATGACGACGGGGGGGGGCTTTGTTCGGCGCCAGTCTGCTGCCACGTATGTCTTCGATACGTTTCGCTGGAACACGTAGGTAAAGTGGTGGTGGGTTCCCAGTACCGTACCGAGTTGCCGCATTACTGGGACGGAAGCAATGCAGCGCAGCGGCGGTAGGTTGTGTTGAAGTATACACTCTCTTGAAGGCTGGCACGGGGGAAGGGGGGTGGATGGTGGATGGTGGGTGGAGGAGTCGCGTGGCGTTCTTTTTACATAGGATAAGTAGCAATGGCGGGAAGTACGATAGTAACTTGCGTGCGTGTTTTTGTTCATTTGTGCCCTTGTGTCCTTCTCATGATTTTAAGGACCTCTTGTGTTATCGTGAAGATGCGCGTGAGTGGCGAAGGGGGTCCTTCGGCGGCACGGCGGTTAAGCCCATCCTACATCTTATGCTGTATGTATGTATGTATGTACGTACCAAGTACACTAATGCGTGCCCATCGGATGGTTCCACGACAGCGGATATGGATACCTCCTGTATGTACCTTACCCCCTGACTCGCTCGCTCCCCGATTCGATTCCCGTCCCGATTAGATAGGGCACCGCCCGGCCCGCGAATCGGGCTTCCGGAGCCGGGACCGGCCGTGGATCTCTTCTCTTTTGAGGTGACCGCTTCTTGCTTTTGAGCTTTCAACAACAGTCTGAACTCTGAAAGTCAAAACCACCAAACCCATATTCATTCATATTCTTAAGATCTCATCTTGCCATCTCCCTAACCCGGCCGACTGGTCTCAACTCCACTTAACCCGACCATACCCAGTGCCTAAAAAAGAAAAAAAAGGGGAGGAAAAAAGAAAAACCGAATAAAGCATCAATGACAACCACCCCCCAATCCCAATCCTCACCCACCCTCCGATGGGCCCTCCGCCTCTCCCTCCTCGCAGGCGGCGTCGCTGTCGTCCTCAGCCTGCAGCCGCATCTCTTACCCCAGGGTAGCAGCATCTTCAGCCAGGCTGCACCCCCGCCCTCACCTTCGCCGGCCACTGGTGACGGGGACGGTGGTGTGCAGACTTATTGCTACCAGTCTGTTCGCACCTCCGCCATCTCGGTTGCTGTGGACGGGCCGCAGCCGGATTGCTTCTCCGTCTCTGCCGAAGGGCTGTTCACGCGGGTGTTTTCGTCCTCCTCCTCCTCCTCCGCAGACGGCGAGAACGGTGAGGGAGTGGGAGTGGATATCCGGCCGGGGTATGTCCTCCCCGGGCTGTGGGACGGCCACGGCCATCTGATACCCTACGGCGAGTTCCTGCACTCGGCCGACTTGTTTGGGGCCGCGTCGCCTGCGGAGGTGAGAGCGAGGTTGAGGGCGTATTTGGAGAAGAATCCGGGGGTTGGGACTAAGGGGGAGTGGGTGAGGGGGATCGGGTGGGATCAGATGGTTATGGGGGGGATGCCGGTTGCGGTGGGTTTTTCTTTTATTATTATCTATCTTCTCGTTTTATTTCCTTTTGGGGGGGAGGAGATGGCTTGCTGACGCTGTGAATGGTAGGATATGCTCGAGGAGGATGAGTTGCTGAAGGGGAAATACTTCATGCTCGACCGGGTCGACGTGCACTGCACGTGGGTGTCCAAGGCCGTGCTGGATCTGTTGCCGGAGGACCTCCCCGAGGAGGTGCCCGGGGGCGAGATTGTGAGGACCCCGGCATGGGCGTGTTCTGCGACAATGCCATGGAGTTGGTCACGTCGCTGTGGCCCAAGCCGAGCAAGGAGCGGAAGATGACCTTTGTGGTATCCGCCATGAAGGAGCTGCACAAGGTTGGCCTGGTCGGCATGCATGATGCGGGTGCGCTGCCGGCCGACATCGCCATGTATGATGAGATGAGCCGGACAGAGGACTGGACGCTCAGGGTGTATTCCATGCTGGAGTGCCCCGAGCGAAACACCTTCTGCCCCGACGAGGCCGTCAAGGTGGAACATCCCGACGGTATGCTCTCGGTCAGGAGTGTGAAGCTCTTTGCGGGTAAGAACAACCAACCCCTTAACTACCCCTGCCCCCATTTGCTAACCCCAACAGACGGCGCCCTCGGAAGCTGGGGCAGCGCCATGATCGAGCCCTACTCGGACCGCCCCGACACCTCCGGCTCGCTGCTCGTCAACGCCTCCACGCTCACCTCGCTCGCCCGCTCCTGGTCCGCCGCCGGCTTCCAAGTCAACATCCACGCCATCGGCGACCTGGCCAACCGGCTCGCCATCGACGCCCTCGAAGCCGCCCTGCGCGACCTCTGCCCCGAAGACGACGACCACCACCACCACCACAACAACGACCTCGCAACCTGCCAATCCCGCCACCGCTTCCGCATCGAGCACTCCCAAATCATCCACCCGACCGACCAGACACGCATGCACGCCCTCGGCATCATTCCCTCCATCCAGCCCACCCACGCCACCTCGGACATGGCCTACGCGACGCTGCGCCTCGGCGCCGAGCGCACCCGCACCGAGGCCTACCGCATGCGCTCGCTGCTGCCCGCGAGCCCGATCCTAGGCAGCGACTTCCCCGTCGAGCCGCCCAACCCCTTTGAGGGCATCTATGCGGCCGTGACGCGCAAGAGCCCGCGCACGGGGGCCGGGCCGCCCGGGTTTGAGGGGGGTTGGCATGTGGAGGAGGCGTTGACGGTGGAGGAGGCGCTGGATGGGTTTACGAGGAGCGTGGCGAGGGGCGCGTTTTGGGAGGGGAAGGCCGGGGTGATCGGGGAGGGCGCGTTTGCGGATTGGGTCGTGTTGGATGAGGATGTTATGGCGGTGGGCAAGGAGGAGTTGAGGGGGTTAAGGGTGAGGGAGACGTGGGTTGGGGGGAGGAGGGTGTATGCGAGGGAGGCGGAGACGGAGGGTGGGGAGGGGGAAAGGGAGGATTTGTAGATGGCGGTTGATGATTTCTAAATGACGGGGGGTGGTTTAAAGGAGTTATTTGAGACGGCCATAGTTTAAAAAGTGTAGATAAATAGATATTGCATTTCCTGCGTAGGATTTTCCAAGGCACGTTAGATCGCAGAGTGAAGTCTTTTGATCGTCTTCAGGGCATCTTCTCTCGCCTGCTTCACGATCTCTCCGGCGGGCCGAACATCTTTGACCAAGCCAACACCGGTGCCCCTGGAAAGTGTCAGTAACAGACCGGCTGGTGAAGACCAAAAAAACTACGCACACCCAAGTGATCTTCCGGGACGTGTCTCCGGCGGTGTCCGCCTCCTTGAACAGCCGTATGTTCTCTTCGAGGGGCATGCCTGCGACATGGTCTTGCCACGACTTTCCGATCAACCCTCTTCCGTCGTAGATGTCGGGCCAGATGGCGGTGCTCTGGATGTCGTCGAGGAGGGGCGTCCTATGCAGTCTCAGCTAGCCAAACTTGGGGCGGGTGGTTTTAGGTGACCTACTTGACAGTGGATGGCCCGCCGTCAGTCGCCTCAAGGATGAGTTTCTTGCGGAACTCGGGCGTCCACGCTTCTTCCGCGGCGATGAACTAAGCAGGTCAGGTCAGCACCACTCCTCCACTAACACAACAAGACCACAAGCCAGCAAACATACCCTCGTGCCCATCACCACCGCCTCGGCCCCTATTAACTGTTGTCAGCATCCCAGCCTTCCAACCCCCCATAAAGAGAGAAGATATAAGAGAGAGACAAGCAGAGAGAGAGAACCCACCCAACGCCAAAGCAGCCGCCACCCCCCGTCCATCCACAACCCCCCCGCCGCCACCACCACCACCTCCCGCTCCCCCGCCTCCTCAGCAAGCCAATCCACAACCTCGGGCACCAAGCTCACCACCCCGGCCCCGCCCACAAACTGATGGCCCCCCGCATCCACCCCTGCACCACCACGCCATCCACCCCATCTTCTACAGCCTGCCTCGCCGCAGCCACCGTGCCGACCTGACAAAAGACCACAAACCCCTCCGCTTTCAGCACACCCACCACCTCACGCACCGCGCCTGAGGCGAGATCGTTGGGGAGCGGGGCGAAGAGCCAGATTATGGTGGGCCGGTGCGTGAGCAACAGGGGGAGTGTGGTGGTGAGGAAGGAGGCGGCGAAGGAGGGATGGCTGAGGATGAAGCCTACTCCGACAGGGAGGGGGGTGGTGGTTTCTGAGGAGGGAGGGGGGAGGTTGAGGATGGTGCGGGCGGTGGTTAGTTCTTTGGCGAGGGCGGTGAGTTCTGAGAAAGAGAAGGGAAAAAAGGGGGGGAGTGGTTAGTTGTGGGTGTCTAGCTAGTGGGTGGTTTGGGCTGGCTTAGGGTGCGGTTGGGGTGCGGTTGGGTTGATGGGTTGAGTTAAGGGGGAGGAGGATGGGGGGTTGCTGAGTGGTGGTGTGGAAAGGGGTAGCGTTATGACGTACGAGGGGAATCGGGGTTGAAGTTGAAGCCACCGGGGACAATTCCTTTTATTGCTGTGTTAGCTTTAAAACTGTATAAACCAAACCGGCTGGGCCGGGAAGAAAAGTGGACTTACCAATGCCCCCTGCTTTGGAGACTTCTGCTGCGAGGGTGCCGTTGGAGGTCCCTAGCATTGGGGCGCTGATAATGATGGGATGCTGAGCCTGGGGGAACCAGGTCTTAAGCTTGTTGCGGGTTTGTTGTGCCATTTTGACCGTGGGTTTGGTGACTCTATCTGATGTGATGTTTGTAAGTGTGGATTTGTCTACTTAGTGAGGGTGAGATGAAGTGGATATATAGTCCGAGGGGCTGATGCGGAGAAGCGGCTTACATACAAGTCGAAGTGACATCGGGGGTCAACTCCTCGGTAATCAGCCGTGGTAAACACAATCCTTCCGAGCAGACATCACCCAATCAACGTAGCAAGGTGGCACAGCATCCATGACGGGGAATGTTCACTGGTATATCTACAATTGTGGGAATCGGTATGCGAGTCCGACTGTGTATTTCTCGCCCCAACAGCGGGCCAAGAAACACATGGATTCAGTGACCTCGTCATCCTGTACATGTACATACACCGCCCTCCTATTGCTAGGTCGCTGTACCGCCATCTTATCCTACTGTCCAATGCCCCCGTGTCCTATGCCTGGATCCGTCTACCGCACCATGCAACCATCTGGGTATTCGTTCGTAAGGCCTCTTGCTCGGTTCCAACACCAAGTGTCGTCTCGAGTCGTGAGGTATGCAAAGGGAAAGAAAAACAAAGAAAAAGAATAAAAAACAAAAGGTACTGAGTACACGCCGGGGGGCAGTTTGACGGGTCGTCTCTCTCAAAGCCCCGTCATGTCCGGGCATTCCCCATCACCAGCACCAGCAAAATGCCATCAGCCACGCACACCACCACAAACGCCGACCAGACAGCCAACCTCCCCACCAGCCCCAGCTTGTCCGTCCGCGAACTTGTCATGCACAGACCGCCACACGCCAGCCCAAGACTGGCCATAATCCCGAGGATGACACCGGCATCGACCTCGAGCCGCATCTTCTGGCGGCCGGCGACGATCAGCACGGCGGCGATGCCCATCAGCACGAACGCGGTCCCGTAGCAACCCCACGTCCCCCACCGTAGCACCCGCTCCCGGTACCGTACGACGCGCTGGTCCTCGATGCTGGGCAGCGCGCCGCGTAATGTGTGCTGTAGCCAGACGGGAACATCTGATCGTCCGAAGAGGACGTGTAGCCCCGGTTGATGGAGCCGCGGCGGCTGTGGCCGTTGGACGCTTGCCGCGAAGACGCGGTCCGGTCGTCGTCCATATCCGTGTCGGTCGTGTTGGTGTTGGTCCCGCCATGGGGGCTGTTGAAGTAGCTTAGTTCTGGCGGGGTGCTGGTTGAGCCGTAGCCGTTGGTGGCGTGGTTGGGAAGGAGGGGACCACGCTCAAGATTGGCGGCTGGAGAGTCCGGCTCGGGGTGGAAGGATATCCAGGCGGTTAATTTAGTGATGGGTTTTGATAAGAAAACCCCGAGGGTTTTGAGACCCGGGAAGCTGTTGTCCTGGTTGGGGTCGATATAGATAGCGTACTGGTCGTCGCCATTGCGATCGAAGTCGCCTGCTTCGCTGCCGTACTCGTATTCGTTCCAATACCCCGCGGCCGATTGCGATTCTGTGGCGACGATCGTCTCGCTCGGCGAGAGCTGCGCAGTAGACGGACGGGAGCGTTGGGATTCGGGTTCTGGCAAGCCGACGCCACCGGCGGGCAAGGCCGCATGCAATGTCTGTAGCAAATCATCGTGCAGTGACTGCAGTTGGGCGAAGTCGCGCTTGGTGAAACTCTTGGGATGGGACAAGATGTTCTCTTTGAAGCGCGCTCCCAACGTCGACGAGCCAGTCCATTTTCTGTACTTCTTAAGAATCTTGCGAAAGGCGACCACTTGGGCGTTGACGAAGCGCTGCAGAGACTTGATGTCGTCGCCGCATTGCAACAGTATCTGCTCGAATTTGGCGAACCGTTGCCGCCGTTTTAGGGACATGCGGTTCCGCCCGGAGGTTGCGCATCGTAGTATCAACCGGTGTATTTGGCTCGAAAGGTGCTCTGTGACATGGCGTGGCGTTAGTTACTTGGTTGGCGTTCGCAAGCGTTAAACTTTAAAAACACATACGCAGTCGCCTTCCAATCTCGTCGGCCTTGCTCGAGACAAACAACTCGACCCGGTCGTGCTGGCGGCACAGTTCCTCATAGAAGTCATCTTCGAACTTGTGGAGAGCCGTGTTTGGGCGGCCCGGTATCGCTATGGCCCTGGCTTGGTCCTTGGTCGTGTGCACCTTGATGTGATGCTTTAGCGAATTGTAGTCGATATTATCTAAGACACGGACGCATTGACGTTAGCGACAACCATCCCGACGTCATTCACTTCCCAACGGTTAGACATACGAAGGCTCCATTGTGGCACAGACTCCTTTTCGAACTGTTCGCCGTATTTCATTCCCGATCGTGTTGGTCGCACAATGCCTCGGTGACAACAACAGGTGACCCTTGGCGGGGGACGGTATGGATGACGGTATGGATGACGGACGGTGGCAGGCAATCAGATGTTTTCCGTTTTGGATTTGGTTCGGGATACCTATGAAAAGACGGGAATAGAGTTTACTAGCTTCGTTTCTAACGTGCGACGCCGGTTTCTCTGTGAAGGAATAAAAGTATTCGGAACAGAAATGGGACGCAGAGAGAGATAAGGAAGTGGCTGTGCAATTCCTAAAAGTAAAGTAATGGTGAAACCAACAATGGCAAGGAAGAAGGTAACTGCTGTCATACTGTTTGTGGAAATTATACAAAACGGTTCGTTCTGGTGGGGCCGCCTGTTTCTTGGAGGGTCGCTCGGCTTGGCATGCTTTAGCCTGGGCAGGCACATGCAGGCTCTGGAGCGATCTCCGAGTTCTGCAAAAGAGGCGGGAGAACAGCTGAGCAGGGGTAAGGGCCTGGGTGTTTACTGGAGGTCTGCACATAGCCGAATCCCCTGTTCCGTCATCGACCCCGCTACGGAAACAGATTGTGGTTCACCGGTCCACCGGTCTCCCGTGCACGCTGCCCGCCCGGCCCCTCACACCTGCCCCAAGCAGCCGGCTGCGATACCGGTGCTGCTCCCTGAATGGTCCATTCATAAAATGTTGCATTGGCCCAAAGCTTGAAAAGACAGCCAGTCCCCATCGACACCGGGACCGACTGCTAGAGGATCGTTCCGGCATTCAGGAGTTAGCCGGTCCATCAGCGCTTTCATAGGCCCATTGCCCCACTGCAAACTGAATGAAGGGTCCCAAGGTACCAATTGGCGCCGACTGCACTGCCGTGTACATAATAAAAACTCAACGCTTTGCGCTTCGCCTCGCTCCCATGGACTGCTCGTACAAGATTACTGGCACTTACTTGCATGGCGCATCGGATTTTGCCACCATGGCGAGACACTTGGACCGTTGCCCTCAGGAGCGATACTGCGTGACCAATGTCGATGCGAAGTTGCCTGTGGTGCACCCCCGGTCTGCAGTACTGGTTCGTTACCAGTGCTTTGAGAGAGGGGCCTTTTCCTTCGAGATCGTCATCGTTCGGCCGAGGGGCCCTGCCAATCTTCCCCGCCATGCCTTTGGTGAAGTTGTTTTATCCGCCCGCTATGGCCGTCATTGATGAAACGGTCGTTGGCCTCCAACGTTGGACGTCGTGCTCTCTCGCAGGCACGTGGGCCAAGGGACGGTTCTGACTGGCTACCAACCGTCCCCACGACCGTTACATTGATGCCGGTGCTGGGAGAGCTATCCGCGGAAGAACTCAATGGAACAAGAATGGCTCTTACCCGAGGCCGAGAAGGCAACGTCGATAAACACTAGTTCTTGGATCGCATGCGGGCCTGCATGGCGCTTCTGCGGTTCAAGTATCCGAGACCCTTGCAAGCTCACCTTTTTTTTCGGTGACGATGCTACTGGAGACAGGGAATGCCCTCGTTTGTCCGATCCCGTAATCTTCACCGGTGCGAGCGCTGATAGCTCGCCATTTGCGGTGCGGGTTCAATTCAATGGAACTTCTATCGGGCTAATTCGTATCGTTGCTTCCATCCTGAAGATTCTTTTCGTCTCACAGCTGTGGTTGGTTGCACGTTTTGGTCTTCATCTGAATTCCCGCCACCAGATGGACACACAATGCCACCCCGATCACTGTGCTGATAGGGCCGATGCCAAGCCCCGGCGACGAGACGTGGGCATGGTGGGGCAGCAGGGGCCGTCTGGACCCTGAAGGCAAGTGCTCACGTGTGTGTCAAAGCCAAGCTCCGGCGTTTGAGCTGTCCCGATGATCTTGTCCTGTGATTTGCTCTGGGCAGTGTCAGGACGCCAGTGACGTGTGCGTTGATGACCGCTGGGCTCCCAGTGTCAACGATGTCGGTGTCGATGAGCCGGACAAGAGGGGACCGCAAGGGACCCCGAACTCAAACAACGACGAGGGTCGAAGCGAGGAGCACCTGGTTGCCGAAGATTTTCGCAGTTAGGCGGTGGGGACGGATATGGTTGACCCGGTGTGCCCGGACGTCCGTGGTTGCCATGCAGCTGCGGGCACGCAAGAACCATGTCTCTTTGAAAGGGCAAGCCCTCGCGTGATCAACTCCCGAGCTTCCGACCGCAGACCGCTCAGCGGTGGTTCCGTTGGTGAGGGTGCGTGCGGGACGGGCAACCGCAGTTGCCGTGTGTGACGGAAGACGCACTGCATCAGGAATGTAACCGTCCTCAGCCGCAGGTTTGTGTGTTGCGCCAATCAAGCAACTGACTTTCACCCGTCTCCGCTGTTTCGCATCGTTGACTCGAGTTGGCGAATTCCAGATCCTGTCGACGACTCGAGAGTTTGGGATACCTCGAGGGCCTAGGCGAGCCGACACACGAGACGCCCAGGTTCAATAGCCGACTGTTTCTCATAAATGCTAGATGTTGCGTTGGCGATGTCGAGAGGATCGAGCGTCGTGTTGTGGTTCCGATAGACGAATGTCCGAATTGGCGAATAGGAATCGATTCATTGGGTGTAGAGGAGGCCCTTCCCCATGGGGAGGAACGATGTTTGATCGATGCCATGTTTTGTCAGTTCCTGAGTCGTGAACGGGTGGGCTGGAGACGGGTAGTGCCGGGGCCAAGTGAAACAGAGCCTCGACCATGGCTGGAACACTTGTTCCAAATCCGCAAAAGGTGGAGTTTTGCACGGTGGTGCCATCGCAAACGTATCTTTCCTGCTGAATTGCAAATTGCCGTGCTATTCTTATCATTTTCGGTCGATAACCCCAAATGTTATCTCGGTGGTCAAAAGTGTGAACGGGAAGAGACGTAGCGTTTGTTAGTCGTTAGCCAGAACCATTGCAAATAATCATAGCTGCTTTAACGTACAGTACCTACCGTATGTATTTATTGACCCTGCTCAAGCCCGGATTATAAATGGAAGGTAGTACTGATGAAAAGGGGGCATATTGTGGTTCGTTAAACGCCGACGAAGACGTTACAAAGTATGACGATGACGATTCGGCGATTTGGTGACACGACTGCGCCGCGTTCTGCCGGCCAAGAAACCACCGCTTTTTTGCGGGGCACCAAGAGAGGGCCCGCATCTCTCCCACCGCTTTTGTACACATGTGCTGATTGGCCGAAACTACCAGTCAAGGTGGGGGCTCATGTCGAACCACCCGAAATTTTTTGGCAACTCAGAGCGGCCCAAAAAAACCGTGCTCTGTGCAACGGGGGCACTGGGTTCATCAGTTTTCTGTTCGTCTGCGCCGGTCTTGGTGTCTGTGCTTAGCAAACCCAGAAGAATGGCGGGCGCGAGCAGCACAACATCCTCGCTCACGTCGACATCACATACCCTCTCACACGCCCCGGCCATGGCGCAATCCCTCGTTCAATCTGAGAGCGTCTCGGCCACCACTGTGTTTCTCGACTCGACCTTCCCCTCCAATCGGCACGCCTTCCTCCAGCCGTCGCCTCTGCTCCCCGCAGGATCCCTCCAGCTAGCCAAGGAAACGCTCGATGCGCTTGCCGGCCAGGTCGCGGACCAGCAGCAGCAGAGGTTACGTGATGCGGGCAAGAAGCGAAAGCGAGATGGCAACCAGGACAAGGCCGCCGTCCTGAAGATCAGGAAACTGCACGTTGACGGCTTCGAGACGGGCCAGGTGTGGCAGCAAGCCAAAAAGATCATCACCAGCGCCCTCCAGGAATCCATTCAGGTTCTCGAGGAGCTTGAGAAGAACGACGAGGTTGTACTAGTCTCGGGAGACAACGCTGATGACACCACGGCCATCGAATTTGACGAGAACGGCTTTGAAGTCGGCTCCGGAGAAGATGAGTCTGCCAGTGACGGCGACACCGAGGAGTCGGATGACGAAGGCTCAAGCCAAGGCGACGTAGACGAGGAAATGGTCGACATGGAGGCTGAGGACGACGAAGAGGAAGAGGATGTCGACGAAGAGGCGCTAGATGTTGAGGAGGAAGGAGAGGAGGAGGAAGGGGAAGACGACTACGACGACGAACCCGAGGAAGAGCTTGTCGAGGATCCAAATGGTCTCAACGACGGTTTCTTCTCGATAGACGACTTCAACAAGCAAACACAATGGTTCGAGGACCAAGACGCACGGGCGGACCCGAATACAGACCACTTTAGTGACGACGAGTCAATCGACTGGCATGGCGATCCCTTCTCGGCGAAAAAGCCCCGCAAGAAGGGGGATGCGGGTAGCGATGACGAGTCAGAACTGGATATGGACGAGGACGAGGACGAGGATGAGGCAGGGCCCGCGCTGAGCAAGAAGGACCTAGAAGACCTGGATGACGAAAACGATGAGGATGAGGGGGGAAACCTGGACGATGATCTCAACGACATGGGTCTTGATCTCACCGCAAACGACATCTACTACAAAGACTTCTTCGCGCCGCCGAGGAAAAAGAAGAAGCCCGGCAGCTTCAAAAAGCGCCAGAACTTCCCCGAGGCGTCGAGGCCGGGCGAAGCCGATGTTGAGCGGGCGGAGAACGATGTGCGTCGTGATCTCTTTGACGATCTGTCTGAGAGGTCCGATTCTGAGGATGCGCTCTCCGATGTCTCAGCTGGTGACCCTCGGTCACGCCGCTCGGCGCACGAACGGAGGCAAGCCAAGGTGGCGGCGGAAATACGGAAGCTTGAAGGCGAACTTGTTGCCAAGCGGGCCTGGACCCTTTCTGGTGAAGCCACTGCCGTTGACCGGCCGCTCAACTCTCTGCTGGAAGAGGACATGGACTTTGAGCACGTTGGCAAGCCAGTCCCTGTCATCACCGAAGAGGTCTCCGAATCCATTGAGGAGCTCATCAAGCGCCGTATCCTCGCCCAAGAATTCGACGAGGTACTTCGCAGACGCCCGGACACCCTCGGCAACCCAAGCGACGCGCGCCGCGGTCTTATCGAGGTGGACGATACCAAGGGCAAGCAAAGCCTGGCGGAGATCTACGAGGAAGAGCACGTCAAGAAGGCGAACCCCGACGCCTACGTCAGCCAGGCCGACGAGAAGCTGCGCCGCGACGAGGAGGAGATCAAGAACATGTGGAAGGAGGTTAGCGCCAAGCTCGACGCGCTCACCAGCTGGCACTACAAACCCAAGCCTGCCGCACCGACCCTCACTGTCGTTGCCGATGTCGCGACTGTCGCCATGGAGGACGCGCAACCCACGACTGCTCAGGGCGTGGCCGGTGGCGAGAGCATGATCGCGCCTCAGGAGGTGTATGCGCCCGGCAGGGACACAGCCGAGAAGGGTGAGGTGGTGGCTAAGAGCGGGTTGCCGGTAGCGAAACAGGAGATGAGCCGAGAGGAAAAGCTGCGGAGGCGCCGGCGTGACAAGGAACGCATCCGCAAGGCTGGCGGCACCGATGCGGGCAAGCCCACTAGCAAGAAGGCTCAAGCGCAGCGCGAGACGATGGGTGACCTGAAGAAGGGCGGGGTTAAGGTCATCAACCGCAAGGGAGAGGTCGTGGGCTTGGACGGGAAGAAGGTGGTGGAGCACAAGGGGCCCCAAAGTAGCGGGGCGTTTAAGCTGTGATGTAATTGGCACAATACGGATTTTTGTTGGCTGATGCTACCTTGCTGCTTTGCTATATCGTGTATGTGTAGAAAAGTCAAGCCGAGTTTAGTGTCTTTTTTGAAAGGGTTGCGTTTACCTAAGGTACTCCTCCTACCTTACCAGTATTTCAATACAAACGAACGAGTGACGTACTGTGTGAGAGCTTTCAGGAGGCAAAACTCCGGAAAAACAGCCGTGGGGTTGAACCTGTGGGCCCGACTCCCCGCTGCCAGCCAATAACGAATGGGATATTTGTGCTCAGCAACCTGGTCCGTGTGTTCTGCGGCGAAAAGCGATCGGATATCAACGCAACGACCGACCACTCGAACTGAACGTGGGGGAGGTCCCTTTTGCTCGCGACGTCTTGCCGACTTGGAACTCTCTCCACTCCTTCCAGCCCGTTTCGGCACATAATCACAAGATGCTGTCTTCTGCGAGGACAGGCGCCTCGTTGGCCCTGCGAGGTGAGTTTTGGTCCACCATTTCCCGACGATGATGCCTGCGTTTCATGCACCACCCTGCACCCATCATCAATCAATTGGAGGAAATTTGGGGCTAACACCTCGGTCAATTCACAGCGAGGCCAACCACCTCCCTCGTCCCCTTCCGCGCCGCCGCCGCCCTCTCCACCTCCTCCCGCAAAGATGCCGCGAGCGCCGTCCAGCCACACGCCGGGTACGGCCTCGCGAAGCCCGACCGCAAGGAAGTCCCGCTCCCCAGCCAGGAGGGCACCAAGGGGCTCGTTCAATACGCGCTGTACGCATTCTTCCGTCACCACCCCTGCTGGGCCAACTGCCGCCCCCTCCCTCCCAATCTACGGGCGCCCGCTAACATACCCCCTTCTCGTTACAGCACAACCCTCGACATCATGACCAACTGGGCGCGCCAGGGCTCCCTCTGGCCCATGACCTTCGGCCTGGCCTGCTGTGCCGTCGAGATGATGCACCTCTCAGCGCCACGGTACGACCAGGACCGGCTGGGCATCATCTTCCGCGCCTCGCCGCGCCAGTCGGACGTCATGATCGTCGCCGGCACGCTCACCAACAAGATGGCGCCCGCGCTGCGCCAGGTCTATGACCAGATGCCTGACCCGCGCTGGGTGATCAGCATGGGCAGCTGCGCGAATGGGGGCGGGTACTATCATTATAGCTATAGTGTGGTGCGCGGGTGTGATCGCATCGTGCCCGTCGATGTCTATGTGCCGGGGTGCCCGCCGACGAGCGAGGCGCTGATGTATGGCATCTTTCAGCTGCAGAGGAAGATGCGGAATACCAAGATCACGAGGATGTGGTACCGCAAGTAGGCTGGGCTGGTTGGTGGCTTTTGGTGCATGGGGAAGTGGTGGAAGCTATTACTGGAGGGAGGTTGTGGCGGATTGGGGGATACCCGTGGTCTTGAATGGGCCTTGGGAAAAGTAGAGCTTTGGTATGGGGAAATGGGTGGCAGAGATCTACCCATCTTGCGAGACAGCATTTCATTTGTTCCCCCCGGGGTGCTAGCTCTGTACATAGGGAACTAGAATTGCCCGAGCAGAACGGGTTTGGGCTGTACCATATGCTTGTTGCTTGCTTGACATTCACACATCACATGGCGCGTTCAATCCCTTCCTTCCTCTTCCTCAGTAGCAAACATGGCTCTGATTGTAGTCAAAATACGCCTGGTGTGAATAACACAATCTGGATATGAAATAATATCGATGCAGGAGAGCTCCAGCCACCTCGTGCTCCTGAACGCCGTGGCCATGACAACTCGTCCCAATACCTCTGGATAATCGTCGTCCAGGGGGCAAACCTAAGAAAAGTCCCTCGCCGTTACCCTACCCCCAGCATCGCCGCCCCTTCATCCTCAATTCTCATTCAGCCCATCCGCTTGTCAGCCTCTGCCGACGTCGCCTGTTCCCCCGCGTCCGGGTTCAGGTAGTTAGCATCCTCGGCTGCCTCATACTCGGCGATGAGGTCCGACACAACCTCCTTCGCCTCGTCAAACTCGCTGAGACTGTCAGAGAACGGAGTAGTCTTCTTGTACCCCTCCAGGAAGGCGTTGCGTTTCCGCATGCCCTCGTATTGCTTGAGTATCCTCTTGAAGAGCTAGACGGACGGACGGGTCAGTAAAATGGCAAGTCGAGTGCTTGGCACAGGGAAACTTACCGTAGCAATGCTAGTATGGTTGGCAAGCATCAACCCGCTCACGCGGTGCGCCATGGGGATGTAGGGGCTTCGCTTGGTCAGCGCGACCTGGATGCTGGCGGGTCCCCAGGGGATGAAGGTGGCCAGACGGCGCTCCCGGATACGCAGCAAGCTCTTGTGAACGTCCGTCGGGTCCACCTCGCCCTGAATGACGTTGAGGATGGAGATGTAGCAGCTCTTCTTCCCGGGGACCGTCGACACCATGCGGTTCTTGGGCTGCAAAAGCCGCCGCATGACGTCTAGCACGGTGGTCTTGCGGACAGTCTTGGCCTGCTCGACTTGGTCGCCGGTAAAGGGCGTGTAGGCTGTCATGAGGAAGTGGCACCGTGGTGTGGGGATAAGCGACGCGAGGATGCTGACGAGGTCGTTGTGCATGTACCCGGGATATCGGAGGGTGGTGGTGCTGGCCGACATGACTGTCGACACCAATTGGTTCGTCTGCTGCATGGATGTCATCTGTATATGAAGCCTATCGGCGGCAATGCGTGCGAGGGCTGCGTTGTCGAGGACGACGACCGAGTCGGCGTTTTGCGTCAACCGTTTCATGGCGAGCATGCTGTTGTAAGGGTGGACGACCACGTCGCCGGAATTCGTCGTGTCCGGGAAGACCGAGTATGTCTGTATTATCTTTTTGGGGAAGCGGTCGTTTAACCTCTCGAGGAGGAATGACCCCAAACCGGAGCCAGTACCACCGGCAATGGAGTGCAGCATCATGAAGCCCTGTCAATCGGTCAGTAGGCGTGGTGTGTGTGTTTAGGTGTGGCGTGACCGCAGTCGCATAATCACCTCGAGCGAGTCACTACCGTCCGCTTCCCGGTCAATCATCTCCATGATCTCTTCGTGTACCGCCTCTCCTTGTTGGTATCCATCGCCCCAATTGTTGCCGGCTCCGATCCCCGTTTCGCTAATGTAGAAGTTCTCGGGGTTGTATATGTTTTTATATGGACCCGCTAGTATGCCTTGGATCACCTGCGATGAAGCTTTAGGGACATGTATACGCATGCAGCACGAGGGACATGACGTACCCGTGGCTCCAGGTCGATGAGGATGGCCCTCGGGATGTATCGTGTGTCATCGCTTTGGTAAAAGAAGACATCCTTGCGGTCGCCGCCTTCGGTCGCAAACTCCTCGAGATTACCGTCTTTGTTGATCCCATGCTCCTGACAAAGCTGCTGCCAGAATTCACTGCCAACTTCATGCCGTCCACCGTATTAGCTTCGTTGGGTTCGGGGATGTGTTGGACTCGCTGCGCAATGCGCAATGCGATGCCCAACGCGATCGGGGAAAAGCAACTGACTGCTATTGCCGCACTGGCCCGCCTGGATTGTGATTATCTCTCTGTGACCATGTTAGAAGCCGTTTCCTGTACGAATTGAGGGCATATTTTCTGTACCTAGGCATGGTGGTGGAATCTGGGGTACACCTTCTTAGTGGTTGCTGGGCTTGTCTGGCTTGGATGCAGACGCGTTTAGTTACAGTACTGATGGAGACGCGAATTCTGGACCCCGCCAAATCGACAGAGGGGTCACCCTTGCACTTTCAGTACACTTGCACTTGCACTTGGACCAGAGACTTCTTTGTCGTCACCGGTTTGGCTGATCTATTGACCGCCTTGTTCATATGTTGTCCTATTCTCCATACGCTACCGATGGGATAATACAAATATCTGGTACTTTTGTTGTGTGGCTGCCATTTCGGGCTCGTCAGCACGGTACCTGAATGTGATCCGGAACTTGACGGAGAATAGGTATTGTCGATCAACTAACTGTACTTCGTAAAGTCCAACCAACCTATGGGTGGCAGAAGAGAAAAAGGACACCCAATAAATATAAACCCGTGCAGTACATCCCATCTTCTATTCTGTTCTTCTACCTCTATGGTAGCCTTAGATTGGTTCTTTCCGGATTTCGTTAAGAACACCAAAGGTCGATTGTATTCTGTAAATTACACGGAAACGAAGGACAATGATGGGCGGTCAATTTGAAACATGGGCCCGAGTGCCGGGGTTGAGGGGCCGCCGGAGCTGTGGGTCGCTAGACTCCACGCATCCAAATTACACGGTCATTGCTGTGATTTGCGCCAGACCCCTGTTCCGAATGCCAGTTCGATGCACCTCAACCGGCAACTTGCGCAAGAAGAGAACCAACAACCACCACGCTGACTGACAGTTGCATGCGCCGTCAACCTACATACCTACTTTTTTTGAAGTCTCGAACGCAGCTCCAAGAAAAGTCCAGAGTTCGAACAGTTGGGACGAAAACCACACACCATCCATCCCTACCTACATCCGATCGATTACCCCCGACCGACCACCTTCACGCCCGACCGTGTACATTGACAACTACATTTCCTTGACACCCCCTCGTGTTCCATCGACAAGGCGATTCTACGCTCGAATTAGCACTGACGACGAGTGCCCTCGCACGCGCCTCTGTTACACACCAATCGTAGCCGCGCCGCTCAGCATTACACAGCCGTTAGAGAGCGACGTGTTGGTGCAACCTTCACAACTCCGCCGTTGGGGTCCTTGAGCAGTCCTTCACCGAATTGGGTGGACCATGCCTCGATATTGAGGATTGAAAGAACCGAAACGTGCCATTTGCTCGGAATTTAGGGGCTCCCCCCCCTCCAGCAGACATGGCAGAAACAACCCGAGCTGACCCTGCCCCTGTGGCCCGGAAGGAGTCCACCTTATCTTCGGGCACCTTCACCGAGTTGCCCACAATCCCACAAGCCAAAGTGTTTGGTCCGACAACGCCTCTAGCTTCAGACGAATTTGACTTTGCCGCCAAGTCGGGTACCACCGAGAACGAGCCTGCTGACTACCTAAACGGAGGAAACCCCCATGAGAGGATATCTCCTCCAGCAATTTCCCCGGCCTCGTCCCAGCCACCAGCATTAAACTCCGATATACCTTCGCAACCCAGAGCCATGTCCGATGTTGCCGAACCGTCCTCCCCTGCTGCCGGCAGGAAAAGTGTGCAGTTTACCCCAGACGATGCGCTTCCCGACGTTCCACCAATAGCGCACTCGAGAACTGCGTCCTGGGACACGAGGGAGGCTTTGGGGAAAATCCGCGGTTCGGGTTTCATATCGAAGCTTAAAGAACTCGCCGGACCGAGCGGCGCGCAGACCCCAAGAATGCCAGCCACGACTCCCGAGCTACCATCGACAGCGAGCTCGCCAACCGCACTCCGACATACAAACCGGCTGCCCCGCGCCGCGGACGAAGGGAGCGATGACGACGCAGATGCGGAGGAAACAGCCGACGAGACCGCCGCTACGCCTTCAAAAGGGAAACAGAAGAGGAGAAGGCGTATGCGGAGGCTCAGGATGGAGTCCTACTCGGTACCCAACACCCCGCAGATGAGCTCGCTGGGGCCTGAAACGTCAGATGCCCAGAGGCGCCTGGCCTTCCTAAGGCGCACCCCATTGGCTGGCGTCGATGACCACGGGTTTTCCGAGGGCGAAGGGCGTGACCGCCTTGCTGGACAACGCGGCTCGAGGAGGGGGATGAACTGGAGGTCCAGGCCAGGCGAGGAGGGAGAGGACGCCGACAGCCCTGCCGGTCTTCGAGTAGGCCATCACTTCAGGCGGCTGTCCGCTCTGGGTGGTGGCGGCGGCGTATCGGACGGCGATGCCATGAGCCCCAGGCGACCCTTCTTTAAGGCAGACAGAGCCTCGACTTTCGGCGTCCAGAAATGGCGGCAGGTGAAGGGTGCACTGAACTTCTTGCGCCAGAAGAAGGACGAGCAGTTCGACTTCTCCAAGTCTGCAGAACTCATGGCAGAGCTCTTTGGCGGCGCGCCCGCCGTTTTGATGCTCGCAAGTATGATTCAGCGTGACGAACATGGTAACAAGAGGATACCTGTTTTGCTCGAGCAGCTAAGGCTGCGTATTACCGACAGCACCCCCGCCCCGGATAAAGACAGCGAGAGACATTGGATGTTCACCATGGAGCTCGAGTACGGGAGCGGTCCGAGCCAGATGAAATGGACCATCAAGCGGAGCATCAAGGACATTATGAACCTCCACTGGAAGTACAAGCTGGCCTTGGGCAACGAAGGCTTCCCTTCTAAGAGCTCCGATTATGGCGCGCGGCGGCCCAAACAGCCGCGCTTCCCCCTTTCCGCCTTCCCCTATCTTCGTGGCGTGAGAGGCTTGGATGACAACGAGGAGGAGGAACTCGGCAACGAGACTCGCGCCGAAGAGACCGCAGGCGAGATGACCGCCGGTGAGGGGACAGTCCAGGAAGGGACTGATGTGGACGACAGGCCACCAATGCGCAAGAAGCGCTCACGGATGCCCTATCTTGGTGGCCGGCGTAAACCCTCAACGCTCGGTTCAAACGCCGATCTCAGCCAGGTCGTCATCGACGCCGCTACCCAAAAGAGGAAATATGTCGAACGACAGCAGAGGATGCTGGAGAGGTATCTCCAGGACATGATCCGCTGGCTCATGTTCAGGGCAGACAGCAACCGCTTGTGCCGCTTCCTCGAGCTGTCCGCCCTGGGGGTCCGGCTTGCGGCTGAAGGCAGCTACCACGGGAAGGAGTGCTACCTGCACATCCAGTCATCCCAAGGCCTCGATTTCCGCCGCGTGCTCACACCGGGCAAGGTGATTGCGAGACACAGCCGGAAGTGGTTCCTTGTTCGACAGAGCTACATTGTCTGTGTTGAATCGCCCGAGAATATGAACATCTACGATGTCTACCTTGTCGACCCGAAGTTCCACATTGTCACCAAGAGCAAAGATAAGCAGCGTCGCGCCATAAGCCGGGAGCGGGATGAGGATTGAAAACCTTGATCCTTCTGCCCTCGGCCCACCGACAAGCACCACACAATCAAGATCATCACCTCGGAACGGAAGGTGAAGCTCTTTGCTCCCAATCAGCATCTCATCTCCCAGTTCGAGGATTCCATCAAGGAAATGCTAAAGCACACTCCCTGGCACCTCGAGAATCGCTTCGGCAGTTTTGCCCCGGTCCGCACAGGAGTGCACGCCCAGTGGTTGGTCGACGGCCGCGACTACATGTGGAATGTCTCCCGCGCCATCAGCATGGCGAAGGACGTCGTCTACATCCATGATTGGTGGCTGAGTCCCGAGCTCTACATGAGGCGGCCCGCCTGTATCAGTCAGAAGTGGCGTCTCGACCGTCTGCTCCAGCGGAAGGCTGCCGAAGGCGTCAAGGTTTTCGTCATTGTCTATCGTAACGTCGAGGCCGCCATTCCCATCGATTCAGAGTACACCAAGTTTTCACTTCTCAACCTGCATCCGAACATCTTCATCCAACGGTCGCCTCATCAGTTCAAGAAGAACCAGTTCTTCTTTGCTCACCACGAAAAGGTCTGCATCGTAGACCACGATATTGCTTTCGTGGGTGGGATCGACTTGTGCTTCGGCCGGTGGGACACCCCGAAACATCCCGTGGTGGACGACAAGCCTACCGGGTTCGAACCGCAAGATGCCCCCAAGGACGCTGAACACTGCCAGCTGTTCCCCGGAAAGGACTACTCCAATCCTAGAGTTCTTGACTTCTCCAAGCTCCACGAGCCGTACGCAGAGATGTACGATAGATCGATGACGCCGCGCATGCCCTGGCACGATATCGCGATGCAAGTCGTGGGGCAGCCGGCGCGGGATCTCACTCGGCACTTTGTGCAGAGGTGGAATTATGTCCGGCGCGGACGGAAGCCGACACGGCCCACCCCATTCCTACTACCGCCACCGGACTGTAAGCCAGAGGAGCTCGAGGCAATGGGTCTTAGTGGCACCTGCGAAGTCCAGATCCTCCGTTCCGCGACGACGTGGTCGCTCGGTACCGAGAACACGGAACACAGCATTCAATCGGCGTACATCAAAATGATTGAGAACTCGGACCACTTCGTCTACATTGAGAACCAGTTCTTCATCACCAGTACCGAAACCTTGAATAGTAAGGTCGTGAACGGTATCGGCGATGCCCTGGTGCGCCGTATCATCCGGGCTCACGAGAACGATGAGGACTGGCGCGCCGTGATCGTGATCCCGCTGATGCCGGGGTTCCAGAACGAGGTGAACCAACCCGACGGCTCCAGCGTCCGGCTGATTCTGCAGTTCCAATACCGCAGCATCTGCCGCGGTGAACACTCGATCTTTGGGCGCCTGCGGGCTGCTGGCATTGAGCCGGAGGATTACATCCAGTTCTTCAGTCTCCGACAATGGGGCAAGCTGGGCAATGGCGTTCTGACAACAGAGCAGCTCTACATCCACGCCAAGTGCATCATTGTTGACGACCGTGTCGCCTTGATCGGTTCGGCCAACATCAACGAACGATCCATGTTGGGGAGTCGCGATTCCGAAGTCGCCGCCGTCGTCCGCGATACAGACCTCATCTGGTCAACTATGGGGGGGCGGCCGTACCAGGTCGGGCGGTTCGCACACACACTGCGTCTTCGGCTCATGAGAGAGCACCTGGGCTTGGACGTGGACGAAATCTTGGAAGAGGAGCGGCAGGCTGATCTTGACCGCGAAGAGCAGTTTGAGGCCGAGATGGACGAGATCTACGATGAGGAGTCTGATCCGTCGCCTATGGAAGAGAGTTCAAGACAGCGAGGATCTTCCTTTACTGAGCCGCCCAAAATCCCAACGCTGCCTCAGGAGCCTCATAGCTTCAACCATGATGTTGATGCCGAGGAGCCTCGCCGCCGCGGAGGCGGACTCTTTCGAGAAGTTCAAAGCGCCCGGCTTCCCCCGCGGAGACCTCAGTCGAGAAGCACCACCAAGAAGTGGAGGGTTTCGGCGCCGACCAGTGGAAGAATGCGCAAGAGAAAGGCCTCGATCAAGGCAGGGATACCGTGATTATCAATAACCATGAGGTCCTCCTCAAGGACGTCGCGGCGGAGGGCAAGGGAACACTTGACAGCCCGCGGGAGCCGCACGAGCTTCGCCGCGTGTCCGGTGCCGCGACGCCCGAGAGCGCCAGGGTCCACGAGGGCGCAGCGCCCATGCCGCCCTTCGATCGACGGACGACTGAGCAACTCGGCCTTCCCCGGGCCAACCAGTTACCGACATTGCCCATTGTCGATGATACGGACATCGGCGGCCCACCGGTACGGGTTGATTCAGGGGGTCGGCCGGTTCACGGCAACGCCACCACGCTCCCCATCGAGATTAAGCTAGCCGACATCCATAAGGACTGCATGCGTGATCCGTTGAACTCGACTTTTTATGATGATGTCTGGTCCCGTGCCGCTGAGAACAACACGCGGATCTACAGGCGCGTCTTCCGGTGCATGCCGGATTCGGAAGTGACCAACTGGGCCGAATACAAGGAGTTCAACAACTACAACGCGCGTTTCAAGGCAAGCATGGATGGCCACCGAACGAGCGAGGAAGGCGAAAAGCCCCACGGGGCCCCGGGCCAAACCGCAGCGGGTGCTGGCATCGGCGCGCCCGGCCCCGCTGCCGGGGCGACTGCTGTGTCGGCCGCCGTATCTGAGAAGCTCGGCAGCGTAGCCAAAGCCGCCTCGAAAATAACCCCGCCCTATGGCGATGGCGCCGTGGACGAGAAGCAGGCCATGGCTGACGGGCTACAAAACGAGACCCCACGGGCGAGCACGAACGCGAACCGAGACCGGGAGACACGACGACGACCGCCATCAACTCGAGCCGCGACACCCTGCACGCCACCGAGACCGGGACCGGGACCAACAACCGCCTCGGCCCGCGGCCCGACAGCAGCCGCAAGGAGCGCCGCCCGACCTTTTCCAACCAGGAGAAGCCCCCCCCGACCGGGGTTAGCACGGGCTCCGGCAACGGCAACGGAAACGGAAACAACAACCTCTCGGCAGCGACGTCCAACCGCGATTCTGCCAGCGCCAACGGCCCCGCCCCCGCTGCGGCAGCGGGTGTCAAGCCGGCGGGCTCGCAGAAGCGCCGCCGCCGCGCGACGACTAAGGGCAGCCGGCCGCGCTTCGGCGTGTCGGAGGAGCTGCTGTCCAAGGCGGACGCCGAGGAGCTGCTGCAGATGACGCAGGGCCCGCTGGTGCAGTTCCCGTATGACTGGCTGGCGGTGGAGGAGACGAATGGGAATTGGCTTTTCAGGTCGATCAGGTGGCGCCGTTGGCTATTTAGTAAGTTTTTTTTTTCTTTTCTTTTTTTTTCTTTTCCATTCTTTTTTTGGGGGGGGGGCCGAGGGGAGGGTGTGGGTGTGGGTGTGGGTGATGGTTTGGTTGGTGTGAATGGCTGCTAACAGGTGAATAGTAATTAAGTGTGGTGATGAGACTTGGTGGTGGTGGAGGACGGTCGGCTTGCGTCCTTGAAAGGTGGTATATATACTGTGAGGTTGATGGGCCACATCCCGTGGTTATTTTGAGCAATTGCGCTGGCGTTCGGGTGTCGTGGCATTTACCCCTAGACCACCATGCATTGTTTCTGGTGCATTGGCGTTCTTCCATCCGTATCTCGTCTTTTCCTTTGGTGGGCTCGCCTCGCAAGCCCGGGATATCGTATCGTATAGGCACCGTCTTTTCCTTTTTGTCACCCTTCTATATTCCCACACGACTTATTTCACAGACCATATACACTTTGTAGTCCTACACAAATCCTAATACAGCTTCCCACGTTTTAATCAAACCATCAAGCCATCAAACCATCTCAAACCCTCTCACTAACCCAAATCGCACCCCGACACCCCGCGCGAATAACCCCCGTCAACAACCAATACGGCTCGGCCTTCTTCGCGTCATGCTCAACCGCATGGTCCAGATGCTCCAGCTCCTCATCCCTGATCCGCCTCAACGTCCCAATCAGCCCACTCAGCTCCTCCCCGACCTCATACCCTTCCCGCTCCCACTCCCCCACCATCTCCAGCAGCGTCCGAATCTGCGCGTTGTAATGCCCGCCAATCTCCGTCTCCACCGCCTCCGTGCACGCCATCGCCGCCTCCCGGCCCAGCACCCCGGTACTCCACCCCAGCCCCGCCGCGAGCACCGACCACACCGGGTACAGCGCGGTCGGCCGCACGCGGTGTTTAGCAAGGAGCGTGTTGAAGGTGGCCAGGTGGCCGGCTTCCTGCTCGTACATGTGCCGCATGAGCGGGCGCAGGTGGGGCTCGCGCGCGACGACGGGCGGGGTCTGGGCCGTGTAGATTAGCGTGGCGGCCAGCTCGCCCGCCTGGTTGACGCGCAGGGCCGAGGAGAGGAAGGCTTGCTGGGCGGGGGTGAGGGGCTTTTTGGGTTTGGGTTGGGGTTTGGGAGGAGCGGGGTGGTGAGGGTTGGGCGGGGAGGTGTTGACGTTGGTGAGGGTGGTGTTGACGTTGGTGGTGATGGTGTTGGTGGGGTTGGTGTTGGTGTTGGAGAGGGCCGGGGACGAGGATGACGACGTTGTTGGAGCTGGTGATGCGGATGCGGATGCGGATGGCGTGGTGGATGAGAGGAAACGGGGTTGTTGTGATTCTGGTGTGAGTATGCTGCTCTTGCAGCAGTGACGCATTGGCCGCCACAGCAGACGTGGTGACGCCATTGTGATTCGGGACCTCAGGTGGTATGAGGTTGGATAAGGTGATTGTGTGGTGGTGATGTTGTCAAGGTCGGGAACCGGGAGGCTCGATGACCGAATCGGCCGATGTTTGAAGAGGATCCTCCCTCCGATGCCCCACTCAATCGGGCCCCTTCACCAGCTGCTGGAGACGGCGCAGGACCCAGGTGGACAGGCTTGGCGTGCAACCCTGGCCCCGAGTTGCATGCCAAGAACCAATTGCCTGGGCTCAAGAGTCCAAACGCTGCCATCTTTAAAGTTGAGCCTCGCACCGCGCAAACTCTCCTTCTTTCTTCTAACCTACAAACTGGGAATCTTCAACTCCCTACCTCCTAACCCCACACTTCCGTCTCCCGCTCCGGCCTCGATGCGCCGTTCCCCACCATCGACGCTGTGAATATATCTGTACCTACACCTCCGATTACCGTCCTCATTGAAGAAAACGCCCAAAACCGCCGCTGCTGCAAACCCCCAATCGGTGATCGCGTCGTCGCCCGATTCGACCGCGAAACCGAGAATCGCCCTGCTACCCCGTGCTATCACAAACGAACGAATTCTAATTATTATTAATATTCCGTGTTGGAGTCACCATAATGTCTGATATCGATGATGAGCTCCTTGCTCTGGCCGGTGGTGATGTGTCGTCAGACGAGGAGGAGGCGATGGATATGAGCCGAAACGAGTCACGTTCGCCGTCACCGCCACCGGCTTCATCGAGGGAAAAGGACACACCAGCGAGGGGTGTGGCACAGAAAAAGACACCCGCGAAGAAATCGAGACGTGGGAGTAGGAGTGATAATGAGTCGGAGGATGAGGGAGAGGCGTGAGTTGTGCCCCGCTTCCTTACTATTATTCATTGCGTTCGAATCCTATTGTGAGGTTATGAGATGGAAAAGTTGCAACTACTTGAAATCAGGAAATATTTTTTCTTGTTTCGCAACTTCCTGTTGAACCTTCCAGCACCCTTTCTTTTTTTCGTACTTCACTTCCCAACCTCTGCAAACGAGCGCAGTACATTACACTCGACACCTTTCATTGTGGTTTTCTTAATACTACGCATTTCAAAAGTCATTTGCTAGCAGCTACTTTGAATACATCACTCTAACAACCATGGCTCGCAGCTCCTCGCCACCGGGGTCTCCAGACTCGCAGATGTCCGCTCCAATGGACGAGTCGGACTCTGATTCCGATGCCCCCCAGAACCGCGACCGCAGCACCGATGACGATTTGCAGTATCCCATCGAAGGCCTCTTCAAGAGCCATGAGGAGAGAGCGCGCATTATGAGCATGCGCGAGATCGAGCGCGAACAAATCCTAGCCGAGCGCAGGGAGGAGAATGAGCGCATCCGTCAAAACCGCATGCTGCGCCAGCTCAAGGTCAACCAGGAGAAGGACAGCAAGAAGCGCAAGGCCAGCGCTGCCGATCTCGAAGATGCCGCGCGCAAATCCGCTCGTGCTCGCACCAAGGCCGGCGAGAGTAGTGACAAGATGGACACGCTACGCCGCGCCCGAGAGGAGCGCAGCAACCGCAAGGAGCAAAGAGAGCGTGAGAACGACCGTCGCAGGCAACGATCCCCTTCATATCGCCGGAGCCGCAGCCCGGACGACCACGACAGCGACAACGACTGGCGGAGGGAATCTAGGCAAAAGTCCAGGACACCCGAACCCAGAGAAACCCCACCTGCCGAACTGCGTGATGTCGAGCGTATCCGCGTCGGGAGGAGTCGGTTCGCTGAGGTTTGCTTCTACCCCGGCGTTGAGAAGGCCATCTCGGGCTGCTTTGTCCGCATCAATATCGGACCCGACCCCACGACACGCCAAGACGTCTACCGCATGGCTGTCATCAAGAGTAAGTTATTTCTCTAAGACTCTTCTTGCCCAACCAGCCAACTAACGACATATAGGTTTCACTCAGGGTAGGCCCTACGCGATAACTGATCGCACCGGCCATCAGATCGTTGTGGACCTCTACATCAAGGCCGCCCATGGCAAAGCGCAGCGGGAATGGCCACTCATCACCTGCTCCGACCGGGACTTCACCGAAGCCGAATGGAACCGGTACAAGCAAGTGTGCCTGTCCGAAGGTGTTCCAATACCCACCAAACCGGAACTCGTCACCAAGATCAGCGACATCAACAACCTCATCGGCCGCAGCTGGCACCGACCAAGAAGTATCCGAGAAGCTCAAGCGCCAAAACGCCCTGCACATCAAGTACAGCGGCGTCGAGCGCGACCAGCTCGCCAAGCAGCTCGACATGGCCCGCGCGCGCGGCGACGACGCTGCCGTGACCCGCCTCCAAGAAAAGCTCGACACCCTCGAGATCCCGCGCCTCGCCTTCCGCACCTCGCTCAACTCGGCCAAGAAGAAGGCCGAGAGCCGCGGGCCCACCCAGCAAGAAAAACTCGCCCTGCTCAACGCCGAGAACCGCCGCAAGAACGCCGAGTCCGTCCGCAAGGCCCAGCTGCTCGAACGCGCCCGCGCCCGCGAGATGGTCGAGAACCTGCCGGTGCAACAACAAAAAAAGCAAGCCGCCGCCGCCGCCGATAGGAGCGGCAGCGGGACGCCTCCCGTCAAGGGTGGAGATGGAGTGGCGGTGGTCTTGCCGCATATCGCCAAGCTGCAGGAACAGCAGCGCAGCCAGACCAGCCAGGCCGGGCGTGCCAGTCATCCACAAGCCGCTGATGGATGATGATATCATTGGCGCCTTGGACCTGGACATCGATGTGGAGATTGACTGAGGAGTAATTTCCCCAAGCCCTATCTATGCCTAAGCCAAGTCGGCTGGGCTGAAGTGGAAGGGAAGGAACAAAACAAAGTGGGTGTTAAAAAACGGGGGCTGGGTGTTTGTCTCAGAGCAGGTGGTTGGGCGAGTTGAGTGGTTTTTGAGCGGGGCTGGGGGGTGTTGAATGAAATGGAATGAGTCAACAAGCCCAGTGCGGTCTCAACACCTGCCTCGCTCAACTGCCTGCTCTTTGACGGACACTCAATTCCTTGGACTTGAGCACCCACTTTGTTTCCTTCATCCAGGGTGGCTGGCTGGCTGGCTTGTGATGGGGAGAGGGTGGTAGGGGGTACTACTGACTGGTGACTGGTACGTGGGAGGGATCGGGGGGTGGGGCGGTTGCGAGCAGCAGAGTGGGTGGGGGGGGGGGACTACGTTGTTTGGCAGTTCGAGGAAACGCCATTTGCACCTTACCTACGTTACGCTATATACCTATGCAGCGTGTAACTCATGACTTGCTTGCTTGCCTCTTGCTCGCCCCGTTACTGTTTGTTTGCAATCCACTCGGTATACCGAATGTGCTACTGACGTCGTTTCACTGCTTAGCTCATCCCGGTGTCGGGTTACTGTCAAGGCATTGCAGAGACTTTTTGGGTTTTAATAGTTTTTATCAAAAGCAATAAACACCTTGTCCTCATTCTATTCATAATCTTTTCACTACAATCGGGAACACAAGTGCGGGAATGGTACAACACTGGTGACTGTAAGACACACGCAACCCTGAACCAATCCAAAGCCAACCACCCGCTCGAAGAACTGCCGTGCCACGCCCCCATTGCTTTGCCGTGTCTCGCGGCACCCCCAACCGAAAACCCAGCCGAGTTTCATAATCTTCAAATTCATCCTCACCGAACAAAAAGCCAAAACGAGGAAATCATGGTACAGGTATCTTATTTCTTTGCCTTTGCCTCCCCGCCCAGTCCAGTCCAGATGGCAAGTCCTGCGATGCCAGATTGGAGTTGTAGTACAAGGTAATGTATGTAGTATAGTGTTGAGAAAGACCTCCATCCATCCCTGCCGCTGAGAATGGAGGATGGCGGCGCGAATCCAAAAAACTAGGAGAGCCTCCTCGGTCCTCTGGAGGGGCTCAATCGTATTAAAAATATGTATAGTTGTGCAGAATTTTCGGTCGTAAAAGCGGTATCGTCGGCCCCAGGCTGCAGCACCCAACCCAGCGGGTGCGGGCCTCAAATCTTCTTGCGTTTGCCCTTGGCGTTGTTGGTCGGCACGGGGGTTGGGCTCACGAATGTAACGTGTCTGCTCTCATCTTTCTTCAGCTTAGCCGCCTTGGTGGTAGATGCACGACGGCGAGAAACAGGGGGGGTGAGGCTTCCCGGGCGTCACCATCGTCGTTGATGTTGATCTCGGCCACGTCAGAAACAGACTCCGTCTCCATCGCGTCACTCGCCTCTGAAGCTGAACCGTCATCGGAGTCGTCATACTCCCCGTCGTCACTAACCAATGATGGTGCATGGTTGCTAGTCACGGTGTTCGGACTCAAGTCCACACCCATCTCATCATCGTACATGGGGGTCTCGGGGACAATAGGGGACGCGGGATCGGTGCCATGGGTTGTCGTGCGGAGGCCCTTATTGCTAGCGGCGCGATATGCAGCTGGCGGGTGAGACGGCGACACAGCAGCCCTAGAAGGCATCCTCATCACAGCAGGCGTGCGTACGACCGAAGCCAAGGGCTGCTCACGAGCCGCGCTGTCCTCGGTTGCGGTCGCCTCGTCCGTTTCCGAATCCACATCAGGTGAAGGCCAGCTCCAATCCACCTTGGTCTTCGCCTCGGTCACCTGCTGCTTCAGGTTTCCTCCCCTTTTCTTCTTCTGCATCAGCCGTGACAGATAGGGAACGTCCGAAGACCCGACAAAATCTTGCGAAGATGCGGCGCCAGCCGAATCGCGGGGCAAGCTGGGAAGTCTGGGTACGCTGTTCACGCCGGGCAACCTCCCGGCCTTGTAAAGTGCCATAGACGCCTTGATACGAGAGGAGGGCTTTGTAGGCTTGGGGCTCCGTTGTCGACTCGGAGCCGGCCAGAGGATGAACAAGCCCGGAGGGCACGGGGGCAGGGGGCTTGTGGTCATCACCAACGATGGCACCTCGTTCGTCCACCTCGATAGGGTGACCCGAGGCGATGGCAGCCTCCTCGTGGCTCTTGAAATCTCTCTTATGCGCGATGCGGCAGTGGTTGATGAAACCCTGCGTGCTAGAAAAGTCCCATCTCTGGCAGTCGATGCAGATGAGCTTGACTACGACGCCATCGGCTTTCGTGACGGTGCAGGGCGAGTTCTTGTCCTTCGGTTGCGGGTATCCACTAGATAGCGCCTGTAACCTCTGGCCTGCGGTGCCGCGGACCGGCCGCTGTTTACCGGGCCCTACAGCATCAGACACGCTGCTCCTCGTCGCCCTACCTTCCGCTGTGTTCTTCACACGGCCCGGATCCATCAATCCTTGGGGCTCGCACGGGATACCGTCAAACAAGGGATCAGGAATCAGCCACTTAGCATAATGACGCGCGTACGGCCCCTCAACAACACCGAAGGGCGGCGCCCACTTCGGCACGGGCTCGCCACGCTTTGACCCCAAGGCCGGTCCGCTACCATTGCTGATGTGCAGCATCTGGCCGGGCATGGGGCACTGAAGAGGGTACGGGATGAGGTGACAACGCCTCAGCTGCTCAAGCGCAACCTGGCACTTGGCTAGTTCCTGGTTGATAAGCCGGAGTTCGTCATGCTTCAGGAGTATTTCGAGTCCAAACTGCATCTGGATGGCTTCCTTCGCCGCATCGAGATCGGGCGCCATGCCTGACCCGCACAACGCGCCCGTGTCGTCACCGTCGGCCGATGCTGAAACAGGGGACGGCAGATCACCATCCTGCTCCGCCTTGAGGCGCTTGGCCGATGGATAGGCGCAGGCGGCCGTGTCGACGAAGCTTGGGCGCCGCCTCTTGGGAGAGATAGGGGTGGGAAGCCCCGAACGGCTGTGCGCGACAGAGTCGGCGCAATCAAGAAGCTGGTGGTGGTGGTGTCCATCTATCGTCTGGCCGCTTCCCCTCGAGTCGGATGCCCAGAAGCGGAACATTGACATGACGAGAGACCGTGGCTGGTAGAAAGTCCCGCGAGCGTTGAAAGAACGCGCGTCGGGAAGGAATGAGCGGATAGTGTGGCGGGTAAGTGGTGGTTTTGAATGTTTCGAGCGTCGCGTCTTTGTTGCAAGGCAACAACGGCACGAGTTGGGAAAGGGGCGGTCGGAGGTGGTGCGTGTTGAGGCTGACGTAACGTCGTCCAGTCTGCTTGCAGATGGAAACTGGGTTTAATCGGCTTGGCCCTTCCGGAAAGCTCGGCTTAGTCAGAGGTGCGAGGCCGGGGCAGAGTGGAGCCGGGTGCTGGGTTGCTGCTGATGTGGCCCACTCCAAACCAAGTCAAGGCAAGGCGAGAGGTGCTGGCGCCACTGTCGCTCTCAGTGTCGCGACTGCGATCGTTGATGCTGAGAAAGAAGCGGATGGAAGCTGCGCGAGAACTATTTAAAGCCTCGACAACAGCGTGCAACGTTTGGATTAAAGTAAGTGTGAGAATATCGGATTAAGAGAATGCGCGAAGTGGTAAAGGGGAAACCGGTCGGTCGCGCAACGCTTTTTTGCGAGGTTTGGGAGTGTTTCGCAGGGCGATGATTGCGAAGTCGATCGAGAGGTTGGGGGATGGACAGGTGCTGTTGCGTGGTGTTGGAAGGGAGCCGTGCGCTGGAGAAGGGGGAAATTGTTTGGAATGCGAGCTGGGAGGCAACGATGGATGCAAGCAGACAGGGGGCCCAGTGACGAACGCCGCCCGGGCCACAACCAAAGGCTGATCCTGGAAGGGGCAATCTCGCAGCACATTGGCTGTGTGCTTGGGAGGCCTGGGTGGGAGTGGGGCTGCCTGGCCAGAATGCCAGAGTGGGTGCCGCCTTTTTGGGCAGCACAGCCAAGAAATGGGGACTCGTCGAACAAAGATGCAACAGAATGGCTCGGCCACGAAACAATGGGGAGGAGGCTCTTTGCTTTGTTGAGAGATCGCAAGCAAAAATGATATCATGATTTGGTGCCTCCATTTTATGGTTTATGAAATGACATGTCTGTACATACCTTACATCATACAAGTAATATGCTGCCGAGTGACACTCGGAACCTGTCGTGGTCAAAGCAAGAGCTCGTGCGCGTGTTGAGGACGGCTGGTGGCTCGTCGAGAATTGACATTGAAGACGAAACTCACCGTCTGCCTGTTGGCTGAGGACAACACTGTGCGAGTGGGCTGTGCTCCACCACCCTTCGTTAGTGGGCCAGCATCATGCAGCTCGGAGGCATGTTTCGAGGCAGGGGTCTTATCATGTCGTACCACGAAGAGGAGCCCCATCCCTTGCATCATGCCAAGAGTACTTCAGGTGAGGCAAGACGGTGCACGGATGCTTCCGATATTACGAGACCGTCGTGTAATTTTTGTTACCGGTGGTGAGAAACCTGTTCAAAGTTTTACACCCCGGTTAATTTACCGTTTCTGCGCCGTCTCAATGTTCGTTACGCCCTGCATATCTTGTGCGACCAAGAAGATATTATTATGCACAAGGCTCAAGCACAAGAGTTTCTTGAGCTCCAGTGTCAATGCAGAGTTAAGATCTAACCATAACTATCCATATCTACTCCGCGTCCTGAGCTGAGACGTAAAATGATTATTTAGGAAGCTACTTCGTACTGCCCGTGTATCTGTCAGAGCCAGCAATGGAAGCATTACAGATGGGACTTTGGATGTTTCCCAGAGCGTGAGGTCTCCTTTCAGAGGTTTGGCGAACGCGCGTGTGTTTTCAAAGGCAACAGACACAAGAAAATAGCGTTTAACATGCATATCAGTCTCGGACCACAAAGGTGACCAAAGAATCGCGATCATTTCGACAACAATTGTTCTGATAACGTCGTTGCCGCAACGGCGTCGAAAGGTTTCCGTCTATTAATAAGGTTATTTGTTCTTATCGATAAACAACCAGCCGCTCAAACCCCACACAACCTGACCCGCTGTGTTTACCAAGTATGTGCTTCTGATTAACTCAGATCTTGCATGGTCAGTTGTTACACTGCAACGACCACAAGCTTCTCCTTGCAATCTCAATCAACATCGGCGACCTGTTCAGCCGCGATGGCTGCCCGAGACTCGACGCAATCATCAACTCCGAATCCACATGCGACCAAGCGGAAATTTGACAGCGACAGTCATGACCCGAGCCCCAAGAAGCGACGGGCGGCCGACGCTCAACTCCCAAATCGAGCGCAGAATCCGGTGGTACACAACCCGCAGCATCAAACACACAATCCGCCGGCAACACCCAGCAACTACAGCCAGATTCACAGCCCCCTCCTTGCTAAGCTAAGCGGCAAATTCGAGGTCAAGGCCATGTCTGTGCTACCCTCGACCAACATCGGCAAACATGTCGACCGCGCCCTCGGGCACCTCGGCCGCTTCAGCTCGTGGGACGAGAGCGTGCTCCCCGGCGTCGTCCTCCTCTGTGCCAAGTCGTCCGCATCCAGCAAGCTCATCACGATAGCCGAAATCATCCGCCGACGCATCGGCGAGAGCGAGCAGAAGTGGTTTCAGTATAACGTGCCGAAAGAGACGGTCATAGAAGAGCCGGTGGCGGCGGCGGAGGAGTACCCCTCGGTGGTAGAGGACACATTCATGGATGTCGAGAAGGAAGGTGGGAGCGGCGCGGATGAGGACGAGGAGTACTTCGAGACGATGCAGCCGACCATTCACGAGCAAGCGGTACAGCCAGCGAAGGTCAAGTATAAAGCACACGTAGCCATTCTACTCTCGAGGTTGCCGCTGGACGAGCTGGCGACGGAGCCCAACGTTTCGGCACAGACGAACGAGGAGAAAATCGAGCATCTGCGGAAGAAGAAGATGGGATTGATTAGCTAGTGGGCTGTTCTCCCTAGGGCCCCCGGCGGATCTGGAGATGGATTGGAGTTACTCGGGCCAGGGCCGGATTCTACTACGGCGTCTATGCTTGCCAAGAAGGGTGTTGTCATTCGGGATCGGAGTCTGGACATGCGGCGACGTGATACCCAATATTTTTAGAGGCGGAGTGTCTACAAATGGCACCGCCACTCGCTTTTTTCTCTAGGATCGGTCGGTGTATGTGAAACCATCGAGGCAACGATTCGCAAGGTATGCAATTTCTAACAAACGCCGGTGGCATGAACCCATGTAAATGCAAGTGATGTCCGTTTCCATAACGATTCCGTTTGAATCCATCCGTTCCCATCCAGTCACGACATATCCAAACTTATGCTACCATCTCCCCCCCACGCTCAACCCCGTCCAAATCGCGCGCACGAGACTGTCCCCACGATGTTCGCAAACCCACTCCCAACTCCAACAACAACAACAACAAACTGATAGTCTCCCTCCTAGAACGCCGCTCAAGGCTTCTTATCCTGAGCCGAGTAGGTGATGCGCAAGACAAAGTTGACGACCACAGCAAGCAGCAAGATGATGGCCAAGAAGGTCGGGCCGAAGCGATCGTCGAAGCCCGCCTGGCCCCTCATGCGTATCGACTTCGCTCGCCAGTGGTACGTTATGAGCGCGTATATCATGGTGGCCATCGCGACGCCCGTGAAGAGGAAGGACGAGATGAAGGCGGGGCGGTCGCCGAAGTTGAGCATGCCGATCGCCAGCGCGCCAAGGATGACGGTGAAGTTGAGCCACGAGAGGAAGGTTCGCTCGTTGGCGAAGAAGACTTTGGGCTCGACGCGCGTCGGGAGCGCGATGCGCTTGCCTGTGAGAGAGAAAGCTAGAGTTAGGCGGGGTACTGGGAGATGGGCTGGGTGTGCTTGATTGAGAACGAACCCGGTGCGGTCTGGAGCAGAGGTTGGCTAGACATGGTGATGCAAAGCTCGTTGTGTCCAGGTGGTGGTGGTGAAGGAGGAATGAACGGTGAAAGCCCAGTTCTCGATCTCGATATTCCTTGTGATGGCGAATTAGAAGATGGTGATTCCTTCGTTTCGCTCCGGCTTTGGTGTTTTTCTCGCACGGGAAGACCTTCACCGGCAGTCGGCGGTCCGGACAGCTGCTAAGTTGGAAGCGATGGCTGGAAACTCAATTGATCAATCAGAGAGGCTGTCGCCCCCGTCCCGCTCAGGGCAGCGGATGCACGTGCATCGTGCTTGGCACCTGACTGGCAGAAAACTCAAGGTTGCGTCACAGCGGCTGGAGAAAGTGCGCCTCGGTGAAGGGTCACGTGGGCTGCACAGACGCGCCGGCTTATCAGAGCGCGCCGTTCTGGCCCAAGCTCCTGCGAGGCTGTGTGACAGCCTGGTAGGAGCTTTCAAGATTGGGTATCGATAGTTACGGGCCGTTACCGCGACGTAAACAACAAACCGCCAGTCAAAACCGCGATCCCCAACCAGCTCCTCCCCCCACGCCAATCAAGTCAATCTTGCGGCCCGGGTATCCAGCACCGGATTCGAGCTGACACTTGGTCCGATATTTTTACTCTTAGCCGGCCAGCACCACAATCGTCCGACGGGGATCACCACCGCCACTCCACCGCAAACGCAACACGTCCCCCACCTCGATAACCACAATGGCTGCCCAAACCACCAACTCTGTACGGTTATTTACACGCCCCGAACCCAGATATCAGAGCAGTCAATACTAACCCTAGTAATAGCCGATTGCACTCAAGCGGCTGGAGCAGATAGCTAGCGACGTATGTGAACCCCTAGCCAACAAATACCAACAGTCTTCGGGAGCAAAGAGTCCAAGGGAGGGTACTGACGACCAGACGATAGGTGTGCAACAGCGTTTTTGAAGGGGCCGAGTATTACGATCACCCCAAGACGGCGCAATGGAATGAGACGATCATTGTATGTTAAGGCTGAAGCGCATCCACGCAGAATTCCAACAAGCCGCTAACGGATACATTCTCTCTCAGAACAAAATGCTCAAGGCGGTGATGGCGGAGGCTACCCCCCAAGGCGCCACTGCGCCGGCCTACAAGTTCGCTATCAACAGCACCATCGTCCAGCACGTCGTCCCCACATCGCAGCTGAACAAGCCGACCACGCAGACAACAGAAGAGGGCACATCCAAGAAGGGACAGTCTGGCCGGCGCGGCATGCACAGCGCAACTGGCGGCTTCTGGAACGAGAAGACGGATGGCATGTGGAGTTTCAAATGGGACGGTGATGCTAAGGGCTTGGATGTCGTTCTTATGGTCATTTGGATTGCTGTCTAAAGACGCTTGGCTATTTTCGACCTGCCTCGCATACCTTAATACCATTTCCCCAAGTTTGGCGGTGAAACGGGCTACATCGCACTGCGGGTTGACATCCGTTATCAAGAGTGAACCGTTCAAAACACAACCCCCACAGACCAAAGCTCCCACTCCCTTGTTGCCCGGGGGTGAGGGGCCGTATCTCGCCATGTGTCCCGGCGCGTAGTGTAGCGGCCGGAGAAAAAAGACCCTATTTGAGTCTCACCCAAGTTGTTACCCCTGCAGTTTCCCCGGACTTTGCTCACGCCACCCCTCCGGACCAAAACGGCCGGCCCCATTCTGTGACCCCATTTGGCCACTGCGGCTCAAGTGCGGCTTGTGCGGGTGGGCGTCGGCCTGGTGGCCGTTGTGGCCGGGCCCGTAGCCCCGGCCGTGGGCACGGCCGATCACGGTACGACATGCGACGATCTCTTGCCACCGAAGTCATAATTCACGTCACTGCAACACGGTTCATGCGGGTTGTTTCATCCTGTACTATCTGACTATGTAGTGTACAGCGCTGCACAAGGGGTAAAGAAGAGGAATGTGAGAATTTATCTAGGGGGACTGGCATATCGCTCCGAGTCGGAGGACATGAAATCAAAGGATCCCTGAAGGCGGTGGGGTGTATCCAATGATAGTTGCCAGAGGTGGGGTTCGAGAACGGTTTGCGACCTGTCTCCCGGGAAGGACCCGATCGTTTAAACTCGAGTTGGGTTTTGCAATCTTTCATCAGACGAGTCAGTTGTTTTCGTGCTAAAAAAATTGTCTATTTATGGACCATCATTTCGTATCTTGACAACGTTGAGAATATCGGAATCTAGGAAGCTGCGAGAGAAAGTCTCAGAAACCCAAGGCTTGCTTCAAACAACATTTCAACTTGGTTCTGGGAAGGAGTGGCGACATGCAACGGGGCGCGTGACGTTGGTCTCTGCCAAGTTTGCAACCTTCTTGACCACCTTCCTTCGCCAAGCGGCCTCGGCGTGCGACCTTGACACGCAAGGAGCTGCAAAGATGTTCTCGAGAAAGTGTGAGATCCAAATGGGTCGATCCCCGTAGCTTCCTGCAAACCCCCTGCCCCTCCCGCCTGTTCAGCCAAAGACCTGCCGCGTCGTCACTCGCGGTTGAAGCCGTCGCAAACCTTGGTCACTCATTGGTTGGATAAGCCTGCGAACTCCGGATCCCAAGGCCCGCAAGGCCATTCACGATTCGCATTCGAACGGTGTCTGTGCTGTGGTACACAATCTCCATCCTGCCATTGTCTTCTACTGGCTGACTTGAGGACTCGGGCACGTCCGGGCAAGAAAGCCATTCCCCAGCTCCAATGCACCCACATCTCCTCATCCCGCTCCACCAAATCGTGGCCGGATAACAAGTTGACCGGAACCCGGCGTGCCGGACAGAAGCCACAGCTTTCCATGACAGGCTTTGACAGCAAATCAGGGGCGCCGATCACCCTCCGACGGGACCTGTGGTAACTTGTATCTTTTTTTGCCCCATCCTCACAAAAACGGGCAGTCCCTGGACATTTTCGTCGCGAATCTTCTTGCATCCTCCACACTACCCAGTGTTACCCCAAACTCTCCCTCGGCAATCTTAGCGCCCTCTCTTTCTGCCTTCCCGCACCGGGCCTCGACATTCGGTTGTTGCGGTCCACTCGAGTCTGGCCACTTCGTCAGCCACGGCAGATCTCTCATGACCACACACCAGACTGCACAAAGGACTCGCTCGCCTCCGTTGGGAATCCAATATTAACCCGTCCCTCCCTCCCATGAACTTGCTAGTGAGGAACCCTCAACTTCCGATCCGCACCACAATCGGCATCGGTACCTGAAACCACTCTGTAAACGGGCCTGATATCTAAACGAACCAACCGGGCTCGAATATAACCCCCACACCTTGGCCACACTCGTCACCAATTCGGCTTATAGACATCGATATCGCCGAGACCAAACTCTCAGCCGTCACCCCAAGTTTATCAAGAGTTAAAACACCAATCTCGGTCCCTCTGGTCCTAGATAACGACCTGTCCTTCAACTATTGCGTCTCATAACCTCACTATGATCGAGGTTCTGTATAGTGGCCCGACCTCGATGGAGGGGTCGAGGTCACCTTTCACGAGGGAGGAGCACACAACCAACCAGTCGAGTCTTATCAAAGGCGGCAAGCGCGCGCCGCGCCGGTCCCAAACCCAGCACGAGTACTTCCCGCCTCAGTCTCCCGGCTTTGTGCTCTATACGATCCCGCAACCACCCCCCATTCCCGAGAGCACCCCCAGACGCCGTCATCGGAACCCGCACAGGAGCCAAGCCAGGAACAAGCGATGGAGCAGACGCGGCGGCCACCGGCACGGCGCCCACCGCTCGGCCCTCCGCGGCGGTCCTACTCGGTCACAGACCAGCAGCCCATCCCCCGGCGCCACAAGCCGACGGTCCGGCTGGCCCTCACAGACCTACCGCCCGAGCTCCACTTCGCCTTCTTCGACTTCCTGGACCCCATCGACAGCACCTGCTTTGGCCTGACCAACAAGCACTTCTACGCCATCCACCGCCGCCTGCACGGCGCCGTGCCCCTGACCGCCCGCCGCAACGGCCCCAATGAGCTGGAGTGGGCGTGGCATCTCGCCGGCAATGTTGTTTCCCCAAGTTCTTTCGTGGCCGTCGGTGGTAGGGTAGCAGTAGCAAGGACGCACTCTCCAAGCTGCGGGTGCGCGGGCAGGGGTACTGCCGCATGTGCGGCGTGACGAAGTGCCAGCTGCATAAGCACATTCAGGAGTGGATGGGGGAAGGGCGGGAGTATTGTTCGGTGACGCAGAAGTATGGGCCGGTGGCGCCCGAGGGGGCCAAGTCGTATTGCTATATGAGCAAGCCGGGGGATAAGCGCAGGTGTGGGAGGCATTTTGTGAAGAGGAATACGGTTGAGCTGAGGTGAAGTGAATGAGGTCTTTACGGCAGGCGCGGGGTTGGCTTTTCCCTTTACGATGTTCGATTCAGGGTTATGCCTTGGGAATGAGTGAGATCCTTCTTCTACCTATTCTGGTTATGCTGGAAAGGAGGGTCATTCTTGTCAAAGCGTGTTGCAGCTCAGCTCAGTCCTAGGTTTCAATTATTCACTACGTTCCATTCAGTATTCAATCGAATACAATGCTAGCGGTACTTGGTTATACGGTTTTGAAGTTCAATTAAAGTTCAGTGCATTGTCCCTGTCTTGCCTCTAAATCTCGAGATCAGACGATACCTACGATACACTGACTGTAGAGAAGCTGCAAAATATGCTACAGTGCTCCAAGGCTGATGACGCAGCACCTGCTCTCTCTTGGTCGCCTTCCGAGGCCAAGCCACATACACCACACCACACACAGCATGGAAGCCGCATTGTCTTCAGAATGACGTGACCATTGCAGGGGGCCATGAGACATCCCTGCAACAACTTGGGCAAGCTGGCAAGCATTGAGCAAAAGGAAATTGTTTTGCAGAATTCGGGCGGATTGCCCCCTTTCTTGCAACCCCGGCCAGCCACAGCTTATCTCGAATCATTATGCCTGATGTGGAGGCACTGAACGCGACACATCTCGAATTTCCCAATTAACGTGTTCAGGTGTGCTGTTTCGCAGAGCACCTACCTACCGAGCTATCGTGTCGAAGTTTTGAAGTTTTCTAGCTGCTTCGCTAGCTGTGGGCCAGCTTCTTTTTAATAAATACCTACCTAACTACCCGCTCCAGCAACCGGAACTACCTCTCCTTGACTTGGCTTAATCTTGATCATACATACGTACGTCAATCAACAAGCGAATTGCACCCCGTTAGTCCCCGGTTTCTCCGTGTCACCCGATAGTTATCCATCGACTATTCCCTAAGTCTACGAGTTCGATACTCGAAAAGAAAGAAACCCACCACTCAAAGCTCCCTGTGGGAGCAGATAGTGATTGCGGGATCGGCGATTGACAAGCCGCAAATCTGACAACCGCAGCAACAGGCCACGCTTCAACAACCTCTCAAGCTATTGGGCGGATCGAATTCGATTCTCGGCTTCCCGGGACGATCAACGGCTTCCACACCCGGCCCGGGTCCACATTGCGTGTTATTTAGTTCTTCCTCCGCTCTTTCTCTCGGCAGGCCGACGTTCTTGCCTAGGTACCTACCCAACATGTCGTCCCCGAATTCGGCGACCCAGGGCGTTGGGAAACGCAAGCGCAACAACACGTCCACCGCGCTCGACATGGACCAGAACCAGACCATCCAGAACGAGTCCCGCGACGCCTCGGGCGAGGAGGGCGACACCACCGCGCCCGAGTCCAGCCGGACCCCCGCCGGCGGCGCCCACAGAAAGACCGACTCGTCCTCCAGCGCCCACCCAAGCAAGCGCCAGCGCTCCAGCTCCGACCAGCAGCTCGCCCCCAGCTCGACGACGACCACTAGTACGATAGGCCACCAGACCCAAGCCCGCGACCCGGGCGAGCCCAGCGATACCACCGAGGCCAGCGTCGATATTGCAGAGCGCGTGACGCGCAAGGGGAGCCGGAAGTCGACGTCGTCGAGCAAGGGAGGTGATGCCGGTGCCAATGGGAGCCAAGGCATGACCAGCAGCAAGACCACCGCGGCGATGGCGCCGCCGCCCATTGGCAAGCTCACCCACCCGGTGGGATACACGACAAACCCGCCTCCCGAGGGCCGGGCCGTGAGGGTGTATGCGGACGGCGTGTTTGATTTGTTTCACCTTGGGTATGTTGGAGAGGGCGGCTTATCTGCTGCCGCCTTGTTTAAGATTACCGTCGGGGATGTGAGCTAACGGGGGATGGCAGGCACATGCGTCAGCTCGAGCAAGCAAAGAAGGCGTTCCCCGATGTGTATCTGATAGTGGGCGTGACGGGCGACGAGGAGACGCACAAGCGCAAGGGTCTGACCGTGCTCTCGGGCAAGGAGCGGGCCGAGACGGTACGACACTGCAAATGGGTGGACGAGGTCATCGAGAACTGCCCCTGGATTGTTACTCCCGAATTCCTCGAAGAGCACCAGCTCGACTATGTCGCCCACGACGACCTCCCCTACGGCGCCGACGAAGGCGACGACATCTACGCGCCCATCAAGGCGGCAGGCAAGTTCCTCGTGACCCAACGAACCGAGGGCGTGAGCACCACGGGTATCATCACAAAGTAAGTGAACCACCCTAACCAGCCAACTACACCAATACACCTACCCCAACCAACCAACCAAACCACCCCTCCCCCCTTTCCCCCGCCAACAGCAGCCATTCTAACCCAACCCCCCCCCCCCCTTCTCTCGCACAGAATCGTCCGCGACTACGAGAAATACATCGCCCGCCAGCTCAAGCGCGGCACCTCGCGCCAGGAGCTCAACATCAGCTGGCTCAAGAAGAACGAGCTCGAGCTCAAGCGCCACGTCCAGGACCTGCGCGACAACATCCGCACCAACTGGACCACCACCGGCCAGGAGCTCAGCCGCGAGCTGCGCCAGTACTGGCCCACCTCGCGCCCGCAGAGTCCCAGCCCCGCGCGGTTTGCTGGTGCCGGTTCTACGACGAGTGTGAATGGAGGGGGGGATATCCCGCCGAGTAGCCCGCTGGGGCCTGGCGGTAGTGGTGGTGGCGGTGCCGCCGGTGGTGGTGGTGGGGGGGCGTTTCCGTTCCCGAGAAGCCCGCCTACGGGCGTGGCTACCGCGGGGGAGCGCGCCACGAGTACCTCGAATGACTTTGTCACGGGGTATACGCTGGGGTTGATCGGGGGCGTGCGCTCATGGGTATGTCCGTCCGTTCTTTGATCCCGTGCATATGTCATATCCTATGTGTTTTGTTTGTTTATTGTGTCTTTTTTTCTTCTTAGAAAAAAAAAAAAAGATATGCTAACCATAAGTTTCAGATGACCAAGAGCCGCAGGGCCGAGAGAGACGGAGAGAGCCGGCCTGTTAGCGACGACGATTCCGAGGAGAGTGAGGACAAGGACAAACATGCGGGGAGTGAGGGCCGTCGGTCCATGCAGCTGCCTGCCACGAGCCAACGCGGTTAAGCCGTGTGTAGTCATGGCCGTGCTGCCGTGCTAAGCTGGGCTGAGGTCATTGGTTCCTTGGTTTTTCGTAGTAGGACGGATGGATGGGTTTTGGTCCCGTCGGTCTTCCTGTGTCGAGCTAGCTAGGCTGTCTGTCTGTTTGTCTGTCGGTCGCTGGCTGTGGGCCGTGTTAGGCTGGGTTGGCTTGACCTTCGTTGCTTTGTCGAGGGTTCCTACTTCTCCTCCTCCTCCTCCTCCTCCTCCTTCTACACCTCCTACACCTGGGTTTCGAGTTCTGGGACGGGAAAAGTTGTGGTATAAAACAAAACACTGGGGTGGTCGCAATAAACCCAGTCGGTATCCCATAGTGCAGGCTCACGCAACATTATAATGTATCTATAACTGCTGGAGGCTGTTCGTGATGTTGATGGCGTTTGTGGGTGTAACGGTGGCATTTGGTATAGATCTATGAACTCTCCCCTACTTTTGACATCCCTTCCATTTTCTGTCTACCTCTCTCTAGTTGTGGTTGTTGATGGTGTTATGTGTGTCCTTATATCTACTGGCGTGGGTAACACGCGCTCTCGTGAGTAACAGGACGTGTATGTACTGCGGCTTGGGGAGGCGACGTTTTGCTCTTCTTGCCCTTGAGATTTGGGGTTGTGTTAATAGGTAGTTAGGGGCTTGTCGGTTAAGCAATTTTCATCAAGTTGCACTTCCTTGGTATTTAAGTAGGTAGGGTATGTATAGTGGTTGAGAATGAACGGAGTAAGTGGGCTAGTTAAAAGATGGCAACTACTTTTTGCTACTGTCGTTACAGGCTCGTTGTCATGGGCTCGCAGTCATGGGCTCGCAGACTTGAATCTACAATCGTATACTTGTGACCATAGCCATGGGATTCCTCGCTCCTCGTTGCCCCATCTTCATCGCCTTGTACTTTGCTCAAAACAATAGCTACTATATTTGTATCCCTCTTTTTCCAATGTGGGACTTGTTATCGATCCCACAACGACGACGTCGATCACTAAAGGGGCATAGAAAAATTACTTGGGGCTATCTATGACGACCTCCTGGTGTGAACACAAAGATGAAGTGTCTGGTATCACGTCGGGACCGATGAAATTTGGAATCCAAGTGGTTGGTTTCATATTTATTGGCCAGCCGTAGTTGCGACGGGTCCGGTTATTGCTCTATGCCCGTCTTCGGGTGGAAGCAGTCTCATGGCGTTGGCCGCAGTGAGGCTGTCACTGGGTGGTAAGCATCGTGATCCCAACCAAGAACCACTCGTGTCACTTACAAGCAAGCAAGCTCTAAGCGATTTCTACCGTGCCAAACCTGGCCTGTGTTTTTACGAACAAAACTGCACTCGCATATCTACCTTTATTAATTGCTCATCCTACCCGGTGATTCCTGCAATGCGTTTGGAATCAGGGGCCACCACAGGCGAGACCGTGCATCATTTGGCGGAAAAGGGGGACGGCAGAACAACAAATGAGGAGCGCGGAATCCGTCCCGCGTTGTACAGGTTCCCTCGGGAGACAAACATTCCGAGATGGTGGTTTTGCTAGTTACGGCTACCATAAAATGGCAACCGATGTTTATCTCTACCCCTATTACGGAGCAGCATTTGGGCTACATGGCGGCCAGTGAAAGGCCCTCACCCCCGTTTAGCTGCCCCGTAGGGCTGAGACAAGTATGTGCCACATCGTGGGGTAGTTGGTCCCAACCCGGCCGCGTACATACACAGCATGTGGTTACTGGGCGGCTTGGGCTGCTGTTGAGCCTGGCGATCGGCTGGGCTTGGAACGAGCTGCAGTAGACGAATGATGGGCCCCGCCCGTCCCTTTCCCGCTGCTGTCCGCCCTTGCATGCGATGGCCGTTGGTTGGGGTTCGTTCGGTCCCGCAACGGCCAGGCACGCATCGGGAGGCGTCCACGTTCCCCGGAAACAGCGACGGGAAGCTAATCTTGCCGTTGTTTCGTCAAGCGGCTGAACTCGCCGTTGGCACAACAGCGATGCGGTGCGCCGCCACACCATGGTCATGTCATGTGGTTTGTGTGCGGAGCAAGTGAGCAAGAGGCAGGTCCTCCAGGGGTCGGGTCTCTGGTTGCGAATCCTGCGGTGATAAACCCGGGCCAATGGCAGCGGGGAATTCATGTCGAGTGGTGATATCTTGGGAAGCTGAATGAAGAGGACCCGGCGATAGACTCGTCGACCCAGCATGAAACGGTTTCAGAACTGGGTGCGCAGTCGGGAGATGGAAGCATGTCTGAGGCACGCACACAGTTGAGCAACATATTTTGCCCTCAGCCCGTTCAAACTCTCACCGAAAGGGTGGTGGTTGCTTGGGCTTGTCTGTATCGCTTGTGTTACGCGAGCAAGGCAGGGCGGTGGCTGTGTGAGATGCCGCTGCACTCTCGCACCAACAAGCCGTGCTAAGCATGCTAAGCAGCGTTAGTGATGCAGGCTCATCGGTCCGTTTCTTTTCCAGCATTCTTTTGCGGCTGGTGCACCACGAATGACTGGCTGTGCCATTGCAACAGAAACACGCCCGGATCTGCTGCAACGGAATCAGCCGAATTTAGCGCTCACGGGGAGAGGGAGAGAAGACTGCTTCTTGCTGCTGGTGGAGATGGAAGAAAAAGAGAAAGAAAAAAAAAAAGACGAATGAACAACCTGACAACTCAGCAGCAAAGCAAAGCCGGTCCCACGCGGCGTGACACACACATTCGGGATTTGGGAATTGTGCGGGTCAGGGCATCTCGCCTCGCTGCCGGGGCCGTGTGCTACAGTGGTTGGCTCGCTGGTTGGTTCTCCACAACCAGGGAACGCGAGGTGTCGTGCCAGAGTCCCTGGGAAGGAGCGCGCCTTCTTTTTCCCGAAAGGCGTTGCGATGACGACAATGGAAGCTCTGTCTTGACATCCATGAGAGACGGTCTCTCGACACGTCAACAATGGACGGATGGATGGACGATTTACAGTTGCCGAGAGGCTTAGACTATAAATAGCGCTTACTTGATACGTAGGTATGTGAGTCGTGTCGTGGACTCGTGTACCTGACGAAGCGTGGGGAACCTAGGCTGTTCAATTTCTGTAGTTCAGCTTTTCAACATGGAACACTGACATTTTGTGGGCTCTAATTCTATACCAGCCTTGCCGTCCATGTTGTAGCCCAGCGTGCTGGCGTGCGGGAAATTTTGAACCGAGGCGTCATGGATGCGACTACAGATTACGGAAGACAGCCGAAGCAGCGTCCCCAGGGCCGGAAAGCGGTTCAGCGTCAGGGTTCTCTCAGGCGGGGCCATCCTCCCCATGTTCCGCGGAATTCAGCCCGGGATCAGGACCTGAGTTTGGCAAGTGTTCCTTGAAGACGCTAGCTCTGGCTGGCTAGTGCTACCGCTTCCCGTCGTGGGGCCTGGGCAAACCCCACTGATTCATGGCTCGTGCTTGTCGGTCTGTGCAGCGGTTCCCTTGCCAAAAACTCAAAAAGATTACGGAATCTTTGAACGACAACCCAACTGCGAGTGGTCCATACCATAACTACACAGTATTCATTCCCGGAGTGACACAACCATGTCCGGCACCACGGGCCAGCAGTCTGCGACCTTGAGGAAAGGATGATACGATGTGTGCGAATGATACTCTGTGTAGACATGGGTGTCATTCGTTCGAGATACGCACTGGTTGGCCGCTAGCGATTTACCGAAAGCGGCCATTTCTGACACGGATTCCAGAGCAACTGCCCACCCACACGCGTTCCAGGTTTTGCCGTGATACCGATTCGCTCTTTTGATTGCCGCCCGTGGTTGCACAAACTGTCCTATTTGGGACCCTATTTTCCCCTGGTTTCCCCTGAAGCCCAGATTTAGCCGCCGTTCCAGGTTCACCTGAGACAAGCGCGCGACAAGGGGGCGCACCCGCACCATGGCACGTTCAGCATCTGCAGGTCCGGTCCCGCTAGCACAGGTCGAGTGTGCCTCCCCCTCGCCGAACTGCACTGCGCCACAGCCCAGTACCGGCTGCTCGTCCGTCCATCCCCCGTCTCCCACCCCCTCGGCGCCCGATCGGACGAATCGATCATCGAAAGCTAAGCGCCATTGTGTCCCTCGACGGGTATCCTCGTGCTCGGTGAAAGCATGGCTCGGGAAGCTGCAAAGAACATTACGCTTACCGGGCCGGTCCAGGTCGAGAGCGGCACCACCATCAAGCCGGGACCGACAAATGGTAAACGTATTCGTAATTCGATCACTTCATGCATGGTACATACCATCACCCACCAACGACCGAGACACACACAACGGTCACACCCTCTCGAGTATGTTTGCACTATTAGCTCAACTGACTAGCGTCAAGTGTCTGGCGCTTATTTTCGCTTGTCGTTTGTTTGATTGCCGCAGGTCACGGCCTGAGCTTGTCAAATTCTGTCATACGCTTGGGCCACCGAATGTAAATCATTGGTTTGTTGTCTCGCAGACTCGCACGAATCGCAGGTGTCACAGGCCCGGCCCCAGACTCGATCGAGCGAATATGACCGATCTCGGCAATCCTATCCGGGAAGCCACTCACTGTTTCTCTTTTCATCATGGCCCACTCGTCAAAAAGACGATAACGGCGACAACCACAAATCTCGGAACCGAGTCGTACGTAGGTATGGACGTACGAAATGCATACCTACCCACCACGCGTCCCTGCACTGCACTGCGCTGCACTGCACTGCACGGTCCCGCGTCGCCCAGGAAAATAAAAACCCTTCCAGAAAAGCCCATCAGCCGATCCATACATATTGAGACCCACGAAAATAGGATCTCACTGGCATGCGGCGCAGCAGGATAGCTACCCAATGAACAACGAGATGGGACCTCCGCCCCCTGCACATCAACGCTTCTGCCCCGCCAGCCCCTTGTCGAACAACCGGCCTTCGAGGAGCGGTCCTCTGCGCCGCGGTGGAGAAACACTCGCCGACCGTCCCCGACGCACATCGCTCGCAAGCTCTCCACCTTTTGCCGGATCGATCGCCGAAGAACGACTCAGGGGGGGCACGGGTAGGTCCCTTCTCTTGACGCCTCCCCCGTCGAAACCCGCACACCATCACACAAGACTTGATGACGGATATGGATGGACGGACAAACGACACAGAAACGACTCCTGTGGCGAGAGTGCGGCCGTTGCGCATCAAGGGAGAGCCACAGCGCTGCTCTCGGTGACTGCCGCTGCCACATTCCCAGTTGGGCAGGCCAGTCAGTTGGGCGGCTACGCAGTCATCTCGCTTCGTTGTAACCCTCCTTTCTGGAACATGGTCGGTATTCCTCACTGGCGAGCACTTCTGCGCCAAGTAGCTATGTATGTATGTATTTTGTATCTTTCGTTGTTATTCCCGAGTTATCCTTTTCCGTTCATTGCACAAGCAGGGCCCGTCCCGAACTGAGTGAACTCGCGCCGTGTACATACTCATGCGGTCAGCGTGCGTCGACCGCGTTGTGTATCTACCAAGTAGCGTAACTAACGCCGTTTTTGCACGAGTACGGCTCACGCTGTAAACCTCAGAGAAGTGACTTTGGTAGCAGCATCTCAGACACCCCGGTAGTCCTTTCAGCAGTCATGCTATAGTTACCTCCTTTTTGGTGAAGATTCCCCTCGCCATGGTCAGTGGAGAGAGGGGAATCCGATCTCCGCGGCCCAAACAGAGTGTTCCCCGACGCCGGGCAATGGTACGGACTTGGCGCCAAGAATCCGGGCTGAGAGAGGTGCTCTTTTGCCCTGTCCAGTGCAGTCAGTGCGTGCGGCCAAAGCATGGAGTCTCGAGGAATCGAACTTGCTCTCTGAGAACAACGCTACTCAAGAATTGCTGGAGGTGCCGAAGCCTTCAAGTATGAATGAACCCCAATTCTATCAATGAACATCATAGCAGCTAGTTGTAAACAACATGCTGATGACACACCGAAGGTGGTGCCGTCTTGCCTGGAGTGCCATGGTCGATAGCTACATACTGTACCTTGGACAGTCGCGGCTAACGGGAGTCGACTGATGCGTCGCGGCAAAAGAAGCCCCGAATCACCTCCTCGCGTTCGGTCTGTGTTGTACAAAAAGTCGAGGGCAACGTTGGACCGTGGGGTACCAGCTCCAATCAGGTACCCGAAGACTGTCATTCTTCTTTACAAAACTTCTCTCGGTCATCTTTGACTTGGTTCCACCATCACAACCCCCTTGTCAACCACTCCCCACCCAGTGCCCCCCTCCCATGAGCCCCCCTGTAACGACAGGGGAGAAGGAGAGGGGTGAGCGGCGGGCGGGAGAGACAGCCAGCCCAAAAGGGTTTCCCTTGGACTAAGCCTCCTGCAAAGGTCGCCAAGAGTGTACATTGGATCTCCCCATCCCATCCCATCTCGCTGCGCGACTTGTCCAGCACCGTGTTTGGGCGCGGTGGGCCGTCTGAATATAGCAGCGCCGCAAACGTGCCGCCTTGTTGTCTCCCTCGATGCTTCGAGTCCCATTCTCAACCGACATGGAAGCAAGCAGTCCCCTGGGGCCGGCACTGTGACCGTCCTTCTCTCTGTCCCATCCCCCCCCTCACCCCTGTTCCCCTCCTCCGGGCTGAGGCTTGTCTCCTGTTCCCCCAACTCCCAGCCCTATGTACGTTGTCACTCTTTGACCAACTTGTACATACCATACAGCTGCTCGCCCTTTCTCTTTGCCTTGCACCTGCTGCTGCAGCCGCGCGTGTATTGCGTGTACCGTACCGCCCACACTTTGATCCCCCTCTTAGCGTCTTGTTCCCATCTCGACTGCTACCTCTCCATTCGTTTCACCAGTCCAACTGGGCTGTGTACTCCCAACTTGGCATCTGACTTCCATTTTGAGGGTCCGCCTGTCTCTCCTATCATGGCTAGCCTCAGCTTTATAATGGATGTCAACGAGGACCACCCTCCTAGGACCCGGTCCCCTCTCAATAAAAGGGCTAGGGCCGCAAACCACTTGACCAGTGCCGGCCCGCTCCAAGAGACACCCCCCAACCCAGAGGTAAACCCAAAACATGTCATTGATCCCGGCCCGGCCACCACCGAGCAGTATATCAACCAGGCCACCTCCGTTGGCCCGACCAAACGGCGCGGTACTTCGTCACGCGGTCCTGGTCCCGCCGCAGCAGCAACAGCCCAGGTAGAAATAGGACCCCGGACGCAAACCAACAACATCACTGCCTCGCCCTCGACCCCGTCTTCGCCGCCTCTGTCGGGGTCTACTACCCGCAAATCGACACGCCAACGGAGCATCACTAGCAGTGACTCGATGGACCGGCCACGGTATGCCTCGGCCGCCTCGCCGTCGTCTATGCCCGGGCCGCAAAGACCCATGCCTCACCATCCCGTGACGACCCAGTACACGCCCAGAATTACACCCAAGACCAAGCGGGTCAGCAAGGCAAAGAAGGGCCTGCCGGTTCATGTCTGCGACATCTGTCGACCTCCGAAGGTGAGAAAGAGAAGCCGTTAGCTCATAGGCCGGCCCCTGCCAACCACTCTTATTCGTCGCGCTTGTCCTAACATCCCGTGACAGACATTCACAAGGGCAGAACATCTAAGGTGAGAGAGAACCCAAAAGCCTCCACTGACGGCCGGCGTCGTTGATATCCCATCCCCTCTGATTTTCATGCTGACCACGGCTCTACCTCTAGGCGACACCAACTTGGCCACGGAGAACCGCAATTCCAGTGCCCCGGTTGCGATAGGGCGTTCCACCGCGCCGACCTGTTGTCGCGGCATCAGCAGAAGCAGTGCGTGTGCCATTTCTCTCCTATATGCGTTTATTTATGTACTTGTCCTGACCACGACCGCAGCGAGCATGATGGCGACGACGTATCCAAGGCCGGATCCCCGCAGCATAGCCCGCGGCCGTCATCATCAGGCCTTTCTTTCCAGCCTCAGCATTCATCGCCAACGCCCGCTGGAACGACCGCCTCTCCCGCGGCCACTGAGATCCCGCGCACCCCCGGCATGGCCGTTGGGAACCAGCCCGGCTTCTCACATGCGACCCAGGACTTCCGTGGCGGCTACCCGTTCCCCCCAACCATCTCTATCGTCAACCCGGCGCAGTCGTCCTCGCTCTCGGGCTCCTATCACGACGGCCTAGGCGGCTACCAGCCCAGGGCTGATCCGCCGTCCATCTGTGTGGTCACGCACGGCCCGCAGTTCCAGTCCGATATGCCCGAACTCCCTGACGCCTCCCCGCTGCCCTCGTCTGCTTCGGATAGCACCACCTATTCGACGCCGGTATCAGACGCCTCTAGAAACCCAGGCCCTTGGGCGCGACACCGGTCGCCGTTTCCCAGCGCGACACCACGCGGTCTCCCGAGCTCTGGGCCAGGACTCGAGGCAAGCTCATCCTACGCCGATCCTTCATTCATGAACCCCTACTCGGACCACCGCCAAGGCACGGATCCTACCTTTGATGGGAGGCTCAACGTACCTTCGTCCATGGGATACGCCGCAGCCGGCGCCGGACACCACCACACTACTTCGAACGGCACGATCCGGGCGCACCAGCACCAGCACAGCAGCTCTATTTCTTCCCTCCGCGGCCAGTCGCCGCCCCTGGATGCCTCGTCTCACGGGCCTTCGGGGGTCATCTTCGCGCCCGTTTCTCATCCCGGCCATCTCGACTCGGCGGTGGACCTCAGTCGCCGGAAGAGGCTCATCCATCATGACCTAATGGACTCACACGTGGCTATGGATCTCGGGCTATCCGTCGGATACGCTGCGGCAAGTCCGGGAACCGATAATGCTAGTCATAGTAGCGACATGGTTCCGGAGCTTGACCTGGCTTTTATCGGCGGGTGTGCTTTGCCGGGGCCCCCTTCCATCACCATCCGCTGCCGGGGCCGGTCCGCGCTGCCATCCCCCGGTACATCGATGTCTACTGGGCCCAGGTCGACCCCATCCTGCCGTTCATCCACTACCAATCGTTCCAAGATGGCTCGGAGGATGTACTCAAGTGCGCCATGGCTGCCGTCGCCACGCAGTACCTCGACAACAGAGAAGACCGTACTCGGGGAAACCAGCTGCACGAGTTTGCATGGCAGGAAGTGAAGCGGGTGAGTGGCGGACCCTGAGGAGGAACCACCCCCTCCTTCTCACCCCTCCCCGGTATTCCAAGATGACGCTGACAGCCATCCTCACCCATGGCAAACAGATACCCCAATGGAGCCTCCAAACGATGCAGGCTATTCTACTCTGCGAGTATTTCGCCCGTTTCCGAGGCCGCAAAGCCGTCACACGACCCTCGAAGCCGTTCGAGTCTCTGTATTCGAGGGTGAGTGCTTCACGGTCCTTTACTATGCCGCCGTCCTCTGCCCTTGCCGAGGACGTCAACGGCCTTTGGCTCGTCGACACATCTGCTTGGTCCCCTGCCTCTTCCCCCGCGTCTTCTACTTCTTCCCTTTGTGATGCTGCGACGCCCACGTCCAGCACCATGTCTCCTTTCGCGCTGCGCCATCTGAGCCCGCTGCAGACCGCTCCCTGGGGCAGTTTCCCATCTTCGGGTCCGGTCCGTCGTCGGCTGCTTCTTCTCCCTTTGGAACCACTTTTGCTTCTTCGGATCCGTCGTTGGCTTTTGCTCTCCCCCGTTCTATGGGGGGTAATCTTAATCCTAATCTTCCTTCTGCTTCTTCACCGTCTTCTCCTTATTCTCGGCCCCGAACACAGCCATCATCATGGTCCGCTCTCTTTGCGCCCGACCGTCCAAGCCCGGTGTCGACCACGGCAACTCCTTCTCTTTCTCTCGCGGCTCCCCTTCTTCAGGCTCCCGGACAAGCATACTCACACCGTGATTTGAACCAACAGGTCCTGTCTCAGAACACGGCCCTCCTGGACCACGCCCTGCTCGCCGTCGAGCAGCAGCGCCTCCCCTCCCTCCATGACCGGTGGCGCGCCTGGGTCGACACCGAGTCGCGCCGCCGCCTCCTCGCCACGTGCGTGTTTGTTGATGGCCACGCCGCCATCTACCAGCAGCAGCGGCGCTCGCAGGACGCCGAGGTTGGAGGCGCGATGCAGCCGATCCCTCTTTTGGGGCGAACCACCAAGCCGTGGGAGGCCACCTCGGTCGAAGAATGGGCCAACACGGTTGGGGCCGACCCGGGATCGCTCGAGCCTGAGCACGTCCCGCCCCTCGAGCACCTCACCCGCGAAGACGTAACCAGCCGCACCCCCACCGACCGCATCATCATCCTCAGCGTTCTTGCGCAGCGTCTACCGCGCCGTCAACGCCCGCCCCGACATCCTCCATCTCGGCCAACAACTCCCCGGCGCCGGAACTCGACCCCCACTCCCACCACCACTTCAGCAACCAGTTCAACAACAACCCCGACCAGCACCACAACCAGCACCACCACCAACCCCAACACCACCACCACCAACACCACTACCAACCCCACCCCTCCCACCCCCCGTCCCACTCCTCCTCCTCCCACCACACACCCCCCACCACCAAAAACACCACCACCAACAACCATACCCCGAAACAACAACCCCCTACCCACACGACCCCGAAACCCTCATCGCCACGCTATTCCCGCACTGCCCCACCGCCAACACCTACCTCGCACTGCACCACACCCCGCTGCGCGACCTCCTCGCCGTCGGCGGCGATTCCTGGGTGTTTTCCCAAAAAGTCCTCCCCGCAACATCCTTCCACGAGCACCAGAAGCGCGTAAGGGGGTGGGTCACGGTTAGCGGGCCGCCGTTTTGTTCGCTCACGGCTACGCCTACGCCTGCTTCTGTTGCTGCTTCTTCGTCTTCTGGGGAGGTGGCGGGTGGGGATGGGGGTGGTGGTGGTGGGAATGGTGGTGGTGCATCGGGGGGTGGGGTGTTGGCGGGGTCGGGGTTGAGTGTGTTAAGGGCGACGGTGTATGCGGCGAGGGCGGTGCTGGCGTTTTTGGAGCGTCTGCCGGTTGGTGGGGGTGCGGGGTATGTTGAGGGTGGTGGTGGTGGTGATGGTGGGGAGGGGGAGAGGGAAGATGGTGGTGGTGGTAGTGGTGGTGGTGGCCCGGCGTGGTCGCAGGATATGTCGGATTATTGGGCCATGTATGTGTGCGCGCTGATTGTTTGGGCGTTTGTGCACCCTGCCCGTGGTGGTGGTGGTACGGATGGTCAAGGTCAGGGCCAGGGCCAGAGTGGTGCTGGAAGCAGTAGCGGCCGGGGCCGCAGCGCGAGTGGCGCCCCTGGTGGTTCTGCCGGAAACGGGAGCGGGGGGAACAGTCCCGCTCTCACGCCGAACGCTGCTGCTGCTGCTGCTGTGGCATCGGATGAGGAGGCCGTTGCATGGCTGCGGATGGTGGCGGCCGAGGGCGTCAGGCTCGAGGATGTCGTGCGCGTCCGCGGCCGGCGCGAGGCGTTCGGGGTGGTGGGGTTGGTCAGAAAAAAGTTGGAGAGCGACTGCGTTGGCGGGAGGAGCAGGCTCTACGTGGATGCCGTTGGGGTGCTGAGGAAGCTGGAAGACGACCCGGGGCGGAAGTGTTTCTGAGCAGGCCATCGTCGCACTCAGTTTATCCTGTCTCGCTCGTCAGATCCTCGGAACCCTCACCATCACTTCCTCCAGCCGACCTCCCTCGCCACCTCGCTCTCCTCGACGCGCTCACCGGAAAACACCAACACACACCACGCTCATACTGGACACCGGGCGCAACGACAACTACGCGGCTTCTCAGCCCCTTCAGCTTTCGCTTCAGCTGTTTCCTTCTCAGGGCTCACGATTTTCACTCGTTTTCAACAATCTCAACCACCCATGGATTTAATGGATAAGCATAGATAGTATACAGGATGATGTGGCTTTTCTTTTCTTCTTTGTTATTTTCTATCTAGTAGGGCATTTTCGGGTTGGGTCACGGTCAAGATACCTCGGGACGGAAAAGGGGGGTTGTTTGGTTGAGTCCAGTCCTTTCCACATATTTCCAGGGGACGACCTTTTCTCGTCTCCTTTTTTCTGTTTGTATTGTACCTGTACTATTTTCTTGTTTCGAGTTTCTGTTTTGCACATGTACTTTTATATAACCCTAAAGGGCTTGGAAGGCGATGTCATGAGATAAGATAATCTAATGATAGAACGAGATGGGACGGTTGTTGGGAAACGCATTGAATACGGAAGCGCGGACGGAAGCAATATACTGGGACGCTTTTCATCCAGGACAGATACTATTCTATTAGTGCTCAAACTTGGTGGTGTTTGACATGGCCAAGCATGTCCTACTTTAACTGTCTAGCAACCGTTGCTTTTCCCCTCTACACGTCTTATGTGGTATCCCCCAAGCGCCATGTGTTAAACACGCACCCCGTTCCCGAGTTGATCAAAATGATGCCCCAAGCTACCCCGGCTGAATATAACGCCGATAATTGAAACTATTAATGAAGAGGTGTGAACCGTTCTACTTGCTTTTAAAACAAGCCGTCAATCTCACCCGTCTCGACATCAACATCAACATTGAGGTAACCGGGGGCGGTAGGTAGGCCAGGGATCGTCTGGATGTCAGCAGCCAGAGCGTAGAGGTAACCGGCGCCGGCGGCCATGCGCACGTCCCGGATGGGTACCGTAAAGCCAGTCGGGGCACCCTTCAGGTCAGGGTCGTGGCTGAGCGAGTACTGCGTCTTGGCAATGCAGATCGGCAGATTGCCAAAGCCCTGGCGCGTGTACGTATCAACCTTCTTTTGCGCGAGCTCACTGAACTCGACAGCAGCGGCACCGTACATGTCACGGGCGATCTTCTCAATGCGCTCCTGCACGGTGCCTTCGAGGCTGTAGAGCAGCTTGAAATCCTTGGGCAGCTCGGCGGCGGCGACGACAGCGTTGGCAAGGTCAACAGCCCCCTTTCCACCTTCAGCCCAGTGATTAGCCAGGACGGCATCCACGGCGCCAGCCTTGATGGCTGCGTCACGGACGACGTCGATCTCAGCCTGCGTGTCGGTAGAAAACTTGTTGATCGCGACCAAGACCGGCACGCCGTATGACCTGGCGTTGGCGACGTGCTTCGCCAGGTTGACACAGCCCTTGCTCAGCACCTCGACATTCTCCTCCCGGTACACAGCATCGAGCGGAGCGCCGGGCGAGATGGGTGGGCCGCCTCCGTGGACCTTGAGGGCGCGGATGGTGGCGACCACGATAACCACGTCCGGGATGAGGCCCGAAGTACGGCACTTGATGTTGAAGAAACGCTCCCCACCCATGGTAAAGTCGAAACCAGCCTCGGTGACAACGAAGCCGGCCTTGGCCGAGTGGTCCTCATCCGGCTCGGTGCCTGTAAGCTTCAACGCCATCTTGTCGGCCAGGATAGAGCTGTTACCAATGCTGATGTTGGCGAAGGGTCCCGCGTGCACGAAAACGGGAGTGCCCTCCAGACTCTGCATCAGGTTCGGCTTGATAGCGTCCCTCATCAGAGCTGTGAGCGCGCCACCGGCGCCGATGTCGTCACAGGTGACAGGGTCACCGGCCCTCGAACTGGCAACGACCATCCGGCCGAGACGCTCCCGCATGTCACCCAGGCTGGTGCTCAAGGCCAGAATGGCCATGCACTCACTGGCCACAGAGATATCGAACCCAGTCTGGCGGCTGTGGCCCTTCTCAGTCGGCGCGTTTCCGACGACAATGCCGCGCAGGTGGCGGTCGTTGACATCGAGAACGCGGCGCCAAGTGATGGTCTCCGGGTCAATGTCGAGACGAGCAAAGCGAGTGATTTCGCCTGCGGTCAACGAGTCCGGATCCGTCTTGTCAATGCCCAGCTTTTTCAAACGGCGAAGCATGACAGGCGAAAAGGCTCGCTTGCCACCCTTGGCAGGGACCAGCCGCCTATAAAGAGCAGTGTCTTTCTGGGTGTTCTCGTGGAACATGCGAGTTTCGATGGCCGCCGCAAGCAGGTTGTTCGCAGCAGTAATGGCGTGAATATCACCAGTCAAATGCAGGTTGAACTCATCCATGGGAATGACCTGGCTGTAACCGCCGCCAGCGGCGCCACCCTTGATTCCGAACGTCGGGCCCTGGCTGGGCTGCCGCACGTTGGCAAATGTGACGCGACCAACATGCGCCCCCAAGGCCTGGGCGAGACCCATTGTCGTCGTCGACTTGCCCTCGCCCAGAGGTGTAGGAGTGATCCCTGTGACAACAACATAGCGGCCATCCCGACGGTGGGCGAGGCGCTTCAGCAGATCGAGATCGACCTTGGCCTTGTAGGCGCCGTATGGCTCCAACTCTGAGGGTGTGATACCAATCTCCTTGGCAATTTGGGTGACGGGTTTAGGCGCCTGCGCCCTGGAAATGGCGATGTCGGACGGAACAGGGTCAAGAAGCTTGAGGTGCAGCGGCAAAATGTGCCTCTGCTTTTCCACTTCAAACGACTGGGTTGCGGCATCGACAACGTTCTGGAGAAGCATAGCGACGGTCATGGGGCCGACACCTCCGGGGACTGGAGTGATGTGGGAAGCAACCTGGGAGGCCGACTCGAAGTCGACGTCACCCACCAGACGCTGGCCCGACTTTTTGGTGGCATCGGGGAGGTAGTTGGTTCCCACGTCGATGACCACGACCCAGGCTTGAGCTGCTCGCCCTTGACAAAGCCCGGCTGCCCAATGGCAACGACGAGTACATCGGCATTCTTGAGATACTGATCCAGGTCCTTGGTCTTGGAGTGGCAGACGGTGACGGTGGCATCGGCATTCTTCAGGAGATAGCTGACGGGGCTGCCGACAATGTCACTCCTGCCCAGAACCACGGCGTTCTTGCCAGCCAGTTCGACGCCCGCCTCCTGGAGAAGCACCATAACACCCTTGGGAGTGCAAGGGATGAAAAAGGGGCGCCCCCCACGCTTGGCTAGCTCGCCGATGTTGTGGGTGCCGAAGCCGTCGACATCCTTCTCGCCAGCCAGCACGGCCGAGGTGACATTGTACTCGGAAACGTGTTTTGGCAGAGGCAACTGCACTAGAATGCCGTGCACTGCTGGGTCGTTGTTGAGGGCGACAACACGGGAGATGAGCTCGGCCTCGGTGGCGGACTCTTCGAACTTGATCAGCTCGCAAGCAATGCCACACTGGAGGGAACAAGGTTAGCACCGGCATACATGTTAATGATGGGGGTTAGCCGTATGTAGCGGGCAGCGTACCTCCTCGGCGGCCTTCAACTTCATGCGCACATAGGTGGCTAAGGGTTATTCAACGTCAGTACCTTGCTTCTACCATGCCGTTATGCGCATGTGCTATGGCGGGGTAAAATAGGTGGGGGATCTCATGATGGCGGGAGCTTACATGAATCGGACCGGTCACCCACTGCAGCACTTGGTGGTTAGTTTAGTCACAATATTGGACCATATTAGGGCCCTGCCTTGAGCCTGTGGCGGGATGCAACGCACGCACCTTGGATGATCTTGAGGGACGGTTGGAACCGCGGGTTGACACTCTTCTTCTCTGCAATCTCGGCGTGCAGGCGCTCGCGCACCTTCCGGGCAATCGCCGTTCCGTCAATCTTCGTCGCGGCCATGACTGCTGCCGAACTGGAGAAGGTCCTGAGAACAGTCGTGGACGGGATGTGGTGAGGACGGAAAAGAGCGTTGGTGTGACTCCTCGAACTCTTGGTGTTGTTCCCGAGGATTGGGCCCGAAACTGATGGAGCCCAGCGATTTGGTGGGGGGCAGCGCGGGGCAGCGGAGCTTACGGCAGCCGAGAGAAACCGCCGAAAGTCGGCTGCTGGACTGTTGACTTCCCCTGAGTCACATGCTGTTGCCGCCGTAGTTGCGGCATCGTGAGCGGCGGTGCGCAGCGAGCACTTTTCCGGCCGGAGGGTCGTCAAATTCCTGCCATTCGGAATTCCAGAGTGACTCGATTGGGGTCGGTTTGTAGTTGGCGAGCGGCGTGATAGCCTGGTTGTCGATCCAAGTCCGGGGCCCGGAACCTTTTGGGTGAGTCGTGAAAGAGTCATAGCACTTGTGACTCTGCCGTTCCTGCGGCTCCTACGGTGATTGTTTGATGACTCGTCTCTTCGGCGAGCAACGCCCTTCTCAACAATCAATTGGCTCTCAAGACACGAGCAGGAAGTCGTACAAGATCGGCCTGGGCCAACTGGATCCCTGCGGATTAAAAGGAATCTGGTGGTGGAGAGAATTCGGCTGAGTCACGCCTGGCTCAAAGGTCTTGTTCTTTCATCCGGGGCCGGGGATCATGGGGGAGAAGCTACGGTTGAGAGAAACGACACGAGAAGGGACAGAGGGACGTTAATAAAACAGAAAACCGATCCATACCGACGGACGACCACGTTGCGTCCTTGGCCCGGGTGTTTGGTGCCCGTGCTATGGAAACTAACGGGTGTTTGAGTCTGTGGTCCGGGACCAAAAAGAAGTCCCTACCTTCTTTCAACCGCAATTGACAACTTTGACACGAGACTAGAACCGGTGCTGGTCTGCCGCGCCGGTAACGGAAAGGTGTCTGTTTCCAATGCTAAGAGCGTTGCATTGGAAGGCGGTCAAGCTCGCCACCATAAAGTTACGTATTTGGAAATGCTGGATCTAATGTTCCGGAATATCCGCTGTCGCCTGTCCGTCTGGTGGGCTGTTTGATGACAGGAGGCGGCGCAACTGTGTGGTTTCCATCGGCTCCGGTAAGGTGAGGTCGGTCTGAGTGACTCACCTGAAAACAGAAAGCGGTCAAGGATCCTTGCGCCCCTCGCACCAGGCACCACCATGACTCCACACTCGCAGAATATCGAGGTGGGGCAGAATCGCCCCGCGATGGTTGGGGGGTGGCCTATCGGCGCCGCGCACAATCTGCGGAAAAATTACTGGGCGCCCAAATCAATCCGGCGAAAGAAGCCAACGCCCTGAAAGAAACGCCCCGCAATAGCTCGCAAAAGACGACCCGGTGCCGATAATAACTACCTGCACTTCCCTGCGGTGGACGACGAAGTTATTTCTCGAACGATAATAAAGAAGACCCATCTTGACCGACCTTCAGTACCGCGAAAATGAGGCCTATCTTGTTGGCGGGCCACGAACGTGCCCTGACCCAAATCAAGTTGGTCGCCCTTGCAGTCCGATGGGGGAAAGACTGAGCTTGGATCTAACCTACTCGCTTTTTCGTAGATACAACCCCGACGGCGACCTTATCTTCTCAGTCTCGAAGGATCAACAGATTTGCGTGTGGTTCGCGCACAACGGCGAGCGGCTCGGGACGTATCGCGGCCACCAGGGTGCCATCTGGACCATCGATGTCGACCCCACATCCACCATCCTCGCTTCAGGGTCTGCCGACAACACAATCCGCCTCTGGGACATCAAGACCGGCAAGTGCCTTAAGACATGGGACTTCCCGACGGCCGTCAAGCGGGTTGAGTTCAACGAGGATGGCACCAAGCTGCTGGGCGTAACAGAAAAGCGCATGGGACACCTGGGCCATCGTGGTTCTGGACATCAAGGTCGACGTGGAGGCGGAGCAGAGCGACGAGAAGGTCATGACCATCGTATGCGATGAGAGCAAGGCCACAGTCGCTGGATGGAGTTACCTGAGCAAGTACATCATCGCCGGCCATGAGGATGGCTCCGTTTCCCAATACGACGGCAAGACGGGCGACCTGCTCTACAACATCCCCATCCACGAGCTCAACCAGCCAATCACGGATCTTCAGTGGTCGCAGGACAGGACCTACTTCATCACTGCCTCAAAAGACAAGACCTCCAAGGTATGTTTGAGCAATGAATGACCTCTCGAGGGAGAAGCGACTCGAACGATTACTGACCTACCAATCCCCAGCTCATCTCCGCCAAGGACCTCGAAGTGCTCAAGAGCTACACGGCTGACACACCCCTCAACAGCGCGGCCATCACGCCGAAGAAGGAGTTCGTCATCCTCGGCGGCGGCCAGGCCGCCATGGACGTGACGACCACGGCGGCGCGGCAGGGCAAGTTCGAGGCGCGCTTCTACCACAAGATCTTCGAGGACGAGATCGGGCGCGTGCGCGGCCACTTCGGCCCGCTCAACACCGTCGCCGCCGACCCGACCGGCAAGGGCTACGCCAGCGGCGGAGAGGACGGCTACGTGCGCGTGCACGCCTTCGACAAGGGCTACTACGACTTCCTGTACGAGGTCGAGCGGGAGAGGCAGAACAGGCTAGCAGCGGCAGCGGCGGCCGCCAGTGCTTGAGGTTTCTGCTGTTCTGATGGGATTTTGAGAGAGAGAGGGGGGGACGGTGGTTCGGCATTTACAAATGGCGTTCAGGGACAACGAAATCTGGGGCGGCGGATCGGGGTGGAGGGAGAAGGGACACCCTTTCCTTCCCTGACTTTGGAGGAGAAAAAAAAGTTGGTTCTTCGCCCAGGTAGTGTGTGGTTTGCTAGTGTAGCTCGGACCCTGTTTGCCCTCCTAGGCCGGACGGGATGCGGATACCCTACATTGGCCTGTCTTTCAGCTGTCTCGGTCCCTGTTCTTGCCCTGTTGATACCTAGTTATTCGAGACGCACTTGCCACCTAGAGCTTTAAACGAACCAACGCCCCCCCACACAATACGCTTAGGCTACCGGACGCCAGTAATAAAAAAGCAAGAGACAAATTCAGTGCTACCTTACATGATCGCTGTGTCTTACAATCGGAAAACCGCGGGGCTTTTTATCTTTGCTCCAGACGAGCTCAGCGCCTAGCAAGGCTGTCTCCCATCATAAAGGTGAAAACCACCGGAACGCCAGCCCATTCCCACTCTAGCCACCGAATTACCCCAACAGGACAAACGAATGTGCCACCAGAGAAGAAAAAAGTACAGGTGGCCATGACAGAAAAGTGTCATAGTCATCCCACCCAGCATGCCAAATCATCGACAACCCCTCTCTCTATCCCCCGTTTCCATGTGCCATCCACTCCTACCACCGTCTTCTACCCACATTTACTTCTTCTTGCCCTTCGACTTGGTCTTAGTGCCAGCAGCATTCGAGGCCGTGGACCCAACACTGGATGCCCGCGAGGGGGATGTCGAGTTGGCCTTGCTACCCGCCGCCGACTTCACATTGTCAAGAGCCTTATTCTGTACCGGCGTTAGTTTTGAATCCAGTTCATACGAAAACGGGGTCATGCTCACCTTGACACCATTGGCCTTCGTCTTCTTCTTAGCCGGAGCCAAGCCAAGGATGCTGTCCTCGTCATTCTCATCGTCATCTAGCTCCCGCTTGAACTTGCCGTTCACGCCGTTCGCCTTGGTTGTGTTGACATCCTCAAACTCCTTGACAACCGTTGTGAGGAGCGTGTTGCAACGACGGCCGAGCTCAGTCGGCGTCCGGCTCAGGAAGAACCAATCGAACCGGAAGAGCGGGCTCTCCCGAATCTCATCCCGGATTCTCTCGTAGATTCCCTCTGAATCCACGCCGTACTTGTCCAAAAGCACGAGTAAGAACCGGTCCTCCTCCTCGGTGTACACTTTCTTGTTGGTGGTCGACACAGAATAGCTGATCTTGAGCTGCTGTAGCGGCACACGGTACTGGCTCATCTTCTTTCGTAGCATCTTGCGCTGGTGCTCAATCTTGCGCATCCGCTCCTCGCCGTCCTCGATGATCTTGAGGTACTTGTTGTAGTCGGCGATTTCGGTGTATCGCTGCCAAAAGACCTTCGCATACGTCTTGACCTCCTGGGGCGTCTTACTATCGACTTCCATAGCGATGCCCTCGTAGTCTTGACGCCCATACCTCCCAGAGCCATTGACGAACTGCTGGAAGTCACGCCGGTTCCAATCACCAAACCCTTGTTGGGCAAGCGTCTGCTTCTCCTCTTGTTCCCCCTCAGTAAGGGGCGTGGCATTGTCAATCTCCTGCTGGTCAAGTGCCCTTTCGGCCTCGCGCTCTGACAGGTTCTCATCATCACCGTCAGAGAGAGGGACCTTATACCCGATCTCCTTGCGATAGTACGCTGTCTCCCGGTCTTGGAGATCGCGGAGCCGGGGGGGGTAAAACTGGTAGTCGTGGACCGGAACCTGCTTGGGGGCCCGGGGCGCCTTCGGTTTGGCATCGGCAGTCCTACCGCCAGTGTGCAAGGCTTGCTTGTAGTACTTGTCGATTGAGTATATCTGCTCCTTACGCTCACGTTTGGCCGGATTGATCCAGTTGATCCCAATATCCTTCTTGCGTGCGGCAAAGTCCTCACCATTCCACTCGTAGGCCGACTCCGAGGTGAACTTCTGGAGGTCGTCGATACCCAGCTTCTCATACCTGGCATTGAGTTCCTTGGTCCGGGACTCGCCAGCATGTAGAATCTCGTCGATGTCGTCATCATTTAGTTCGTTGCCCTTCTCTGCCAGTGAACCGAACGCGCCCTTCGCCTTGAATACACGCTCCGCACCATGTTGGATCATGGAAAGAAGCTCGTCCTTGTTAGCTGCTGCCTTGGCAGCAGCTTGGGCACGGCCTTGCTGAATGACCAACTGATCGAGACGCAACTTCTGCGCTGCGCGCTCCAAGACCTTCTCCTCGATGGCATTATCCGTGACAAAGCGGTAAACAACCACCTGCTTAGTCTGACCAATACGATGAGCTCGGTCCATGGCCTGCAAATCGGCCTGGGGGTTCCAATCGCTGTCGTAGAGGACGACGATATCGGCTGTGGTTAGGTTGATGCCCAGACCACCGGCACGTGTCGTCAACAGGAAAACAAACTTCTCTGAGTCCGGCTTGTTGTAATCATCGATGGCGGCGATACGATCCTCGTGTGCCGTGCTACCGTCGATGCGGCAGTATTTGTATTGTCGGAACACGCAGTAATCCTCGAGGATATCCAACAGACGGCTCATCTGGGAAAAGATGAGCACGCGGCTTCCCTGCTTTTGCATCCTCTTCAACAACTTGTCGAGAACAATCATCTTGCCGGCGTTGTAGACGAGATGCTCGTCAGTCGTGTAAGGCGGGCCGGGCTCGGCGCCTTCAAAGAGGTAGGGATGATTGCAACACTTGCGAAGCTGCATGACGATGTTGAGCAGTCTCGTCTTGGACTCGCGCTTTCCGCCCGCTCCATTGACCGCGTCGATGTCCTTCTCCAGAATCTTCTGATACCACTTGACCTGCATCTCCGACATGCCAATGTAGACATTGACCTCTTTCTTGGGCAGCAGACTTTTCTCCACGTCACTCTTGACGCGGCGGAGTAGGAACGGCCGCAGCACACGGTGTAGCTGTTGAACAACGGTGTCCTGGTCCCGATCCTGACCCGAGAACCACTGGTCAAACGCTTCCGCATCTCCAAACACATCAGGGAGGAGAAAGTTGAGGAGCGCCCAGAGTTCGTGCAGGTTGTTCTGGAGCGGGGTACCGGTGATCAGGAGTCGATTTCTCGAGTTGAACATGCGGATGACTTGAGCCAGCGATGACTCCTCATTCTTAATCCGGTGGGCTTCATCGATGATGATGTACTCCCACGCAAATTTTCTCAGGTGGGCCTTCTCGCGGAGGATCATCTCGTAACTGGTGATACAAACGTCAAAGTTCTCGTCAACCAGTCGGTCATTGATCAGCTGTTGACGCTCCTCCTTGGCACCCTGCAGAACGAGCACGTTGACCTCTGGAGTCCACCTGGAAAACTCTCGCTTCCAGTTGTCGAGCGTAGACTTGGGAACTATGACGAGATGAGGGCCCGTGGTGCCCATGATGTGACGTAGGTAACCGAGGAAAGAGATGGTCTGTAGGGTCTTGCCCAAACCCATCTCGTCGGCGAGAATACCAGAGATACCATTTTCATGGAGCGAGATCAACCAGTTCAAGCCGGCAATCTGGTAATCCCTCATAGTACCCTGAATGAAGCCAGGGGATTCGCGGAAAACGGTCTCAGCAGAACCGCCATGCTTCTCATCCTTGAGCAGCTCTGCATCTTCTTCGGCCTCGGTCCGGCGGCGTCTCTCGCTAGTAGCACCGCCCTGACGACCTGCGCCTTTCCTCTGGTTGGCTTCCTCTTCGTTCTGGTGATCGATCTCGGCCATAATCTCTCGGATTTTGGGATTCGGGTTCGTCTCGATGAAGTGGCGAAACAGGTCGGTTAAACCCAAAAGGTATCGAAATCGACGCAATGTGTCATCCTCCTATTAAACCGTTAGCTCCGATCAATTGTGTAAAAGGGGTGAGAAGCTGTTCCCACCTTTGACTCGCCCAGCCGATCGTGCTTCTTGCCAAAGATACTCCTACGTAGCTGATTGGCTTCTGAGCGCCTCTTTCGGCCATCGGGAACGGGCTCGCCAGCTACGCTGCTAGCCGTTGTGTTGGGGTTTGTATCCGAGTCGGTATAATCGGGGGTCTCGTCAACGTCCTGGAAAGTTGGGTGATTAGCGGGTTTGGTCGCCTTAAACAGTTTTGTGGCGTTTGCTAAAGGAGGGGCAAGCCATTCTTACCATGTCCTCAGCTGCTTGGGAAGGATTGTTTTGTCCCGGAGCATCTGGCATCGACGCGTCTGTGTCGTTGCCGCTTTGTCGCGGACGGGGCGCCATGTTGGCGACTGTACCTTCGCGAATCGTGGATCTGCGGTACGCGACTTAGACGCGCTCGCTCGTGAGTATTAGTGAATTTGCGTGATGAAAATAATGTTTCTTTTTGTTCAGAGTAAGTTGGGCGATGATTGTGAGTCTCGTGGCTGTGATCGAGACAAGAACAAGAAAGGTTTGGAGTAGTGTGTTTGAAGATGGGTGGGTGTGCTAAATGCTCAGCAGGGTGCGAATTTCTGAGGTCGAAGGACCCCAAAAAGGTTCAAACCGCGTCCACAGCCAATCACAGCAGCCACACGGCGGAGGGGATTAAACGACGGCCGGGTTTCGGTTTGCGCTACAGAAAAAGGGAATGGATAAAAAAGTACCGAGGTCAAGTTCCGCAACAGATGTCTTTCACAGTTCTTAAAAATGGTAGCCTACTTTTCAGATAGGTTACTAGCAATTGCTTGATGCTTTGGACTAGGTGCCGTTGAATCTCGAATTTGTGGAAGATAAAACAAAGCTGACCGTACTTGCTGGTTGCAACAATTCCTGTGCAGTTGGAGCCTCATGAAGTGACGAAGGGGAATTGCCTCCTAGGTCACAAGGTTTAGGTTTTAGGGTAGGCACAGTACACAGTAAGATTTATGCCTCACATAAGGTACATGCAGGTAGCCCACCAAATTCAGGGTGCCTCTACTTCTCATTGTTCAATCAATACCTTCTCGCTCCCTCGTTCCGGTTCATTTCCCTAGTGCCAACTACTCGAGACCTCGAAGGGTCCTGCGCTCACCCATGATGTTCTTAGCTCTATTCAATAATTTCCCTCCAATGCTGATGTTCAGAACCAACTCTGTCGATCAAGGGAAATTGTACATATTTATAGTTACTCGATTCCCCTTCTCTCTTTTCCATCTCATTCTCGACTTACATCGAGGCGGGATTAGGTAAGCCGCCTGCCAACTTCATTCCAAGCCTTTGCCTGTGCCTGTTCCGCAAAAACACGTGTGCTGTCTCCACCAGCGCAGATTCAGCCAATCGCACTCGGGGTGGCGCTCGACATTCGGCTCCAACCAATCTTCAAGTGCTGCTCCTGAGCCTAATTCAGTTCATGGGGAGATGACAACACAGCACGGGAGACCGGCTATCTTCATACCTTAACGGCCCGTTATCAAAAACAACACCCATCTGGAGAGAACAAGCCCGCGACGCTCTTCCTCCGACCGCGCAAAACAGCGGCAGTGAGACACCTATCCGGCGCCGTCCCCGTGGAAACCCAGGCTGTTCCGCTACGACGTCGGTGGACTCCGCTCTGGCCCACCTACATCATCTTGGCCCTTCTCGGTTTAGTGAAAACCCCTCAATCTCCCGGTCGAAGTCGAACCCGTTAGAACGCTGTCGACAACGAGCAAAACTTGACTTGCTCGAGCGGGATACCGCAGGCCAACCTTAACGACCTGATCCGACCACCGCCACGCGTCATCTGACCAGTTGGCCTCCACACAATGAGCGCCGAGGCGAACGAACTCCTCGATGCCTTCAAGGCCGCAGCCCTCTCGGTAACAAAGCTTTACAAGACCTCGGCCCAGGCGCAAACCAAATCACGCGCCGATGGATACCATGACTGCCTAGAAGATCTGCTGTCTTTTCTGGACAAGGAGAATATCGGCATGCGGAATGGGGATACGCACAGAATACGGAAATGGGTCACGGACCGCATGGAAGGGCGAGATTCGACATCCCCACCACTCGAGAGCGACGACGAAGCTGAACGATCCGATACACCACAAGTTCTATCTTCACCGCACATGGCGCGCGGCGTTCCCGCAGCAGCACAGCGGTTGAAGGACAAGGAAGAGGCGCTGACGAGAGATGCGTCAGCACCACCGGTTCTGACAACTGTGCCTATTCCCCCCAGCCCCGCAGTGGAGGAAGTCGACATCATCGTTCCCTCGCAAGACAACTTCAACTTCTCGGCAACACATCCTTATCCCCATGACGAAGCCATGCGGCTTGCCAACCTCAATCTTTCGGACCCCCAGACGATCAGCCCGTCCAATGCTCGTGCGACGTCTCGCGGTGGGAGGAACAGGAACGGGCGGACGGGAGCTAGGACGACTCTAGGAAGAGGGGCCGGGCAAAAGCGGAAAGTCAACCTGGCCGAGATCTTTGACCTAGGCAGCCTGGAGTACGGCAACGGCAGGGATATGTTTGGGAGCGGGGGCAAGCGAAGCCGGTTTGCATGAGGAGGGTTTGAACCCAGCCAGCTCTCGTACATGATGCTGCCTTCTGCGAAGGCCGCGGGGTATCTTTTGTTTTTGCGGGAGGAATGGGATGCGCTCTTCACTCATATTTGCATCGCATTCCTGGGAGCGCATGGAGACGGGCACGGATTTAATGACATTTGGGCATCTGGGGCGGGGACATGGAAAGGAGGCGGGACATTACCTAGATGGAGCATATCCGGGCGTTTACTTGATACCACGCAAGACGGCGCGCTATTTTTCCTTTTATTGTATGTAGACGTTGGCTCGGGTGCGAGCCATCTTGCCGCCGATATAGCGTTTCACAATACCCGATTGTTTTGGCTCTGACAGGGCCGAGACGACGCAAGCAGCCAGCCCGCTTCATCTTCACCTTTCCAGGTTATAACTCCCGCCGCTTTGCGTACCCGTGGAAGAACGTGCGTGACCAGAGGCAGTAGTTTCTCTTCCCCCAAACCGCGACCCCTGCGTGGGACTCACCACTTGCCATGACCAGCAACTGGAAATGGCTCACAGCAATAGATAATACTTTGAAGGGGGTATAACTCGTGTCTATTTTTGGAGGTGGTTGGCTTTTTTGATGCAGGTCAAGTTACTGAGGATGTAAACGGTAGAAACCGTGGACAATAACTAAATTAATTATAAACTTTCTCTTCTTCCCTCAATGATACGGTTCGCCGTCTTGACAACTACATACTCGATGCTTTGTGGTGGATTACATGGCAACAACAATGGAATGGAGGGAATGCAGGCGTTCGTTCGGGGACTTTCCCCCGGATCGCTGGTCCCACTGATGCCCATATGCCGCTTGACGATCCTCGAGCTTTGGGGAAACATCATTGGATGTTTAATCCGACCGCCGCCGAGACTCGAGTGCCACGGCCGGCTAGCGGTGTACTGTTTATTGTTTGCCCGTCCAGTAATGTGCCGGTGTCTCTGAAATACGAAGGTGGGTAACCATGCTAGCTAGAGGTTGTCTTTGTCCAAAGCTGAGTCGAAGTTGAGGTGCAGCTTGAAGCAGGTGAGCAGCCCCTCGAATCTTCCATCCTCAACTTCAACCTGACGACCAATATACAGGACCTGCAGGATGGCACACACCGGACCAGCTTGGCAGAAAAGCTTCCAGGCACCCAGGGCGGGTTCTGTTGCATTAGGAGGACCGGCCCGGGGCATCTTGCGAGAAGATTAGCGAATCAGCGGGGACGTGCCTGGGGCCGACTGCAGGGGCTCCTCCAGACAGGGGATCGCGTCTGTTTTATTGACTGAAATTACCCATTGAGCAATGAGGGCATCACCATGCTGCCGAGGCCGAACCAACACAAATAGATCCGCGCCGTCGCGTCAAGGGGGCACAAGCAAGCTCTTATCGCGGCGCACACGATGCAATGTGCAATGGAGGATTTCTCAAGCAGCCACCACGCCGCCTTCCTCCTGGATTGGAGAAGTCCGAGCGACGGAACTTCCATCTTAGCGAAGCGGCCAAGTCAAAAAAACAACGGGCAGGGGATGTCGAGGGTGGGCCGCCCCGAGATCTGGAAGAATCGGTGACACCCCAATGCAGGAACGCGGCGGCGCGCCATGCCAACATAGGCATGGCTAGCGTGCCTTTCATTTATTGATTGACCCCTTCATCGTCTGTTCTTGAAGAGCCGACCGCCCACTTCCTCGCCCATCATCTCATTCACTTCACTTCAGACATTTGTCTCTCGTTGCTGTAGCTGTGGACCGTTGCCATGTGAGACCTCCCCGCCCCATTCCATTCCACGTCACTCTGTGTGTTGTGTGTTGTGTCTGTGTGTATATTATATTAACCTTCTACCGTGAGACAGCGTAGATCAAGCTCTTCCCTCGTTTTAGTCACCGCATTCTTCCGAGGAATCTACTCCCGCAACCCACCAGTTTCAAAATGAAGGCCTTCCTCTTTCCCCTCGCCGTGATGGCCTCGTCCGTCATGGCTCAGACTACTACTGCCTGCGGCGCCGACTACATCGTCTCGTCCTGCCTCAGCTCCGAGACACTGAAACTCAACGCCTGCGGGGACAAGGACTATGGGTGCCGGTGCGCCCAATGGAAGAACATCCTGACGTACGGCGCCTCTATCCAATTCTGCTTCCTTCATCTTGGCTAACCCATCCACCCTCGACACACAGCTGCTACAACAACTGCCCCAACGATCCCCGGCAGCGTAAGTCACATCCCCCCCCTTCCCACCCCAACTTCACCAAACAAACCGCCACCACCGCCACCCTTCATCCATCAAATCAACCTTACCTTACTAACACATCCCCCCTTCCCAGACACCGACGAAGGCCAGCGCCAGATCTGGTGCGGCTACGCGAGCCAGTTCCCTTCCAGCACCGCGGCGGTGCCGACCCAGACGGGCGCCACGGCCGCGCAAAGCACCCAGGACGCCCAGCAGGGCGACTCAACCGAGGGGGACAGCGCCTCGGCCACCACCTCCAGCAGCGGGCCCGCCGACACCAACAGCGCCGCTAGCCTGGCGCTGAATGCGGGCGGTGTGCTGGCTGCGGTGGCGGGTGTTTTTGCTGTTGTGCTTTAAAGCTTTAAGCTTTAGGGGGGGGGGTGGGGGTGGGGGTGGTGTTTGCTTGCATGTGTGTGGGAGTCGGACTGGTAACGGGCAAGCCTGCTTGGTTGGGGCTTGGTTACATACCTTAGTCCGCTGTCAGGGACCGTGAAAGGTTTCTTGGGGCAACTCCGCACCAGCAGCAACACCCGCGAGTGGGTTTGACTAATATTTAATGTTGGGGTTAACGCTAATAAATAATTGGATGTCTGTTATGTGTTGTTTACTTTTGAATTGGCGGGTTGACGGAAGTGGGCTGTGATCTGTACGAGAGGAGATGTTTGTTGACATGCACGGGACACGGTTGTTAGGTAGGTAACTTTGTCGACAGATCCTTCACATCACACAAAGGGTGTCACACGGGCAGGTTCATGTCAGACGAGCAAAGTTAACATGAGATGACATCTAGATCAATCCAAACATAGGCAGTTATACATCCAAAAACAGCACCCAACTTTTCTCCCCACACCAATCCAACTTCCCAATCACCCAAAAATCAAGCCGGCTCATCCCCCTTCAAGGGCGTATACCAACTCGCTTCCTCCACCCCTCCAGCCTTCCCCGTCCCCGTCCCCGTCCCCGATCCCACCACCCCCGCCGCCGAAACAGCAGCAGCGCTCAACCCCCTCGTAGCCGCCCGCCCGGGATCCTGCACGCTGCCCGGCTCCGGCAGCGCGCCCGCCTCCGTCCCGCTCCCCTCAAACCCGCCCTCCGTCAGGTTCTTGCCGTGCGGGCCGGCCGGGTCCCGCCGGACCTGCCCTGCCAGGTACGTCGGGGCGGCGCCGCCGTAGGCCTGCTGGGTTTCGAGCCTGCCATCACCACCGCCGCCGCTTTCTGAGGCGGTTTTGCCGCCGGTGCCGGTGCCGCGGGCGGTTTGCCGGTTCTCGAGGCTGAGGGAGGTGGTTTTATTGGGGGTGCCGCCGCTGGTCTGTGAGGAGGCGGGCTGTTGGGCCTGGGGCTGTTGCTGGGAGCGCTTCTGGGGGCCCTGCTCGTGTTGTTGTTGTTGTTGTTGTTGTGTTGTTGTGTTGGTGGCGTTCTTGTTGGCCGGGGTTGGAGGCGAAGGCGCCGCCCTTGCGGGCTGACTCGGCTGCGAGGGAACCCTCGGGCACGTTGCCGGGCGCTTCGCGGGTGGTGGGGATGTTCTCGCCCGTGGTCACCTTGTGATGATGGTGTTAGTCGGGAGGTTGGGAGAGTGGAGGTTGGGTTACCTTAGTGCCTGCGCTGGGTGCCTTGTTGGTCATGGCTGCGAATTGGGAGTTGAGATAATAATTGTAGTTTGTTTATATACGGTTCGATGCTACCGATGGTGATGATATATTGTGTCTTGTGCTATGACCCGAGTCCACGCCCCTTCAAATAGGGGTTCAACTTTGTCCAAAGTCTTCATGACATCATATTCGTGATGTCATGGCGACGCCGTTGAATTATGCGTGCCACCGTCTATCAATCCACAAGTATGTCCTTTCTCCATCCTCTCCAGGCGTATACGCAAAGGGTGTCATCGATCTATGACTTCATATGTGGTGCGGTTGGTTGCCGGCCTACCGAGCGATTTGATGTGGGGCTGCTCCAGATGCAAACCGCACCATGGGGTATTCAAGATGTCCCAAGATATCCTGTACGTTAGTAATTATTGAGACCCAAGGGTTGATTGTCCATCAAGGTTGTTGTAAGTTGAAAAGTTGTTGAGAGTTACGAGTTTGTATGTATGCGACATTCTTCTACTGGAGAAATCGCAGCTCTATCCCTACCCAAAAACACATCCAAATAAACGTGAACTTAGTGAGCACTAGACGAGCTTCAAGTGAGAAAAATAGCAAGTAAATAAATGAATGTGCCTCACATGACCATTAAAATAAGTATCATGATAGCATCAAAGGCTACCAGATTCACGGCCTGGTTGACGGCAAAAGGTAACGCTAGTATAAGTTCTCCTCGGTTCTTCCCTTGAACTGTAGAGCCACCTTGTCCTGGAGTGATCCTCACTCCAATGACCGACCAAAAAGGCTATCAGATTCACGGTCTGGTGGACGGCAAAAAAATAACGTCAGTATAAGTTCTCTGTTCTTCCCTTGAACTCTAGAGCCACCTTGTCTTGGAGTGACCCTCGCTCCAATGACCAACCAAACGGAGTGGAAATGCACGTCCCACAAGGCCACACCAGCTAAAGAGCCCGTCGGCTACCGGTACTCATCAGCGTGATCTTCTGCTTCTTCTTCTTCTGCTTCTTCCCTCCTCCACCGCCAGGCGCGGCATCTGCCGCATTCGCGCTGCTTTCACCTTTCGTCTCTACTCCGAGCGCCTCTAGCTGCTGGGCCTTGTCGGCACCGCCCAACGTCTCGAGCACAGCATCGTCCTTCAACCACCCGTCATCCGCATTGTGTCGGGTGGAGAGAGCTTCCGGCTTGCTGCCTTCCACTAGGGGTGTCCCCCAAACAGTCTTGAGGCTCGAAAGGCCTGATGGGATGGTGCTCATATCTGATAGGAAGGTGAGAAGCTCATCCGGGTTCCCCAGTATTGGGTCCTCGGCCCCCCCAAGCGGTATGAAGTCGTCCATATTGACAGGGGGCTCATCCAGGCCAGAGTTCCCAAAGTGGCCAGTCCCCTCGTCTCTGACGCCAAGCATTCTCCGAACATCGCGGAATGTAGCCATCCCCCGCCGTTCCGCCTGAAGCCGCTCCCGCTCCTCCTGCGTTGCCTTCTCTCGGTCACGCCCGCGGCGGCGCTCGATCTCCTCGGAAAAGGTGGATAGGATCTCGGGCGAGACAATGTCTGCCCAGTCGCACTCCAAAAAGCTGATCAGGCACCCTCGAGGTAGGTGGCCGAGGTATTTCGCCCGCTTTCGCAGGGCATCATCCACCACATGGCCGGTCGAGATGCGCTCGACCCTCGGGAGCAAGGTGGACGGGAAGGCCGAGAACGACCCATACTTCGTCTTCAAGATGCGGATATCGAGAGGCGAGAGGTAGAGGTGCGGTAATGAGGAGTAGAAGTAAAAGTTCTGGTCGACTTGTTTCGACTTGTCCGGTTCGGAAATCCCGGCTAGTGCAGCCGCCTTTTCCGCCTCGCCCAACTCGGCCGTCTTTTCCTTTGCCGTCTTGATCGCCCTTATTGCCTTCTGTGTCCATTCGTTGTCTTGGTCGTAAAGAAGCTCGTCTTGCTGTTCCTGCTTGAGAAGCTCTTCTACCTCGTCATCGAATTGCTCCGCCATATAACCGCTGGTGCCCCTCATGATCCTAGCATAGTCCATCACGTTTGCCGCGAAATGCCACGGGATCTCGTCGCCAGACTGCAACACCTCGGCTGCGCCCTCCTTTGGCAACGCCAGTGTGCTTTTCGCGGTTCGCGTCATCAGGCGGAGGATCACATCGTCGCCTTTACGCGGCAAGGCGCATTCCTGCCCGGCGTACAACCTGGCCGGCCGCACGTCCGTAAGGTATATCGAGTCCTCGCAAATGGGGCATTTCCTCCACCGCACCTGCTTTTTCCCTGGTTCCTCGCTAGTATTTGTGTTCATGTAGCGCATCAGGCAGGGAAGACAAAATATGTGCCCGCATTTGGCCATGCGTGGCGCAACCGGGTCCGAGAGACAGATGGGGCAAGGCGATTGCTGAGATTCAGCCGAGGCAATGACTTGCAGAACATCGTTCCAGTCGATGTGCGCGTCGGCGTCGGCGGCTTGGGTGGTATAGTTGCCCCCGGGGTTGACAACGAAACGGTAGTTCGCGTGGATATAACGGGCCTTGTCGGCGGCGTGGTAACCGGAGCCGACGCCCCAAGCAGGGTTGCGGCGATAGGAACGGGAATATGAATTGTGGCCCTCGTTTGGGCGTGGCGGCAAGGCATAACTCATGAGATGCGTGATGGATGTTTGACCGCGCCTGCTCGAGGCGTTCCGCAGCGCACGAGACTCGGCCATTGCGTCTTCGTCGTCAAGGTGTCTCGGGTCGCCGTGTGCTCCTGCTCGTCTCTGATTCCGGTGTTGTCCTCTTGCGCCCTGCCCTTTTCGGGGAACTGCTTGAGGGTGTGATGGGTTTGGTATCTGGCGCCGATTCGAGTCAATGCTGGTGTTTGAAGTAGAGGGAGCCGAAGGGGAATGATTCGAGGTTGTCGGCGCCGAGGGCGCTTTATTTGGGGCAGATGATGTCGAATTCATGGTCGGCGAGTTAGGTTTGTCCGAGCGAGTTACAACAGGCCCGGCCTAGTGCCCTCGTACGATAACCTGTGCGTTTAGGTTTTGACGGATGCTGGGGAAGAAAAGTTAGTTGCAATTCGTTGCCGATGACTGATGCCGGCCGGGCATGGAAGGGAAATGGACTCGGACCTACCGGGGCAAGGTGTCCGGGCCGAGCGGGCTGTGGCTTGGTTGTTTGTCTGCTTCTCAAAATGAGATCTGAGTCTTGGTCGAAAAGTCGGGTTTTAGATTGCAACTCCGCCGTCAATCGTTCATCGTCGATGGCAAAATGAGGTTTCTGAGGGGGCCCGATCTGGACCCCACGGAGGTTCGGCGAAAGAAGAGGGAAGAGTCACCATTCCGCGTCCGCGGGGCAAATGGCGAAGGTTGGGGTCGTCATTGGCACAGTGGCTTTCCCAGTCAGGCTTGGGGCGAACACCCACTCATGCATTCCGTCAGCTGACTTGGGGATGCATTAAACAGGCTGCATTTCACACCTTAGGCGGTATCATTCCGCTAACTATTCGATCGAACCTCACTTGTAATTCATTCTTGGCCTGGGATATTCGTACAAATCTCGGCCGTTTGATACCGCGACAAAAACAAGCTGCCAAGTCACGCGTTATTCTAGTCGCAAGAGGGACGGCTTGCAGCCAAGCCCGCAACATTACGGAATATAGATTCATGCTAGTTCTCATCCAGTGTTTGATGATGTTAAACACCATCACCATCACCAGGCGACCAGAAACATGGGCACAACAACCTCGTTCGTGTAGACCGCGAGCGAAATGCGTCAATGTACCTAGTTACAAAAATGAGACATTAACAATAAACGAAACCCTCCAGACAGGAATCAAAATATGGTAAAAGGAGAAGGATATCGCAACCACTCGCACCTCCCACACAACCAAGTCTCATCCCATTCATATGACCAAGCCGAGGCGAGACAATCAAATTATGGACGACGCCCTCCCAGTCATGACACGATAGCGATAAAGAAACAGATCCTCCCTCGTCCCCACACCATTCGTGAGCTTAACCATGCCGCAAAGCAGGGGGGAACCGTTTGAGCAGTAGGTATGATACAAGACGGATGCTCGGCAAAAAAGACGTGGGAATAGCGAGGTAGGTTAAAGAGGAGTGCATCACCAACTTAAGCAAACTTCTGCTTCAGCTTGGTGAAGAACCCACTGATTCTGTGCTTCTTCTTATTCTCGGACGTCGCCTTGTCGGTAGCACTGGCGGATGCAGGCGCGGCGGCAGCTGCGGTGCCATTGGTGCCATTTGTGCCGTTGGTGCCGTTAGCTGCGGGATGTACTTCGTCCGCTGCCTTGGTCGCCGCCGTCGATGCAGCCGGCTCAGTCGCCGCGGGGTGCTCAACTGCAGCCTTGGGCTCATCAGAAACCTTCGCAGGCTCAGATGCCTCGGTTCCCGCAAGTGCAGCAGCGGCCGTGGCCGGCTCGACAGGCTTGGGCGGCTCCTCGGAACCAGTCGCCACGTCCGCGGGCTGGGCTACGTCAACGGCCTTGACAGCCTCAACCGGGTTTGGCGGCTCAACACTCAAGGCAGTCACCGCAGGGGCGATGTCCTCGGTGAGTTTGAGGTCCCCGGTAGGCGGCGTCTCAACAGACTTGGCCTCATCAATAGCCTTAACCGCCACGGCGGGCTGGGGCGGCTCAACCGCTAGAGCCGTCGCCTCTTCGGCCGGCTTCGGCTTCGCTTCTTCGGCGGTCTCGGTAGACGCCTCGCCGATTGCCTCGGTCGGCTTCACCTTCTCGAGAAGCTCGGCCTCGTACTCCTTCTTATCCTCAACGGCAGAGGTGTTAACAGCAGCCTCGGGGCTCTCGCCTGCCTCCTTTAGAGATTCCTTGACCTCGGCCGGGACTTCCGGGGAGACGTTATCGATGGCAGCCTTTGGCGTTTCCTCGGCCTCGACCGGCTTCACTTTCTCGAGTATCTCGGCCTCGTACCCCTTCTTCTCCACAACGGCAGAGGTGTTAACAGCAGCTTCGGGGCTCTCGCCTGCCGCCCTCAGGGATTCCTTGACCTCGACCGGCACTTCCGGAGAGACACTATCGATAGCAGCCTTTTGCTTTTCCTCAGCCTTTTTAGCCGCCTCGGCCTGGGCTGCCCCGGGAAGGGCTCCCTGGACGGCGGCAGGTACAGTCGTTGCTGCGTCAGATGCAGCAGCCGTGGCCTTGGAGGCGATATCGGCAGCGGCATCGCCCGCCTTGTGCGCAAAGTCCGAAGCAACTTCACCGGCATTAGTTGCGGCACCAGCCGCGACGGGCAGTGCCGCCCCGACGGCGGTGATGGCTGCTCCAAGTGCCACCTCACCAGCCGAGGTGGCAGCGGCGATCGCGCTCTCAACCGCCGACTTGTCGGTCTCGGACTTCTCAGTGCCCTTCCCCGCGGTGCCCTCCGAAGTCGAAGGAGCTTCGGCCACCTTGTCCAAGAGTTCTTCCTCCACAGCGGCCTTCTCGGTCACCTCCTCGCTGTTGGCGCTTGCCTCAGGCTCCACCTTGGCCTCCTCTTGGCTTTTCTTCACAATCTCGGGCACCTTGGGCTCGAGGGGAACCTGTCCGGCCAAGGCGGCGGTGGTTGATTCACTAGTGACCGTGTTGATGGTGACGTCGTTTGCGCTAGTGATAGGCAGACTCGACTCCGGGATCATGTTGCCGCTAACGGGTGGGAGTGTTGTTTCAATACCAGGAATGCGATCGCTCTGCTCATATGACTCCTTGTCAAGCGTGACATGGCTGTCGACTGCATTGGCCGTGAGGTCCCTGGGGACCTTCTCGCCAGCCTCAAGTTTGATGGGATTGACGGCGCCCTCGGCAGCGGGGAGGGGGTCGACCTTCAATTCCTCTTTGGACTCAGCTGCGGGCGTCTCAGGATAGCCACCCGGAGGGGTAACATTGTCCTTGTTTTCTTCGAGCGGTACCGCAGCAGCCAATTGAACTGTGGTGGAGTTGGGGGCCGCCGAGCTGAGGATAGCAGCGTCCGAGCCAGCTGCTGGCGCCTCCTCCTTCTTGTCCTCCAGAGGCACCGCGCCGGCTAATTGGGCCGTGGTAGACTCGGGAACGAGGTTATTGATGGCCGCAGCCTGGGAAGCTTCTTCTAACTTATCCATTTGTTCGGGCAACAAGATGTTGTTTTCGTTCCCTTCGTGGTCCTTTTCTTGGGGTGCAGTGTGGTCTGTGGTCCAGACACCGTCGACAACAAACTATAAAGTGGTAGATAGGTCAGCAACCGAGTAAGGAAATTGGCGAAACTGATCGAAAGAACCAATGTCAATGTTGTGGTGCAAAGCATGCGCGGGGACCCCACGCCATCTTAAAGGGCCCGGGCGCAAAAGAGGGGCGAGGTGAACAAGCTCGAAGCAACCTTGGCCCCGACTCCCTGTTACAGTCCTTGGTCACGGGCCCAAAATGACTGTTTTTTTGCGCCCAGGGAGTCCCACAGTTGCCGCTAGTGTGGTTTGTGATCGGCTGCCCGTCATTGTGCGTCCCGTTTGTCGCGGCTCCCATGGGTGGTTGGAGGAGCACGAGCTTGCGTCATAGCGGTCCCAACCGAAATGCCAGAGGCGGGCGGTTACGCAGTGTGCGGTGGAAACAACAATTGGAAACATTGGAGCAGTAGCTGGCAAGGGCATTGCCAACAACAGCGGCCGCGTCGCACAAACATCCGTTCTTGACCGGCTCAATGGCACCGGGCGCGAGTGCGGGATGATATTGGTGGGGTTGGCTCTGGAGGAGCGACTTGCTCCGTCCTCACCGAGCTCACCGCTGCTTCATCAACGACCCCTCCTCTAGGCGGGACTTATCTGACCGTGGCCGGCAGTTTGAGCGGGGGAAATGCCTTCAAGGCGACCGATTGTCATCGTCGAAGAATTGCATTGCCTCCTGACGTAGAGAGACAATCGGGCGGGCGCCCGAGCGCCAAGGGCGCATTGGTTCAATGGAACAGGAAACAGAGAGAAATGGCTTACGAACCTTGTAAAATATTTTGGCGTCAGATTCTGGGAGCGTCACGGTTTTTTGGAAGATCTGCCCGACTCGCTCGAGGCGCTCGCTTTTGGTCCAATTGTCGAAGTCGCCTGTCACATAAACCTCTTCGGCATGGTGCGGCCTGGAATACAGATTCGAGAAGCAACAGTCAGCGACAAACTTGTCACAAAAAGGTGCGACTATCCGTGGTCTCGGTGTCGCGGCCGCGGAAAGCTTAGCACGGGCAAAAGCGAGTCAGAGCGAGCGCTCTCGGACCAGCCTCTGGGTACGGGAAGAGGGAAGATGGTGTAACTGACCACTTGAAAGTGAAACTGCCCATGGTTACGGGTATTGCACGACGTGTTTTGGGGGTATTTTCTTTTGGTGATGTCGATGACGGCGTGGGTGGTGTGTCGGATGGTTTTCGGCTTGGTGGAGCCGAAGCAATCGCGATCCAAGCTCGGGACCAAAATTGAGCAGGGAAGAGCTCTTGTCCAAGGAAAAGTGAGGTGGTGTGCTTGAGGGCCCAGGCCGATTTGTCACGGTCCTCTGACGTCAATGAATGTTCAACGAAATTTGCCGGAAAGTGAAGATGGAATTGAATCGCACAATGTCAGTGAATATGCGCAGGCAATTGTTTTTTGAATTGAAAATTGCGATTTCAGTTTGAGAGGGTTCAAATTGAAGGCAAACTCGAGAGGTTGGTGTTCATCATCCGTGAGGGTGGTTTGAGGATGAGACGCTAAGGTGATTGCGCACGCCAAGAACAGCCTGCAGCTGCTTCATCTCTCGCCGATTCGTTCGGTCATACCGGGGTGCTCGGTCGTTTGATCCGGACCTTGACAGGCAGGCACGATAAGCCAGGACATCGTTGCTGAGGCTCACTCAGCTTCCTCTTTTTGGCTCCGCCCCTGAGTATTGAAAAATTTAGGAGGTTGGTTTTAGCACTGCCATGCGTGCCATGCTCGTCCCTGGCGCCAGGACGAGACAACTGGGACAACAGGGCACCGTTTCAACCGAACCTGCAACCCCCACGCAGCATTTTCGCCAACTGGCCTCCGAATGGTGCAACATATGTGGACCGGTAACCTGTCTGCTGTGGTGTGCAATGAGTGACACAAAAGTAAAGGAGGGGTGGGAGGTTGCATGTGGAAAGATAGAGGGAGATAGCCATACGAGCTCTATCGTGTTCAAACCTCGTCCGTATAAACCAGCCAACTCTGATATTGTTCTACCTGGTCGCCTAGTATGAGCCCGTGACCAGTCGTGTTGGCGTACAACAACCACCTAGCGATGTGGTAAATACAGCTAAATAAATAAAATCCCTGACGTTCCCTTTTGATAGTAATCCCTGTCGAGGAGTAAGACGACAGCCAAAACGCCAGTTCATCCCAGTAACTAATCAAGAATATAAAATACCAAAGCAAAGCAAATAACAACTCCTCGCAGATCCGTTGGCAGATAAATGAGAGCCCATGTAAGCTGATGAATCCTCCCAGCGCGAGGGGTAACCGAGTCCGTCTATAGTAGTAAATATACATCCCTTTACCAGCCAAACTGCTCACAGTGCAGTTCCACGGCCGGGCCGTCGCCAACAATCAGCTTCGCCGTAGTGTCCCGGACCACATGCATCAGCCCGTCCGGACCACATGCCGCAACCAGCACCCGCTGGTTTCGCGGCGTAGTCTTGACGGCATCGCGGATGAGGGACGCGGCATCTGGACGCCCAGCCTTGACGGGATACTCGAAGAAGGTATGGTGGGATACGGCTTGCGCAGCCGTGGCCGAGTCTTTCTCGGCCGCGCCACCGCTGTGATTGGCCTTCGTCTCGACGGTCTCCGTCTGCTTTTCGAGGGCACTTTGCGAGAGGGACGACCAGCCTGCGGCGGGCGCTGCAGCCCGACGGACGTTCTTCTCAAGATCGGACCCAACTGGCGACCGAGGCGGCGAGTCGGCGCCTTCGGAAGAGGAGTCGGAGTGGCCGGGGTGCTCGCTGCCCTCGCTCTCGCTCTGAGGTTCGGAGGTCGAAGTGGGAGCCCGTGTGACATAAAGGGAAACGTTGACTTTGGGGGAGTGCGCATGCGTTCTTAGTAGCTCGAGCTGTTCTTTGAACCAGGTGAGATTCTCTGTTTTCACTTTGTCAGCCTTGAAATAGTACCGGGGACAGAAAGCAAAGGACTTACCGTGTTTCTTGACCGACCACACGAACACAATGTTCTTGGGCGACCCCTCATCCATCCTCTCGAGCACGTTGACGGCAAGACCGAATGTGAAGGTGGCACCTCCACCTCCGGCAATCAGCACGATCTTGTCAAACTCCATGGGGTTAGGGAACGTGCCATAAGGCCCGTCGATCGATGCCCTCACTGTCGCACCCGGGTTGGCCACAGCATGCTTGTAGAGGTCGCTCGTGAAACCATTGCGAGCCTTGACTGTAAACTCGAGGGGCGAGCTTCCATGGATCGTAAAAGGATGCGTCTCAAATTTGCGGATGGCGGGAATCCAAATGAAGCAGTGCTTCCCTGGCTCTGCCCTTGCCGGGACTTTCTTCATAACAATCTTGGTGCTCCCGTCAGGCAAAGGGTGCAATGTTGCTCCGTTATTGGCGCTGTAGTACAGGATTCTGCTGGCCCTGATGACACGGTCGACGAACCACATGGAGGCGGCGATAAGAACGATGATGAGCGTTTTGTTCGCAATCTCGGGCCGATGGAAACCGACGGCGATGATGCCTATGATCCAAGAGGAGATGTGCGTGACGTAAAATAGCTCGTACCAGAAACGCCTAATGACCAGAGCAGAGAACACAACGCTCAAGAAAGCGAACCCCGACACAATGGCCGCGATCGTTCCTGTCTCCTCGTAGATGTGCTGCAGTCGCCCTGTGCTATCGAAGTAGGCCGTGTATAGAGCGCCGTGGAGAAGCATCGCAATGAACATGGTGTAGCCGGCGATCTGATGGAGGCAGTTGAGCCGCTCGTATGAATAGGCCGTTAGGAAAGCCAGAGGGGTGTTCTTAAGCGCCAAGAATATGACCAAGGCCAGGTTCCCCAGTGTCACCCTGTGTGCACCCGTGAGCAGCTATTCTAGAACATTGTGGTGAGAGAACGGGTAGAGGGCCAACGTACCAGCCGAATCTGTGTCCCAAGGCTCCCATCGAGCTGGTGTCCACCTCGACGAATACGATAGCCAGGTTGATGGCGGCATAGGCCATGATAACCATGGCATGCCCGGCAGAGTTGAAACCAGGGACTTTCCGTACTAGTAGGTTTCTCGCGAGTCTAGGGCAGTGAGTCGATAGTTCTTTGAACCGGCGGAGGAAGGTGTCCCTTACCTTGAGCTCGCAACAAATGGACGACCGAATATCCCGTAAGGCTTGTTTGAACGTTCCACCTTGACACATAACCAGCGTGCCCAATGGAACAGGACAAAGACGGCGATCAAGCCACAGATACCCGCGGCCCAGTACTTCATAATCCGTTCTATCACCAGTTGTCTCTGGGCAAAGTAGGCCGCCGTGGCACGACTGTAGTGAGCGTGGGCGTCATGGGCGGCCCCGCCCGCATCTCGGTGCCCGTTTCCTCCATTAGCGGACTGTCCGGCCATCTCGAGGACGAGATCGTGGAGGCAAGAAGAGAGCGGTGGGTCGGGGGTGGTTGGGGCTCGTAGGACGGTTCGACAACCCAGACTGCAGACAAGGACCGGGGGAAGCCAACTGCTTTATACGGAGCGTGGGTCTTCAGCAGTGAGAACAAGATGGTGTTCTAGATCGTCCGAGGGCTGACGGGACCTTCCTTGACAACCTGGTATATAGCTACCCCTTACCGAAACGCCATGCTGTGCACCGGCCTGCTCCTTTCCAGGGCTGTGCCACCGGACAGCCCAAGAAGGGGGTGAGACCGTGAGAGGGGTGTGGGAATACGGCGACTGGCTAGGTGAGAGAGCCATAGCAAGGCATGTATGGCTCGCAAAATGAACCGTTGATTGCAACAGCGTCACATGAAGGGGAGTTCGGTGTCATAGGCCATGACGGCCACGGCACTTGACACTCCACCGTAACCACGATGGCGATGGCATGGGAAGTTCCGCTGGCCGGCCAAGCCAAGACACGTCGGTACCATATCAGAGGGCCGCTGATGAACCGCCGCGCGGTAGCCCACTGGGGCGGTAGTGCACTTGCGGCAGCCGACGCAGGGCTCCGGGGATGCCATGCGCGTACCGACGGGGGTTGGTGGTGGGTCGGTGTAAGTAACGACCACTTCGGGGCTTGTTGACTTCGACGACTTCCAGTCTGGGATTTGGTCAGCTTGACAAAGCACCAAACCCGATACCTAGCAGGACATACAAGGACGTTGGCGTGTAACCCAAGCGGACCCTCGTGGCAGCAGTAGGCCAGGGCTCTGGTAGGATAGTCGCATCTGCAATCTGGCTAAAGATGGGATAAAACAGGAACCGATGAAGAACAACATCTGACCGTTGGATGCAACGAAGTCCTCGAAAACCAGAGTTCGACGAGCCCACACCGGGTGTCACCTTAATTTTACCCCACAAACGCATGCAATATCTGCCAAATGACGAGACGCAACAACGCATCAGGTTCTCTAACACGCCCCGTCCAGCCTCCGGGCAGCGGGGTTCCGGCAATGTCCTGCCCAGCCTGCCACACTGCAGCGCGCGGCAGCTTGCAGCATCTGATAACGGCACGGCCTCCTGCGCACGTGAAGAACGTGTGCAAGGCAGATAGGCGAATATTAAACCGAGGTCGCTTAGACGAGAACGGGAGGCGGGCGGTAGACGCGGGCTGGGGGCGTGGAACGTTTGAGGATGACGACAAAGGGGCGTTAAAGGAGAGATCCATGATAAGAACTTTCATGAAGGGCGTGTTCCAGCTAAACCACTAACAGCCGCCACCGACAGGTCAAACCAAGCATGCAGGCAATGGCAGTTGATGAACCATGGCGATCGTAGAATCGGCATAACGAGTTGGCGCGGCAGATGGATGCTGAGAAGCTGGGGGGCGTAGGTGGGCGAGCCATAGTAGGGAGCTCTATGGCTACAGTGGAGCAACAGTTTAATAAACCAAGTACATGTACGTACGAAGTATAGCCAGGCCGGTATTTGCAGGGTTGTGACATGGCTTGTCCACTACGGGCAGACGGGCAGACGGGCATGCAGTCAGCAGCCAAGCTTCTCGACGACACCTTCTTTTGTGTAGAAAACCCGGTCGAGAAACGTCACAAAGGGTAGCACCTCGAGATTGGGGCCTTGGCAGAGGTTCCGAAGGTTGACCTCCAACTTGCACGAAGTGGGATCTCGCACAATGGCCTGGGCTGGCCTTGTGAACCTGGGCAGAGCAGCCCGTCATCCTGGGCGTTTACCGATCAGGAAAGATGACGAATCCAACTCGTTGTAACCACGGAATTCGCCGAGGCTTGTGCGAACAAGACCGAAGAGTAGGTACCGAATAACAAAGAATTGGAAGGCCAAGGAATGAAAAGGACTTTAAAATAGGTAAAATCTCGAAAACAAAGAATCAGGGTTGCAGAAGGAACCTGGGGTCGAGAAAGGCACCCGACATTGGATGCACCTGCCGTCAGTTTAAGCTCCGTTGCTAACATGGGGATGGCCCCCGCAAAGCGCCATTCCCGATTAGGAAGTGGAAGCTCGCAATGGTAGGGCCGAACCCCTTCTGAGCTTGGTCAAGGAACTGGCCCGTTAGGGCGAAGAGCACCGATCGCGTGCATTGAAGGACCTCTGTAAAATCTCCCGAATGCCCAGGACACAACAAATTGCTTTGGGTGAAGTCCCAATCTGGCACATTTCCCCTCTGAGACTCCATTGGGTATAAGCTTTCTTTTGCCTCAGCGATCAATGCAAAACGTCGCTGCAGCGTTTCGGCACTTGTCAGCGGTGGGAATTCAACCTGGGAGCCTGGGGTCTGGGGCCCGCGAGGCTGCATCGCCAAGGCCCAGAGGTGCGTCACCCGCGCGGAACAGAGGATCTTGTATGTACAATGTATGTATGTACATACGAATCTCGTGAGATTTCCACAAGGGGGGGGGGAGGGGGGCCGCCGGGGCGGTTTGCGTGCCTGGTCTGAACAAGTTCCGGAGCTCCTTCCGGTCCATCCCTCCTTTTCGGCGCCCCCCCCGCCGTCCCCCCACCGCCCAGCGGAGCAATGGTCGGGACCGACCGAGCGCCTCCCATGAACCACCACTAGATCGGGCGACTAGTTCTCCCTTCCCGTCGCCGCCGCAGCCCTGAAAATGTGCTTTCGACTCGCACATGAACATGACAGGACCTGCTCGCACACTAAATCCTTCCTTCGGAGCCACAAAACAGCACCGGAAGAGGAAGCTGTCGTGGAACACAAACTCAAGCTTATCTCCTTCACACCCAGAAACGACTCGCGTATCCGCCAAAGTGCTGCAGTGCTGCAGCTGTCCTGCTGAGCCACCCAATAAAACGCAATCCGAGGTGATGGTCCGTTACTGCTTCAAGTCTTTGCCGTTACTGCCCTAGCCTCGACCGTTGTACCGCATCTCGCGGCACAAAGCACGGACCCTATCGCTTCCTTGGTTGGCATCATTTCAGGAAGGCGGTTGAGAACGTAACCACCTGTCCGCTGCGGGCTTTTTCTCAAACCTGAAGCAGTTTGGACGGGGTTATGTGGAAATCTCGTTGCTTCCTAGCTGCGAATGGCAGGAAAACGATGCGGGAAGGCTGTCCGGACTTGACAAGGGCCCGAATACCACTCGGTCCCGAGCGAGGCCTTGTAAAACTCACTGGGCCTGCGGCGCCTTGCGGCGTTTTGCAATTTTATTTCGGCGATAGGAAGTGCAATCGATCAAATACACCCAACGCAGCCTAACTCTAAGGCCGGGATGGAGTCAATGGCCCCCAGAAAGGGGGGTGAGGTCAGGAAATCGCGCGGGAGATCCATCCCACATGGTTACGCTGGGGATCTGGCCGCAATGCGGGTGGGTAACATATCTCTAGAGGATCTCTGGAATCGGTCCTTGGTAAGATCTGGGCCTCCGGGAACTTTGGCAGTCAACGCCCTACCATGTGCGTCCGAGCGGCAAACCAGAAAAAAAAACGAGAAGTTACCGAAGGACACCGAACTGCCCTTGCATTGTTTTACACGTCATCCACACAGAACTCGCAAAAACATGGATGAGAAGATTAGAGTTACACGGACGGGCAAGTCTTGCAGCATGTGAGGGCTTACTCACGACCAGGGGTTGTTTACACAATCACACTGACCCACAACAAACTCGCTCACCTGCCTGAAGAGCACAGGAGATGAGTATGGTCTCTGGTGCTGGACACCCAATATTGAAAACCTTCTAAACCGTATGATGATTACTCGCGATGGAAAAATAACGGTTGCTGACCGACTATTCAGACCATCCGACCCTCTTACCGCCAGCCACCCTTACGCGTCCTCTCCTCAAACCGGAAGCATGAGTAAGACCGGCTCACTGAAGCATCGCCGTCCTGATGGAAACAACACCGAGATAGACAGCCACGGCGTAAAAGAGAAAGAACTTGGGCCAAGTGCCAAAGATGACCACACTCCCTAGCCCGTTGTAACCCCCGTTGATGAAGGGCCCATAGCCCTCCGACAGCCGCTTACTGTGCAACATCCCCTCGGTCACGAGCCACACCAAGGCCGTGATGGCGACCACCACATAGCTGATGTTGAACCCAATCGACATCTGGAACCACCGGCCCGACGGTTGCGTGATTTCGGCCAAATGCGGATCAGGGCCGGCGCTCCTGGACGTGGTGGTGTGGGCCTTGCTCTTGTTGTCGAGCTCGTTGCTCTTGTTGTCGAGCTCGACCTTGCTCCTGTTGCTGAGCTCGCTTGTGCGCCTGCTGACCTCAATTTTGCTCTTGGTGTGGAGCTCGTTCTTCACAGCGTCCAGCTGTCTCTCCAGCGTCTCGAGCTTTTCTTGTGTTGCCTGCTTCTCCGCCTGGAATTTCGCGATATCCGCGCTGGCCGCGTGGAGCTGCTCGTAGCTGTACGTGAGGTGCTTTCCGGCCTCGTCCTGACAAGCCTCGAGCTCGTGGATCTTGCGGAATAGGTTGGCGGTCCGCTTGTCCATCGCGGTGAGCAACTGCTGCTTGTCGGAATCGACCCGCCCTTCGACCTCCAGCAGCCGACTCACGAGGGACTCGATCATGTCATTCATTCTGCCGGCCTCGTCCCTGAGGTCCTCAATCTCGGTCTCGTAGGCGGTCGGCGGGATGGAAGACGACATGCCGCTTTCGAAGTCGCGACTAATGCCGCTCGCGTTCGAAAAGGAATCGAGTGCCATCCTCTTGTTGACTTCTGCTAGGGCACCCGCGGAGCGAATACTCGTTGGCTCGCTAACCTCGTCGGGCGCACGTGGTCGATCCATGTCTCGATAAAACGAGCGGATGACCTCCTTTTCCCTGTCGGTGAGGAACCGTTCGCGGATTGCCTCGGACCGCCGGATCTGGTCTCGGATGATGACGTCCGTCATGGTCTCGCCCGGCCGCTGCGAGTCTCCCCTGAAGAATGGAGCGAAGCTATTGTCACCTGCCTTGCGCGTGGGAATGAAGATGGGGTGCGGCGGGCTCTGGAGGTCTTGAGAGGACGGGTTTGGGGAGGCTGGAGGCTCGAGTTCCTCTGTATCTGTAACAGGGGATTCTTGCTCTTCGACCAGCTTGTCTGGTGTTGTTTGGGCCGGTACCTGGGCCGCATCGGCCTGCCTCTCGCCAGGCACCTGCTGATGAACAGAGATGCCGCGAACATCGTCGGTTCCTGTACGAGGAATGGTGCGTGATGAGCTCTCGGACAAATCGTCGGAGTCGGAGTCGTTCAGTCGCAGCAGCTCTTGGTCCAAAGTGGATGGGACGTATAAGGGGGGTAGGCTTGGTCCGTCCTGGCGCTCATGTGTCTGCTGATTTAGTGATACCGCGTCCGGGCTCACGTCACCAACTCCTTCTCCCGACCCCCGGGCACCATCTTCGACATTTGGAATGACGATGACTCCAGAAGGGGGCTGTGAGGAGTATGCTGGAAGTTGATCCCTATACACGTATCCCTCCATAGAAGGGGGGATTTCCCGAACCGAGTGCTCTGCGGGCCGGGCCCCGTTAAATAGACGGTCAAAAGCACTCGCCTGGGCTCGGTTCTCTGAACCAGAGTCCTCCTCTTCTTCAAGACCCCGATCGTCCCTACGTGGCGGGTCCCCTTTACCAGAGTGCTGGTTTTCCTCTATTTCAACTGGCCGCTGGCCCACTTCATCCGGCTGCTGGTCCACGTCACCTGGCTGCTGATCTGGGTCATGACTTTGACTCTCTTCGCTAGAGGGAGGGTTTTCTGTAGGAGGTTGGCTTTCGGATGTTCCCTCGATGTTATCACTAGAGGGAACAGTGGATACTGAAGATGAGACAGAGACAGGGCTCGGCTGCTGGTCGACGGTCGCATCTTCATCCTGGTTGCCTAGGATCCGCTGACCAGCACGTGTCGCGAGGGACGAAATAGAGTTCAGCATATTTACCGAGGGCACCTGGTTGGGTTTATGCTTTGTAGTGTCTGAGGGTTGATATGAATGAAATTGGCCGCGCAGTATATTATTAGCGAAGCTAATATTGGTAGGCTGCAATACGCTTCATGTGCGCCGCCATCCTCACGCTCCCTATATGCATGTCGTCGACAAAGCGGACTGCTACTTAGGGGGCCGTCCTTTGTTGAACTAAACTCGCTCGATAATGCTATTATTGCCGATGGTACCCAAAATAGTTCGAGTGTTATTTAAAGATCAGGGCCAAGAGACAAAGGAGTTAGGGCGGCCACTCTCAAGGGAAGAAGGTTCTTTGGTGTGACAGGGAAATTTTGAAGTGCGCGTAACCACTGGCAAGAAACGTGTCTCTCACTATGTCATCTTGTAATGAAGTCAGATGGGAGGCCCAATGCGCCATCGACTAGATCTCTAAACACCGAGAAAGCCCAGCCCCCCCATGTTAGTCACGTTGGTCCAGAAGTGTTCATCGTACCATTGTCAAGCGCCACAGAGCACTGTATATATGATACGCAGAAGGCTCCACGATATGGGTTTATATCAAACTGGTTTATCAAACTACTAAAACGAAGGATAGATGAAGACATACGCTCAATACCCCCAAAGGCCGACACCATATCAACTCCAGATACGCCGCACACACCGGTGAAACACTCGCAAAACTACATCCCAAACCCCCACCCAGCACCTCAAAGAACTCCCAACGCCCCAGCTTAACCCCAAACAACAAAACCTCCTACCAGCGCCACATCTCATCACCCGACATCAACTCAACTCCACAGCGCATCCCCATCCACCATCTGGTTCTGCTCCGGCCCCGAGCCCGCCCTCACCCTCCTTTTCCTCCCATGATCCATCTTCGGCGAGGCCATCCACATGGCCGAATCCAGGCCGGGGCTCTCCTCTGGCGCCATATACGGGACCTCCTGCGTGGGGGAGAGCTCGTAGGGCGCTCGCTGGTGGACGGGGTTATTCCGCGGCGACATCAGCGGCGACGTGAGCGGCGGTCCCCGGGGTGAAGGGTGCGCGGGCAGCCCCGGCGTCATGCCGCCTCTCGGTGTGTACCCCGGGCTGAACCGGGGCGATGCGGCGGGGGAGGTGTAGGGGAGTGAGATGACGCGTTTGTTGAGGCGGGAGCTCCGGTTGCGCCGGTGCCGTCGGAGTCGTAGCGGGAGGGTGTTGGGCCTGTCGGGGGAGGCGGCCAGGGGGGATGTTGGTGCCCAGGCACCGCCGAAGGCCCGGCCGGGGGGGCAGATGGCGAGGATGAGGACTGCGACGAGGACGGGGGTGTCGTCGAGGAGAAATGTGGTGACTTGCGAGTTGGAAAATGCGCTGTCTAAGCCGGCGGCAAAAATGGCGATTCGTACGGCGGTTCGGAGTAGGATCAGGGCTGCGACTACCTGGATGCCTATTATATCGGTGTTAGGGGGGTGGGTGGTTGCGGTTCTATCGAGCCGAGGTTGGACATACAAATCATGAAGTATTCGAACCGACGGGACAGATACACGCTCGAATACCTATCATCGAGGATATAACGACGATGGGAAAGCTTGCGCCGAAAATAACGGTATGTACCTAGGAAGGCAAGGAGGTTGGCCGCTTGGATGGCGAGCCCAGTAAGCAGAATGCTAACGCCTTGGGAAACCTATTCAGGGGCTGTCAGTAAACAACCCATGTTGCGGTTGCCAGGGACTTCGAACCTCGGCGGGTGTGTGAGCCGTGGCGGCAAACCCTATTCCCACGGACTGGAAAGCCAGGGCAAAAATATCAAGAATAAAGAAGAGGATGTTCAGATAGACGGGATCCGAAACGAGGCGAAACTCGTCGCCATAAATAACCATGACATGAGGGAGGACCAGGTTCGCCGAAGATCCGATCAAGATGGCGCCCCAGTGTGTTCCCATGAGATAGAGAGCGGAATAGGCGTGGCTGGTCGGGTTGGCAACGAGGAAGATCTTGCCGACATGACCGACAACTTCGAAAACCAGTGCTGCTAAAAGTAATGAGGTGTGTGCGAGCGTTCTGTACCGAAGCCCTGCGTATACAACGGGCGGGATCAGGGCGGCGAAGGCAGCAAGCATAAAGGCGTTACCCGCTGGTGTTGCTCCGTACGGCAGCGAGCCCGGCGGAATGGGGCAAGCCTCGCCGGAGCAGTCCCCGACGGTTAACATGGTGTCTGGAAGAACGGAGACGGCCTTGCCCTCAGCGATGGTGATGAGGTAGACTCGGCATCAGTCGACGCGGGCGAGAAACCGGTAAACACAATGGAGGGTTGGGCGAAGTGATCATTGAGATGGGCATGACTACAGCGAGGACTGGGACAGGGAAGTGCAAATATGCTCTTTATCTTTTCAGCGCGGGACATGTTGGTGAGGTGGCAGCCCCGACAGTCTGGCACTCAGGTCGCAGGGCGCTTAACATGCATGACTAGATGCGGGAGGGGACAGGGGGCCTAGAGGAGGAGGACGAGAAACAACCGCGCCGTGGCCTCGGCCCGGTCTCAGTGAAAACCGGCCGGGGCGTAGCCCGGCGGGATAAACCCGACAAACTTCGGTGGTGAGAAACTTATTCACTCATCCCATGGACGACAAGATATTTGCCTCTTCCACAGCAGCATCACAGCATCAAGATCCTGTAGGCCGGTACCCCGCACCCGGCTGTCCGATAATGCTGGTATCCGACGGGGGGAGAAGATGAAATGCGCCGAACCCCCCATGCAGTCAGGTCAGCCATCAAACCGTCAACAAGCTTCGCAAGGTCCTTGTCGAGGTAGGATTTAAAGTAGACAGCCTTGCCGTCGGTGGCCGGCTGGGCACTTGGGAGTCGGCCGATACTGTGTTTTCACACATCATTGCGGTTTCTGGTAGCCAAGGGAGGCAGGCTGGGGCGCACCACAACCGCGCTCAATCGGCCATCTGATATGCAGGTGAGGGTGTTGGTTGTTGTTGGTTCTCGACCGCCACCACGCAACCCCCCTTCCAAGACCAATCGGGAGCGTGCTACCGGCTGAGGATGATTAAGGCCTGGCGAAGCCGACCATCACCGGGAAAACAACCTTGCTGGGGGCTGCATCGTGCACAGTATGGCTAACATGGGAAGCAGGGCAAGCGGGGACTCCCGCATTGTTTCCGGCCGCGGTCGCCATCGTAGTGTTGCGCGTCGATAGAGCTGCGTGCATCCCGACTGATTCAGTTGCGACCAAATCGAGCCAACGGCAATCCGGCCAAGCATGTCGAAAACAACAAGATGGCCGGGCATCGTGAGTTGAGAGAGGTTGAAGTCATGGTGTTGTTTCATTCGGCTCCAATCAACTGCAGAGAGAGGAAAGAAGGCAGCTGAGGATTAACACGCCAAGGTAAACCGATACAGTAAATATAAAAGATTTACACATTCTGTACACACTGTGCAAGCGAGATCGTCATCGCTCTTCCCAAAACTGGGCAGAGCTTGGCCAATCGTCACCAACATGCATCTGCAGGCCGGATGAGCCGATTGCCTTGCATCGCAAACCGAAACCCCCATCATGAGCCAGGCATCTCAAATCAAGGAAGAGGGAAGTTCCGCAAAAAAAAATATCACGAAAACAGAAAAAAGAAGATCTACATGTGCATCAGTGGTATCTCGTAACTTTTGAGACATCAAGCAGCTCGTCTCTTTGCTTTACGTTTTCTTTTTTTTCCCTTTTTGTTGGTGTGTGTTAGTTGACAGCAGACAACAGATGCAGAGGTTGCCAGTGGCTTTTCGGACTGCGTCATGGCTCGATCCTGTCGCGTCCGTTCGCCCTTATGCAGGAAATCAGACGACGATTTGTCGGTCTGCAGGTCCAAGACGGCACTTGGGCGCCTATGCACCGCTTTGCCGCCACCTTGCACCAACAGACGCGCGGATCAAGGGTCTAGGCAAAGAGATAGCCAACGAGTACGCCCTGCTCAGAGACAGTTACAGTATGTTTTCCCAAGGGGGGCCCTGATGCGCACTGGTGTCAGTTAAAAAGAATCTGACACGTTGCGCCAAAGAAGCCCCCAAGCACCCCATCGTACTTGCTCATGGCCTGCTGGGATTCGCCGAGTTGAAACTGGCCGGGTCCTACCTGCCCAGCATTCACTACTGGCGCGGGATTAGAGAGGCTCTTAGTGCCAACCAAACCGAAGTCATCACCGCCTCGGTGCCCCCAAGCGGATCCATCGAGAAGCGGGCGGCTAAGTTGGCTGAGGACATCGAAGCCCAGGCTCGCGGCAAGAGCGTCAACATCGTGGCGCACAGCATGGGGGGCTTAGACGCCCGGTACATGATCTCTCGGCTCCAGCCCACCGGCGTCAAGGTCAAGTCCCTTATCACGGTGGCCACGCCACATCATGGTAGCCCCTTTGCCGATTATCTCATCGACGGGATCGGGCCGAATTATCTGCCCCGTTTGTACCATCTCTGGGAGCGGACGACCGGGTGGGAGCCGACCGCCTTCGCCCAACTAACGACCAAGTATATGGCCGAGGAGTTCAACCCCACAACCCCGGATGACCCAACGGTGCGCTACTTTTCGTACGGCGCCACCGTCAGGCACAAGCCCCCGCTGTTGAGCCCGTTCCGTCATTCTCACCATGTGATTGAGGAGCGTGAGGGCCCCAATGACGGCCTGGTCAGCGTCGAAAGCAGCAAATGGGGTACCTACAAAGGGACCTTACTAGGTGTCAACCATCTAGATTTGATCAACTGGAGCAATAGACTTCGCTTCACCGTCCAAAAGTGGATGGGCCACCCGCCGTCGTAAGTTTTGTAGCTCTGTTCGCTGAGGCACTGTTCTAATGCAGTTCCGCTTTCGTAGGTTTAACGCCGTGGCTTTCTATCTCGACATCGGTGACATGTTGGCCGAGGAAGGGTTGTAGATCAACAGGGTCCACGGAAGTCCCTAAGTCTACACAGTTACCGCTTTCGCCAGCCTTTTCAGACCGCCCAATACCGGCTTGATTCCTAGCGGTGTTTGTACCCCCTGGTTCCACTCTGAGGCCTTTCGGGGGTAGCTGCACTAGAATAGGGCCGGACCCCAAGTTGCTGAGCCGGCTAGCGGCGCGTACGGCAGGTAGGACGCGTGCTACACATTGCCATATTAAGCACGTCGTGTCTGTTTTCGACCAGCTTCAACAAATCCAGCTGAAGGGCCGAAACATATTGGCAATTTATCTCTCCTAAGGGTCTGGCGCGGTGTGGAAGGAGGCCCGAAACTAGAGTTGTAGGTCCCCGTTTCTTACCCGGCTTGCTCTCTCGCTCTGCTAACAAATAAACGGGTAGTCGCTAGCACAAAGGGACAATGTAGGCCAAATCCCAAGCGGCCTCACCGCTATAAACGCTCTCGGACCTGCGGCGTCCGTGCTGGCTTGGAAACACAGACACGTGGTGGTTTGGGACACCGAGTGCAAACTCCATGCCGCCGTTCCACAGCATACAGCTGGCGCCTGCGGGGAATTGGCCCCCCTTACCATGACGGAAAAAATACTTCACGATCTGACCAGGGCTAGACACGCCCCGAACTCATAATAGCCAAGCACACAAAATGCAGGCAGGACAGTCCTCAACTGTGGAGGCGGGTTGTTAGAGACGTGATGGGAACGAAGTAGAAGCCCGCGGCCCGGTGCCAACCAGAATCTGCAAGCAGGGTGGCTGCGCCCTGCAGGTAGATATTGCAGAGAATAGACCCAAGCTGAGACTCTCCTATTTTCCTCGAGTCTCACATCCATGCATCACAACATCGAACCTCGGCAGTAATCCGCCAGGCACACGCGCTGTTTGTGGTTTGCTGTTGGCCTCGTGTCTGTCGGCGCCAGCGGCCCAACAGTGTACCGGGTATTACACGGCTTCAACCTCAGAGAAGGCCAACAGTCAACGAAACTAGTAGAGGTGGAAGTGCACGCGCGGGGGAGCACACGAGCTTGACAAGAAGCTTGGCATCAAAGCTTGTGTTGCAGCAAGTAGTGCCGATCATGGCGCCTCCCTTCGATGTCTGCCCGAGTAGCGCATTAATTGGCAGGCGGTGTGGCGCTCGCGCCGTTAACGTAACACTGTCTCGGCCCAGTGACCTGGCTTCAATGTTGCGCTGGCTTGGTCGGCCAACAGCAGATGGTGATGGGAGAAGAATTGAAGAGAAGTTGGAGGGTCTTGTGTGTGTCTGAAGGCCCGTGCAGATCGTCACGGGCGCTACCCGCAAAGGAATAGCGCGCCTTCCCGCAAGTGCCGATCGCGATCCCTGCTCGCGCTCCACACACCACGGCTGAGCACCGCGGCCTGCCTGGTTGGCCGCCTGCATCGCACCTGCCGCATCCTTTCTGGTGCCTTTTTCTGAGACAGACCTCTTGCTCCTCCATCTCAGTCTCTGCATGACCTTGTGATCCTTGGGAAGGTTGTGGGGAAAGAGGTTATCGGCAGAAACTACTTCGTAGGGTGGTAGCAATGGTTCTTCAAGCTGTTATATTAAACCACAATACTTGGTGACGACATCAATGTCTCGAATTCCGCGGTCTCTTTTCGAACCGGCGACTGTCCGACTCCCCGGGTTCCCTAACTAAGGTACCACCGAATACCTAGGCAAAGAAAGCCGGACTCCAAGTGTGAGAAGCTAGGGTTGTAGGAACGAAACAACGGTTCCAGAAGTCTATCTAAGAAGTTGTTTTTAATTTACATCTCTTTTATCCAGTTTCTATTTTTCTTATCCCTTTCCTCCCATCACTTCTTGTTTTGTTGTTGTGTTTCTAATTCCTTTTACACGGACTTATTTTCTTTTAGAATTCAGCTTGTTTTGCCCATACGGTGGCTACCTACGTAGCGATGACCGCGCGACCACGCTCGCCAGGTGGGTATCTCTCATCCGGCAAGCACTGCCCGCATTTCGGGGTCACCTCCGCGTCCTTCCGTCCCCGTCCCCGCTCTCCGTGGCTTCACCTCGGCAAGTCCCGGATTCTTGAAACTTCAGGTGGCCCAAAATAGTAGATGACCCGTTGGCAGTGCGGGGAATGTCTCCCGGGCCCGTCATTCTTAAAGTTACTTACTCGGTTTTCGAGCCATGCCGCCTATGATCTCATGACGCTGAGCAGGTGATTCGGGCGGCGGCCGGAATGCTTCTGAGTGTACCCGGACTCCCTCAGCGGCTCCATCCCTTGTGGTATGCGCGTGGCCAGATCACTACATGCCCTATCTTGGCGTACCTTCGATCTTGGCATGGGACACCAGCTTCGTTCCTTGTGCTACATCACGCACGCCAGTCTAGGGCCCATGAGCAGGTCCCGCGCCGACCAAAGACACCCCTTGGGTAGTTTTTACATTGAGGCTGCGTGATATACTCAGCATCCTTTTCGGCCGAAATGCTACTGTCATCGCCGGAGAACCGTGTCGTGCTGCCACGGAACATCACCTTCTGTTTTTGGATACACCTTCCCCTAATTCTCGGGCTGTAATTACTGGGTGTACAGTACTTTGAACCCCAAGGGTATCCATCACCGCTCGTTGTTGCTGCTGCTTCTGCTGTACCACTGGTGGTGAATCCGATATCCATCCTCCAGTGCCTGCCTGCCCGCCTTGTGCCACTTCTCCGATGTTGCTGGCCGTTTACAAAAGCCCCTGGCTTCCCGACCGGGCCCTTCCCACTTCCATCTTCCGGATCTCCATCAGCCGGGTCCCTTGTGTATCTGGGCCACTTCGGAGACCGTTTTTCGGTGTCCCCTACAAGTTTCATTCTTAGTTCTAAATCATTAGCGGCCGTGGAAATATTTTGTTTCCAGCCCTTCCTCCTCCTTCCTTCCCCCCTAACCACCTCCCGCGCTACGTACATTTATTCTCGTGCCAAACCATGCGGTCCTTAATAATGCTGGCCGGGCTGGCGGCCATGGTTGTCAACCTTGTTGCCGCCGCTTCCTCCTTCTCCCCAGCGAAACCCCCCGCAGTTCCCCTGGCTGTGAGGTCACCGTATCTGAACGCTTGGCTCCAGGGGGGCTCCGGGGCTATCCTCCCCGGCGCCTGGCCCCGGCATTGGACGTAAGTCTCTCGCCCTCCTTGGCTCTGCCAAAGCCTTATGACTTACTGTATGCGCAGCGGCAATATTCTTGGCTGGCAAGGCCTTGTAGCTGTGGATGGGGTGACCTACAACTGGATGGGCGGAGCACCTGGCCCAGCACCCGTCAACCAGGTGTCGCTCGAGTATACCTCGACCAAGAGTATCTTCACGTTTGACGTGGATGGAAAGGTTACCTTGACCGTCACCTTCTTATCGCCGGTTTACCCCGACGATATGGCGCGGCAATCGCAGCAGTTTTCCTACATCTCTGCTAGGGCCAAGTCCTCCGATGGGGCATCTCACAAGGTCCAAGTTTACATGGATGTCTCTGGAGGTGCTATTCCCCCTTCTAGGGTTATGTTATGGTGTGTTTATCTACCTTGCTAACACCACGTTTAGAATGGGCCAGCGGAGATACTTCCCAGGTTGTCGAGTGGGATACCGCCACCGTTGGCGACATTGCTTACCACAAGTTCTTCCGTCAGAACCAAGAGGAGTTTAGAGAATCGAATGAGATTGCTAGCTGGGGGCACTGGTACCTGGTCACGCGCGTCGATGATGGTGTAAGTTGATTCCTCAATACTTTGCAGTTTACATGGGGAACATGATGAAAGTAACAAGCTTGGAATAGTCCACTTGGCAAATTGGACAAGATAACGCGGTGCGAGGCCAGTTCGCGAACAACCGACTTCTTACCAACACCAAGGAGTCCAACTTTCGGCCAGTCAGCGAACAATGGTAAGCCCCTTGCGTGTCTCAAACTTTTGAGGACACCAAATTGACCAGTATAGGCCGGTATTTGCATTCTCCCATGATCTGGGTGACGTTCGGGGAGACGACGTGGAGAGAGTCTTTACCCTCGGTCTGGTCCAGGACCAGGTTATCAATTTTGCCGGGCTGAGCGGTCAGTTGGAAGCGGTTCCAGGGCTGTGGTCATCGTACTACAAGGACGACATCTCGGCGGTTGTCGCTTTCTACGACGACTATCAACACGCCAGCGAAGTATCCTCTGCTCTGGACCAGCGGATACGGAGTGACTCCGAGAGCGCCGCAGGAAAGGACTATGCTATCATCACCACGCTTGCGGTCCGCCAGACTTTTGGCGCACTACAATACGCCGGTACTCCTTCAAAACCATATATCTTTCTAAAGGAGATCAGCTCGAACAGCGACATCCAAACCGTCGACGTCATCTTCCCTGCCTACCCAATCTTCATGTATCTAAACGCAACACTGGGAAGATACTTGCTCGATCCGCTGTTCGAAAACCAGGAGAGCGGAGCGTACCCCAACAAGTATGCTGAGCACGATCTCGGAACCTTCCCTGTAGCCAGGGGCTACCCGAACGGGAACGACGAGCCAATGCCGCTAGAGGAGTGCGGCAACATGATCATCATGAGTTTAGCATATGCTCAACGCACTGGCGATACTGCCTACCTCGATGCACATTATCCCATCTTGTCACAGTGGGCGCAGTTTCTGGTGGAAGAGTCTCTGATCCCAGCGAACCAACTCAGCACCGATGATTTTGCCGGAACTCTGGCGTAAGTTATCTTTGTTCACAAAGTATAGCTCCCTACTAATCAACACCGTGCAGCAACCAAACAAATCTAGCCATCAAAGGCATCATCGGGCTCAAGGCCATGTCTCAGATTGCTCAGCTCACTAACAATGATGACACCTATGGAGAGGTAGCTGATAGGTATCTGGAAGGCTGGAAAGGGTTTGGCATCAACTCCCAGGCAGACCCCCCACACACGACGCTAAGTTATGGAAACGCTGACAGCCATGGTGCGTAAACACGCTTCACCCCTTTCCTAATGGTTCGGAACCAAATACTAAGCCTTATTCCAGGCCTCCTCTACAACATCTACGCCGACAAGTTGCTCAACCTCGACTTCATCGACCAGTCCATCTTCGACATGCAGAGCAACTTCTACCCCATGGTCGCCAACGAGTACGGCGTACCCCTCGACACGCGGCACACCTGGACCAAGTCGGACTGGGAGATGTTTGCGGCCGCCGTGGCCAGCCAGTCGACGCGGGACATGTTCATCTCCAAGCTGGCTCACTGGGTCGGGACAACGACATCGGATCGGGCCATGACCGATTTGTATGATTCGGAGACGGGAGGTTTCCCGGCGAACGGGCCATACTTTGTTGCGAGGCCGGTGCAGGGAGGGCTCTTTGCTCTTCTCGCGTTGTCTGATGACTACCGATATTCGTAATTAAGGCGGATATGCCACACCCCGCCGAAGGTACCTACTACGTACGGCATTGAGCTACTGGCGATGGATTGGGTGTTGAGAATCGAGAGTTTGCATTGTTTTGGAGTTTCGAACGCCGAAGGTTGAATCCATATCAGGTCAAATGGTATTAGTTTTTTTTTATTCAGGCGGTTATCGCCATTAATAGAGTGTTTTCTCTAAACTTATATGACAGACGCAGCTATTAAGGCGTTTTCAACGTGATTTGTATCCATGATCGGGTTCTCGCTCGAGTTGTGAGGCGCCTCGAGCAGAGTTACCACGGCAACATATTTGATTCGTGAAGACCTCATTCCAAGTGGACGGTTGTGGTTCGATAATTCGCGGTTTGGATAGTTATTGCCGAGCGATTACGAGCATGAACAAAACGGACAGGGGGAAGGAGAGCGGGAAGGGAGGTCCCTTGCTGACGCAAGGATCATTTAACGATCTGAGCGGCTCAAAGCTTTGGGAGAAAACTCAAGTTCTGCTGTAACGAAGTCACACACTGCAAAGGGTCCCACCAGCAACCGCATGAATCTGTGACTACTAGCATAACAACCCGAGATGATGTCAACAACGGGCCGGTGTTTTGATAGAATAAACGTCAATAACTCTTCCCTATGTAAGAGATGAGATACGCTTGTTTTCCTACGATTTACGGTCTCAGATTACTCTCAACATCGACGCAAATTCAAACACTACCCACTGAGCTTGTTTCAGGTACCGTCTTAGCTCTGTCATTCGTGTTAGTGGATGACCTCTGAAGCTCGAACTGGGCCGAAGTTCCATTCCCCACTTGCAACTGCACTACAACCACTGGCCATCCCACCTTCACGCCTTGCGAACCTCACTCTTCTTGCCCCTCACCTCGCAAGAAGTCGTCGACACACGGAAGAACTACACGACATCCAGGCTGACGCATCTGGCCATTTTAATTTTGACGAACCCCACATATTGGGATTTGATTGACGAGCAAATCAATCGTTCAATCGGGTACAGTCTTTGGAAACGCTGCAACCATGAATCCTCACCAGGCAAAGAAGGTCGACGTCAAGGTGAGTTGCCCACTTCATTCCATTATTATAAACATAGCGTAGACGATCCAGAAGCTGGGATGTAGCGTCAAGCTGCCTTGGGCTGCCCTCGCAACTCGCCAGACTTGTCACTAACACGATTCGACCCCGCAGTCTCTCTCCCCCGAGGAGCAGCGGCTCTTCCGGCTGTATGGCAAACTCCCCAACCGCAGCGACCACTTCGCCAAGCATCTCAAGGATCGCAAGTACTTCGACAGCGGCGACTACGCCATGAGCAAGGCCGGAAAGGGCGACAGCGTCGACACGGGCACCGTCGGCAGCCAGCACCCCGTCCCGGAGAACATCCCCCACCTCTCGAGCCCCGTCAGCGGGCCCAACGGCATCGGCAGCCCGTTGCATCCCCATCACCACCACCAGCACCACCCGGGCCTGCAAGCCGGTAGCCCCGTGAAGGAGAGCAGCTTCCTGAACCGCGAGACCAACGCCGAGGACATCGAGACGGCCAACGCCGCTTCTGGCGAGCACCAGCAGGGACAGCAGAAGGAACAACCGAAGGAGCAGCAGTCTTCTACCGCACCCGAAGAAACAGCCCAAGCGGTCGCTGGCGAGCAACAGGAGCTCCCAGTCCGCCGGTGAGCAATGCGAACTCGAGAACATAGGATATGAACACGCTGCGTTGCGTTTAGGGCGTTGCTTTGCGCTACGGAGAACCAGGCTGTGCTTACGTCTTCCTTGATACGTTTCTTGAGGGATGTCATTAAATTGCGCACTCTGGTCGGGAACTACGAGAGACTACGAAAACGACTGTGGCGTTGGTTGGGTTGGGCTGGGTTGGGCTGGCTTGGTTCACTTTGATGATGATGATGACAAAGAAGGGTCGCGCGGATAACGGGGATCCGGCTGAGACCGTCTTGCTTTCTGTACTTATTCCGTTACTGGCGCGGATTCACGAAGCATTCTGGCATCATTTTTTCCCTCCGACAAATCGACATCGATCGTTCCTTCGCCGACCGCCGGTCCGCGGCCGCCGAACCTTTCGGAGTAGGTAGCGGAATCGAGATTGACGACTCTGGTGTGAAATAACGCACGATGGGCTCGAGGATACTTGGGCACGGGGAGAGAAACGCGAACATGGAAGTGCCGGCTTCAGATTAGGTTTTATTGTCAAGTACCATCTGTATCACATGTAGGCTTTCTTGGTTGGTAGCAAGTAAATGGAGTTTAGGGCCATCATTTGCTGGTGAGACCTCCGTGGAGAGTCAGCTCGATGAAGCCTTTCCACGGCTACCGTGCTCGGCGGTCAACTAGCGAAATGCTGTTGCGATATTCCCCGGAAGGTTTCCGAGTCCTGATGTCGCAGTCTGGGCCGTCTGGCTGCCCAACGCCTGCTAGTCAGGAACGACCCGCTTGGGCAGCGATAAAGCCACCTCGGGCACATTTATGTAACCCCTCAGATTTCGAGCGCCTTCTGTGCCATGGCAAGGGCACCCTCGAAGGTCTTGTTGCCTCCGATGAACCCCGCGGCGTGCACAAAAACGGAGCCGCTCACTCCGGAAATCCCATCCAGCTCCTCATCACGGAAGCCCCTCCACGCCTCAGGCAGCGGTTTCCTGCTCTCGAATGAATCCCCGGCGCTTGGCACACACTGGATTCTCCACTTGGAATCCGGCGCAGGCTTCTCCCGGTATAGCACGTAGAGCACCTTGCCGGCATCGGGCTGCTGCTCCTCCAGGTTGTAGAGGTGATCCTTCCACGGCGCCGACTGGCTCTTCAGCACCATGATACGGCCCTGGCTGTCGAACTCCTGCCGTCCGTTGAAAGCCTCAGCCACCACTTCCCGCGCGGGCAGCCACGCCTTGGTAAAGTAATCGAGGCCACGGTCGAACTCCTCGCCGATGCGCTGGCTGGCCAGCTCGAACCGCTTGTCCTCGTCCGCCTGCGCCTCGGCGGGGTCCTCCGGGGTGGGGTCGTTCCAGTGGCCGTTGAACCGGCCGACCATGGCGCCCAGCGTGAAGCCGCCGTCGGAGAACTTCTTCTGCAGGCCCGCAGCCGCGAGCGCGGCCGAGTCGTAGACGCTGATGCCGTTGTCGTGCGCGTCCAGCGCCTCGACGAAGCTCTCGTAGATCTTGCGCCACAGCATGCCCACCTGCTCACTGTCCTCGGCCTGCGCCAGGCGCCGGGCAATGATCTCGCGCCCGAAGTGCATGTACACCAGGCCCGCGCTGCTCAGCTTGGTCTCACGGTCGGGGAAGGTGGTGCCGAAGGTGCGCTGGTGGTGGTCGAACCGGTTGCGCGCCGCGTCGTACTCGCCGCCCACGTCCACCACCGTGTGGCACCCCTCCAGCAGTTTGGGGTCGCGCGTCCGCACGAGCTTGGCCCCCGAGTAGGTGGGTATGTGCGTGCGCAGCATGTAGACGGCCAGCGCCTCGTCGGCGTGGAAGTGGCCGTTGTGTGTGCCGATGGCGATCACGCCGTTGTCGGTCTTGAGCCGTTTTGCTGCGTTTTCGCCCATTTTGAGCGCGAGAGTCCGAAACATGCAATGATTTGGTTGGATGTAACGAGAATGAAGGCCGAGACTGGGAAAGCCCTTTTGCTATTTTTGAAGTTGGGGGGGTTTTCTCAGAGGGCGAGGGGCGGTTTTGGAGTTCTCCATAATTCGGCAATGGAGTTGTGAGCTCAAGTACTAGCTGTATCAGAGGTGAATTTACAATGTGCTGAGCGGTGTATTATACGCACCAAAGAGTAAGTACAGTAATCAAAACGAAAAGCTCTCCACATTACGTTACTACTATCCTTCAACCACTCCCATACGGGGGGTGCAACGCGCCATCCAACACGATGACAATCAACGGCTCAGCTTTTTGTTTCTCCCTCGACGCTGTGAGTCCCAGCACAGGCCGCCAACCCGAACGCCCTTGTTATAAATAATTCTTCAACTTCGCATCTCCAACGGAAATTCGAATCACAAACACCATCGATCATTCAATTGACACCCAACCAAAACACCACACACATGGAAGTCGCTGCGCGTAGCCGGCTCGACATGAAGGTCAAAGCCGAAGATGATTCCGGCGACGTTAGAATGACCGACGAAAAACCCACATACCGGTCATGGAAGAAGAAATACCGCAAAATGCGCATCATGTTTGACCAAAAGATGCATGATGGCGAAGAGCTTCATAGGCTTGAACAGAAGGCGCTGGCTACCGCCAAGAGACTCGCAGTACAGAAAGAGTACGCTTCATCGCAATTAATCTCCTTTTTGATGACGTGACTTACCTACTAACCCTTCATCAGTCGGTTACTCGATCTCCTTCTCGATGTCAACAACTCGGGCCAGATCCCGCCCGACAAGCAAATAGACCTCGCCGTCGACCTCCCCTCCGACGAGTCCGCGCTCTACCTAGATTTTGACCGGCCGTCGACCCCCCCACGCGACCCGACGCCAGCCAAGCCGTACAAGAAACTTCTCCAAGAGGTACCACACTACAGATTCTCGTCAGCCGCGGAGCGCTTCCCGGAGCTGCTGGCAGACCTCGAAGCCGGCCGAGACTCACCCGCAGACCCGGCCCAGGGCCAGTCGCACCCGCCCTCCTTCCTCACGGCCGACGACCTCGACAACTACATCTGGGAGCTGGACGCGCATCTCGCCAACGAAGACGCGGCCGCAGGGACAGGCAAGACAGACGCGGTGCCCCTCCCCACCCTCGCGCCGCTCGCGCACGCCGACCGGCCCAACCCCAAGGACTCGCAGCGCGACTTCGCGGTGCGCAACCCGACCTCGGTCTACAACTGGCTGCGCAAGCACGCGCCCAAGACCTTCCTGCAGGACGGCGAGCACGACAAGGACGGCGGCGGCGGCAAGGAGAACGGTGGTGGCGGCGACGACGGCCACGGCGGACACGGCGGCCACGGCCACGGCACCGGCACCGGCCGCCGCGGCAAAGGCGAGCGCGCGCCCCGCGGCACGGGAGGCTCTGCGCGCTCCAAACGCACCAGCGCCGTGCACAGCCGGGGCACCGCGGCGGCGGCCACCGCGACGGAGAGTTTCGAGGACAACGACGACGAAACCGGCTATGGCAACGGCGGAAGCGGTGGTGGCGCAGCCACGCCCGGCGGCGCGGCGGGCGCCGGCAGCAACAGCGGCGTGGGGGCAAGGGCAAGCGGAAGCGGGTTGTGGACGACGACCCCGGGTACAGGCCCAAGGGCGGCTCGAGCCGGCCGACCAAAAAGAAGCGCAAGAGCGAGGGTGGTGGTAGTGGTGGTGGTGCCGAGCGGACGCCGACGGCGAAAGGGCCGCGGAAGAGTGAAGGCCACGGCTGGTCGGGGCATCATAGCGCGGCCTCGGAGAGGAGCTCGTCGGCCAAGGGCTCGAGGAAGAGTGATGGAGTTGCGTGGTCGGGAAGACATGATGATGACTGATCGTATCCCAAAATACCGTCATGATGCGAGTCACTCGCTGGGCGTCACAAGGTCGAGAAGAGCGCCCGGCACTTTCTCGGCCGGGACGTCTGGCGAAACTGCATGGGGGGTCGAATACATCATCTGGCGGACGGGATCATAAGGACAGGTTTCTAGTAATTGGAAGTTTTGACAGTAGCTGGGAATTAACATGGGTTACGGGGGTTAGATTGGAGGTTCCTGGTAGTAAAGCGAGACATGGTGTGGGCGAGGCGTTCTTTTCTTTCCTGGCTTGTATGATTATCGTGGTGCTCGTGGAAGTGTCCTGCAGATTTATTTATAACTCTGTCCAAATCGCGTAGTAAAACTCCCTCGACTCGTTGCCCTCTTTGGCCGGGCTAGCTACTCCAACGAAATGAAATTGCGTGACATGAAAAAAGACTGTGAATCGGGTGTATTCTTGTTATCCCGGCTGTTGTATGTACAAGAAACTATTGTCTTGGCTCCCAGCACCCGGGATATACAAGACAGGAGTGCTGGTGAGGGCGGTTGTGGCACGCCCCGCGGACTGGAGCATGCATGTCCAAGGACGAACTCTGATATACAATGATAGAACACGTAAACAACCAGGTACCCTGCTTTCCGACATCTACCCAAGTAACACCCCCCTTCGTGAAAATGGCTGCCGATAAATGGAATGAAATCTCGAGTTTCCTGTGGTTCAAATCCTAGAAAATTCTAAGGACCAGAAACGGCGTCGGTTTGTATCATGGGTCTCTTTAAAGCTTTTCCTTCAGGCTCTGCTTCAACCTCCTCTCGACGGCGCTCAGATATTCGCCGGTCGTGACGTAGTCCTCGCGAGCAGTCTTGCCGCACGCGAGAGCCAAGTCCTTGGTCATGATCCCGTCGACGTCGACCGTGTCGATGCAAGCGCGCTCGAGGCCCTCAGCGAAGGCGACGACCTCGGGAGTCTCGTCCAGCTTGCCACGTTGGATCAAGCCGCGGGTCCAGGCGAAGATGGACGCAATTGGGTTGGTCGAGGTCTCGCGGCCCTTCTGGTGCTCGCGGTAATGACGGGTAACAGTGCCGTGGGCAGCCTCGGACTCGAAGGTCTTGCCGTCGGGGGTGATGAGGACCGAGGTCATGAGGCCCAGAGAGCCAAAGCCCTGGGCGACGATATCGGACTGAACATCACCGTCATAGTCTAGCCAGCCCCCGGTCAGTATTTTCTATCCCCCAAGCCAAGCAACAGGATGTGGACTGCCAACTTACTCTTCAGAGCCATGATGTAACCGCCGCTGCTCTTGATCATCTGGGCGACCATATCGTCGATCAGGCGGTGCTCGTACCAGATGCCCTTGGCCTCAAACTGAGCCTTGTACTGCGCATCATAAAGCTCCTGGAAGATGTCCTTGAAGCGGCCGTCGTACTTCTTAAGGATGGTGTTCTTGGTGCTCATGTACAGGGGAAGGCCCTTGTCAAGAGCGAGCTTGAAGCTAGCATGGGCGAAACCAGTGATGCTCTCGTCGGTGTTGTATTGTGTCTGGGCGACGCCGCCACCGTTCTTGAACTGGAACACCTCGATTTCCTGCGGTTCGCCGCCAGGGGGGTGTAGACCATGCTGAGTTTTCCGGGGCCGGGAACAACGAGGTCCTTCGCGCGGTACTGGTCGCCGAAAGCGTGGCGGCCAATGATGATGGGCTTCTTCCACCCAGGAACTAGACGAGGAATGCGGGGGATGACAATGGGCTCGCGGAAAACAGTACCACCAAGGGCATTTCGGATGGTGCCGTTGGGCGAGAGCCACACTGTTGCCGGTGAGATACAGGTTAGCTTCCCATTACTTTTACTCGGCCAATGCCGGGTCCAACATACTCTGCTTCAGCTTGAATTCCTTGACACGAGCCTCGTCGGGGGTGATAGTGGCGCACTTCACGCCCACCGAGTACTTCTTGATGGCTTCGGCGGCATCCAGGGTGACCTGATCGTTGGTCTCATCGCGGTACTCAAGGCCGAGATCGTAGTACTTGAGATCGACGTCCAGATAGGGAAAGATGAACTTCTCCTTGATATCCTTCCAGATAACGCGGGTCATCTCATCACCGTCGAGTTCGACGACAGGGTTCTTGACCTTGATCTTAGCAGGGGCCTCGGTAGCCATTGTGCGACGATTGATGAAAGAGTAGACGAAGACGGGGGTGGCGCGGGGCACAGAGGACGTAGGCGTTACACGGAAACCGTTGGAGGCCGGTTTGAAGGTGTTACGGGAGTAGGCGGATGTGCGGAGGAGGGAGGCACGAAAGGCTGCTGTAGAGGGCGACATGGTGGAAACAAGGAAGGCGGAAGATAAACGTATAAGAGGTGATTCTGAGATAGGCAGGAGGGCCGGGCTGTTGTGGCGCGCCGGATCGGTCCGCTCGAAGACAGCAGTTCGGGCCTTCGGAGCTGGAATTGGCAAGTGAGAGAGAAGGCCGGTGAATGAGAGCCGAGGAAGCAACCTCGATTGTCGGGGCAAGGAAGCTCTTGATTGGATGTGTCCAGTGGGCCGCGGCAACTGCGTCCGGCAGAGGGGGAAGTTAAGAATGGGTGGGAGTCTGCACGAAAGCCCGAGACTAGGAGGACCCGGTGCCAACCGTCGAGGACTGCGCTTTCCTGGTCGTGACACAAAAGGTCGGTTTTGCTTGGCGGGGTCTTGAGAGCTGGAGGGCGAGGTTAGCAGGGTGGTGCGAATTGTGGAGCGAGGGCGATCAGTGGGATGATATACATACATGAGAGGAAGACTGGGTGGGGGATCTGAGACACCGGGACCTCAATTAGAACTACAAGAGCCTGATTCGAGGTGGTGCGTTCCTTCCGTGTTTATTTGCAAGTTGTCGTATGCTCTTGGTCGGTTCCAATCCAGGTGATCAACGAAACACGCACTGATTGAACAGAAAGGCGCTCAATGACACCTGCGACGTCGGACAGATGGGCAAACTCTTCCCGGGGAGCGGGGCATGAGGGAAGGGAACAGAGGTTCTGGTACCCCAATTCCCCACACTAGCCCTGGTCCCATGAGGACATGCGAGTGTGCAGTTTGCGGGGTTCGTCTGGAAAACCACTCATCCGAGATTCCAAAGGGCCGAGCCGGCGGTGATAAGGAACGGATATCGCCGGGCAGACATATTGGAGTGTTGGAACACCAAACCATTCTCAGCCGGTGGAGATTGTGTAAAGAGCATATGGGAGAGAGATATGGGAGAGTACAATTGCCTTGCATGGTTTGCCGGTCGAAAATACACTTGTGGTATTTTTACTTCGCGCCACTCCGGGTACTCGGCCCCAGAACTAAACGCGACAGTCCCCACCTCCATTCCCAACTGTCATCTTGAACTAACCGGGCAAACTGCCTCCCCAGAGAGTCCAGCGCACGTCATCGCCCACCATTCGAATGTTTACTACAATAAGTTAAATCAACGGCGAGATTCCTGTCCCGAACCGCACCCAGTTACCTCTATCGTTTTGACCACAACGTACTCCGTCCCTCTTCTCCGGAACAAAAAAAACGTACAACGTTGATACACAGCCTCGCCGGGCCCGATGATGGCGTGCCTGCCTGATGCAGCCAGCCACCCCCATCCTCATTGAAACGTGGGTACTGAAGCCCCTGGTTGTTGCCAGACAGGCACTGGACCAGAGCCTTCAAAATATAAAAAAAAATACCCGGGCGCCTGTCTCTGCCCGACCGTATAAATATAGACCGCAAGTCCCCAAACGCCCAGAAAGTCAATGATAGGAAGCACCGAAACCGAAATATAACACCAACCCCAAGTGACCCGATAACGAACGAAATGCCCTGCTTGGAGCCACCAAGATGTCGGTGTTGCCCCACTTGGAACTCTCCTCACCCGCTTGTCATGGGCAGTGAAATGGTAAGAAAAAGGGACTTCCAAAAACAGCAAACCAGCAAGAAAAAAGATCGAGAACCAGTGCTGTCGGGTCATTACAAAGAACGGGAGAGAGAAGGAATTGAAGAGCAAGACTCTGACACGAAGCCAAGAGAAATATGAAAGCATCTTCAACCAAGAGGAACAACAACGACAACATCGAAAAAGGATAGACGTGATGTCAACCCTTTAAGCTTCAGCCTCCTTGAGCCCAGCATTTTCGATCATCCTCCTGTATAACAGCCTCTCCTTCTCGCAGCGGGTCTTGCATTTGGGGCAGGCAAAGCCATGCTTCTTGGAACGGACCCTGACGAGGCAGCGCGTGCAGCGCCACCAGCCGTTGCGTAGGGCGTCCGGGTTACGGTCCGACCACCACTCGTCGTCGCCCTTGCTGCCGCGCCGCAGGAGGTCTTCGTGGTGATACTCCCGGAGGTGATCTCGGAAGTGGTCTTGGCGGTAGAAGGGCGACGTGTGCCGGGGGCACTTGGGGTAGTCGCACAGGTATTGTTTCTTTTGGTCGTCGGCGAGATGCATGGTCATGATATGCCTATCTAGGTCCGCTTGTCGACTGGACATGTGGTTGCACTCGCGGTCTGGGCATCTGAACTTTTCTTTTTCTGATGCGGAGGCACTGTGTGATATCGTCAGCAAGGCTCGCGGTCCTCTAGGACAGGGAACAGGGCAATCCGACTCACTGGGCTAAGGCCGAATTAGGGCTGCAACCATCAGCCAACCCCAAGCTTACATCGTTGTTGTCAGCTTCCGGGTCACCGGTAAGGTCGGCGAGGACCGCGGCGATGGCGTAGTAACATATATGAATCACCTCGTCTCCTTGGAGCCGTCTTTGGAGCTCGTAGGCGGCCTCTTGCAGTAGTCGGATGTTCTCATTGTAGTAGTGTTCAGTGTCACCACGCCGAAGGTAGAGTTGCTGGTGAAGGACATCTTGGACCGCTGGGCGGACCGGTTCCTCGTGACCCTGGTCCTGATACCTCTGCAAAGCTTCTTCAATTGCATCCGACGTAATCAGAAATGGGCCGCCATCCGAGAACGTCTGCTGATTGATGATCAAGGAATTTGCTGCCAGGGTCGCTTGCCAGGCGGCTTCCTCATTGCCGGCCTGTGTGCTGAAGATGTGAAGAGTGCTGGGAAGTTGTAATCCCTGAGGCATCTGTGTCCCGCTTTGGTAATATTGTGATCCGGTAGCCGACAGCATGTGGTTGGCATCATGTGTTTCGTTAAAGGAGCATGGGTCGGGATATGATGATGCCTCCTGGTAGGTCCCATCTTCGGGAAGGGTGCACTCGAGTGATGAGAAATCGGTCGCCGAGGAGTATCCCGATACCACGGTGCTACATGTGTAGCTGCTGTTTATGGTGCAGGCGGTGGACTGGGAGTCACTCCTTTGCATGCTGGCTGAACCATCCCAAAAGCCATCCTGGGCTTCCAGATCTGAGAGGTACAAAGGATCCGGATATGATGACATCGGAGCTATGACTGGCCGCGAAAAGGTGAAGTGATGGCAGAGCTTGGCCGTACTGTTAACCGGCCGGGCCTTGTAGAGAATAACAGGTTGGCTGTTGGCGCCAACAAGTCGTAGGTGCTGAAGAAATGTGGCCTTCGATAGAGGACCCAAGTATACTTTGTGTATGATAGCTGGCTAAGACGTGGTTTGGCGCATATGTGAGAAAGGGTGAGAAATAAGTGGAAGAGGGTGTCTCGAGATAAATACAGAGGCCTCGTCGACACCATGCGGACAGGTTTCCATCGCTACTGGAACCTCAGCACACACAATAATCCCTGTCGAAGATAATTCGCGAAGTGAGGCGGAATGACACATATCTCACCGTAGGTAAGGCGAGCAGGAGCCGACATCGAGGTGGCTAGAACAGGAATCCCGTTGGATAAGGCCAAGGACGGGAAGATAGGTCGTGGGAACTTACAAACGCCCGTCGAATGGGGGAGGGGGATGCGGGGCGGTCCCAGCACAGCACGAAGATGGGCCAGCCTAATGGTACGTCTTTCTCCCAAGCCATGCATCACAATCGCAAGAGATCGGGCGAAGTGCTGGGCTTGGAGGTCCTTCTTGGACCTGCGCCTTCAACCACCCCCCCCCCCCCCCCCTTCACCTCCACCTCCACCACCACCTCTTCCTCATGGGTCACGGGACAAGACAGACGTCTCTCCCCACAGCCACACCGATGATCGGGAACATCCAGGGTAAGGAATGAATAAAAACAATAGGATTCTTGCCAGTACCAAGCAGTGGGGGTCGCATCCGTCGCTTGATATGAGTGGGGAAGCGGAGGAAGATCCGGAGTACCCTCCCGGTCCTCGGTCTGGCAGAGTCGTATGGCTATCGCTCTAGCGCCTGTTTGAGATGGGCTGCGGGCCACGACCTTCGAACAAAAAGCGCTAGAATGGGACAATGGGAACATCCCCTGTCGAGCCGAATCGCCGATACCACACATGCACGTTCGGCTTGTCTTTTGGGGGACCGCCTGGCAGGGCGGACTCAGGAACCTGCAGCCAAGACTTTAGGCTCGATGCGTCAGAAGCATGCAAGAACTGTAAGTTGATATGAAACCATGCCGCCGAGTTTCGATATTCAACAGCCTCGCCAGTGGTGGGGCTTGCATGACAGGAGGGTAGGACGAGCCTCATCGCGGGCAAACTAAGGCCACGTCGCGTTCCTCTAACCCGGCGGATGGAAGGAAAAGAAAGAGGCATCGAATGTGCTACTCGGAAGACAGGCTTTGGGAGTTCAGTCAGCCATGTGCGAATCAGTAAGCTACCCACCTGGTTCTTCTTCCACGATTGTCAAGGAAACTTCCTTTCTCCAAACTTCAAGCAAAGGTGATATCCGGGACGGAAGCGACGCCGAAGCCGGACGGATCAAATCTACAACCTGAAATCCATGTTCCCTTGGTTGTTCCTCCCGCGCGTCACTGAGTGAAACGATAGTTAGGCAGGATGGGGACGAACCGCAGCACCACCGGTCGCCTTCTTTGAGATCGGTGCGGCTGAGGAAGGTTGCGAACACGCGGCAGAATCTTGGATCGTGTCCAATACGGCAAGACGGTGAGTCTTTGGATACCAATTGCGCAGCAATTGGTTCGCCCAGGCGGTGTCCTAGGCTAACAATTTTCGGTGAGCGGAAGTGAAGACCGTCCGACCGTCCGACCGCCCACACCTCGTCTGCATGTCCGGCTATTGATTCGTCAATGTCGGAAGCCGCTGCGGATGGAACATCCTCCATGTGCTGCTTGCAGCAAGCAATTGTTGCTTTATCTGCAGCCACCGATGTCTGTATGAACTCGATTGTTTCGCCGATTGCCGTTTTGGAGATAGAGTGCGCCCCCGGACGGACTGCGCCTCCAAAATACAAGAGCACCAGTATTTGTGAGAGCCTCGGAAGAGAGGATGAAAACAAGGCTGCTGACGCTGGTCTGATGAAACCGGGCCCCGCCGACGTCCATTGTACAGACATTACATACCTTACCTTACATATATATGTAGCCGAGGGGCCCGGTTTCCATATCCGGCACCGAATTGCTCTCTTAGCTTGCTCTCGCCCGGCACATTCACCACTACGCTGTCCTGAGCCGCCGTCCAGATCGCCAAGGCATACTCGAGGGCTCCACTGTGTACCGCGGCGGGTGGTGCAAGTGTGCGCATCGAAACGTGATGGTGGTTCCAAAAGCGGTCTAATGCGCTGGCGTCAGTTGCATTCAGCTCGGCCCCGCGCTCCAATCCCACGGTCGATGTAAAAAGTCCGGGGGGATAAGCCGAAGCAATGAGATTCAAACGAATGGTAAGTAAAGCTAGAACAAGCGGGAAGAAGCAACAAAGAGCCAGGCTTCTGAAGAAGGCAAACAGCACAAGCAAAGGCGTGGCTGATCAGGCAAATTCACCAGCAAACCATTTACTGAAATCTTGATGCAAGACAGGGCAGTGGCTTGGCAATTGGCTCAGGAGGCTGAATACTCACACAGATGCAAGTGGAATCCACCTACAGGGGACCTGGTGGCTGCAAGCGGTCGTATTCTTTTGCCATTCATGTTTATTAGGGGTGGTTGACCGCGCACCCCTAACCCATCCGGCTCCCGGACCCTTTCCCCAACGGGAGACCGTTACCCATACAGAATACCGAAGCATACTTCCTTGTTACCTCCCATGCTGCCTTGCCGCCCCGGCTCCCACTGTCGCACCGCACTGTGCCGTGTGGTTTCATCGCAGCGATAAACTAGACCTCGTCTTCAAGGAACTTATACGCGAACTTGAAGTCAGCCTTCCTCCGGTTCATCCTGCTCCACGTTAGCCATTGCCCCACTATGCAACCCTGCCTTCAGCCGGCCAGCCTTACCAGGTGCTCTCGTAGTCAAAGAAGCGATACGTCCCCTGCTCGAATTCCTCCGTGATGGATTTGGGCTCCTCGTGCCTCTGAAACCACGTCTGGTACTGCTTGTGAAACCTCCAGCTCTGGTCCTTCAACGCCCGCGCCGCGAGGTACTGCTGATACGTGCCCTGCTTGTAGTAGAAGACGTAGAAAAGCGTGTCCGGGTCGATCTTCGAGTATAGTCGAGGGTCGTCAAATATGGATAGCGGCTCCTGCGGGTATCGGCTATGAGAATGAAACTTCACATCTGGCTGATAATTCCGTGGTGGCTCGGCGTCCAAAACCCCAGGCTTGTTCGCCTCCGATGCGACCTGCATACGATGTGTCGCGGGAGCATTTATCGGCGCAGGTCGCTTCTTTGTGACCTCGAATGACTCAACCAGGTCCTGCAAGGACGCAGGGAGATGGTAGATCGACTCCTCCTCTTCCTCGGCCTCTTCGATCGGCCTGATGCCATTGGCTGCACCGTTCGCCTGCGACGCTACACAACACCGGGTTAGTACCTTCATTGGATAACAAGTTGAGCAGTCCGTCCAAACCTTTTACCCCTTCGACGGGAATGGTGGAGGATGCCTGCGCCACCGCCTTCCCCTTCGCCCCCGCCTTGTGCGACTGAGATGCTACTGCCAACCCGCTCTCAGGCGCCACCGCCATGCCAGACGGCTTGTCTTGTGATACCGGCTGTATCGATGCGACGCTCGGAGAGTTGGCCGCACTCGCCCTCGCCTGTGTTTGTAGTGGTGCGCCGCTGATGCTGGGTGTTGTCGAGGGCGGTGGGGGTAACGGCGCAATTCCAACGTTGTTTGCCGCTGCTGCCGCCGCAGCGCTCGCATACTTCAAGCCCTCGCCCGCAAGCCTCGGCGGCGCTACCGCAGGCTTCATACCAGCATTGGCCGAGGATCCGTTGCTGAGGGTCGGCAGCGGCGTGCTGTGGTGCACCGTCGCAAGGGTCGGGAGTGGTGATTTGAGTTGCGTTGACGGCCGCCGAATGACTGTCGCAGCCACTGCATCGACCGGCGTCCGCTGCTTCGCCAAGGGCGCGCTCGGCTTCGTGTCGGATTCAGTCGTTAAATCGTCCTGTATCGACTGGGTGTCTTGTGAGGATACCCTATCGTTCTCCTGGTTCATGCCGTATTGGTCTTCCTCGTCTTCCAGGTTGAGGTCGTCGTACATGGTTTCGTCCTCCATGAAGTCATCGTTCATGCCGTCCGATACGTAATACTTGATGTTTTCCCCTAGCTCGTTCACCTGCTCGGTTTCGACCCCTCCATTCTCAAGGGAGCGCCTGATCAGTTCGAGTTTCCCCTGGTGCCATTTATGTCGTTCGATAATGCGCTCGATTTCCGCTATGCGATCCGCCTTTGCGGAATGGCCTTTCCCCTTCTTCATGGTTGCCTGTATTGATTCGGATTCTGCCTCGAGGGTCTCGATCTGCTGCTCCAGCTCGTCGACCATGTTGCCCAGGAACTCGCCCGCGTCAAGTTTGGCCTGCTCCCTAGGGTCCAGCTTGGCGGCGGCGGATAACCCCTCCTTCGAATACGCTTTGGTCTTCATGGCTTTCTCGACAGCCTTGAATTTCTCCATTTGCTATAGAAAACACGGGTAAGTCTGCTGGCTGGCCCAAGACGGCGCCGATTGGGATACAAACCGTCTCGATCAGCCGTCGCTGCTCTAAAAGCGGAGCCTTGTCTTTGATGTCATTGCTGGCGGCCCATGTCTTGATCTGGTCGCGCAGTCTCTGTAGCTTCTTGATTTCGCGCTTAAGCTGATCCTCTAGTTTTTCCTTTTGCGCCTGGTTCGTGGACTGCTCGATCTTCTCGTAGATGGCTTCGAATTCAGTGACCCCTTCCGCCACCTTCTTGAAGCACTTGTCGACTTCTTGTTGTAGTTTTCGTGCCGCCATCTCGTTGCTGAGGTTCCGTGGCCCGGAGATTAATACGGAAAGCGATAATCGTCGAATGGCACTCGCTCTCTGGCGCGGTCAGAAGCCCGGCGGCTGGGTGTCGCGATCGTGTGGAGGCAGGGGAGCCTGCAGGAACAACGTCTAATGTTAGGTAATCCCGATTTAGTCGAATTTGAAGGGCGCACACACGCACCCACGGAGAGGAAGGACCTATTTAGTTCAGCGACGACGAATAGGTCTGGCCGAAATAGGCGGGCGACTGTTGGGGTTGGCCTCGTTTGCGGTTTGGCGGTCGATTGTGCCAGTTGCTGAAACAGACCCTCTGCAGGTCGCAAATCCAAGAAGCTGATTAGGTAGGTCGACCCAGCCGGACACGGCTGGCGGCTGGCTGTGGGCGCGTGATGTTGGCACAGTAGCCCCTTAGCGGCACTGTTAAATGGCCTGGACAAGGTACCGCTACATGTCTTCAAATCTTGATCACTCACGGCTGCCAAAACGTATTTACAATATTAATAGTGTCTTCTAAATTATAATGTAATTTTAAGCAACATCATAAGTGTTCATTCGTGTGAAACTACAAGTTCTACCTCACCTTCCTATCTAACATGTTTCTGGAGAACTCTCTATCTGCTTAACACATGCCCGAACCGGAAGCAGCTGGAGCGCAAGGCAGACGACCCGCTTTTCCTTCAAGGAATGCTGAAGAGACGGGAGTTCGATATTTGAGATTTTGAGTATGTACACAGGATGTGCCTCGGTCTGGGGCAACCCCTTTCAAGTTAGTCTCAGATTCCAGGTACCCGGGGTGCTGGGTCAGGACAGGGTATATTCGAGGACCTTGAATCCGTTTTCCCCAATCCTATCGCTCTCCTCACCTTTGTGGATCATTTTAAGAGCTGTGGTTGCCGTTCGAGTCACTCGTTGCTACGTACATGCCGAGGCGTGCTGGTCACTCTTTTAGTGAGATTCGAATTCCATCCGCAGCACCATCTGCCAAGTACCTCTTCAACTAGGCGGCTTGTCGAACATAAAAATGAAAGGTGAGTACCCTAGCCTTAGAGGGGCTCGCGTGATGTTTCTTTCTCATACAATATTTTCAGCTATACTTCAACGGGTCCTGTCGGCCTCGGTCACGGTAAACCAGGAGGTCGTATCGAGGATAGGAAAGGGCGTGCTTGTGTTCGCAGCTATGGCGCCCGGTGATACGGAGAAGGAGGCGGAATCCTTGGCCGCCAAGGTGCTGAAGCTGAAACTCTGGGACGATGAATCTGGGGGCCGTGTAGGTTCAACTCGCAATCCATAGTTGTCCTGAAACCACTCTGATGAATCGAGATAGTGGAAGAAGAGTGTTCAGGACATTGATGGCGAAGTTCTATGCGGTGAGGGCGTTCAGCTTCATTGTAGACTGCAGGAGAATGCTCTAACCGTTGTTGGCAGTGTCTCAATTCACGCTTCTCGCATCAACTAAAAAAGGCAACAAGCCAGACTTCCACGGCGCCATGGGTGGGGACGATGCTAAGAAACTGTACGAGTACTTCTATGGCAGAGTCCAAGCGGGTTATGCGGCCGAGAAGGTCAAGAACGGCGTGTTTCAGGCCATGATGGAGGTTGCGTTGGTCAACGATGATGACCGGTTAGCCCCCATTTCGTTTGACTGCATGTTGGTCCGGCTGCTGACTCTCAAAAGGTAACACTCGAGATATCGGTGCAACCGAAACCGGCGAAAGATGAGAAAAAGGCAACAGCCGGCGAGCCATCAGCTTGACGGCAAGTCGATCACAAGCTCGTAACTACCGGACGCCTCTATGCTAGTTCAGGCAGGGCCAAGGGGAGGAGCTCGATATAGTACTTGAAGAACGGAATACAGTTAGGGTGTACCCACCTATATATATGGGCATTGAGAGGCTTGAGCAAGCTCGCTCTTAAAGTATGCAAGTACATAAAATACGAAGTATTCATGAGTTGGTTTACCGAAGCACTCTCCCATCTTCGGACGATGTATTGGACTGTGCGAGGTTGCATGCCCAGGTCCCTATACACCGCCTTCTCAATTCGTCACTTTGGCCCCACATGCCGTTCAGCTCTGAACCAGACTGCCCCTCATGCAAGTCGGCTGGCTGCCCCACCATATCGAAGGTTCACGAAACGTCCCTGCCTCAGACTTGCATGTTTGGGGGTTTCGCAACTGCGACCAGCAAAAGAGACCGTGGACTCTGCTCTGTTGGCCGCATTTTTCATTCTTTGTGTCATCTATTTTGAGCACTCAAGAAAACAGGAACAGGCTTGCCATCGACCTACAGCAGAAGCACCAACAACCAACCTAAACCGTCAAACAAATTACCTTCGGTAAGTGTTTCCGGCACCCTTTACTCGCTGACAAGCGTCGACTTCCGTTCCCGCCATTCCCCCATTTCGGTTTCTAGTCGCGGGTTCTGACATTGCGGTCGCGTCGTAGTTGCAAGACACCATCAGTCAACCGTCACCATGAGCACCGACGAGGCGAAGAAGGCTCGCAGCCGCGTATTCTTCGATATCACCATTGGCGGGCAGCCCGCCGGTCGCGTGACGTTCGAGCTGTTCAATGACATCGTCCCCAAGACGGCCGAGAACTTCCGTGCCCTGTGCACTGGCGAGAAGGGCGTCGGCAAGGCCGGCAAACCCCTGCACTTCAAAGGCTCAGGCTTCCACCGCGTCATCAAACAGTTTATGATCCAGGGCGGTGACTTCACTGCTGGCAACGGCACCGGTGGCGAGTCCATCTATGGTGCCAAATTTGACGACGAGAACTTCGAGCTGAAGCACGACCGTCCTTTCCTTCTATCCATGGCTAATGCCGGTCCCGGTGAGTGGCATCGTGTTTCGATATCGTATTCACTGGGGGGGGGAATGGGGATACTAACATACGTTGGGGTTCTCTTGCAGGAACCAATGGCTCCCAATTCTTCGTTACCACAGTTGCTACTCCCATCTCGACAGCAAGCACGTCGTCTTCGGAGAAGTTCTCAGCGGCAAGTCCGTCGTGCGCCAAATCGAGAACCTCCGAACCCAGAGCGACAAGCCCATCAAGGATGCGGTTATTGCCGACTGCGGCGAGCTGTCGCCGTCGGAAGCTATTTCCGCTGACGTCAAAGCCCCCGATGCCTACGGCGACGATTACGAAGATTTCCCCGAGGACCAAACGACCGGTGACGAGCCCCTCTCCGCCCCCAAGATTGTCAAGATTGCAACCGACTGCAAGGATTTCGGCAACAAGGCTTTCAAGGGCGGCGACCTCAGTGTTGCGCTCGACAAGTACCAGAAGGGCCTGCGATACTTGAACGAGGACCCCGACTTGGATAATGAACCCGCCGAGACAAAGGAGAAACTAGATGCGCTACGCATAAGCCTGAATAGCAATGCTGCGCTGATGAACCTCAAGCTCGGTGCCTGGGACGAAACTGTCCGGGCCGCGGAGAGCGCCCTTGCCGTCCCCAAGATCTCGGACAAGGATAAGGCCAAGGTACTCTATCGTCGCGGCTTCGCGCTAGTGCGGTTGAAAGATGAGGATGCCGCGCTCGAGAGCCTTGAGCAGGCGAAGAAGCTCGCGCCGGAGGATGCGGCCATTAACGCCGAGTTGAACACGGTGAAGAAAGCCGCTGCGGCTAGACTGGCCAAGGAGAAGGCTGCCTACTCCAAGTTCTTCAGCTAATGGGTCAAATGCCTCTCCTACTGGATCTCGAGTACCGGGGTCCAAAAGTAGGCATAACCACCATGGGCCACTCCTAGTATTACCCGAGACGTAAACCAAAATATCATATTATCAGTAAATTCCATCGGCAATAGGACCGTTGCCTGGGACCAAATCTTCATGTGCCGAGGCTCGTGACTTCGTAGCAGCTCACGTAGTGACTAAGTGAATTTGCTAGTTTCGGATGCGAAACCCAAGAGAACGAAAACTCTAGAAGACAAGGTGGTCGCTTTCATAACACTATAAAGTTCGAGGTCCGTGGACCCGTATCGAGCGTATATATCCCAATAACATATCACCATGGATATGTTAACTTGAGCCCTGCGCGTGGGCTCGCGCCACCGTTTCGACCTGCCTTGGTTCCGGCAGTCCAACGGGGCCTTTGTCATGCTCCCTCTCCCTCTGTCTTTCCCTTTCCCTTTCCCTTTCCCTCTCCCGGTCTCTCTCCTTTTCTCTTTCTCTCTCTCGCTCCCTCTCCCGCTCTCTCTCCTTTTCTCTTTCTCTCTCTCGCTCCCTCTCCCGCTCTCTCTCCTTTTCTCTTTCTCTCTCTCGTTCCCTCTCCCTGATCCTCTCCCAGCCCTTGCTCTCTTTCGTCGTCGTCGTATGTTCCTGGTGGTCCCCTTCTCGGTCCCGTTCACCCTCCTTATTAGCAGCAGCAGCAGCAGCAGCAAAGCCCGACGCCGTGGCAGCTCCTCCCGGCGCCGCCAAAGGCGTCTCGGGCGACGTGGTCCTCGTCTTGCGGATGAACCCGCTGAGGAGCTTGCGCGGGTGGATCCCGCTGCGCAGGCTGCGCACTGTCCCACCGGCCTGGGCGGTGGCGGTCGGCGTCTCGCTGGTCCGTGGCGTCTGGTGGCGCAGGGAACCACCACCGGAGCCGCCCGGCTGCTGCTGCTCGCGGCTGAAGCTGCCGTGTCGCGCGTCCCGGCTGATGCTGATCGTCCCGAAGGGGGGCGCCTCCATCTCGCTTCCCGACGAGCCGGGCGCGCGCTCCTCGTTTTCGGTCCAGGCGGCTGTACCGCCGCCGCCATAGGCGGACATGTTGAGCATGTCGCCGATGCTGATGCGGTCCATCACGTCGGATAGCGTGGCCTGGTCGTCTGCTAGCTGGCCGGTAGTATCCGCGACGCGAAGGGCCTCGATGCGGGTGAGGCAGTTCTCGGCGCGCTGGTGGAGGCCGATGCAGAGGTTGTGGAAGTTGAGCAGATCGCCGCTGTAAACTTGGGACTCGCTGGCCGACGCTGGGTGGGCGTCTGCCCAGAGTTTGACGAGGGCGGCGAAGTAGCGGCCTTGGTCGACGAGATAAGGGAGGGACGGGAAGCCTTCACGCGCCATGGGCGAGAGGCGGCCTAGGATGGTGATAGGCGTGGAGTATGAGGGTGGTAGCGGGACCTTGGTGCGCTCTACCGGGATGGAGCACACGTCGTCGAGGAAGTCCTTGAAGGACTGTCTTTGCGCAGTCAGAAAGCGGTTCATGGGCTCCATCCAGGTCTCCTTCTTGCCGATGCTTGAGAGGTTGGCGAGCGCCTGTAAAGATTTGGCGATGAGTGTCAAGGTACGTTGGGCGCGGGGCCGGGGGTGATCGCGTAGTAAGCCAAACAGTTTCGGGTTCAAGATAGCGGGACAGAGGAAGCGGAGGAAGAGGAACCCCGAAACGGATGTGTACGTGACAGTGCGAAGGAAGTCGCCGTAGCGGTCCTCGGCAACCGCCCGAATGTACTTGAGGATGTGCCTCAGTTCGGGAGGCAGTCGGGCGGTAGACGACAAGATGCAGTCCCAAATCTCGGTGGTAAACTGAATAAGATGGTTCCAGTGCTGTTGGATGTCCTCGCCGTGATACACCTTGCTCGGGTCCACTTCGCAAGAGTAGTCGCTCTCGTTGATCTCTTGAATTCTGTCCGCCAGCGTGTCAATCAAATAGTCCTTACCCAGACGGCGCATGTGGAATTCCAGTGCTTGAGTTAGGAGTGAGTTCCCCCTGAACAGCAGATTCGCCTCGCCCTGCAGCGACCTGCCCAAGTCGCGCACGATCTGCTCTCTATCGACGGCGGATTCGATCGAGTCATTGGACTTTAGGCGTCCGCTGAATCTCCCCTTTTTTTGGGGTGTCTGGTTTCCTATCCCGTCGATCTCTTCCTCGACCATGTTCATGAGCCACTCGTTGACGTTCCCCGAAACTTGAAAAATGTTGACGAATATTTCCGCAAGCCGGCGCAGACTCCCGGGCAACGCCTCGGTAATCTGGGCTATGAGCCCGGAGCTGAAGCGATGCAAGAGTTCCGAGATCGGTTCATAGTTTCGTTGCAGAAGAACCACAAACTCGTCGTGGTGGACCTTGATAAGCATGGAGCCGATGGACTGTTGTCCGTCTTCGTAAATCTGGAGCCATTGTTCGTGGTCCTTCCCATAGTCGAGTTGATGCAGAGGTATCTCGACAGAACCGCATAGCACCTCTGTCGTATTGGCTGCCTTAGCAAGCCCTAATGTCGCTTGAATTTGATGGCTCAGTCTCTCCGTACTGCCGTCAGCCCTCTTTAGTAGGACCGACAGATCGGGCAAGGAGGCCGGCAGGTCTGTAAACAGGCAATCCTCGCGCCAGAAAGGGTTTTTGGTGCCTATTTTGGTCGTCGTCCTTGCTCGCACCTCCCCATCAAGGATGACTTCGGCTAGGTAATTGCCAATGAGTTGGTCGCCTTCGGTGCTTTTCCCATGGCGGTCTCCGTGGCGGTCTCCGTGAGCCCTTCCGCGACCAGAGTCTTCCCGCGTAGTTTGGCTTCAGTGATCCTGATGGATATTGTCTTTTCCACCCTAAAGGTTTCTCCCGCCGGTTCTTGCTGGAATTCCGTCACTTCGCAAACGCGCCCTCCATTGGCAAGGTCCATGTTGTAGACGTCCGGGATCGTAAAGGCGCGTAACAGCACAAACCAGACCTCGAAGAGCACTCTTGTCTCCAGGGCTATGTATACCGGCCTAAAAATAGAGAGCTGTGTCGATGTCGACGAGTAGCTGGGAAAAATGGCTAGGCAGTAATCCTCGTCCAAGACGGATTTGTCGAGCTGTTGGATGGCGGACCTCGCGAGCTGCGAGAGTTCAATCACAGAAAGAACCGTCACATCATTCTCCGTCATAATCTTAAGTTCTCCATTGTCGTGCAGAATGCAAGACACGCGCCTCCAGCACGTCTGGGAAGACCGCAGGTCACGCGTCGACGGCCGCCTGACAATGGCGCGCGGGGAGATGGCTGCTCCTTTGTCCCAGAGCATAACCTTGCCAACTTTGATGATGGCGGTTTCCCGAAGGCCCGACGACGAGGCGCGGCGCTTCATCTCCATCCTCGCGGGTGCGCCGGCGGCGGCGTTGCTGGGACGCCCGGTCTGGGTTTTGTGCCGGACGGCCGTAACTGCTGCCAACAGAGCAGCGCCGCCAGCCAGAGGTCAAGCTCATCAGCCACTAGTGGGCGCAGGAAGTGCGCCACGCCAAGCTGAACACTAGCAACTTCAAGGCACTGAATACCCCCGTCAGGGTGCTCCACTGGGACTACCCGACAACCTCTAAGGTCAGATATGAGAGTAGCATGGAATGGGCCGCTGTCGCCAGCATCAAACATCAGGCTACCTCTCTCCTCTTCAATATAGCACATGCCGCTGACCCATGGCCCGCCAACCTCCTTCTGGCATTCGATCTCGCCGCGCATCCCTCCCGCACAAATTCTTCATCAGGATCAGGATCTTGTTGGCATCGGCCGTCGGGATTGGGAGGGGAGGGAGTCAACGGAGGGGCGGAGAGAGGACAGAGGTGAACTAGGTCGCGAAGAGGGTCGCTTGGTCAAACGACTCCTTGCGCCAGATGATTTCTTGTCCTTGGACAACGGCAGGGGTAAGGGTGTTTGCAAATCGGCGTGTTTATACGACTCGAAGGGTGACTGGAAAGAGGATAATTTCATGTCGTCGGTGACGGAAAGGGAGGCCGCTGACGAGAAGGAACCTATCCTGTTGCGCACCTCGGGAGTCGGGGCGAGCTGCTGCCGAAATGCACCATCCATGGTGTGGGTTCTCGGTCTGAAGGAGTTCGGCCGGACCGGCGGGCTCGTTGAAGCGCTGTCGAAGGAACCACCGGGGAAGGCATCATGGAACACAACACCCTGACGCCTAGCCGGCAAGCCGGCACCAGCATTGGGAATGGTCCTGGGGGAGGTCTGCGGCGACACAGAACCAAAACCGCGGGGCACCTGCGACGCATCACCTCCAGCCCCCTCCAACCCGTGGAACGCGCCTTCGATAGGCTCGGGGGTTACTGCCCTCACAGTCTGCCGAAAGGCCCCCGCAAAGCGGCTGCCGAGGGTCTCTCCATGTCCCTTGGCGATGGCACCTCGGAGAGCGGAGGAAGCACCGAGGTGCGTGTCGGGCGCTCGGGCAGGGGAGGAGCGACGGTGACGCCATGGGGACTGCTCCCGAGGGAATAGGATCTCCCTTCCATGACGACCGGGAGCGGGCTCGTCGGCCGCCGTTCTCGAGGCATGCACTAGAGATTTAGAGAGGTGACGGCGTCGGTGTCGGTGGCGGCGGGTAACGTGGCGGTGGCCCGTTGAGGGGATCGAGACCATAAGACGGCACACATGTGCGCTGCGACCGCAAGCTCTTGTTTCTTGTTCCTCGTCTCTTAACCTCGCCCCCCGCTTCGTCAGGCCGTGATCCCACTCGAATGTCCAGTATTATACGCGGCCACCCCAGCGCAACCATAGCAACACTGAACCGGGGCGACAAGTCGACAAGCCAAAGGCGGTTGCGACTCGCAAATTTGTTTCGACTTTTTTATTTTTTTTCGAGCGAGGTCAGGTGAATGATCGTTTTGCAGATGCTACCGAGGGTCGTGAGCAGCAGGGTAGTGTTGCGGCGCGGGGTGGTCGGTACGAATACTGGGGCCCTGCATCGTCCAGCAGCTTCCCAGTGTCAGCAGATGACGGGATGTTTTGCGTTGGTGAATCGCGACGATCCAAACCGGGGGATCGACGGGACGGGCAGACGGGGCAGCGCTGTTGCAAAGCCGCAATTGGAAAGACGAGCCAAAGACCGGGCCGATGAGAGAACCGACAGGTTGTCCACCAGGTTGGTTCACCAGCACGGCCAGGTCTCCTCTTGCTGCAACAACCCTCCACAGCAACCAACGGTCAGGTTCCGCAGGATGCAAGCCAAGGGAGCAGTTATTATTATTAATTAGCGAGGGTCCTGTTCGCAGTGTAACCCCAGCTGGGGCCTGGCACGGCGGCGCACTGGGAAGCTGTTGGTCCACCCCAGAGTGGCGTGGGGCGCTCGCTATCTTTCCGGACGATCTTGGCTGTCTGCGGGTAGCAAACCCTTGGGAGAGCTCCTGTGGAAGGCCAGCAAAGCTGGGGAAGGATCGGGGCCCATTGTTTGGTTGCATTCCACTGCTTTGCTGTCAAAACATCAGTGTGGTCGGGCTGCCCGGCATGCATTTGCGCTGAATGTCGGCAAAGACATGCTTGTATTTGTCTATTATACGTACTTTGTGCTTGCTATTCATACCCGACCAAACATTCAGGCAGGGACTGTACTGTTGGTGGAAGAACCTGCTCCGAGTATCAACAAGATCCATGCTAATAAAATGATAACTTTGCGGGGTTGGGAAAAAAGCCCTTGTCGCTCGCTGTTTATCCATGTTTAACCCTAACCCTCTAATGATTTATCTCAGGACAGCACGTCACGTCCCCAATCCGAAATCTCTCACTCTCTATTAGAGTCTAGATCTGCAGCTGCCTTCTATGTATCAGTATATGTTCTTAACGCCCTCTATGGTTGTCTCTGCCCCTGATCTCCTGCTAAAACCCTTCTCCTGCCCAAAATGGTCCGTCCTCCACCATACCTAAGGTTCCGCACCGGGCCTCGAGACCCCGTTCTTGGCCGACAACCCACTCTCCGATGAACTCCGCCGTCCTTGACCTCCCAGACCTCGTCCTCGAGCCACTTGTTGACCTCTTCAATGCCCGGATCCACCGCTCACGCTGCTCGGGTGTCTCGTGGTCCGCCTGCGTGAGATAGCGGCCCAGCGTGATGTGCGCGCTGGGGACTACATAGCGTGACCCGACGGGGACGCTTCCGAGGCCATGGTAAAGACATCCCGCCGTAGGTGGTGGTATGTGTAGTGGTCGCCTTCCGTCACTGTCCCATTTTCCTGGCCGGATTCTGCGGCAGTGGTAGTTTCCACAGGGGGCGACACGGCGGCTGGCGACACCACCTCCTCCCGCGACGCTGGCAGAAACGACACAGCCACGGCGGATAGGTAGTAGTGAGACCATGGGCTTCACAAGCCTTGAGCGCCGTGTAAATGTAAGCCCTGTTAAGGCAGGAATCGGCGGGCGCATTGACGACACCAAGTCCGCGATCCCCTGGGCTGTCAGCGAATGGGCAATCTCGAGGGTTGTCAAGTGCATGCGGTGTGAAGGCATGAGCCAGAGATCTAGTCGCCGATATGTTAGTCCCCAGTCCTAATGGATTTCGGAAGATGGCGAAAGTTCTTACTCGGCGCCGCCTTCTGCAGAAGCGTCTGGACATGGCACGCCAGCTTCAGAACATGGTTCAGGGGTCTTGCCCAAAAACGAGACAGTGCCGGGGATCTTGGAACCCAGGCTCTACGTCGGGCTTCTCTAGCCGCAGAGGATGGGGTCAAGTTTCCAGCTCTTGAATTCGGCGGACAGGAATTTCTCCCGCTGCTGCGCATTTCGTTTGTCGAACGATGAGTAGCATAGAGCGACTGGATCTTAGCCTAGGGTGAGTGTTTCATATCAGCATCGGAACAACCCAAAATATCAGGGCCACTACGCATTGCCGGCGAACAGGCCGCCTCCTGGTTCTCTCAGGGCCATACGTAACAACATGACCAAGCGTCCCGCTCAACGCTCCTGCTTAACAAAGGCGAGCTTGCCAGTCTTGGTGATGGGACTCTAAGGACATCCCGGATGCCTTCTAAGGAGGGGACTTATCCAACGCCGAGCACGGTCTCGGTCCGTCCTCCCTACCATCGCGGCGCCATATATCTCACCTCGTGGTATCTTCTTAGTCCCAGCGTCCTTGAGATGGTGTAGCTTACCGGAGAGCCATTGCAGGCGTTGTTGAGGGGCGTCGTACGGGTTTGTCTCCCGCCCCTTGATGTCGACCCCGGAAAGATCCTCAAACTTGTTCCCGGCATCAGCCAGATTTAGCGCCATCTTGTTCCCGTGCTTCTTCTGAGGGTTTAAGTCCGAAACGGAGTTTGGTGGCAGAGAAGGCGCAACGTCCCTGACGTTCCTGGCTATGTATCTTTTCGGTTCTCGTATTCCGGATGTCGTGCGGCTGAAGAGAGGAGTTAACAGCAAGCGCATAGAACCAACCAACCAGCCACGAGGTGTGCCCCACGATGCGGAACCACAAAACGGGGGGCTTCTTGGCAACCGACCTTGATGTCGAACCACGCGTAGACTGTAGGTAGTTGCCCGTCGGTGTCTAGCTGCAACCCTCGCCCTTCCGGTATTTCCCCGCCCAATGCCCAACTGAATCATCGTCTCGGTTATGGTATCTCGTTGTCTGGTTCGTAGGTTGATTTTCCCATAACAAGACGCTTCATCTCTTGCATACATCCGAGACGATGGGGTGGTCGAGGAGCAGGTATCGGTGGACAATTCGAGAGTTCGTCAGGGGTCGCCGGTGGCTTTCTTGTTTGTCTTTGATTGACCGTCCACCATCTGCAAGGTTGGCACCACAACGTGACAATGTCATCAGCTATGTCCTTTGACTACAACCACTCTAACCAGTTCCTTGACTGTGAGGGCCGTGTTTGTCTTTCTTCCCTGACGCTTGATTGTGAGGGTCGTGTTTGACTTTCTTCTCTGACTCGAGCTAAGTTTCCTTACAACAAGCCAACCGCTGTCAGATCACATCAGATTCAAAGAAGGCCGAACTAGGGGTAGAAAGGGTGCGGATATTAAACTTACTAGCTCAGATGTTGCTGAGTAGTCACCAGTGATTCAACATGAACTGGCCTGCCCTAACTGCATGGCCTGTGAACATCATGTTGAGACCTAGTATGTCCCCCCTTGCTCTTCTCTGGCCAGAAACAAACAGAAGCAAACACATCGTTATCCAGCTTGCTTTTCTCACTGACAAGGGCAATGTTGTGCTCACAACGCCATCCCAAACACAGGCTATGGCTACTTTGGAGCTTTCTAGTTCATCTCGGCCACAGTGGCTTAATCAGATAGCAAACCTTCCTGACCTACCCCTCGATGCAGAACGTTCCGGAAGAAGGGACCCGCTTGGTGACTAGTCATGAGTTTGAAAAACAAGTTCCCCCACCTATTCTGCCTGTCCCTTTCGCTTTCGTTGCCTATTTCTGCTGCCCGCAATCCTGCTGTGACCTGCTTTTTCAAAATTCTCCTCCTCAACCGATCTGAGAACACCTCAGAGACACACAACTCCATCACCCTGCATTACCTTGAGCTATTTCCAGCTCTATTTATCATCCATCCATCCATTTTCCATTGCCTTGCTCTACTACACAGTTGGTTTCTCTTCAGTTAGCCTCAGTTGCCCAGGACCAAAGATATTCTCTGGTCTTCCCCGGGTCGTGGGCGACTTTCCCCCATCGAGCCATCAACAAAAAGCTTCCCTTCAGTCCACCTCGATTTTCCAGAACCAGAGGTAGATCCTCTGGTTTTCCCGGGTCGTGAGCGACCTTTTCTCATCGAGCCATCGAGCAAGAGGCTTCCCTTCAGTCAGCCTCAGTTGTCCAAGGCCAAAGATAAATCTATTTTCCCCCACGTCGTGAGCGACCCTAGCCCATCCAGTCATCAAGTAAGAGGCTTCCCATCAGTCAACCTCGACGTCCCAAGACCAACGGTAATCCTCTGGTTTCCCCGGGCGACTTTTCTTCATCAAACCACCAAGTAAGAACACACCATCGATTGGCAAGTTGGATAGCGACTTATTAACATCATCCAGGCATGCCCCCTCAAAAGAGAAAGGCACCTCGTGCCGCCACTCGCCAGCGCCCTGCAAATCAAGGTAGCGATGACGAAGAGACTCCTGCACGCTCGACCAAAAGACAAAGGCTCCCGCGTGGAGAGACCGCCGCCGCCGCAACTGATCAAGAGGCCGAGTCTCTACCTGCCGACGCGGACGCCGGCAACGCTGATGCCACTGGCACGAACGGCGTGGAGGCCCAGCCCTTAGGCGGCAAGCAAGCTGGTAAGGCTGATACGACCGGCAAGACAGGGCTCGACACCAGCTTGCCACCTATCTATGATGTCCGCGAGATGATGGAGGACATGGTCCAGCGCCTTGATCCCGCTGCCCTCCAGGGGACCGACTGCACGCTAAAGGTGGCTACCCTCTGCTCCGGCACAGAAGCGCCCCTGTTTGCCCTTAATTTGATCCTTGACGCCCTCCAAGCGAAAGGTTCCGGTGGCATATTCAAAGTAGAGCACAAGTTCAGCTGCGAGATTGAACCCTACAAGCAAGGCTTCATTAGCCGCAACACCCCTCCCGGCACTCTCATCTTTCGAGATGTTGTTGAGATGGCTGCCGCAGCGCCGGCCGGGAAAGCGTAAGTTGAATACTTTGGACATGAGTCAAGCAAGATTGAAAGGCTAACATAAACCAGAACTACCGCTAGCGGCTCCAAAGTCGCGATTCCAAAAGACCGACTGGACATCTTGTTCGCCGGCTGCTCTTGTGTCGACTATTCTGGCCTGAACACGAGCAAGCCGTCTGAGCGCGTGCCAGCTCTTGACCGCCATCTAAAGCGAGGTCCGAAGAAGCCAAAGTCTGGAACGAAACCTAAAACGGAGTGGGTGACCCCCAAACTCGATGAGGACTTCCTCAAAGATCTAGACACCGGTCTCGAAGAGCTCCGGAACACTCCATCGGGCGGAGAGTCTGCTAGGACCTTCTTCGCCGCTATCAAGTACATCACAGTCAATCGACCCAGAATGATCATCCTAGAAAATGTCCTCAACGCGCCGTGGGATATGTACGAAGACGAGATCTTCCCCAAGATTGGCTACGTAGCCGGCAAAGCCTTGGTGGACAGCAAAAACTACTACTTGCCTCAGACCCGCCAGCGCATCTATCTAGTTGCCGTTGATGCCGACGGCATTGGTGAGGAGATCGCCATCGCTATTGTCAAGATATGGTGGATCTTGCTCGGGGAGTGCGCGAGGCAAGCTTCGGCTCCAATCTCGGCCTTCCTCCTCCCTAACGATGACCCGACTACCATCCAAGCCAGAGCCGACATGGAAAGCAAGCCGTTGTCCAACTCCGAATGGGCTCTCAGCTCGCTCCGCCATTCCGATGCGCGCCAGAGTAGAAACATCCGGCGAGACGACAACCTTTTCAGCAACAAGGCCATGCGGAACGGCAAGCCCATCCATGCGGTTTTCCCCGCGCATTCCTGGCAAACGTACTGGAAGAACCAAGTGGCTAGGGTCATCGACTTGATGGACATTACGTCTGCCATGACTAACCAGGTATGCATCGACCTGAGCTACAAGATCATCATGATCGATGTAAGCCAGAACGTCGACCGCACCGATGTTTATGACAACGACGTCAGGCGTCGTGTAAGGAACCACCTGGGCATCATCGGCTGCATCACACCCAGCGGCATGCCCGTAGTGACCCATCTGATGCGTCCTATCACCGGGACAGAGACGCTCACACTACAAGGCCTCCCCATTGGCGAGCTGATCCTCTCGACCGAGTCTGAGGCTGAGTTACGCGATCTTGCGGGAAACGCCATGACAGTTCCCGTGGTCGGCGCCGTCACCCTGGCCCTTCTTGAAGCCTTCGCCTCCGTGACAGGACTGCTCCACCGGAACGAACCCACGTCACCAAACCGGGAACTGCGCCTAGGGGTCCCTCGGGACGAGGTGTTGGAAGCCGGCGTAGTGAACAGCACCACCACACGTCTTGCACCGCTCCTCCTCAAGGTGAAGGTAATGGTGCGGCGGTGCTACTGCCAAACGCGGCCGAGAGACATATTTGTCTGCCTCGACTGCGGCGTTACGGCCTGCTCTGCTTGCCGCGGAAACCCAATCCATCGCTTCGGACCCAAGACCGCCACGAGTTTGGAGTTCACTCCCGAAGAGGGCAAGGTGCAACTCAACGACATGTTACCCAACGCTCTCAAGCTGTCCGTACCAGCCGTCGTTGTCAACTATGCCCTAGACGGCGTCAAAGAAAAGTTGTACCACACGGTTGTTAAAGAGATTCTGGACGAGGAGGAAGATCACGTCTACTACTTTGACTTTATCAAGGTCACCGAGGTTGTGACCGTGTGCTACAAGGCTACCAAGAGCATCGCCCACCTTGTCCTCACTCCGGAAGGCGCTTGCAATTGGTATATCTACGTCGCGCCCTGGCACCCCCAACGGGCTACGCTCTTCAATATCTTCGACCTTGACCAGCCCATCGCACGGGGCCAGCTTGTTGAATCCGGCGACATTTCCCTCCCCCAGTGGTCCGTTTGGGCTCATGGCCGCATCGACTTGGAGCTCAAGTTTGCCACCACCGAAAACAACAACCTCGTCCCCATTGACTTGTCCTTCGCGCCCCAATACAATACAGTACCCACCCCATCGCTGCAGGAGTGGAAGACGTTGGTAGAGAAAAAGGTGTACGGCACTTACATCCACCATCCGGACTGCGGCACGGCGGGAAAACGGCTACACATTAATCAATCTTCGGCCCCCGCGAATAGCGTCTTCATGATGTGGGATTCCGGGTTGCTTCGCGACCCCGACGAGGACCACTTCGTGTGGACAGAGACTGCGAGGAGGATGGAGCCCCATGAGTATCGTGAGATCCTACTCCACGCCCAACCTACACGCACCTGGGAGCTCAATCACGGCATCGACAAGCCAATGAGTGTGTTCTGGCCCGGATATTGGTCGTGTCCGTTCGAGTGCATTGATAACTTGGATTTTCCCTCATCGATTCCCTCTCAAGATATTGGCCAGGTCCGCTGGGGCTTTGCTGAAGCCATCCAGCAGGCGTTTTGCCATACCGACGGAGATGTTCCCATCATCCATATGCCCGCTCTTGCGGTGATCACGGCGGCTTTCCGCAAATTTCCGGGAACAGCAACACAGCTATCCAAGATCAATTCGCGTCGAACCGACGACGAGTTCTCCATCATTCCCGCCACAAGACGCGAACCCTTCTTGAGAACTTTCGCTTTCCTCTCCAGCATGCTCCGCCGGTCCACAGCACCTGAGGCCCTCGCTTTGTTCCCACATCTCGAGGGGAAATGGGTCACGATTGCCCCCTGCCGGGACTGTTCCATGGTCCCTCCGGAGATAACGGTCTACACCAAAAAGAAGGAGGACAACAAGAAGAAGACGGCCAGAAACACCAAAACCATCATAGAAGACCCGGATGAAGCTGCGCTGTTTGAGAGGAAATACCAGGACCTCCCCAGGGCAGTGGCAGTTGCTGCACGATTTCTACGAGGCGGAGAAGAACAAGTCACCATGAATATGAGGCTCCTATTCCAACCAAAAACCCTCGCCTCAAGAGCCCTCGCATACCTTCTACAGGCACACCGCAGCGCAGCGCGCGGCCGAAACGCGGTCAGCTCGGATGCAGTGACATCCTTCACAGTGGAGCTCGACTATGCGTCTGCCTCAATGGCCGACTTTGCGCCCTTTATCACCTTTGTCCGCCCCTGCAGTGAGGAGAACACGGTTGGCATCGACACCACGAGCGAGTACAACCTGCCTGACGCCGGCCCCCCGCGTATGACGAGGCTAGGCCACAAGCTCAGGTCGAGCCAGAAGGAAGCCGTCGACTGGATGCTGAGACGCGAGCGAGCCCCCCTTGATTTTGTTAAGTCCGAAGTCGAGGAGGAGATCGTTTCACCGCTCAACCTGCGCGTCCTAGGCAAAGCTGAATGGACCAACCGCTTCCCGTTTAGTTCCCGTGGCGGTATTATCGCGCATGAAATCGGCTACGGCAAGACGGTGGTCACCCTTGCCCTGATTGACCACATGCGGGACTTCGACAAAAAGGAGTCTATCGATGAGCGCAGGGAAAAGTCAACGCCGCGTGGGCCGAGGAGCTATCCCACGTCTTTGAGCCTGCTGGAGGAGTCTATCTGCCGGGCCTGGACCACCCAGACGCGTCCTTCTTCTGCCACCTGTCTGCAACTCTCGTGATCGTCCCCAAGCACATCACCAGCCAGTGGACCAACGAGACCAAGAAGTTCCTGGGCCTGGCCGCCCCCAAACTGCTCGTGATCGAGAACACCGCGGCCTTCTACGGAAGGCACTCACTAGACCAGCTTAAACAAGCCGAGGTTATCATCGTGAGCAGCGCGGTGTTCACGGCCGGGTTTTTGGGGCGGCTGCAGGTCGTCGGCGGCGGCAGCGATGACGGCCTCACCGGGCGGACTCTCGAGGCCTGGTACCGCGGGGCGCTGAGGAACCACAGAATCCTCACCGCCTACTACCTCGCGGGCCGGGCCGCCAACAGCTCTCACGACGAGCTGTTGGCGACGATCGAGAAGGAAGTCCTGCCCGGTTTGATCAAGAGGCAGGAGGCCGCCGTCGCCGCCGTCGTCGACAAACAGGTGGTGGAGATCAACCGCGGGTGGTACAAGAGGGGCGGGAGGGGGGCCGAGGAACCGGCGGGGGCGGCCGACCTCGGTGAGGACGAGGACGACGTCGTCCCAGAGGACAAGCAGCGCAGGGGCAGCAAGGGCAAGGGGGGCCGGGACGCAGCGAAGGGGTCATGGGATATCTCCTGGCTCCATAACTTCAGCTTCGCCCGTCTCGTTTGGGACGAATGCTCTTGTTATGGAGACGGGCCCATTGGCCTCTTCGTTGCCAACGCCGTGGCCAACGCCAAGTGGCCCATTTCCGCGACCCCCAAGCTCTTCGGGCTTGAGGAGGTCTGCAAGATGGCCGCGGCGTTGGGCATCCACGTCGCCCGGCCCGAGCCGCGGATGTTGCCCGGCCTGCCGGCGGTGACGCGAGGAGTGAGACTGGAACCGATGTCCAAGAGCGAGCAGTTCCACGTCTACTCCTCCGTCCCCAAGTCGGCAGCGCTCGCCCACCACCGCCACCACCGCGCGCCGCGCTGTTTTTGGGTGCCCACCTGCGCGGCAACCCCTTGGACCCGGAGATTGACATCCGGTTCAGGGAGGTCGTCGTGCCCGTGGAGATGACGACGTCGGACTCGGTCCGATACCACGTGGTCAACCAGGAGGTCCTCGACGCTGGCTCTGACTACGCCGCCCTTCCCGCCCACGTTCGCGACGTTGTGGCCCTGAAAGGGTCAGACTTGGTCGGCATAGATGGGGCGGCCGCAAGCAAGATGCTCCTGGGTGTGCTCGCGTGCGGTCTTGGTCAGCGCCAGGCCCTGACCCGAGCCAGCGATTTCGCGAACCGCAGCGCGAACCTCAGCGACCAGATGAAGCTGCTCTGGGACAAGATGCTGTGGCTCTGGCGCTGGATTCGCCCCCTCAAGACGAAGGAGACCAAGGATTGCCCGGTCGAGGGTACTCTGAAGCGAGTGGAGACCATGTGCGCCCTCATGGGCAGGGCATTGTTAGGGGCGGGCGACTTCGAGGAATTTGGCGGCCTCGAGATGTACCAGCTGGAGGCTGCTGTCGTTGCAGGTCTATCAACCACAGAGGTACAGACCACCACGGCCGACGCTCGGCCAAACATCAACTCCATTCGTGCGCTGGTTGGGAAGCGTTTTCTCGGGGACTGGGAGAAGACCTACGACATGGAAAAAGCTCTGAACACCTGGGTCGACTTCTTCGAGATGGATAACAAGGATCTCAACCGCCTCACCGAAACCCAACTACTCCTTCTCGCCAAAGATATCTGCTGGCTCAAGTACAAGGTCATACCCAATGCAGCTCCCTTCCGCGGTGGAGACAAAGACCGACCACTGCTCGAGAAGACCCTCGCCGCAACTACCAGGCGATCCCCCGAACCATCCCGGCAGACATTGCGATTCAATCCGAGATGGACCTCCATTACCTTGCCGGCCTAGACTCGGATGAACTCCGAGAGTTCATCCGAGTTTGCATCACGGCCATGCCGAAGCCTCCAACATGGGCGGAGGCCAAAGGGAACTTCCACGTCCCCGAGCACGGGCGGGCTGCCCTCCAAGAGCGCCTCACAGCCCACAACGTCAAGTTCAGTTCGGCCCACACCATCGACCAGCTGAAGGAGAAACTCTGGCGGCACCAGAGCGGGCTTGGCATCCCGGACCTCTACCGCGACGGCCGGGCGCCGCCCGACAAGTACCGGCCTTTCTCCGCGGCGACCTCGTGCGGCAGCGGGGGGATGTGCAGGTGGCGGCTGCCAACGACGAGCTGAAGCAGACCATGGTGCACCTCGCCAAGACGGTCGAGGACCTGAGGGCGACGAGGCTCGAGGCCAAATTCCTGCCCAGCTACACCTCGCTGGCCAATGCTGAGGACCCCGATGCCGTCGTGCAGGAGAAGCTCTGTGGAGGTTGCGAGCAGCCGCTGGTGTCGGCGGCGACATCATTTTTGGTGGTGGGCTGTGGTCATTTAATGTGCAGCAGATGCAAATCTGCTGCAAAGTCTTACTGTCCAGTCTGGGACTGCCAGGCTTTCATCCTCAAGCGCCCAGTCCTCCGATGTTCCGAGATCCCACGGACCCCACAGAGCGAGCCCCTCGCGAAAGCCGACCTTGTCGCCGAGCTAATCAAGAAGCAAATCCCCGGCGAGGATTTCGTCGTCGTCTTCGCTCAGTACCGGCTGGTGATCGACGCGCTTGCGGCGGCGTTCGAGTCCGCCGGGCTCGGATTCCTCAACCTTACGGCCGTCCGGGACGACGCCATCTCCGCCAAGCTCGAGGCGTTCAAGGCTGGCGAGGCCGGCCAGGTCCTGCTCCTCGACATGGACAGCGAGACGAGCGCCGGGAGCAATTTGACCATCGCCAACCACGTCATCTTTGCCAACCCATACGTGCACCCCGACCAGGAGCACCAGGCCCGGACGGTTCGGCAGGCGAGGGGTCGCTGCATCCGCCACCCGCAGGCCAAGGAGGTGCAGGTGTACCACTTCATGGCCAGCGGCACCATCGAGGAGGAGATGCTGCGCAAGTTCGGCAAGGAGAGCTCGGCGGTGGAGGCATTCTTTGCGGATTTCCCCCGCCCTTGGTGGTTAGACGAGGACGAGTGAGGGGCTGCGGAGAACAGGTTGTAGGAGTGTGGATAGGAGGGGGTTCTTTGCGGTTGGGCCAGGTTGGCCACATGTAGGAGTAGGGCAAAACTGGGTACCCATGAGGTATGAGCCAGTGTATGAACAAGGAGGAGAAAAGGGCGCTGGATGGCCAGGCCCAGATGGGAAGCAGGACCCCCCCCGGACGTTATTTGCTTCACTAATAGGGGTGGTCGCTGAATCATGTTAAGAGGCACCATACGAATGACACATTTTCTATAAGACATCTATGTTCTATCCGTGACTTGACAGGCTACCCTCCATACCAGTGCCAAACGGCATAATATCCAAGTCTGCCCAGTGTATAGCCCACAGCAGATCCTCCGGCAGATCCTCCGACATATATAACTAGCTTTAGATGGCCACGCTCCAACTCGAACATGCTCACAACTTCACCCTCTCCTCCCTCCCTCCTTCACCACTAAACCCCTCCGCCGCCTTCAACGCAACTAAAAGCCCCCCCTTAACCACGCCCTGCCCCAACACGCGCCAACGCGCTCTCCCCCTTCAAAAACACCTCCTGGCAATCCTCCACCGCCACCCCATTCGCAAACTGCACCACGACAAAGTCCACCGCCGTCCCCTTCTCGCCCAGAGCCACCATAGGCGCGTGCCAAGTCCCGGCGCCGTAGGTGACAGCCTGAGAGGCACTCGCTACAAAAGCGCGGATGCGGCGCAGGTCGGGCAGGCCGGCCCCCGGCAGCGGGCGCGGGTAGTCCGTGGAGGGCGGAAGGCTGGTGGGCACGGGTAGAGTTTCCTTGGGGGGTCCGTCCAGAGTTGGTGGAGGGAGGGAAGGGGCGACGATGACGAGGTAGCGCGCCGCGGGGTTGGCGGTGAGGGGGATGAAGGTTTGGGTGGTGTAGGGGTGGCGTTCGAGGACGGTGATGGGGAATGTGGATGGTTGTGGATTATGCGAGTCTTGCTGCTGCTCCGCTGCGGTTGGGTTCCGGATCGGAGCCGGAGACGGGGTCGGGGCCGGGGCGGCTGAAGCTTGGTGTGGGTCCGGGATGCGGGCGCGGGCGGAGCACACGAATATGTTCATCACGGCGGACCCCGGTCGGCCGCTCGGGGCCTGGTCGTAGAGGTTTATTTGGCGCGAGACATGCTGATATTTGATGGCCGAGCCTTGGTTGGCGACGATGGCAGCGAACGGGAGGGGTGGTTGCTTATCGGCGGAGGAAGGGTGGACGTCGGGCCGCGGGTTCTCAATCACGTCTCCAAAGGGTGTGAAGGCCTCGGCGGTGAGAGGAACTGCCTCGATTATGGTGCTTCGGTTTAAACCGGTCATTGTATTTTGGTGGGGTGATATTTTTGAGAAACCTGCGGACGGAAAAAATATCAACGATAGCCCGAGGGCCGAGAACCGACTTTAGGCAAGGTATAGATTACCTCGAGGGGAGCAAGCAAGAGGCCGAGTGGTTGGAAGTAAGAGAGGTGCTTGCGGGTGGGTTTGTTTATGGTGGGGTGCTTCCCAAAAGATCCGCCAGGATAAGGAACACCACAATCTTATCTTCACTATCATCATCACACCGAGAGAATCCATCATCGAAAACACTCAATCGAGCCAGTCAACATGGATGATTGGCAAACCGAGTACGAATATTATTACACTGCCTACCTGGGTACTATTAGGCGCCAAGAACCTAATGGCTTCAAACATTTACAGGGCTATCTCCCTATATATCGTGTCTCATTAATACTCCATCGTATGCCTCACCGTCCTGACTTAGGTTTGTCTTACAATGGACAGCCATCCGTTTACGTGCAGGAGATGGAAGAATACGATCGGACCAAATCTTCGAGGTTGCGCAATGATAAAATCAGAAATGAGCCAACCTATCGCCCAAGTGCACTACCACAGGCGGCAGATGAATTAAGCCATGAGTCTACCCTCCAAGCCGAGTTGACCCAGCCAAGGGAGCCCACCTCATTGCTATTCGTAGTCGACAATACCCGGTTTCCCGCGATCCCGCAGTTTTGGAACCTTCCGGACCGTCTGCCCTATTTTTGGATTCACCCAGGAACACGGGATGCCGCTCACCAGCACCTGTACCCCGCCCCGGGTAACTGGTGCTCCCCACGATGCAGACCCCATCTGTTTACTTTGCGGTGCCAGTTCGGAAGGCGACTCAAATGTCATGCTCTCGGCGCTCAAGGCTACCGGCCCTGTTCCTTTCCACATCCCCGTCCGAGCTACGGATACTCCGATGGGATCGAGTACCTACGCTGAACCTCCCATTGTCGTGGGTCCACGGCGATATCCCGTCTCAGAGGGCCTATCCAAAGCAACTGTGGAAACCCTTTCCCACTACTTAATAACCCACGATGCGGGCTGGCCGGTTTATATAGACTGGTACCAACCCTACCGTGTCGCTTGCTCCTTAACCCGTCCCGGTTATTATCATTGCACCACTAATACATACAGGCCCGCCGTACTTCCCCCATCGACATCCGATAACATTGCCGATGACGCCCTTACGGGTCCTTGTATGGAGCGGATGTAGTCAATATTGGCTTGGGATGCTTCTCTAGACATTTAAGTTAATATCTCTTTACAGAGGTACTATATTTTTCACCCGATCACCGGGTTGAGGGTGTCCCGTATGGGTTTACAATAAGAGCTGGAGCGTTTGTCCACTAAGTTGCCCTTGAGACTCGAGCACTTTACATATTTCCCAAGAGCGACAATGTATAAGTCAAGCCTCGGGTGCTTGTGGGGAGTCGCACTCCTGGGCCTGCGTGCTAGCGCCGCATGCACCAGTTATGGTGTCGACTTTTCCAATGGCGGCACTTATGACATCGACAGTGAATCCAACGAATACTTCAGTTTCATCACTGTCTTTCAAGGTAAGTCGGCGGCGGGAGGTTCAAGCAAGAACCATGGCGCTGATGTTTATGTAGGATGCTCCCAGGAAACTATCAGCCCGGTTCTTGTCGGTCCAGACGACAACGTTTATGCCTGCTCTGACATTAGAACCCAACCTGCCGGTACCCAAGTAAGGTCGACATGGTGAGAACGCCTCCCGGCATGTATTTGTCTGACCCTTTTACTTACCCTTTCCATTAAGCGGTATCCCTTATTCCGCCATGTCGTCGGGGCGCTGGAAGATCATCATCACCCGACCAGATATCCAGTCAGCGTACCATATACCTTACTGTCGGTGTGCCGCAGACCACACGGGTGACCGTAAGTGATGTTATCCCTCCAAGGGCACTGCTGGTCGCCCTGTTAACCGCCCAAAAGGTTACACCAACAGTTACCATAGGGTACACGACCACCGCAAGGCCACAAAGTATTTGACCTGCGTATCAAAAGTGTCGAAGCGCCTTGGAAGCTAATAACCTTGCAGCTGTCTTGACAACCCTTGTATTGACAGAGACTCTCATCATTGTTCCTCGAACTGTAACTACCAGATGCAGCGGCGCAACGCGGACAGTCACAAGCCTCCAGCAAGGTCCAACAGCCGTAGTTACGTCGACAGCAATCAGAACAGTGACAGATAACCAAGTAACGAGCTATTGGACGACTACAACCTCGGAAACGGCTAGCTGCCACTACCCATCAAGTAAGCCTCCCACCCCGCCTGACCCGGCAGTCCCGGTGTCAACGACAGCCCGGTGCCGTGTTTTTAGCGACCGTCAGAACAATGGACTAGAAATTGGGGCCAATATATGCTGACCCTATTATCACAGGACAACTAGATGTGGCTGGCGCAGCTGCCGTAGCCACCGTCACGGTGACGTACACGCAGACCACCTACACGGTTACCAGCACGATCGTGACTACGGTTCCGGGTAGGACAACCACTGAGCTTGGTAAGTACCGTGGACAGTAGTTGCGTACTCACCAGCTAACGAAACCACAGTTGTGAGAACAACCACTGCCACAGTGTAAGGGTTACCAGTTTGCTTTTCTCAAACCTTTCCTTTACCTTCTGCGGCGTGCCAGGGCTCTAACACTTGACAAACAGCACTCCGGCTCCGTCGACCGTGTGTACCGGGGCAAACCCCGACGTGACCATCACAATCAGTAGAGGAAACGCTACCCCAGTGACACGAACAGACGTCGTATATCTCACAAGCCATTTGTCCGGCACCGTGTGGGTTGGGTATGTTCACTCCGAGTCCTTTTATTGTCGATATCTACTAACCAACCCCCCAGTCAAACGCACGTTACCACCATCACAAATACGGCAAGCGCCACGGCATGCTGGAGGGCTGGTGGGTGGTTTGGCTAAACCTAGGGTGAAGCATTAGTGTTGAGCTGTGCAAGGGGAATGGTAGTGGAAGGCTGCTCCGAAGGACCACTTACAGTTTAGTAACAGCACTACGGATATTAAGAAAGAAGTAACTGCTTGCTGCCACAACGTATGCAATATCGTGACTTACAGGTACTTGTTATTTGTTGTCGAATGTCATTGTTTTATATCAGTATCAGGTGTCGTAAGCGGTAGGACGGTTGTTTGCCCATCACCCCCGACACAACATGTGTTTATGCATGGAAGTCAATACCCTTCTTCATCCTCCTCGTCGCCCTCTAAACAAATCTCGTGCCCGTTTCCCTCACGCACAAACCAACTCACGATAATATTGCAAACCGCAACTCCGGTAAGACACCAGAAGACGGCGCCAACAACACCTTTAGCCAAGCCCAACCCGTATAAGAAACCGCCCAAAATGGGGCCAGTCGACCTCGCAAAGCTGCTCACGCTCTGCCCAATTCCATGTACACTACCCAGGACGCTGGGATGGGGGGTGCAGTTGTTCACGAGGATAGTCTGTCCCGGAAGCGTAAAGGTACGACCGAGGACCTGGAGGAGAAGAACGCCAATAATGGCCATCCAAACCATCACGCCGTCCTTTGGATGCGGCGGCGGACTAGAGGACGGGACAACACTCAGGTAGGGCACCAAGAAGTACGTCAAAGGCGGAAGCATCAGGAAGAGCCGCCAGCTACCAACCGTCCCGAGACGCGACGAGAGCCAGGGGTAGACGCCGATTTGAAGGCAGAGCCCAATCACACCGATGATAGACATTGCCAGTCCCACCTCCGGAGGGCGGAGGCCGAGCCCCCCGGTAAAGATGAAGGGTAATCGGCGCCCATGTGGGTCGTTATGCGGGTCGTACACGGGCGTGGAGAGGAACACGAACCAAAGGGAGTTGAAGGTGCCGAGTTGGAAAGTTATCAGGAAGTTTGCGACCAGTGTCCAGATGACATTGGGCGTAAAAATGCGTCGGAAGGCGAGTCTCTGCGTGTACCTGCGTCGGGGCTGTTTCGACCTCTGGGAGGGTTCAGAGACAGATGACTGCCGAGAGTGTGCCGTGCCTGCCACACCTGGATCGTCGAGGTCGAGATCCACTCCTCGGTTTTCCAGAAGCGTATATGATGCTCCTGAGCGCCCACTCGAGAGCCACTTGCGCAGCTTTTGCCCCAGTTCTAGTCCCCTATCGCGATTGTTCACCCTCAGGTCCAATGTCTAGTCAATATTAGCGCGTTGGCCTTGCATTGGGGCCTGTATTCTTCGGTAGGACTCACCTCTTCTAGCCATAACCAAACGGTAAAAAAGCTGCAAAGGAGAAAGAAGGCCGCAACCAAGTTTGGTGTGGCGTAGGGGAAGCGTTTAAAGAAGTCGATATGGCCGAAAAGATCCGGGTAACTCCCGGACGGGTCGGAGAGCATGCCCCCTAATATGGGCCCAACGATAATACCGACGTTGAATGTCATGGGTAACAGCAAGAAGGCCCTAGACTGATACCTACACGGTCACCTATGTGAGCATCGATCCGTCTGAGGACGGCAGGGCCATCAACCTACTTCTTCTCCTTGACAGTCTCGCTGATCCTGTCATACCAGGGCTTGTTAACAGGCCGCACATCCCAAAATAAACGCGCGTGGGGTTTGGCCTTACATGGTCCTTAGTATTCCTACGTTTCCGTTTGTGATGCCCCCGATAGACCGAAAAAACAAGGCCTGCCAAAACGAGGTCGAAAAGGCGAAACCAACACAGGACAGCACTCCCGAGGGAGCAGAGTCAGCGAAGACCGCAAGCACAATATTACTTTAACACTCACATGTTCCTACGAGGCCAATCATCAACACGGTCTTGCGGCCGACCCGACCGGAGTCGGCAATTCGGCCCCAGAGCATGGCAGTAAAGAACTGGGCGGCCGTGAAACTTGCGCTACAAGACGAGACGGCTACCGTCAGAAGCCACTTCCTGTACAGCCAACGAGGTTAAAAGGAACCACATACTGCAAGACGCCAGCTTGGCCCGAAATAACCGCGTCAGAAAGGGTCGGGTCGAACCATTTGAGCTGGTAAAACATGTAGGACTGGATGGAGGTTTGGACGAGCGGTTCACTCAGCCTCGCCAGGGTGATGACACAGAGTTGGTCTTTGCGAGGGAGATCTCTCCAAGAGACCGTTTCCCGCGATGCTGCGCGGTTGTGGGTGGCCCTCATCCCGTCTGCCCCGCGTGAAGATAGGCGCTCGATGCCCCGCCCCGAGCGGTGGGATGAAGGTGACGGCGCTATCCCGGCATCGACGGTCCTGCTGTTGTCTGGCGTTCCGGATGCATCGGGAACCCCCATAGCAAACGAAAAGATAAACCAACGGCCGGGTTCATACACCGAACTTACGTTTGGTGTGGTCTTGGCCGAGGGGCGATCTTTACGCTTAGCCTGGGAGGTTAAGGAGGGCCGAGACAACACGAGCAACGGGCTGAGAGTAAGACGGGTCGAAAGTGTGGCAGGTCAGGGCATCTTGTGTTGAGCGAAATGTCGTAGTTAAACATTTCATGAAGCAACCTGTGGGGGGGGCAGAATGGTTAAGTCGCAGGGACGAGTTTAGGCAAGACAAGGGGCCGTTACAGATCGCGCTTGCATGAGATGTCTACTTTACTTCTTGCAGGATATGGATAGGGATCTCAGTCGCAAGAGGCAAGTTGCAAAAATACATCTAACTCCCTTGTCAAATCTCAATTGACTGATAATTAGTGTCGTGGCATTGATATCCTAGTTGTCTTCACGTACCAGATCATCTTAACGGCCTGAGCCCGGAGGTCACCGTCCGTTGCTCGGCGGAGAAAGCGGATGGCGGAGGAAAGCAGGGAGCGTGATCGCCTTGGCCGGTGACGTGAGCCGCGCCGGCCCCAACGGCCAAATCACCACACCCCTGCAGCACGACCCCCCTAGATTCGGCAGAATAGCCGAGTAGATTCGGCCCGGCACTCGATAAGGACTGAGGGCAGCCTTTTCATCCATGTACTTCCCGTTCGGGGTCACCGTGTATTCAACTGCGAGCCTTTTTACTAATAAGTAAATGCAGTACGTGGCGGATACACAACGTCCCCGCGAGGAGCATGCCCACGTGATGGTAGGCTTAGTTACCTAAATGGACTTCATCGTCACTGTGACCCAAGGAGGTCAGAGCACACGATCCATGACGGTGAGGCAATTCTCGGAGGAGCGATAAGCAGCCTTCCATCCGTTCTGTGACTCTCATATATTGACCGCTCTGCTGCTGTCGTTTATTAAATCGTGGTCTAACCATCTTTCGCGCGTCTTTACTCATGAAATGGGATATGCACTGTAGCACGGCGACTCCCAAGATTCCAAAACCAGGGGATCCATGTAGCTTCCTTCGCCTTGTGAGCAATACCTCCGAAGGAAATCCGAACTCGATGATCGTCTTCGTCGCTTGTTCGATCCCCAACCCCCTTATTATTCCATCGTCATGGTATCAGCTGAAAAGCCGTTTCCGCAAACCGTTGCAACTTGTGCTAGAGACTCTCAAAAGGTCCCAGGCTGCCTTACGAGAGGTGATGGTAAACTGGTGGCGGCCGAGGCACGGTAACACCCGTGTATGAAGCGTCCGAGCCACAATCCCAAATGCTCTCCGTCCTGATCCCCGCCGTGGGCACCGACCACCGAGCGCGAGCGCGAGCGGCGAAGGCGCACACAGTATTAGCAGGATACACCAACCAAGTGACTACGTCCGGGCAACTATGTGGATCCTTCTCCTGGAGGCCGACGACACCGGCTGTTGTCTAAGCCTCAGTGACGTGGGGGGCCGATGGCACGTAACTATACTACCGATCAGCACACTCGCAGTGTTCAATCATGTCCGAACCCGAAAAAGTTACGCCAACTTTAGATCTCGACCTCGGGGGTGGCAGTTCTACCCCAGAGAGTCCAGCCCACCAAATCCCCTTCGATAAATAGAAGTCCACGGATCTGTTATCTCTATTCCGGCAACCGTACGAAAAGCCGACCGCCAGTGGGGAGAGAGCGGAGTTGATCCCGTCTTTTGTTTCGCACGTCCATGCTCCACAGAGGAAGAGCATTGGCAGATCGAGCAGTTGTGTGGACATCTGTTACGACCTCCCCGTGCAAGTGTGGACTGCCGCCCATATGCCGCGTTGCCTCCCCCCCTCCCCCCTCCACCCCAGCTGCCAGTGTCAAGAGGTTGCAACGCTATTCTAGCCGAAAAGCTTGAGTGAACGTTGAGGCTAGGGTGAGCGAAGCCCTGCAGTTGAAACTGCAACCTCGCGCATGGCAATCCTTGTTGCTTGACACTATCAATCTGAGGTATGAAGTTCTTATGCAGGAACTCGCAGATAGCTTGGATTATCAATAAGACCTGCGTGCTCGTCACTCGACCTCTGCCCTAGGGATGGTCTCCTGCGCAACAAATGCCTTGAAGCGGGCATAATTCGCAAGAAGGGTGGAAATCGCTGTGCTCGAAGCCAGGATCAACCTGGGTCGTTTCTCGATGCTCCCGCATTTGTAGGCTACGATTGGCGGGGGAATGGAAAACGCCCGCCTTTGCAACGAGCGAATTAGACAGTTGGGTGACAAGGTTTTCCTTCTGGTGTCAAACAAACCCTTCGCCGAGCTCTCGACGGTGGGCAATCACTGGCAATGCATAATCCAAGAGGACGTGGCATGAAGTTCGAGACGGTCACCGGACCAGACCTCTTGGCTCAAAGGTGGATGCTATCTTTATGTGACTACTATACAACAAGTTTTGCCCAACCCAATGCATTCCTGATCCCGAGTTTCCTACTGGTCTTGGGTGTCCCGCCCCGACGACCGATGCAAACCCACGTCTATGCCAAACTATCCCATCATACCTAACGCCGGCCCCCCAGAAACACATGCCCCCTATGTGAGCTAGACACCAAGATTCGCGGTATGGGTCTCGAATCCTTGAAAAGCTGACCAAATACCGCCACAGCCGCCTGCCACCATCGTCTCTTAACGCGAGAATCAATTCTTTTGAACAAGAGTGAACGCCATCATCGTTTGAACCTCCTCGCGGGTCGGCCCCAGCATTCCAATCCACGGGACTTTTACTCCCCTATCACATGCTCCCACACCTCTGCCGTCATATCCCTGTGGCCTGAGCGTAGTACGTGTTGGTCGGGTAGCCCGACCAGGGCGGTTCTTGGAGGTACGTCGAAGATTGCTGCCCGCCATGGTTGGTGTAACGGTCGGTCGAGTGCCCTAGTAAGAATCGTCAGCTGTCAAGGAAAGCAACCAGGCAGCGGTGTTTGAACCCCGGCGACCATTTCATGCGTGCGTCCATACCTCCGTCATGTTCTTCGTACTTTGCTTTGACCGACTCGAGGCTAGGTGCCGACGTGTGGGCTGTCATACAACGCCCTTCTGTCATCGGCACTCCCGCGTGTCCGTAAGTTGGCGTGAAATCCTCCCCGGGCCCGGACGGCCTCGGGCTCGATTCGGCCGAGTTCACCGTGACCGTGGCTGGGACGGGCACCACGCTGCTCGGCCACTGGTCGTAAGGATTTCCGCCGCCGTAGGGAGATCCGTAGGCGTGCGGCACGTCGTATTCGCCCATGTGTCCCCCCCCAATCGTCAAATCCTCTACATCGAGGCCTGGGTCGGATTGCGAATCAGCGGGAAGGCCGGGCTTAGATTCGGACAGGTAAAGAGGGGGGCGGTGCATACCTGGCGCGTGATATGGTCGCCCAGTGTGCATTTCGAGGGTCTTCCTTAGTAGGCAAACCTCCGCCTCCAGCCGTTTATTTTGATTCATCACTTGCCTCACTAGAGTGGCATCCTGCCGTTTCCTGAGGGTGTTTACTTCATGCTGGAGTTTCTCGATCAACTCCTTGTTGCGGCGCCGTATATTTTGCTGGGCTATTCGGTCGTTCTCTCTTTTCTTATTCCGCTGCTCTTCCGACAGGTTACTGACTCGTCTGGCGCCTGCTCAACACACCGTCATCGAGGTCAGCAACGGCAGGGTCTCGGGGAGGTCGGGGGCGGGGGGCGGCCAAGCGGTAGCCAAGCTATTGTCAACTTACCCTTTCCTTTGACCTTAGAGAGTTTAGGTGGCTCTGTACGATCGGGCTGTGGTGTCATATTCGACCTCGCTGGTTGAGAGCTATCCGAAGCGTGTGCGAGAACCGCAAATGGGCTGTGTCACGGCATATGCCGAGCGGTGGGTGCTAAAACAAAATATGCAGTATGGGTGAGAGGGGCTTGGGCCACGCTTTAAAAACAAGTGTCTTCACAAAGACCGGCGCGTGGTGTGTTAAGCCGGCCTGATAAACCCTCAACTTCCTATGCCGGAACGGCAGGGTAAGGATTGGCCTCGACGGTGGAGCACGCAGAATCTTGAAGAAGCAGGGCTGCCCCTCCACCTACCCACCGACTCAGGGCCCATCCTTGCCGGTTGGGGCGGAACGCGCTTAGTGCAGCAAAGCTGGTGTGGGTGGTGGCAGTCATCGATCACGGTTCACCAATTCACAGAGTGAGGCGATACGATGTTTTTGACAGATAACACGCGGGAGTCCAACGGCCTCAAAAGCCCTCCACACACACCGCCCCCTTTCAATCTCGCCCCCATCGCCAGCCGAGCCAGCCCAGAACAGCTCGATCACAGGTAACGGGCGGTGGGCGGTGGGCGGTGGGCAGTGACGACATGCCTTTAGTCCGGGAAGATATTATGTGGCACCGCCGAGTTCCGCAGAGCTGCCAGAAACCCCTGTTGTAGATCCATATCGCCAGCCGCATCGCCGTGCGCGCGATGGAGCCTTGGAAACCGCATCGGGGCGTATTGGGCCAAGCCCGACTACAACTTCACTGCTTGCTCATTCGGGGACTCAGGAACGTTCCCCCCGCCGCCAACGGTGGTGCGTCGATAGATAGACCATGAGCCCCATCGGGGGAGTGTACCATACGCGCTACCAGCTTCTGCCGAGCACTCCGGCTTTGGCATGGCGGTATGGCAAGAGACCGCGTTCTAGACACCTAGCTCCGCCAGGGCTTGTGGCGTTTCCACGCCGCCGTTTTGCCGTCAGCACCAGAGGGCAGAAATAGGTAGGTACATGTACCTAGATGAAACATGCCGGCTCCATACCGGGGGTTGCTGCATTGCCTCCCCGCCCAGCGTTGGCGGTTGAGGGGAAGGGTGGCGACACTCGAACGCCCCTAAAGCTAGGGATGGGTCCGTGGTGCCGCGAGGGCTGACGACATATTGTAGCCACGACTGGATGTAAAAAGAAGAAGGGAGGCAATGAGTGCGTTGAGGGCGGCATTTGCCAAAAACAACACGCCGGTGGGTGGTGCCTTGATCACCAGGGTGCCCTGAGCATCTGAGCCGGTGTGACCGTGAACGATCTGCCTCTATCGGGCTCCTTTAGATCGTTCAAGTTTGAGCGCCAACACAAAAGCGTTGTAATTTTGCCGAGTTTCCCGGCTACCCCCACCCGCCAAACTCTTCCCCGGGCAAAAAGCCCGCCCTCGCGAGCGCAGAGGGGGCCGGGCTGCTTTCATGGCCCCCCGAGAAACCACTGGTCCCTTGCAGGGTCAAGGTGGACGCTTGGTGATACCTGTGTTATTGTGTCGGGATCCAACTATCGCCATGCGGCTCCGGTAATCAAGGAAAGCGAAGCACTTATCGATAGATGAATAGGTCGAGCGGCTGAAGCTAACTCGAGAAAGTCAACGCTTAGGTTAACAGCCCACGCAAGAAGAGGTCAAAGATCAAAGACAGCTGACGGACTGAAAAACCAACCAAGGGACTAGCTGAACATACGACGTGATAGGTATCATTGAGAGGTGGGTATATCGAGGGAGGGAGGCCAGCCTCAGGCGGGTCCTCCTTCTGTTCGTCTTCGGATGTTCGTCTATCTGCCCATAATCGACCGGGTAAGCCGGGAGTCGTGCTCCTCATGCCACGGATTGTGATTTCACTCAACAATGGCATCCCCAGCTGCACCAACCAAATCTTCCATCCCGCCAACTTGTGTTGGTCCACTGGTTCCTTCTGGCGGCAAGGCCCAAGCAGGCAGAGGGCTGACGTAACTCCAGGCCCCCTCAGCATCCTCGTACCGGAGACTGTGGAGCCACAGCGCGAGCTCCTGGTTCCCAGGGTCGGTATAGAGAGGAGTGCTGCAGACGGCGCAAACCTCACCCGACATCTTTTCGGCCTTCTTTTTGTAGTAGTCATCCACCATCTCATCGTAGTACGCGACCGCATCAGCCACCTGGTCCTTGCCCATGCGTGAGAGGCGAGTGACTACGTCCTCGTCGGTGTTCAGCGTCCCCTCGGCATCGTTACAGCCCAAGCCCAAGCCCCAGACCCTTTGATTGGCATAGATAGGGTCGTTTTGGATTGGGTGTCCCAGGAACTGCAGATGCACCCTGAGCTGATGAGTTCTGCCTGTGACGGGCAAGCATCGCACGATGGAGTATCCCTCGTCTGCCTTTCGACCACCGGTCGGTTGAGAGCCCGGCTCTGGCCGCCCAACAACCGGTTCCTCTGCCGGCACCGTCGGCTCAGTATCATGGCAAGACACGCCCAAGTCGGAAGCTGGGGGGTAGTACGCCAGGCGCTTGAAGACAGTCCTCGCGGCTTTGCCGTTGGCTCGCACCCTGTTCAACCCGAGCTTGGGGGAGATCTGAAGAATGGGCTGGTCACACACGACCTCTCCGTCTGGAAATCTGCCGATGACGCGGGCGACGTACTCTTTGCGAACGCTCCTCTGGAAAATCTGCACACCGAGTTGCTCAGCGGCCTTGGCGTGCTTTGCGATGAACATGATACCGCTCGTCAACCTGTCGAGCCTGTTGCAGGGTCGCGGGGTAAAATCGAGGCCTCTCTCTGCCTTCATGATCTCGACAATAGAGTTGTAGTTGTAACGACCGGCTGGATGAACAGGCACGCCCGACGGTTTGTTGATGACGATCATGTCATCATCCTCGTGAATGACACCGATAGGATCGGCAGTGACAGGGGGCTCATGGCGATGAGTGGTATGAGATATGAGGTGCCCGTTCTTCAGTATGTGGTGCGGGCCCACGGTCTTGCCATTCACGGCAACCAGGCCAGACTCCATGGCTTCACGATAGTACTCGAGAGGCCGGTCGCGGAACTCGCTCTGAAAAACGTCAACCAATTGCCGGCCCCGCCATCGTTCTTTGCACCAGGTGTTGTATGTATAGAAGTAAGGAGAAACGCGACGCAAGCCGTCCTCGAAATAGTAGGGCCGCGGCCATGGTTCCGATAATATTGGGGAGGGAACAACAGATCCAGAAGCGGGGCCATCTGGAACGGATTTATCTTGGGATTGCTGCGGCGCGACGGGCCCGGCGATGCGGGTTACAGAAGCCGCCATCTCCCTACAGGACGCTGCAAGACCCAGTACTGGTCGTGGTAGAGCCAGTATCGTAGAATTCCGTATTTCGATAGCGCCGGTGGTTTTATGCAAGGGTGGTTGATGGGATGCTGTGTACCCGTAAAACCGATGTTTTCGGGAGCAAAAAAAGGCGGTCAGGGAGGGCAGGATTTCCAAAATAGCTCGGGTAAGGATTCCCCACCCTTTCAACCCCAAGGCCGATGGGACCCAGGTCTCGGCTTCCCGACCCGACCCTGGGCCGCCGTCGGTTTATTTACATGGACACAGAGCAGCCGCCTCTCGTTGTCATGTTTCTCTCTCTTTTTCGGCGAAGGGAATCAATCGTGAGCGCTACCTCCTCCCATCAAAAGCGAGCCTGCAACTCACCGACGCGCCCCACTTGACGGTCCGCAATGGCGGGCATCAGTCAGTTAAAGCGTCGGACAAGAGCCGATTACCCATACATCCTGGAGTACCGCACGCGGTGGTGAGCAACGTTCCCACCGCTCACTCATCTTCGACGGTGCTGACCAAGCTAGGGCCGACAACGACATGTACAACCACATGAACAACTCTATCTACAACTTCCTCTATGACTCTATCATCAACACCTATCTGATGGAGCATTGCGGGCTCAATCCATCGTCCTCCCCCCAGTACGGCATGGTCGTTCACTCTCACAATGACTATTTCGCATCCATCTCATTTCCCGCTTGTGCAGAACTCGCTCTGCGGGTTAATCGCATCGGGAACTCTAGCGTTACTTACGAGATCGCTCTGTTCGAAAAGGGAGATGAAGCTGTTAAGTCAGTCGGCGAATTTGTGCAGGTTTTCGTTGATCGAGGAACTGCGAGGCCAAACGCAAAAGGGATGGATGCAAGGATGCGCGAAGGGCTCGAGCGCATTTTGGTGCAGAACCGCCAGAGCAAAATGTAAGAATCTTCAAGACCGAGCAGTACACAACTGTAGGTCGCTTCGGAATTCAATACATAAAACGTTGTAATCTGTTTACTCTGTGACCTGTAATTCCACTGTTACTTATTGTTTAGAATGGGTATACAGACACCCTTGCATTCAAACAATAAAGCGGTGAGACACCTGAGACTGTAAGGTGCTGGCCCTATAGCGACAATAGATAGGTGTACAATATTCTATTCTTAAACCTTAAGGAGAGAAAAGATAATTTACAGACTCGGAATATATGACGAACCTCTCCTGGACCTCGTCCTGTTAGGGTTCAGTCTGATTGAAGGTGTCTTGCAAAGGTACTAGGTTCGGTGCAGCCAAAAGGTGCACAACAAAGACTTGTCTCAACAGTAGGCTCTCGAGCTTGTAGCGAACTGTAGTTGTGATTGCTAACTGGAGAACTCCCAGAGCTCTCCAGAACGAGTGACTATATACTATCTAATTCCCGGGTGCTCAGTCTGCTCAGTCGCTGAGCCCACTGAGCACGTTGCTCATTGGCCATGTTAACGATTGGTCCGGGGCGTCCCGCGCCCCACCCTCGTACCTTCAACACAGTGGACGTGACACGATGCCCCTCCTCCGAGGCCGACGTCCCGGTGGCCTCGTCTGTTATTTCCCCCTTCCCCGGCAACGCTGGTCCATACTTCCCTGGTGAGTATCCCTTCTTCCCTCGCTCTCCACCATGTCTAACCGAGTGGTTAAGAGTTCGAAACGTGATTCTACCCAACGCCGCAAGGACCTTGCTGGCGATATCTCGTTCTTTGGCATCGATATGCTTCCTTGTTCTTATTGCGAGGCCAACGATCTCAAAGACTGCCGAGCCTTGGATCGTTCTGCCAAGTGCAACAATTGTCTTGGGCTTGGTCGTTCTGATTGCGACGTCCATGGTCTTACGCGCACCTTGTCTGCCTCCTTTCGTCGTCAGAAAGAGCAACTGGACAAGGAGGAGGAAGAGGCGAACGCCGTGATCCTCCAGGCCGCCTCCAAGCTAGCGCGTCTTCGGTCTCAACGCCTTGCTCTGTCGGAGCGCTTCCACAAGGCAGCCGCTCGCGAGGAGCGCATCATCGAGGACCAGGAGCGGGAAGAGGCACTGGCCACTCTTGCCTCGCAGCCTGCCGACTCGTCTGGGGTCCAAGAGTCTGTCGTCCCTTCCTTGGTAACGTCTTCCGACTGACTGGTTCTTAGTTTCTCCCTGGGCGACCCTTTCCTCGCCGGGGTTGATTTGTCCGCGGGGTTCCCCTTGGTCGATCCGGGTTCCTCTGGTGGAACTCCTGAAGTTTCTCGGGGCAGTTGAGATTTGTAGCGGGTTGCCATGAATTGTCTTCTGGGCCAAAGTCCAGCCACTTGACCAAATACTCCAACTGTCCTTTCGTGATGCGTGAATCTAGGACTTCCTCAACGTCCCACTCCTCCTCTTCGTCTTCTGCCTCAGCGTCCTTGTCGAGTCTCGCGTTCTTGGGCGCTGGTTCCAGAAGCGAGATGTGGAAAACGTTGGTCCGTAGTCGCATTGTTGAGGGTAACGCGAGTGCGTAATTGTTCTCCGAAATCTTTTTGTCGATTTTGAACGGTCCGATTTTGCGAAAGTCGAGCTTCCTGCTCGGTCGTTTCGTGCGAAGATTCCGAGAAATGAGGTAAACTTTGCCCCCCTCTTCTAGGCGAGGTCCCTCGAGCCTGTTTCTGTCGTAGAACTTCTTCATCCTGGTTCTTACGAACTCGAGTTCCTCTCTGAGCATCGCGTGCAGCGAGCTCATCTTGTCGGCTTTGACTGCCGCTCTGGGCACCGAGACCTCGGGCCCTTGTCGCAAATCTGCTTCGTAGCCGTAATTCGCGAAGAATGGCGTGACCTTCGTGGTCTCCGTGACGGTGGTGTTGTAGGCGAGTTGTGCCGTTGGCAGCAGCTCGACCCAATCATCCTGCTGGAAATTGACATACAACCTAGGTATTGTTCGACAACTGGTTGAGTCGTTCCGTCTGTCCGTCCGTTTGTGGGTGGTAAGCGGTCGAAAGCTTACTCTTCGTACCCAGCTTCGTCATCAGAGCTGCCAAAACTTTGATGCGAACTTCGTGTCTCTGTCCGTGATCCATTCCTCCGGCCATCCGTGGACCGAGGTGATGTTGCGATAGATCACGTCTGCGAGTTGTTCTGCTGACCATGTCTCCTTGTAAGGGAGGAAATAGCTCCACTTGATGAGTCTGTCCACCATTGGAGGATGCTGTCGTATTCCACTCCCGTTACTGAATCTTGGAGGCTGGTAGTTTGGTGATGAAGTCCATTCGTCACCGAACTCCATGGTCGTTCTGCGACTGGCAATGCTGCAACAGCCCATATGGTTGTGCCGTGGTTTGCTTCGTCCGCAGAGGTCGCACTCTGCCAGGACTGCTTCTGTCGCTGTTTGATTCCTGGGAAGTCGTAGTTTGCTTGACTTTCGCAATTTTTTGCTGATTCCCATGTGTCCTCCGAGTTTCGACTCGTGGATTTCCGAATGAGCTCCTTCTGGTCGCTGAGCCTGACGTAGGCCTTGTCGTGGTACCAGAGTCTCGTTCCTTCAAGTCGCAATCCCGCGATCTTGGATTCTGGCTCTTCTTGCCATGCATCGCGCTCGTTGTCCGCGATGGTTCCTTGGAAATCTCGTTCCAAACGTTGTTCCCTGAAGGCCGCACAGCATTCTACAATGTTGCAGCGGCCTGGCTTCGGGATCTTCCGACTGTTGCTGAAGTGCTGCGATCTCGTAGTCTTCAGTCGGTTGGGAAGCATGCCGTAGCGATCCGTCTGTTGATGTAGCAATGGTGGTGAGGCTTCAGATGTGTTGTCGTGGTGATCCGCTCGTCTACTCAAGGCGTCCGCTCGTGCGTTCTCTGAGCCTTTCTTGTAGTGGATCGTGAAGTTGAATTCGGACAGAAATTCTGCCTATCGAGTTTGTCGTCCGTTCAGCACCTTCGTGGTGGTGAAGTATCGTAAGTTCTTGTGGTCCGTGTACACCTGCACTTCGTGTGTTGTGCCGCTGAGGTACGGTCTCCATTCCTGGAACGCTTCCATGATTGCGAGAAGTTCCTTGTCGTGGATCGGGTAGTTGAGCCTTGGTTCTTCGAGTTTTTTGGAAAAGAACGCCACTGGATGAAGCTTGCCGTCCTTGTCTCTCTGGCCAAGTTGTCCTCCGATCGCGAAGTTCGAGGCGTCAGCTTCGACTTCGAAAGGTGTGCTTGGATCAGGCAGCATGAGCACAGGATCGGCGATGATTGCTTCGCGGATCCGTTGGAAAGCCTGCTCGTGCTCCTGTTTCCACTGGAATGTGGCATCCTTTTTGGTAAGTTCGTGTAGAGGTCTCGTGATGTCGCCAAAATTATTGATGAACATTCTGACGAAGTTGACGAATCCGATGAATCCTCTGACCTCTGTGGCGTTCGTCGGTGTCGGCCACGTCCTGACAGCTTCCAGTTTCTCGGGTTCAATCTTGACCCATCCCGGGGAGATCTCATAACCCAGAAACACTGTCTTCTTGACGTGAAACTCGCTCTTGTCTTTGTTGACTGACAACTTGTGCTCGTGCAGTGCATCCAGCACCTGCCGCACATGTTCCTTGTGTTCCTCGAGTGTCTTGGAGTAGATGAGGATGTCATCCAAGTAACAGACCGCAAACTTATCGAGACAATGCCGAATTGCGTGGTCAATGGCGGCTTGAAATGTCGCTGGTGCGTTGGTCAACCCAAACGGCATGACGAGGTACTCGTAATGCCCGTAGGGTGTCCGAAAAGCCGTCTTCCATTCGTCTCCTTCCTTGATGCGGATGTGGGCGTACGCTGTTGGAAGGTCGAGTCGCGTGAAGTATTGTGCCCCTGACAGCTGGTCTCGAAGCCTCGAGATTAGTGGCAGTGGGTAGCGGTTCTTCACCGTCTCGTTGTTCAACTGTCGGTAGTCCACGCACATCCTGAGCTTCCCATCTTTCTTTGGAACGAAAAGGACTGGGTAGCCCGCCGGCGATGTCGATGGTCTGATGTGCCCTATCTCGAGGTTCTTTTCGAGATAGCTCCTCAACTCTGCATCTTGCTTCTCGTTGGTGTGGTACACCTTGAAGAATTTCAACTGGGCTCCTTCCTTGAGTTTGATCTCGTGATCCCAAGGTCCGTGGTCTGGTAGCCCTGCGAGATGTTTTGCTGTGAACGCCGGGTGCCCCTTGTAGTCGTCTGGGATCTGTCCCGTCTTCGCGTTCTTCGCCGTACCTTCGTAGTACGCGAACTTGTGTCCTGACTCGATGAATGATGCTTCGAGTTCCTTGACTTCTTTTGATGTCAGCTCGATGTTTGCTGCCTCGAGCTGAGTGACCCATTGTTCGTGTTTGAGCATTCCGTGCTCGTCGACTGAGACGACGGCGATGGTTCGTTCCTCCCGTGTCTGCTTCTTTCGTCGTGTGCCGCTTCTTCCGGATTTCAGAGTACGTCCTTCTGTACTGGCTGCTTCCTGCGGTGGGCCCGTAGAGGGGGTTCGTTCTGACCCGCTGCTCGTTCGTGGCTCCTGTTCTGCGCGTTCTCCCATCGAGTTGGTTGGATGCTCCCGCCGTTCCCGCGGTTGCAGATGGCCATCTCCCTTCCAACTGATGTCCGGGTCATAGCCCCTGTGCCATGGGCGTCCGAGAATCATGTCTTTCTCCGGCCCCATGTCCACAATATCGAATACCACTTGGGTGGTCTTTCCTGCCACCTCAATGTTGAGTGGTTCTGTTTCTCGTCGTACCCATTGTGTGTCGAATGGTCCTTTGACGACGTGTGGTTGTTTCTTGATCCTCCATGGGATTCTGAGTTGATTCACAAATGTGGGCGAGATGAGATCCATCTGCGCTCCTCCATCCACTAGCGCGAGGGCCTCGAATTTCCCCCATCGCGCTGTGATCCAGAGCCTGTTGTCTGGCTTGGTGCTTCTTACAGCAGCTACTTCGTGTTCGCCTGCTGGGAGGTCGTTATAAGGCTTCTGTTTGCGCCAGTTCTTCCTGTACTGCGCGGCCTGTCTCCGTTGTGGTGGAGTTAGAGACTTCCGGGCCCCTCGGAGGGCCCTGAGCCGTTTCCCAAGCTCTCGTGGTGTTTCAAGGCGTCCCTGTCCGCACCTTGGCTTGCGGCGTCGATCGTTCGGTGTTCCTGGAGCCATTGGCTCATCCAGGGTTCGATTCGTCTCCTGGTGCTGTGATGATATTGTTCTGCTTGCCGTACTGCTCGAACTCGGTGGAGTGGTGGCTTTCGTGACCGTCGAGAATCAATAACCGGTGCGTGCCCTTTGTCCGAGGCGCCGTATGGTGATCGAAATGCTTGATCCAATCTAGGCCAACTGCATCGGTAGTCCAGCCATTGTGGGTAGTTGCAATACGCCAGTCGAGGGGTAGGCCGCACTCCCGGTACCAGTTGGCAAGGTGATATTGCGCTGCCAAGATGATGAACGGAGGGATCGCCCAACCAAGGGCATTGACTCCCTGAATTACAGTCGCCCATTCGCGGTTGCCAGGCTGGGCTAGCTTTGCCCTGCCAAAGCCATCCGAGGTTGTGACTACCATGCCCGTAGAGATGATGCCCATCATGAACCCGGTCTCATCAAAGTTGTAGATATCGTTATCCAGGATACCGTACTTAGCTATCATGTTCCGTACAAGCGTAAACCAGTCACCGATGATCTTTGGATCCTCGCACTTAGCCCTCTGGTAGTTGTATCTACGCACACGACGCATCTTGAGCTGTTTGTGGCGTTTGACAAAGTTGTGGGCCCAGAGCTTGCCGACAGGGGGTGCGTCGCGTACGCGTAGTAGTTGGTTGGCCATATCTTCTACACCACGTAGCCTAGGCGAGAAAGCTCGCGTAGAGAGGTTAAGGATGTATTGAACAATCGTCTGCTCTTCGAGATCCGTAAGCTTGCGCGAGTTCGCTGGCAAATCGCGTCGTGCACGCTGACCAGCGCGTCGGCCGTGGAGTGTTGATACCGGGACATCGTAGAGCTTAGCTGCAGCCCTAAGGCTTATCTTCTTGTCGTTTTGGAGCGCTTGAAGGGCTAAGAACACCCTCTCTTCCTTTGAAGGAGGGGACATATTGCGTTGTAGAGTTGTGGAGGAAGATGTAACGTTGAGATTGCAGGGGACCCGTTGTGGTGGAGACTGTTCGGCTCGCTTATAATATATGTTATAGAAGATTTTAAATTCTAGGATCTTTTTCTCCTTAGCTAGTAATAAAGGGTCTATTAAAGATTAAGATCTTAATCTGTAGCATTATACTTTATCTACTAGATTTATGGAGGGAGCTCCTTTTCTATAACCTTAATACTAATAGTCCAGAGAGTTTTAATAAGGTTATATAAATTAATTTAAACCTTACTTAATAAATCACTTATAATTATTATTATTATTATTATTCCTACACCAAATGCCCTGGGGCGCGCCGGTCCTTCTACTGCTATTTACAAAGGGAACCGTACCGTATAGGCCGGATAAAAACCTCTGTCTACCACTTTGAGACAACAATCTGTGAATCCGTCATACTGCAAAAGAAAGGAGGCCCTTTGCCGGCCTCCGTGCCCTCTAGCCCTCCCCATCCACTGTTTCTAGCTCCAGCCTTCTGGCTAGGCTATACTCCAGTAGCCGGCCAGAGTCCATCAGCCAGCCAAGGACCTTCCTAACAAATCTTCTGCTCCGGGCACCCGCTCCCCGTAATACGGTTTGTAGGTCCCGATGTGACCGAATCTCTCTGCCGTCCCACGGCCTTTGTAACGGCGGGTCGGGGCACCAAACCACCAAGTGCTCCACTGTCTCCCTGCCTCTCCCGCACTCGCAATAGGGGGTACGGACCTCCGGGACTTTCACCCTGAACAGGTAGTCCCGGAGGCCTATATCCCCGATACGGGCCTGGGAAAGGAGGGAGCTCTGCGCCTTTGTAAACCTTCGTGTCTCATCAGAGCTTTGTCGGTAAATAAGAGGGCTGGGGGGTCTTCGTCGGCTATCCTCCTGTTTAATACCCTCTGTCGAGTAGTACTTTGTTGACTAGCTCTCTGTTGTTCCCACCGGGCCTGCCAGGCCAGTTCGACCACCTCCTTGGTATTCGACCCCCTATCCTTCCCCCCGATCTTCCGTTTGTAGTTAACCCACTGGGCCACTGCACTAGCGGCTAGTTCAGTGGGCGTGGGGCTCTGCGGGCCCCCTGACGGGGCCTCCGGCCTCGGGTTTTCCTCCTCTTGTTGAACCTTCGGTAGACCTTATTGCAGGCCTCAGTGATGAGATGCCCCGTGGTTATTCTCTCGGCCTCCGGCCCAGCCCCTGATTGTAGGGCCTGCTTCTGTAGCCGGCCCTCGAAGTCGGCCAGCCGCTTGTTGAGATATAAGTCTAGCGGTGGCACCCAGGCCTCTGTTTCTAAGCACCGAATAGGAGCTGACTTGTATGCCCCTACTACTGTTCGAAGGCTCCTGTTATGAGCTTTTGACAAGACCTTTGCAGGCCCCTTCGGCCTTAGCTCTTGGAGCTGTTGGTTGGTGGAAGCTGGAGGCTCCGTAAGCTATGGCACTGCGGATGCACTTACGTAGACCTCCCAGCCCTGGATAGGCTCGGGCCCCACGTCTTTGCTGCAATCCTCGATAAGGCGAAATCTTGGGTTTTGAGTTTCCGTTCCACAGCTTGTTGGTGCGCCCTCCATGATAGCTTCCAGTCCAGCCAGACGCCTAGAAACCGAGCCGATTCCACTGGCTTAACTGTGCTGTAGCCACTAGCCCCTGGGTGGGCCAGGGCCACCGGGTTCGCCCACTGTCTCCGACCTTTGTTGAAGTGAATTCATTCGCACTTTTGGGGTGCAAACGCCATCCCCCGGGTACCAGCCCACTGCAAGCAGGTCTTCCAAGCTTTTTCTAGTTGCTGTGTATTGGCCTCTGGGTTCTTTCCAAAGGCCAGTAGGTTTGTGTCGTCTGCGAACCCTACTATGCTAACCAGTGGATGAGCTGTTTTCAGGGCCTGATATAGGGAGGCAATGTAGAGGATAAATAGGATCGGGGATAGTGGTGAGCCCTGGGGGACTCCCGCTATGACTGGGATGTCCTCTGTTTTCTGGCCGTCGAAGTGGAGGATCGCAACTCTGTTACTTAACCACGCCTTCACCCACAGAACCACCCACTGTGGGTAACCCTGTAGCCGAAGAGTGGCTAGTAGCCGGGTGTGGTTGACGGTGTCGAATGCCCCTGAGATATCCAGCTGTAGAAGGGAGGCGGTTGCTTTCTGCCGCCAGGCCTCCTGGACTTGGGCTACGACTAGCCGAATCGCTACTTCTGTTGACCTATGCTCTCGGTTTCCCATCTGCTCCGCTGGCAGTAGGCCGTAGGTCTGCAGCACTAGTAATCCTCTTTGCTACCAGTGCTTCTATGACCTTCCCAACTGTAGGTAGGAGGGCTATAGGCCTGTAACCTCCTGGAGTTCGGTAGGTACTCGGCTCTTTTCCGGGCTTTGTAGGACAACTGTTTTGGCCCTCTTATAGTATTTAGTTATATTACTAAACCTCAACAAAAAAGATAACTATTTGTAGCGAGCTATAAATCTTAACTACCTTGAAAATCTTTAAAGGTTTTACTAGAGAAACCTAGACCAATTATACTAAAAAGGCTAATCGAACCTATTAAGGAAGCTAATAAAGGAAGGATTAGAAATGGAGTATTAATAACTAGAAGGATATAAAAATATAAGTATATCATTTATATCTAGAGAAGATTAAGTAGTGGTTTAGTAGGAATTATATCTATTAGAGAATAATAATTGTCACGACCACTGTGAAGGTACGAGGGTGGGGCGCGGGACGCCCCGGACCAATCGTTAACATGGCCAATGAGCAACGTGCTCAGTGGGCTCAGCGACTGAGCAAGGTGAGCAGCGTGCTCAGTGGGCTCAGCGACTGAGCAGACTGAGCACCCGGGAATTAGATAGTATATAGTCACTCGTTCTGGAGAGCTCTGGGAGTTCTCCAGTTAGCAATCACAATTACAGTTCGCTACAAGCTCGAGAGCCTACTGTTGAGACGTCTTTGTTGTGCACTTTTTGGCTGCACCGAACCTAGTACCTTTGCAAGACACCTTCAATCAGACTGAACCTTAACAGGACGAGGTCCAGAAGAGGTTCATCACATAAATCTTAATATTTACTAACGTACTTGCATAACAAATGGCCCACCATAACGAGTGGGCCACTTTTCTTCCTTTTGCAACCTCCCAACTTCATCACGAATTTCTTTCACAATGCAAAATGGAACCTCTTCCAAAAGAGAGTCGTATAATCCTTGCGCTTGAAGCTCTTAAAAAAGACCCTAAACTTTCCGTACGGAAGGCTGCTACGATCTACGAGATTCCGCGAAGCTCGCTTCAACATCGACGCGCTGGAAAGCAACCACGACCCGAAATACCAGCTAACCTTTGAAAATTGACCGACTTCGAAGAACAAGTCCTTCTTGAGAGGGTACTCGACCTTGATACGCGAGGATTTTAGCCCCAGCTCTCCGACCTTTGAGAAATGGCCGATCGCCTTCGGGCCGCACGCGGCGCGTCGCCCGTCGGACCCCGATGGGCAAACGGTTTCGTAAAGCGACATTCCAAGGTTACAACGCGTTTCCGACGTCAAATCGATTATCAGAGGGCCCAATGCGAAGATCCCGAGGTAGTAAACGCGTGGTTTCGGCTCGTACGCAACGTAATCGACAAATACGCGATCCAAGAGGGGGATATCTACAACTTCGACGAGACTGGGTTCCAGATGGGCATGCTTTCGAGTGCAAAGGTCGTGACGAGCTCCGAGCGCCGTGGGAGGCCGCGCACAAAGCAGCCTGGCAATCGGGAGTGGGTTACGGTGATCCAAGCTGTGTGTGCGGATGGCTGGGTCGTGCCGCCGTACTTTGTCGTCAAGAGGAAAAACCACCTCCTCCCCTGGTACCAGGACAGCCAATTCCAGCCCGAATGGAGAGTCCACACAAGCGAAAATGGCTGGACAACAAATGAGATGGCGTCGATTGGCTAAAAACATTTCGACCAGGCTACCAAACGCCGTACGAGAGGGGTACATCGACTGCTTATCCTCGACGGCCACGAAAGCCACCACTCGATCGACTTCGAAGATTTCTGCAAGGCCAACAACATTATTACACTTTGCATGCCTCCCCATTCTTCCCACTTTCTCCAGCCCCTCGATGTTGGGTGTTTTAGTCGGCTTAAGGCCTTGTACGGCAAGCAGATTGAGCAGATGATGCGGATGCAGATCACCCACATTACGAAGGAGGACTTCTTCGACGCGTTTGTCGAGGCATTTCACGCTTCCGTCACAGCGAACAACATACGAGCGGGCTTTAGAGCAACTGGCCTAGTTCCTTTTGACCCTGAATTGGTAGTTTCTTGCCTCGACCCTAAGCCACTTACCCCATCTCCTCCAAACTCGCGTCCCGGAACAGCCTCGACCTGGGCCCTGAAGACCCCATCCAATGCGTACGACGCGACCAAGAGCTCCATCACTCTCAAGCGGAAGATCGAGAACCATCAAGGTAGCTCTCCGACTCACATTTTCGACATCATCGACTTGCAGGCCAAGAGCATCTCAAAATTGGCACATGAAATGGTGTTACTCCGAGCTGAGGCCCAGGAACTTCGTACAGCAAATGAGCGACTAAGCAAGCGCCGTAGGACAAAGAAAACGCGTCTGCAGGAAGGAGGATCACTTAGTTTACAAGAGGCAAAGGGTTTGATGGCTGACCGGGGACTTGGTGATAAGGACTGCGAGGAAACGTCTGGGAGTAGTGGTTGTATAACAGTGGGTGGGCCACGCATTCGGCTCTGCAGCAACTGCAAGAAGCCCGGCCACAATGCACGAACATGTCAAGTAGTTTGCGAGACATCTGAAGATGGTGATACCGAGTAGTTTCAATTGATTTGAGTTGTTGTGGCTGAATTGACTTACACGAGGTGGTTGAGGTCCGGGAAAAGTGGCCCACTCGTTATGGTGGGCCACTCGTTATGCAAGTACGTTATAACTTCCTAAGAATTAAATAGATAATAGAAGTAGTCTTAGTAGAGTATAGCCTCTATAGATAGAATAAACTAAGATAATATAAACTATATAGATTATTATAGCTATTATTGGTTATAGAATAACTATAGAGTTTAATAATAAACTTTATTATTAAACTACTAGCCTCTAAAAATATAGTAATAGGAGTAGAATATAATAATATCCTTATAATAGTAGATAAACTTACTAAATAGAGCTAATTCCTCCCCTATAAGGAGTTATAGTTAGTAGAACGACTTATAAATATAATCTATTATAATATTACCTCAACTTATAGATAACGTATATTATAAGCGAGCCGAACATATAAGCGAGCCGAACACTTTCCACCGCTCTACCAACACTATTCCCAATTACCACACAACAACGCTAGGAAATGACTACAATTACATCAGAAGAAGCCGAATCAGAGGCTTCCCCAGCCTCCTGGCAGGTACGCACATTATGGCCGGGCTTGCCGCATACCCCACAGCGCCGAACCTTCCTCTGACCCCCCCGTGCACTACTACCATCTGGCTGTATATCTTCTCCTGTCCTCCCACCTACAGCCTTCTGGTCCGCAAGACCCTGTGCCTCTTGCACAGTAAGTGACCCTCCAAGCTGTACACGTGTCCGTTTGGCCCTCCGCCGCTTGCTTAGTGCCTCGTTGGCCTTGCGGAGCGAAGACACCTCTGACTCAAGAAGGGCTACCTGGTGCATTACAGCCATTGTCCCTTTGGTAAGCTGGTCAACGGCGGCCAACATCGAAGCTGGGGAGCTACCTTGATGGTTGGCAATACGAGTCCTGATAAGCTTTGACTGCGAGTCGGCTTCTTTGGGGTTGTGCGGTGTCTTGGAAGCCCAGGGTTTGACAGTGCCGGCAGTACTAGGCCGCGAGTTTGGGGGCGATGGTGTATAAAGCTTGACATCCAGCCTGGAGAGCACCCTCTCTGGGTTGTACGGAACAAGGCCAGCCCCCGCAAAGCCACCCTGGATATTCTTCTCTGTGATAGAAGCAAAGAAGGCTTCGCGGAAAGCGCAAAGGAACTCGAGCTTGCTGATGTGGTTGACATGCGCGCGCATGAACTCCTCAACCTGGCGACCATACGCCTGCTTCAGTGGCCCAAAGCAGCCAACATCAAGTGGCTGGCACTTATGGGAAGAGTGTGCAGGCATGCAGAGTGGGTCTTCGCTGATAGACCTTCTTCCGTTGTTCTGCGTGTTCCCGCAACTTGTCGTCTGCGTGGATGACACAGTCTGTCTCAATGCAGTTTTGCATTCCTCCGATCATTCTGCACGCTTGTGGCCAGGCGTTCTTGGGTTTGGCCCTAAGTCGCTTGTCGTTTGCCATTCCTACGTCCCATGACAGGGCTGGTGGTGCGCATCCGTGATCGTATACCCATGTCGTGGGTAGTGGTTGGCCGGCTTGATTCTGGTTCCTGATGGGCCAGTGGTCGTAGTGGAGTTTGCTCTGAAAGTGGTAGCGACACTCATGTGCTACGCACTGAAACCAGGGGAGGTAGATGTGATCCCATCTCCTTGGGTTCAGTCGGTGGTGGTCCCCTTCCATCAGTCGAAACGCGTCCGACACTCCTCGGAGTCCTTGAGTCTCGAGGTCTTCCGTGCTTCTTCCTGGGGCGAGGTACTGGTTCCGCGCCCAGTACTCGTCCCAGTCTTGAGTCATCTGCCCCTTGCTGCGTCGTTCTTCCTGAGCAAAGAGGTAGATTTTCTCCGGGTGCTGGACCCCGTTCTCACAATCTTCTGCCGGTTCCGTGGGTCCGTCCCAGGGGGTATAGTCGAACGTCGTCCCGATCTGCTCTTCGTGTAGGATCCTGGCTTCCTCTGTGATCCTGTCGAGGTGCTGGCCGATCGCCCCGTGGGTGTTGGTGAGTTCTTGTACCCCCTCCTGGATTGAGTCGAGTTCAGCGCGGAGTCGTCCATACTGCTCGTTTCTTTCCTCAAGTGTCTTTTCGAGTTCCGCTTTCTCGTCCTCGAGCCGGTAGACTCGTTCTCTGAGTTCCAGGACTCGCTTCTGCAGGAAAGCTAGGTTGGGTCCTGTGTTTTCTTCGGCGTTCTGCCGGGTTCGCCAGTGTCCGTCGTCTTGCTGGACCAACCCGAGCCCCCAGTCTCCTGCCATTGCTAGGGCGAAACGTGGAGGTGCAACTTCTCCTTCATCGTCGGTCTCGATAAGGGTGTTGCTGGGACCTTCAGTCGGTCCTTCCTGATCTGGGTCCGTCAGGGCTGATTCTTGGTCGTTGGCCCTGTCAATGTCGTATTCGAGGTCGTCCTGCGTGTAGCTGGCTGCGGCGACCTCCTGAATCCGGACTCTCTTCCCGACCGTGGCCTGGTCGATGGTGGCGGCCTCCTTTCCTGGAACCGGTCGCCACTCCTTCTTGCTGCGACAGTCACGTTTGAAGTGACCCTTCTTGCCGCAGTTGTAACAGGTGATGCCTGTCTTGTCCTTGGCACCGTCCCTTCTTCCCGCCCACTGCGCCTGGGCGGCGTCGACGTCCATGGGTCCTGCGTGGGTGCCGTAGGAAGTGCTCTTCTGTTGTCGTTTCTTCCCTGTGTTGGCCGTGCTCCCACTTCCTTGGGTTCCTGGCACGAATCGTCCCTGTCCCTTCCGCTGCTGCTTCCTGGCGTACTGGCGGTCATCGATCCTGATGGCTTTGGCGATGTACTCGTCAAGGGTGGTAGGGCGGTCCTCCTTGTACAGCTCGTCCTTGACGTCATCCTTGAGCCCGTCGTAGAACAGTTGCATCAGGCCTTCTTCATTGATTCCGGCCCTGATGGAGTCTTGTCTGAACAGTGTGGCGTAAGCCGACGTGGACTTGGTCTGCCGTAGTCTCGCGAGTCGGTCCTGGGCGTGGACCCTTTCGTCCTGGTCCCCGAACACCTTCCGAAGTTCCTTTTCGAATTGGTCGTAGTCCTCGAACACCGTCTTGGTGAAAACTTGCTGCTTGGCGCTGGCGTGGTCGACATAGTCCTTGAGCGTGGGCTCGAACCAGCGTGCCGCCTGGCCCGTGAGTCTTGACGCGACGTCTCGAGTCTTGGTCTCCTCATCGGGGAACCTGACGTCGTAGTGTTCCATGTAGGACGACATCTCGGTGAGGAAGCGCGAGAGGTCTTCCTTCTTCCCGTCGAACTTCTCGGGCGCTTCGATCTTGAGCTTGTTCTTCCCTGCATCGTCGACCTTGGTGTGGACTTCGTTGATGAGGTCCTGGTGTTCCGCTGCTTCTTTCTCGAGCGCGGTTATCTTGTCCTGCAGGGACTTGATGATGACGTTGAGGTCGGTGGGTGAAGCTGGAGTTGCCATATCGATATCGGAGCCAGTGGTGCTCATGGACGTATTGCCTTCAATCTTGAACTGTAACAGAGTTACAGGGAGTTAGCGACGTGTGACGAACCTCTCCTGGACCTCGTCCTGTTAGGGTTCAGTCTGATTGAAGGTGTCTTGCAAAGGTACTAGGTTCGGTGCAGCCAAAAAGTGCACAACAAAGACGTCTCAACAGTAGGCTCTCGAGCTTGTAGCGAACTGTAATTGTGATTGCTAACTGGAGAACTCCCAGAGCTCTCCAGAACGAGTGACTATATACTATCTAATTCCGAGGTATCTTGTACCTGCTCTGGGTGCTCCGTCCCAGAGCGTCCAGAGCATCCTGCATCTTGACGATGCTCTCCCTGCTCTGTGTCGAAGCACACAGAGCGCCTAGTGCTCTTCTAATTGGCTATCCTAGCGGTTGGTTCGGGGCGTCCCGCGCCCCACTTCTGTGCGTTCCGGACAGTGACCGTGACAAATGTAAATATAGGTATATACTATTGGAAGATCGAGTTATATAAAGTATTATACTTCTAGTAGCTAATCTTAAAGCCTTAAAATTAATAGTAGTAAGTATTGGTTCCTTATTATTTTATTATCTAACTATTAGTAGTTAATATATATTCTTTAGAGTAAAAACGATTAGGTAACTTACTAAAAATATCGACAGCCTAATATATCCTATCTCGAGCTTCTTTTCAAGATACCTCTTCAACTCTATATCCTACTTCTCGTTAGTATAATATATGCTACTTTTTCTTAGTATAATATGGCCTACTTCTCGTTAGTATAATATATGCTACTTCTTCTTAGTATAATATATCCTACTTCTCGTTAGTATAATATATCTTAAAAAACTTTAACTAGACTCCTTCCTTAAGTTTTATCTAGTATTCTTAACGTCTATAATCTAATAACCCTATAAGATATTTTACTATAAATATTAGGTATCCCCTATAATTATTTAGAATTTATCCTACCTTTATAGTCTTTGCTATACCTTTATAATTTATAAACTTATATTCTAACTCAATAAATAATACTTTAAGGTCCTTAATTCTCTTTAATACTAGCTTAATATTTATTATCCTAAGCTAAATAACCTATTATTTATATTTTAGGGGGTCGAATACCAAGGAGGTGGTCGAACTGGCCTGGCAGGCCCGGTGGGAACAACAGAGAGCTAGTCAACAAAGTACTACTCGACAGAGGGTATTAAACAGGAGGATAGCCGACGAAGACCCCCCAGCCCTCTTATTTACCGACAAAGCTCTGATGAGACACGAAGGTCTTACAAAGGCGCAGAGCTCCCTCCTTTCCCAGGCCCGTATCGGGGATATAGGCCTCCGGGACTACCTGTTCAGGGGGAAAGTCCCGGAGGTCCGTACCCCCTATTGCGAGTGCGGGAGAGGCAGGGAGACAGTGGAGCACTTGGTGGTTTGGTGCCCCGACCCGCCCGTTACAAAGGCCGTGGGACGGCAGAGAGATTCGGTCACATCGGGACCTACAAACCGTATTACGGGGAGCGGGTGCCCGGAGCAGAAGATTTGTTAGGAAGGTCCTTGGCTGGCTGATGGACTCTGGCCGGCTACTGGAGTATAGCCTAGCCAGAAGGCTGGAGCTAGAAACAGTGGATGGGGAGGGCTAGAGGGCACGGAGGCCGGCAAAGGGCCTCCTTTCTTTTGCAGTATGACGGATTCACAGATTGTTGTCTCAAAGTGGTAGACAGAGGTTTTTATCCGGCCTATACGGTACGGTTTCCATTGTAAATAGCAGTAGAAGGACCGGCGCGCCCCAGGGCATATCGGTGTAGGAAATAATAATAATAATATAATAATAATATATCTAAGACGTTAATATCTTCTATGGAGTTATTGGTTATAAACCTTCTTTAGCTATAACAATTCGCACCTAAAAGCATAATAAATATTCTTATTATTATTTCCTACACCGATATGCCCTGGAGCGCGCCGGTCCTTCTACTGCTATTTACAAAGGGAACCGTACCGTATAGGCCGGATAAAAACCTTTATCTACCACTTTGAGACAACAATCAATCGAAGTTAATAAAGAAATTAGCAAAGGAAGTATTAGATAGTGGTTCTATTAATAGTTAAATAAAGGTATTTCTAACTTCTTTATATATGTTATATATAGAGCGTTTATAGAAGAAATTAACTCTTAAGAAAGTCTATAAGGGTTGAGCTTAGTGGAGTATTCTTTTAAATACTCCATAAACGTTATTCTTTTACTACTATCTCGACAACTTACCATCTAGAACCTAATACTTTATATAGCTTTGACCTATATTTACATTACAACTTCAAAGTCTTATAAGCCAATATATCTAGTAAATGCTCGCTTGATATTTGCGTCTCGTAGCAGCAGCCCTCGCTATATTTATTTCTTTATAACTAAGAAATATCTTTTTATTGTATTAAATTATTATCTCTTACTATATCGTTGTTAGACTCGATTATAGTCATTACTTGTTTTCTTATACGATTTACGATTCTTCGTTCTAATTTTTATAGGCAATTGATAGGAGGGCAGGGCGGAATTGATACGGGGGCAGGGCGTTACGCGGGCAGGGCAATCTCAAAGCTCCTATTGGCCCAAAACTTTTCTGTTAAGCAGGGGCATGCTCCATCGAAATTCTGCCGCGTCCCCTTCCAGATTTACCAGCTGCCAGTAGTCTGTCAACTCCAATTGACGTCAAAACATCGACCTTGAGTTTCCATATGCCTCTCCATTGCGCAATGGCCCGCCGTCCAAAAAGCTCCCGAAGGCTATCCCGGTCTGGATACGATAGCGCCGATCCAGGTGAAGCGCAATCCCGACCCACGAAGCGACTCCGACGCGATAGTTCCGATGCGTGCGAGCAGCGCAGGCGTGGATCTTCAAGCAGCGGCTCAGGACCGGACCCTGGGGAATGGTATGGCTATGGCGACGACGATGCCCTATATAATCTCTTCGCAACCGACCCCCCAGCGTACTTTACGACAGTACCTCGGCCCCATGGATCCAAAGGGCTGGACGAGCCCTGGTGGGGCTGCGCAACGACTCCGAGATATTTCTCTCCCTCGATTTCCCGACCCCCCGCAGGCCGATGCACCGGTTCAGGCAAGCTTTGCCAGGCCCGGTTTTCAGCGAACAAATGCAAGCGCGGCGAGATGCAAAGGCGCAAGAGAAGGAACGAAGAATGCAGTTGAGGGGCCTTCATCGTGGATTCCGTAGCGCTCTCGAGGTCTACAGAGAAGAGGATACGGAGTCACATCTAACTTCGCCTGGATGCTCGTCCCATCGGTCGTCTCCTAACTCAACCGTCACTCGAGAGAAGACCACCATGTCTCGAGAGAAGGTTATTTCTCGAGATGGTTCCACCATTATACGAGAGCGGACCGTTCAAGAACGAGTCGTATGGAGTCAATCTCCAACCGGCAGCCATTCCTCCCGCTTCTGATCGAGTCTATCACCAAGTGGCCAGCCCCAGCGCGAACAGGAAGAGCAAGGCGAAAGTCGAGATACGAGCTCAAGTCCTAGCCGGCCGGAGACGATACAAAACCCCCCAGTCCCAGGCAATCTCCAATCGACGTTTGAGGCCCTTTTTGATTGGGTAAATACTTTCGCAAAAGCCAACGGATTTGGCATTGTCAAACGGCAAGGCTACTTTATTAAGGGTCGGTTATCACGTTATACCCTCGAGTGTGACAGATACGGGGAACCTCGAAAAGGCAGAGGCGCTGGGCTTCGACAACGACAATCCCGGAAATGCGGCTGCAAATGGAAGGTGTTCGCCGTGTCCTTACCGGAGAATGATTATCGATGGGTCTTGCGTTGGCCTACAGATGCCATTCATGCTGAGCATAATCACACACCCAGTACCAACCCTTCTGCCCATCCCATCCATCGGAAGCTCACTGATCCCGTCAAGGAGAGACTATTGAGGCGACAAGTCGCCGAGTTGGTATCCGAGCACGAGACGTCAGAAACATCGTCAAAAACCAACATGCAGACTCTGTCCTCACTCGCAGGGACATCTACAACGCCAGAGCCCTCATCAACCGCCAGAAGCTAGACAACTACAACCCCACGGCTGCGCTGATCAAGCTTTTCGACGAGAAGGGTATCCCTTATAGGTTGAAGTGGTCGGAGGCAGAGCCAAGTTGTCTTGTCGGTCTAGTGTGGACATTCCCGTACTGTATCCGCATGTGGCAGCGGTTCCCAGAAGTCCTCAGCTTCGACAACACGTACAACACGAACCGCTTCAAACTCCCTCTTTTCCAAGCCACTGGCCAGACTTGCCTAGGGACTGTCTTCAATGCTGCATTTGGCCTTATCGATAACGAGCGGTTAGAAGGCTTCCAGTTTCTCGCTGACGGCATCCGGCAATTAGCCATCCAACACAGCATCAGGCTACCCGATATCATCCTCACAGATTTCAATAACCAGATGAAAAAGGCTTTGGACGAGCAGTTCCCCAAGAGCCAGCAACAAATCTGCATCCACCACATCATCTCCAATGTCTTACTCAAGGCAAAACAGAAGTGGATACGAGGAGAGACAGACGATGGCAGTGACCAGGAGAGTGCCGCCGAAGACGCCCAGGACCAGGCAGCCCTAGCAGCAAAGGATAGGGCGATAGTTCGCGACTCTAGGTTTAGCCAGTCATCCAAACCCGTTCCACACACCTACCAGGGCGTCGTGATGATGTGGAAGCTGGTTATGTTTGCGGAGACCGAGGCGGAGCATGATAGATCATGGGCACACCTTTGTCAAGAGTTTGGCGACCAGAAGGCGATCTTGTCGTACCTTTACAGGACGTATATGCCCGTAAGGGAGCAATGGGCCCGTTGCTTTATCCGGAAGTATCGCAACTTCGGCTGCCGGGTCACCTCTGGGACGGAAGCGAGCAACAACAACGTCAAGTCTTACCTCCTGAACGGCATGAGTCACCTATACCGTCTTGTTGAGGCTATTACCGACATGCTACACGACCAGGAGAGGGATTTCATCGATGCATGTGCACGGGACGAGGTCTTGACTTTGCGCGAGTATACCGGACGTGGTGCCGAGTATCTAGGCGAGCTTCCCCGAGTCATCTCTCCAAAGGCCCTTCATCTCATTACACCGGAGTACCGCAGAGTTCTGACGGCAATCCCAAGTCCGAAGAACCCCCGGCCACAAGGCATCGGACTCTGCAGCGACGACTGTACGCCATCTATAGAGTTAGGCATTCCGTGTCGCCATACAATCCTATCGAAGTTCGAAGGTAATGTCCCACTGGCGAAATGGGACGTCCACCCGAGATGGCACTTACGGCAATCGACATCTACCGACCCTTGTCGCTGCATCCTTGATCCTAAGATTACCACATCAATTCGTGGTAGGCCGAAGAACATTGCGCAGCCGGTTCCTCTCCACCTATCCATCGACCCGTTGAGCGCCCAGAACCAGAACGGACAGGAGGACGAGCGTCTAGGGACAAGTCTGCCAGATGGGAGCCAACCACGGCGCGGCAGAGGCCGGCCGCGCGGGAGCAAGAATAAGTCAACACTTGCTCGGCAAGAAGCACAGGCGGCGGCCCAGAGGGAAGGCGGTATTCCTGTCCCGACTCGTGGGAATGCACTTGGCGGCCGAAATGCAGCACTCGGTGCAGGAAAGACAGCAGGCGTACTCGCCAGTGGTCCTAAGATTCAACCGAGCGTACGGAGACGGAGATCTCAATGGGAGCTCTTGCTGAACAGTAATGACCAAGAGGTCTTGCGTGAGACGAGACTTACTCGACGTAGAGGCCGTGTATAATATTTGCTAGCTAGGTCAACCGTTGCGAATACTTGACACCCATCGCTTTGAAGCCAATATGGAAGGTAGTAAGAAACTGTGTTAGTGTTAGCGAGTTGGCCTTCACCGCTTTTAGGGAAAAATGCTGACAGCACAGCTGTTAGAAATTTTGGGCCAATAGGAGCTTTGAGATTGCCCTGCCCGCGTAACGCCCTGCCCCCGTATCAATTGCCTATATCATACTATATTAGATTATCTAAAATACCCTTGTTTAAATAGTATTTTTCCCGTATTTTTAGAGCCCGAATTAATAATATTCTAATATTGCTATTTCCAGTATATTTTACGTACAAATTAATATAGCTAAAAAGTATATAACTAATAACCCTAGTTATAGAAAATATTATTCTATTATTAAGTTAGTTAGATATATTTATTATTGTTATAGGTATAGATAATTATCTCCCTTCTAACTAATATCTAGGTTTATAATCCCTATATTATAGATATCTAAAAATTATATCTTCTTCTAACCCTATATCTAAAATATTCAATACTATTTAGATAGTTTTATTTACTACCTTGATATTGAGTAGTTTCATTTCTCGTTATATCTATTATATTCGTATAGTTCTTGAATAATATATAGTTCCTGACCGGCGGACGACCTTGACCATCAGCGGGAGACGCTGTTCCGGGACGAAACCCTAAGACGACACGACGGCCTGAGCAAGGCGAAGAGCTCTCTGCTGGTCCAGATCCGGACAGGGGCAGTAGGCCTACGGGACTTTCTGTTTACACGGGGAGTCCCAGAGGTCCTAACGCCCGCCTGCCAGTGCGGCGAGGGACGGGAGACTGCCGAACACCTGGTGGTGTGGTGTTTGGCTCCACCGCTGACTCGAAGATGGGAGAGAACTGATATTCGAACGCGACGGGACTTTTACTCTGTTCTACACGGTATTGATCCTACATCGGCACGGCTCGCGGGGAGGGTCCTGGAATGGCTAATGGACTCAGGGAGGCTGATGATGTTCAGTTTGGCCAGGAGGCTTGAGCTGGAAGCGGCGGCCTAGCACGCACCTCCCTCGGAGGCCAGGAGGCCTCCTCTCTTTGTATACGCAGGCTCACGCACATGTACTTTCCTTAACTGTCGGTATGGGTTTTTTCATCCGGCCCGCGAGGGCGCGGTTTTCCTGTACAGTAAATAGCTGAGGGTCCGGCACGCCTTAGGGCATAGCGGAGTATAAATAATAATAATAATATATTACCATTTATAGCTATTTAAGGAAGGGATATACTTTAAAGTTCTCGATATATAACTTATCCTGTCCGGAGGACAATATTGCGGCCAAACTCCCAGAAATTACTATGCGAAATTGCGCGAAAAATACACGAAAAACCCCAAAAAAATTAATGCGATCTGGCAACTGGTCGAAAGCACCCCGCGCCCCACCTTTCTGCAAACCCCACTTTTCTGCAAACCGCGCTTTGAGACGCGTAAATTGGCTGCAGTCTCCATCTTTGTGTTGCCCTGTAACTTGTTTGTTTTGTTTACTCTCTTCCGAATCCAACTTCTTCTGCCCAATATGGAGGTCAACGGAGAATTGAGGATCTGTTCGCATCGCAAAGAGAAGCTGCCTATCGTACAATTTATTCACCTACGCGATCCCTCGAAAACTGTCCAAAAGTGCCTTGCTTGCCGGAGGAAGGTGTCGGACGCAGTAACGATGGCTTTCTTTTTTACTATACTCGGTTTGTTGCTAACATAGGATAGGTGAAACAATCGACCACTTCTCTTGCTAGAATACGTGAGATCACAGATAACAAACGGCTTTCCGACGCGTCTGACCATACGGCGCCCCCGCCCAAGCGAAAGAACCTCACCCATGCTGTCATGAGCGAGCGATACCATGTCAGCGGTGTGGTAGAAGGCGACTCTACTCCCGTTGCTGCTGCTCGTAAAGAGCTTGCCCGGATCCAACGCGATCACCGGCTACGGCGGCGCGGTGACGAAGAGACGAGCCAGACGCCTGAACTCAGCGAGTTGGTCCGTCGCCAGAATAACGGCCGGGATGTCGACAATGACGAAGGTAACGTCAACCCTGAGCCGGATTCTACCGGCAGTGGAGAACCCGTAGTGTAGCGGAGGAAGCGTGGCCGGCCTCGCAAGTACCCTCTTCCTGATCCAACAGCTCCTCGCCGTCCACCTGGCCGACCTCGCAAGCAACCCAACGCTCCCGGTGCCCTCGAGCCACCCACTTCTCCCGGCACTCCTTCTCGTCTTGGCCCTCCTCACGAAGAAGTCAACATTTCCGATGTTTCTAATGCCCCCATTCGCCGTCCGCGTGGCCGTCCTCGTAAGAACTCTAGCGTTACCGCCAATCCTGCTCGCCGTGGCCGCCGCCAGAGCCGAGACGACCGGTCGGTCATCCTCCCAAACATGCCGCCAACGACCCGCCCCGCAATTTCGACGAGCCGCCTTCCACATTCACCGGCGATTTGCAGGGTTCTCCGCTTTGCGAGGAGGATGTTGCTATCAAGCGTGAGTTTAATGAGCGCCTTGCGCAGGAAAACATGCGCCTTTGTTTCCGATGTAAGGAACGCTGGTTTGATGTTGAGCTAAAGGCGGATGGAGTTTGCAAACGCTGTCACCAAAAGGATGACAAGAAGCGGGCTGACGAACCTTTCCTTTACTCCGCCGAGAACCACCTGGACTTTGGAGAGATGCCAGACTCTCTACCCATCCCCATCCCGCCGAAGAGATGGTTATCTCGCGGGTCCACGTTGCAGTCAACGTGTTTACGGTGTGTTCCTTTCTATCTTTGTTGGCATTGCTTCTTACTTTTGGCTTTCAGGTCCGGGGCCAGCAGTACAAATATCGCGGCCATGTTGTTCATTTCCTTCGCGACGTAGGCAAGGTCTATGAAACTTCCATTGCTGCCCAAGGATTTGGATATGTGATTCTGCGTCCGAGCGGTTCTGAAGCCGATCCCGCGATGGACCGACAGTTTCGCAAGCGATTTCGCATTCGCCGCCGAGTGGTGGCTACCTGGCTCCGTTTCCTGTCACGCAACCATCCTGGCTACAAAGGCCTTCTCCTTAGCGAATCAAATCTAAGCCAGCTACCCGAAGACGAGTCCATCTTCGATCAACTTACCATCCACGAAGTGAGCAGCTGGGAAGACCTAGAGCCCGACCAGGGCCCAGTCGACGGTGACAGGCCGGAGAACGAGGATGGGCTGGGGTTCGATGAAGCAGCTGTACCCAACGTGCTGGTCAAGGATTCGGAATTCGCCCTGCTGCAGGGCGGACTCGAAAACAACGGCCCGGAGAACCAAGAACGTCCTCCAATGCAGCAGCAGCAACCGCGCGACGCTCACCACCTTCCAATGCCTCCCATCAGATTCACGCCGATCAGCGAGTTCAACCGGTCGCAGGCTCTGCTGTCGCTAGCATGTCCCAGCCTCTACCCACGCGGTCTTGCTGATTTCATCCAGCCGAGGCAACGCGCCATCAGCTACTCGGATTACTTGGCGCATGCGATGAAGTGGCATGACGGGCGTTTTGCCCGCCATCATACCTTCCGTTACATCGCATTGAACACCCTCATGCGGCAGCAGGCCTATGGGCACAGCCGGTTCTACGTCAACAAGCAGCGGTCTACCGTCCTAACCAAGGCGGAGTTACAACAGGCACTGGAGAATCCCGACCGTCCTGAAGCGCAGGCAATCCTCAACCAGATCTCCCGCTTTGCTGGGGCGATTCAGGGTACGAGACCCTATTGGTACCGCCGGCGCAGGGAGTGCAAATCTTTCGCGCACTGTCTGGGCGTCCCCGGCGTATTCATCACGTTGAGCCCAGCCGATCTGCACTGGCACGACCTCTACCGGCACATGCCGGAATTCGAGCGTGGCAGGTGTTGGACGAGCCGGCCCGGATCTCGTTGTCCGGTCGCCTGCTTCGCGAGAACCCCCATATCGCGGCGTGGTACTTCACCACGCGGTTCAAGGCATTCCGAGAGGTGTGACCAAAAATTTAACCTTTCAGACTTTTAGTGTCGGTACGAATGGCAAGGACGAGGCAGCAGTCATAACCACGGGCTGTACTGGTTTGAAGAGGGCCCGCAGCAGGCTACCAGCACAGATGAGGAGAGGGCGAGGTTCGCGCGTTTGTGGGGTTACCACATCTCGGCGGAAAACCCCCAGCCCCATCGGATTGGACAAGGAGGTGATGGCGGCAACCCACTGAACGTCGACGCACTGCAGACGGAAGTAACATGGGACTGGCTGGATCGTCCTCAACCGGTGCCAACGGCATCATTGCTCGTCCACCTACTGTTTGCGCATCAACAAACGCGCGGCGTAACTGGCAGAGAAGAACGGCGAGCCGGGCCCCGAACGGAATGCCGGTTTCTGTTTCCCCGCCCGCATCGAGAGGAAGCCGGCCTGGTTAGAAGGCCGGGCAAGACGTGGTGGTCGTTTGAGGCGGTACGGAACGACTCCCACATGAACCAGTATAACCGGCTCATCACGCTCTGCTGGCTGGCCAACACCGACATCTCGCCGTGCACCGGGATCGAGGCGGTGATCAACTACGCCGCCAAATACTGCAGCAAGACCGAGACCAAGACCAGCACGTACGCCGAGATCGCCGGGGCCATATTGCCACACGTCTCGGACAGGAACCCCATGCTGTCGTTTGTTTCGAGGATGATGAACAAGTTAATCGGCGAGAGGGATTACTCCGCACAGGAGACGTGCCACATCCTCCTCAAGCTACCCCTCTACCAGGACAGCCGCGTTGTGATTAGCGTCGACTGCCGACCGGCTGACAGGCATAACCGGTTGGCAGAATTCTCGAAGCGGATGAGGCTGTCCAGACGAAGAAGACGTCGTACGAGAAATACCTGGAACGGCCTAGTGACATGGAGGCGGTGTCGTATTTCAGGTTCCTGGAGACGTGGAACTTCCAATCGCCAAACCCGGGCAACTGGAGGGAATGGCGCCCACCCGCTCGGCCCAGGGTGTTGTATTACTTCCCGCGGTACACGCCGGTCCATGGGCACGTACAGTTCGAGGACTTCTGCCGGGTCAAGCTTATGCTGGCACATCCTCATCGGGAATGCGGCGGCTTTCTAACCCTCGACGGTACCCGTTTCTCAGGCTACGTGGCGGCATACGAGCACTGCTTGGAGCACCATGAACATGAGGATGACCACTACGGAGAGGCGGAAGCGCCGGAACCCGCGGCTGACGAGGACGAGTTCCGGGCTGTACCCTTCCAGGAAGATATCAGTCTCGAAGACTGGCAGGAGCTCGCACGCATGGTGCCTGAGCTCCAGCCAGAACACGAGGAGATCGACCTACTGACTAGGCGAGATATCGACATCAGGTACGACTGGCATCCCCACATCGGCCGGTATATCGATGAACGGTTCGACAGCGGCAAATACTGGGATCTTCTCAAAATCGAGCACCCCAGTATGGCGGGAGATGTCGAACACATTCCTCTGAAGGCCCGGGATACCCTCAACCGGGAACAGAGGATCGTGTACGACACTATTATGGGCCACCTAGAACGGGATAACGTACCGCCCATCCTGTTGCATGTTGACGGCGGCGGAGGCACCGGGAAGTCGTACATGGTCAACATGCTGTCGTCTCACCTCCAGCAAACTCTCCCCGGCCGAAAATCGCCCATTCTCCGTGCCGCACCCACCGGGGTCGCGAGCAACCAGATCAACGGCCAGACGCTGCACTCCCTCCTCCGCTTGCCTATCGATGGCAACTACCGCCCGTTGACCGAAACACCCACTGTTTTGGGGAATCTACAGCGTGTTTTTGCGGGTGTACGTTATCTCGTCATCGACGAAAAGAGCATGCTGGGGCTCAAGACTCTGGGTTGGATCGATCGGCGGCTCCGCGAGATCTTTCCGGAGAAGAACGACTTCTTTTTCGGCGGCTTGAGCGTCATTCTGATCGGAGACTTCTTCCAGCTGCCGCCGGTGCTGAACAAGCCGATCTATGCCGAGTACGACAGGTCGATGAAGGAGATGGAGGTTGCTGGTCTCAATGCCTACCGCGCCTTCGAGCACTCGGTCTTCTTAGAGACGATCCAGCGGCAACAGGGGGCGGACCAGGCCGGGTTCCGCGACACCTTGGTCGAGCTCAGACAGGCTCGGATGTCGGTCACGGGGTGGGAGCTGTTAGTCTCCCGGTGTGCGTCCAATCTCTCACCCAGAGTACAAGCCGGTTTCGCGAACGCCGTACGCATTTATCCGACGATAGAAAAGGTGCGGGCTTATAATCATGACCACATGGTCGACCTGAACTCTCCGGCCCTGTACGTAGAGGCTACCCACCAAGGCGACGGCGCAAGTAAGGCCGAGTCGAAAGACGCCGGTAATCTGTCGAGCCGCTTCCCGGTATGCATCGGCGCCAGAGTTATGTTGACCAGGAATATCTGGAACCCGGTGGGCCTGGTGAACGGCGCCCAAGGCACGGTACACGATATCGGCTGGGTGGAAGGGGCGGACCCCGTGCGGGATCCGCCGTTGGTCATCATGGTGGCCCTCGACAAGCATACGGGGCCGCCGTACTACACAAGAGACGTAGAGCTTCAGGACGGGCAGGGCAGGTTGGTGGTCCCGATCCTGCAGGTGAGGCAAGACTTCACCCTGAAGAACAAGACGTGCAGCCGCACACAGTTCCCCCTAGTGGTCGCGTACGCTATCACGGTGCACAAGTCCCAGGGGATCACGCTGCCCAAGGTGGTGTGCGACATCTCGGAGCGCGAGTTCGCTTCCGGGTTGTCATACGTGGCCGTCTCCCGGGCGTCGAGGCTGGACGGGGTGATGTTCGACGTACCATTCGACCGAAGCCGAGTGAACCGGGACCCGCCGACTGCTGCCATGCAGAGGAAGCTGGCGGATTACGAGAGGCGTTGGAAGGCTAGGTTGCTAGAGCCGCTATACCGACCAAGCAACGTGGAAGCGAGCGATACGGAGAGTTATGTGTGACTACGAATTAAGCATGTAGAAAATAGCAAGCAGTTTGGCCGAACAATATTGGACTCCGGACAGATATTGGCGCTTCGTCTCTCCCGTACTTAATAACAATAAATTAGCTCGATTGTCCTCCAGAGAGGGACAGGAAAATTGCCAGGAGCGGGAGAGAGGAAGGAAGCGCCCGTAGCGTAGCGAAGGGCCGCGCGACTGACGAACGAAGCGACGCCAGCAATTTTATAATCGTTATCTTAAAGTACTATCCTATTAAGAAGATTGAAGAGAATATTAATAGTAGTTTCCTAACCTATTTCTAGATTATTATATTTAAGGTAACGTACTCCACCCCCGGGTCGCGCACACTCCCAAGTCGCGCACTTTTGACCTTGAACCGATAGGAAACATCAATTACACCACCACAACAACCGCAATACACTGAAACTATTTTAAATCATGTATATCAGATGTTTCTCCGTCTCCCTGACACGTGCGCGCATTGTGCCCGGGCTTTCCGCACTTACCACAACGCCGTGGAGCCGTCGCTGTTCGAGCCCGCCGACCACCATTTTCCCTCGCTTCACGCTCTACCTGTTCCTGCACCTCTCTCTGGGCAAGTATATCATGTGTATCTCCTACAGTAAGTGATCCTCCAAGACGCACATGTGTTTTTTTGGCCCTTCGGCGCTTGCTCAGTGCCTCATTTGCCTTCTGTAAGGTGACTATCTCAGCCGTCATTAGGGCCACCGAGTGCGCCAATGCCTGCGTCCCTTTCGCAAGCTGGTCGACAGCAGTGAGAATTGATGTTGGCGAGCTTCCCTGGTGACGGAAAATCCGATCTTTGATGTACTCGGATTGCGAGACGGTCTCTGTTGGGTTCCGTGGCGTCTGGGAGAACCAAGGATCGGCAGCGGCGGAGGGGGGACCAGTTGGTGTTGGCATCCGTAACTTGACATCCAGCTTGGATATCACTGACTCGGGGTCAAAAGGCACTAGACCTGCACCTCTGAAACCCCCTTTGTTGTTTCTCTCGGTCATAGCGGCAAAGTGGGCGGCTTTGAAAGCGAGGAAGAACTCGACCTTGGTGATGTGGTTGATATGCGCTCTGACGAAGTGCTCGATCTGCCGACCGTACGCCCTCTTTAGGGCACTGTAACACCCAACATCGAGTGGCTGGATTATATGGGACGAGTGAGCAGGCAGGCCGATGGTGATAATGTTGTTCTCCTTGCAAAAGGCTTCGAATTCGGCCGACAGGTGACTCTCATGCCCATCAAGCACAATCATCCGATGCACCCCCTTCGTGCGAGACTTCGTGTGCCTATCGAAGTGTTTTGTTTGATCCATTCTAGGCCGGTCTCATTGTCGGTCCACCCATTGGAAGTTGGCTTAATAGCCCAGTCGAGTGGGAGCTCGCCCTCGGTATACCAGTTGGCGAGGTGGTAAGTGCCTTGAACAATAAGAAACGGTGGGAGGCACCACCCTTGGCCGTTGATACACTCAATTGCCGTCGCCCATTCCCGATTACCAGGCTGAACTGCCTTGCCTCTTCCACGTCGATCGGCGCGCGTCACTACCATAGCTGCGCAGATGACGCCCATCATGAAGCCGGTCTCGTCGAAGTTGTAGAAGTCACAGTCGTGGATGCCGTACTTCGCCCTCATGTTGTGCACAAGCTTGAACCACGCGCCAATAAGTTCTGGATCTTCGCAGAGAGCTCTCTGAAAGTCGTATGCGCGATTGAAACGCGTCTTGAGTTTTGGTTGCCGCTTGACAAACTTCTCGGCCCAGTGCTTGCCGACGCGTCCCCCGTCGCGTTGGGCGAGCAGCAAATTGGCCATATCTTCAACAGCAGTGTGTCAGGGCGGAAATCCTCGCGTATCTAGGTCCAATATATAATGGACAACTGCCTCCTCTTCAATGGCTGTCAATCGGTGCGCTGCAGGTCGCGATTCGGGCTTTGGCGTTCGTCTATTCATTCTGTGGCGGAGCGTAGCTTCGGGTACGTTGTAGATTGCTGCAGCTTTCCGGCGACTAAGTTTCTAATCTCGTCGAATAGCTTCAATTGCCAGGATAACCTGGCTTTCTTTACAGCGAGTTGCCATTGCTGGTCGTAGAGGAATGCTGTGTAGAAAATGGAAATGTGTGACAGTTAGAAAAGTGCGTCGCTTAGGGGTGTGCGTCCCTTGGGGGTGGATCACGTTACCTATAAATAATATAATAATAAAAATAATAATTTTATACCTAAGGACTCGAATATACCCTTCTATATCATAGATAAGAACTTAGGGTTATTATCTAAAATAGTTTAAGTAGATAGTTCTTAAGTAGATAACTATAAATATATAAGTAACTATTTTCTCTATTACTTTACAGTTTAGTCGCTTTATCCTAGAAAAATAATTATCCTTTTATCGAACTTACTAAAGTTAGATATAAAACTATTAAAAGCTTCTAGAAACGTTACTTAAATTTTATTATGGTTAATGATTAGAATGGCTGTATAAAATTGATAATAATTATATAGCTTGAAATAAGTGGTATTTCTATTAGTTTTAGCCCATCTAATAGTAGCTATCTATTCATTAAGTTTGCTTAATATTCTATTATTATTATTATTTCCTACACCGATATGCCCTGGGGCGCGCCGGTCCTTCTACTGCTATTTACAAAGGGAACCGTACCGTATAGGCCGGATAAAAACCTCTGTCTACCACTTTGAGACAACAATCTGTGAATCCACCATACTACAAAAGAAAGGAGGCCCTTTGCCGGCCTCCGGGCCCTCTAGCCCTCTCCATTCACCGTTTCTAGTTCTAACCGCCTGGCTAGACTATACTCCGGTAGCCGGCCAGAGTCCATCAGCCAGCTAAGGATCCTCCTAACAAGCCTAACACTTCGGGCCCCTACCCCCCGTAAAACGGTCTGTAGGTCCCACTGTGACCGAACCTCCCGATGGTCCCACGGCCTCTGCAACGGTGGGTCGGGGCACCAAACCACTAGGTGCTCCACTGTTTCCCTCCCCTCCCCGCATGCGCAATAGGGAGTATAGACCTCTGGAACCTTAACCCTGAAAAGGTAGTCCCGAAGGCCTATATCCCCTATGCGTGCCTGGGAAAGTAGGGAACTCTGGGCGTTTGTTAGGCTCTCGTGCTTCTCTAGGGCCCTGTTGGTAAAAAGAAGAGCTGGGGGGTCCTTATCGGCTATCCTGTCGGCTGGGCCCTGTTGGCCCTGCCGGTTCCGTTCCCACCGGGCCTGCCAGGCTAGTTCCACTAACTCTTTTGTGTTTGACCCTCTTTTGCTATTACCCCCAATCTTCCACCTCTGGGCGGCCCACTGGGCTACTGTTGTGGCGGCTGCTTCAGTGGTTGTAGGGCTTTGTGGGCCCTGTCGAGGCCTCGGGCCTCGAGCTCTTCCCCTCTTCTTGAACCTCTTATAGACTTTGTTGCATGCTTCGGTTATTAGGTGGCCTGTAGAAGTTCGTTCCGCCCCTGGCCCAGCCCCTGACTGCAGGACCTGTTTTTGTAGCCGGCTCTCGAAGTCGGCTAGTCGTTTGTTGAGGTATAGGTCTAGTGGTGGCACCCAAGCCTCTGTTTCCAGACATCGGATAGGGGTTGATTGGTAGGCCCCTACTACTATTCGAAGGCTCCTGTTCTGGGCCTTTGATAGGGCTTGTGCAGGCCCCCTCGGCTCTGTAGCCCCTGGCTTTGTCGGTTGGTGGAAGCTGGAGGCCCCGTAGGCTATGGCACTGCTATATTATTAAGTTTGGTATAAACTTTATTAATAAGGTCCTAGTACTCTACTACTTCATTTTTAAACGTAGTTATCTTATTCTATAGAGACTTAATAATAGCGTTAAAATTAGTAGTTAAAGTTAGAATTAGTATATCAATATTAGAGCTTGTAATATTTATAGATATATTTTAACGTACTTGCATAACGAAGCGCCCACCATAACGAAGCGCCCACTTTTTTACACCTAACAACCTTCCAACTCTATCCTCACTTTTCTCCACACAACAAAATGGAATCTCTTCCAAAAGAAACTCGTATGATCCTTGCACTTGAAGCTCTCAAGAAAGACCCTAAACTTTCTGTCCGAAAAGCTTCTGCGATCTACGAGGTCTCACGAAGCTCGCTCCGCGACCGACGCGCCGGAAAGCAACCACGACGCGAAATACCAGCCAACCTTCGAAAACTGACTGACTTTGAAGAGCAAGTCCTTCTTGAGAGAGTACTCGACCTTGATGCGCGAGGATTTCAGCCCCAGCTCTCGGACCTTCGAGAAATGGCCGATCGCCTTCGGGCCGCACGCGGCGCGTCGGGCGTCGGACCCCGATGGGCAAACGGTTTCGTAAAGCGACATTCCAAGGTTACGACGCGTTTCCGACGCCGAATCGATTACAAGAGAGCCCAATGCGAAGATCCCGACGTAGTAAACGCGTGGTTTCGGCTCGTACGCAACGTAATCGATAAATACGCGATCCAAGAGGGGGACATCTACAACTTCGACGAGACTGGGTTCCAGATGGGCATACTTTCGAGTGCAAAGGTCGTGACGAGCTCCGAGCGACGTGGACGGCCTCGCACAAAGCAGCCTGGCAATCGAGAGTGGGTTACGGTGATCCAAGCTGTGTGTGCGGATGGCTGGGTCGTGCCGCCGTACTTTGTCGTCAAGGGGAAAAACCACCTCCTCCCTTGGTACCAGGACAGCCGGTTCCAGCCCGAATGGAGAGTCCATACAAGCGAGAATGGCTGGACAACAAATGAGATTGGCCTCGATTGGCTAAAACATTTCGACGAGGCTACCAAACGCCGTACGAGAGGGGTACATCGACTGCTCATCCTTGACGGCCACGAAAGCCACCACTCGGTCGACTTCGAAGATTTCTGCAAGGCCAACAACATTGTTACACTTTGCATGCCTCCCCATTCTTCCCACTTTCTCCAGCCTCTTGATGTTGGGTGTTTTAGTCCGCTCAAGGCCTCGTACGGCAAGCGGATTGAGCAGATGATGCGGATGCAGATCACCCACATTACGAAGGAGGGCTTCTTCGACGCGTTTGTCGAGGCATTTCACGCTTCAATCACAGCGAACAACATACGAGCGGGCTTTAGAGCAACTGGCCTTGTTCCTTTTGACCCTGAATTGGTAGTTTCTTGCCTCGACCCTAAGCCACTTACCCCATCTCCTCCAAACTCGCGTCCCGGAACAGCCTCGACTTGGGCCCTGAAGACCCCATCCAATGCGTACGACGCGACCAAGAGCTCCATCACTCTCAAGCGGAAGATCGAGAACCATCAAGGTAGCTCTCCGACTCACATTTTCGACATCATCGACTTGCAGGCCAAGAGCATCTCAAAATTGGCACATGAAATGGTGTTACTCCGAGCTGAGGCCCAGGAACTTCGTACAGCAAATGAGCGACTAAGCAAGCGCCGTAGGACAAAGAAAACGCGTCTGCAGGAAGGAGGATCACTTAGTTTACAAGAGGCAAAGGGTTTGATGGCTGACCGGGGACTTGGTGATAAGGACTGCGAGGAAACGTCAGGGAGTAGTGGTTGTATAACAGTGGGTGGGCCACGCATTCGGCTCTGCAGCAACTGCAAGAAGCCCGGCCACAATGCGCGGACATGTCAAGTAGTTTGCGAGATGTCTGAAGACAGTGACTCCGAGTAGTTTCAATTGATTTGAGCTGTTGTGGCTGAATTGACTTACACAAAGTGGTTGAGGTCCGGGAAAAGTGGGCGCTTCGTTATGGTGGGCGCTTCGTTATGCAAGTACGTTACCTTTAATCCTAAACTATAATAGAGTTAAAGGGAGTTAGTATTATATTATAAACCTCTTCCTAAACCTTATCCTATTAGGGTTTAGTCTAATCGAAGGTATCTTATAGAGGTACTAGGCTTAGTATAGCTAAAGGGTATATAATAAAGAGTTATATTAATAGTAGGCTCTTGAGCTTATAGCGAACTATAGCTATAGTTGTAATTACTAGCTGGAGAACTCCTAGAGCTCTCTAGAACAAGTAACTATATATTTCTATTTAGATAGTGCTTAAATGTGACGAACCTCTCCTGGACCTCGTCCTGTTAGGGTTCAGTCTGATTGAAGGTGTCTTGCAAAGGTACTAGGTTCGGTGCAGCCAAAAGGTGCACAACAAAGACTTGTCTCAACAGCAGGCTCTCGAGCTTGTAGCGAACTGTAGTTGTGATTGCTAACTGGAGAACTCCAAGAGCTCTCCAGAACGAGTGACTATATACTATCTAAGTCTCCAGGTACCCCTGTACCTGGATCAAGGAATATTCTCACGAGTCTTCGATCCGTCTTGGATCATTAGATCGTCCCTCGATCCAATGATCCGTTCCTGATTGGTCCGCCCTGGATCGCGAATCCCCTTCACGATCCGGTTCCCATTGGAGGAGTCCCTCCCTTGCTGATTGGCGCGGCGCACTGCCAGCGTGCCCCGCCGGGTCGTCTGCATGCGACCATATCCGTGACAACTTTCTTTCCAACATTTGTAGAACATTAGCGGGTATTGTTATATAGACTACGTTAGAGTTTAGTTAGTCAACGTTATATATAAAAGCCGTTCAATATAGAAACCTATATCTCCATTCCCTTGCTACGTTAATATAGTATCTTTAGTATGCGGTGAAGGTGGCACATTAAGGGTTTTGACTTTTATTGTTCTTGTGTGGACACTACAAATACTAGGCATACCCAAGTTTTCTTCAATGCCGACAGTCATAACTGGAATGGCTGGAATTATAAGGTACATCGCTGGCCTCCACACTCTGTCATCGTATGCACATAGCGAAGCTTTCCGCCCTCGAGGCGGAATTCATGACTATCAGCCCGCCATCATCATGTGCTCCCAAACGCAGAAGATGCTAACTGATCCCATGGCCTCATCAATAACATACCGGCGGCGGGTATTGGGCGCCTGACTCGAGTTGGACGGAATGCCGGGTTTGCAGGAGTCGTCAGGCCTCCCCTTTCCGGTGTATGCAGACCCTTCGAGTCGAACGCAGGGCGTCCCCCAAGGGACGGCGTCTGAGGCGGTAGCGTTGCTCCACATGTCAAGGTAGGCATCGCCAGCAGCCTGGATGAAATCCCTTTTGTCTCGTTTGCCCTCGGGAATCGGGTCCCACGTCTCCTGCAGCACGTACTCAAGCGTCTTCTTAGCGTCGAACAGCCACGAGTTTGTCGTCGAGGCGATTGTGTCGATGAGTGTAATACGGCCGTCACTCCCGTGGCGGATCTGGGTTCCGATGACATAGGGGTTCGCTGGGTCGCTGACGATGATCTCGGTGTAAGTTGCGCATGCCACGAGGTCGAAGTTGGTACGGCGGTGGTCAATTGTGAGCGCCTTGCTTAGTACACCTTGGTGCGGATCCTTTTTCTTGTTGTTTTCTTCATATTCCCAATCATCAGAAGCAAGCCCCTGAAGCAGGCTAACGTTGCCTGCCGTTTGTGTGGCGATGTAAGCATCTGCTGTCTCAACCAACACCGAGCGGTCGCAGTCAGCAGCTCGCGGAGCCAGATGATGTCTGGGTACGGCCTTCGCCGCTCCGAAAAAAAGAACTGCGAAAGAGGAAGCACTGATGAAGAGCACCATGTTGACTAGTGAATGAAGAATACGTTTGCGGTATGCCGAAACTGATCAAATCAGCAAGCACCTACTGGCATATAAGAACATGAAGGTGCGCGTGTCGACTACTCCAAAAAAAATGCTGCTTTGAACAGGGAACCATCAGCGGCCTTAAGTAACTACGTTCAAGGCTGAGATACTTCTTCTCTTGTTGGTGACCAAGTGCCGGAGCCCTGAGTGGCGAGTGTAATATGCGGAACGGGACCCGGGGCTCGGCACAGTGAGAGGCTTCGCGGCACCGGTAGATTCATCCACTCTGACCGTCACACTGGCACGGTAGCCAATCCCGGCTATTGGCAGTCGGCCAGTTGAACATCCTCAATACGGCTGTGAGATGTGAGGTCACTACACGGAACATCAAGAGCGGGGAAACAGGAGATATTTCTGTTCCCGGGCAGGCTCGTTGGGGGAAAAGCCCGGCTTAGTCTGCCCACTCAGGAAACGTGCGAGTTAGGGCACCGTATCACATTAAAACGGGATACAAGACACAAAACATATATACAAGGCCAAGAATACGCGCTGCCCCATTGCCACCTGCGCAAATGAGACAGCAGTACCAGGACAAAAGGAAACAACAACATGGCCAAAAAGAGTACAGGCCCGAGACGCCTCTAACCCTGGCGTAGACTGAATAAGAATCATACATATGCTACAAGAAGCGCTAGCCCCGTTACAGGTTGCCGATGTCACCAGAAGCTGCACCACCCGATGTAATGTTGGCAGAGGTTTTCGAGTTTGGTAGCCTCGATGATCAGCTTGTTGACTTGCTCGTTCACCGTAAGTTCGTCATCCGGTTTGAAGTCTCGGCCGGTCAGCTTTTGCGCGACTCGGTCGAGTACCTCCACTGCTCGTGCGTTCTGTACCTCGGCCATCTCGTTCGGGCCATTTCCGTTTGCCATGCTGCTTGGTGCGGCCGCCGAGGAATTGGTACGCGCACGACCGCGGGCACCAGGAGGCGCACCCATCATGCCGTCCGGCCCTGCGGTGGTTTGAGCGGCTAGGAACTCGGTAGGGGCCACAGGACCGTCGAGGATTGAGGGCCGGCGCGCGCGCCCTGCTTGTGGCCCAGCAATAGCTTGTTCCCGCTCAGAATTGAAGTGAGGTCCAGGCGGGCTGGCCGGGTTTGTGAGGCGCCATGTGAGTAGCGGGTCGTGAATGAACTAAGTAAAGAAGCACAGTTGATTAGCCCACGGTACGTTTTCCAGAGTCTGCGGCTTGGCCCATCGGGGACACCGGATGACACTTACAGCTTCCAAGACAGCCATCACGCTCTCCTTATTGTCTCGCAAGACCCTCATCACATGCTCGCACGTTGTGCGGAAACTGCCCTCGATGTTGCTAACTTCCATGGCATAAGTGAGCATGCGAGTGAGTCTGAAGGGCACTCGCTCCGGGTACTTTTCCCGCTTCATCGCCACTTCAAAACAATCGCCAAAGTCGATGTGGATGATCTTTCCCGTGATCCGGTCGAGCATCAGATTACTAGGGTGTCTGTCTCCCAGACCCAGAATGTATCCAACCATCGACATAACGCCGAGGGAACGCGTGTAATTGGTTCTCCTGTCCAACCAAGCCTCGGAGCTCTTGCTCTTGAGCCAGAGAACGCGGTACAGGTCTTGGCCTGTGGTGTTGTCTAGCGCATACCCAAACACCTCGACCTTCTGCATCAGCGTCAGATTATCATAGTCTGGGGCCATTTGTAGCATGATCCGGTGCTCGATATTGAGGAGAATCTTCCTGGATTCCCTGTACTCCCGGATGAGTTGGTGGACAGTGTCGCTGTTCGGCACCCAGCCAAGGAGGCCCGAGTTCTGCGACAAGGGGATCGCTGGGTAGCGCTGGATGTTGAGATGCCGCTTGTAGGACTCGGAATCGTTAGACAGGAGTGTGTTGCAAAGGCCAAAAAGCTGCATGACGCGTTCATCTTGCCGAATATCTTCGTGACCCTTGAGCAAGAACGTGTACGTTTTTCCGTCGCTTCCGACTATGTCGAGCTTCCTGGGCCGCTGTTTTGAACTGATGACGCTGAAGGTGCCATCAAATCCCATGATCTTGACAATATCCTGACCGCTGCGGTACGTGCCAGGTACCGCAAGCTCGAGATCCCGAGCCTGGAGCAGGTCCGGCGAACAGTACGTCAGCTCGAGGCTTGTCATCTGCGGGAGCTGTCGGCTGATACGTCGGAAAACTTGGTAGTAGAGATCCCAGGCTTGACTGATGTCGTTCACGTCCTGAGAATGGCGGTATTGGCGGCACCATTCACGCGCCTCGCTCAGGTCCCTACCGAACGTCTGCGTGAACGAGATCTCCCTGAGGTCGCTGGCCCCTTCTCGAGCAAGTCATGGAGGGGCTCGAGAACGTCGAACATGCCATGAATGTTATGATCGCCGAAATACAGACGGGAGGCCTCCTCGAGTCCTTCGTGCCAAAGTTCGTGCCATAAAACCGCGACCCTGATAAGCTCGCGGCTTACAATGTCGGCCTGTTCCACGAGCTTGGGACTGTGTTGACGCATGCTCTCCATTATTAGGCTGGCGGTTTTGGATCGCCGCGTGCTCTGCCTCGACTTCATCGCGACAGTAAGCGGGTATACTAGCGCTTGTGGGTGCGCGCGCCCAACGTCGGATAGTAGAGCGTGAATCGACGCCTGAACCCGCCTGTTGGGTTGGTTGATGCGGGCAATGAGCTGCGGGATGACCTCAAGCCAGGTATCGACGCTGACATGCGCGAACCCGTCAGTGACAGCGGTGATGACCTCTTGGTACCCGCCGTAAGTGAGCCACAGGGTGAGTAGGCGAAGGGTATCTTGCAAAGAGCTGCCAGACGAGAGAGCGATAGACTCGAAGAAACCATGCACAGCCGGAACGACGTGGTGGACAATGATGCTGTGCTCGGATCGGCCTTCCAGTTCCTTCCTGGATGCCAGAGCTTGAACGACCTCGAAGTTGGCCAGTGCCCAGGCATGCCAGGCTTTGTACCATCGAGGATGGTAGTGAGTGGCCTTAGAATAACAGTCCAGAATGTCCTGACGTCGTGTGTGCTGCCAATCGTTCTTGCCAAGTGTGATCATCCAATCACCCTGTCGAAGGTAACATTTGGCGAGAAGCACAGTTTGTTCGAGCCACTGGCGTTGCGCATCGGGGCCGAGGACGGCCTCGTCGAAGTCGGCGTACCTTGTGTGGCTCAAACCGTCGCCCATGGAATTTGTGGCTTGGGCAGAAGCATTCAACTGTAGCCTTGCGCTCTCGACGCGATGGGCGGTTTCCTCAGTGAACCTGTGAAGACAATAAAGTGTTCGCTCGGCGACGCCACGGTCTGAGCTCCGGACACCTGGCTGCTGGCCAATTTCCCATTGAAACTTGAGCACTGCATATACGATCGGAGAGGCGATGCGTTCGAGGCCCGGGCTGGTTGGTTGTTCGAACCAGTAAGGAATGACGGATTCCAGTGGAGCATCAGTGTCGATGAGCTGCTTAAGGGACTTTTCGGCGAGGCCCATCCGCCCTGATTTCCGGCAAAGGTTGGCGAACTTCGTCCACATGTGCATATTCTCCTGTGGGGTGAGCACCAGAGACCTCAACCGAAGCGTTCGTTGCCAAACTTCGACGTTGCGTTGACAGCCCTTGAGACGGGTCTCCCAAGTCGCTCGCAGAGTGGCACGCTTCTCCGGCCCACACTGCTTGTAGACTATGAGCTCTTCTAGCTCAGCAAGCATCTGAACCCTAACGACAACCTGATAGGCGCGATTGTACGATTCGCTGACAAGCGCGCTAAGCTCCGTGTCAAGACCCTCGCGAGCCTGCTCGATGCAGCCCAGTGCTTCCCGGAATTGGTTCCGATGCAGGGCAAGAATAGCCCCAAAGAAGGCGCGATCAGGCGAGAAACGCTTCATCGATTGCAAGTAGGTGTCCATCGAGTCCCATTTTCCAAGGCCCCAGGCTGCTGTCGTCGCCAATGGCGCAATTCTTCGCTGAATTTCCGGGCCCGAGTTGGCCCACGTCTTACCAGCTAGTGATGCAAGCGAGTCCCATTCGCCCAACGCGTGATAACAGCGCATTTTCCCCATAACGATGTCGACAGGTGTGGGCTGGTCCTCTGGAAGCTCCCGCTCTCTCTGACAGTAGAAGTTGAGTGCCTCGTCCCAGCGCTCTAGTTTCTCGAACCAGCTCTCTCGTAGTTGGATCCCGTCTTTGTAGGCTTTAACTTTGCGCAGAATACCAATGGCAGCATCAGACTGTTGCAGCTGATTGTTGATCACGATGAGGGCCTCTACCGCGTGACTGTTATGGTCTTGCAGAAATTCAAGCTCCTTGTAGTGAAGTGCTTTGGCGTAGGCATGGCATCTTGCCGCTTCGCGTCCCAAGATACGGATATCAATGGGGAGTGCCTTGTCATCGTGCTCCATGAACTCTGCAAGATTAAGAAGCTGGCCGAGAAGGTCAGGGGGAACATTCTCGGATTTGATTGTGTTTTCGATGTTTGTTATGAGTTCCTCCTAGATGGGCAGTTTGTTAGTCAATGCTTGGTGGCAGCGTGCCTCGGCGCCATACCTGGTAGGAGTCGTAGAGTTCACTCCAACAAGAGACGAAGGCGGAGTTGAAGAGCTCTCGGGCCAGGGGTTGGTAGTTGCTCGCCAGGCTGGCACAGGCTCGAAGAGAATGGTTCGGCGACTCTGAGAGTAGAGTTGTGCTAAACTTGCGGAACCATTCGTGCCAGTCGTCTTTGGTGGCTTTCCCCTTCGTCTCCCATGCCTGTTTTAAATGCACAGGATTCAGATCAAGCTTCTTTGGCGGGTTGTTCTCGGACGTGTATGACTCCACAGAGTTATCCTCGAACCGGGGGGCAAGGTTTTGGGGAAGTGCCTCGCCCTTCCTGAGCTTCTCTACCGCTTTGTCGTAGTTGGAATGTTGGATGCCGTACATGGTGATGGTCTTTTCGACAGTGTGCTCAAAATGCAGGTAGTCACGCCCTAGCTGTAACATGAGCGCGCAAAGGGTGTCAAGAGCGGCCACCCGGAGGCTGGGCTCCTGACTGGCGAGGACTCTGGTTAAAGGATGGATGATCTTGGACGCGTAGTCGTTGAGGTTGACCATGCTTGAGAGTTTGCCAATGGTCTCAATCGACGACTTCCGTAAGAACATGGGCTGCGCTGGGTTGTCGAATAGCCGTACCAGAATGGGGACGATGAGATGCATGTATTCTTCCGCACTCGAACCGAAGACTAGGAAGGCGTGGAATATCTTCTCGGTCGGCTGACGCTTTGTACTCGTATCCCTTTCCAACACTCCGAGCACCAAGGGGAGCAAGCTGGCAAGGTAGATCTTGAACTCTCCCTCCAGCGACCGTGAGATTGACTCAATGAGGGCCATGATGGTCGTTTGTAGCGAGGATGTTGTGTTCCAGAACTCCTGCAGCACCTCGATGATGTCAGGGAGGTAAACACGGATATGCTGGCGCACAATGCCAACGAGTCTGCTCAGGTGATTGAAATAATAGTCGAGTCTCGTCGGGCTCGAGGCTCTGATGACGGCAATGAAGGCGGGAACCACCCGGTCGAGGAACTGTACGCATTTGAGCCCCAGTGTGATGAAGATACTCATGATAGCATCGACTACATTGCCATGCCATTGTAGCAAAGACTGGTCTTTCAAGATCTGAAGCAGGGCATTGATGACGACGGTGGGGGTAGTAGTCTTCCTGCGATGGAGTAAGTCCCCCCATCATAAGAGACACGTCAGTTAACTGGGTAGCCTCGGGACGGTGTTGGGTTTGCGGCGTTCGCTCTTCGACCTGCTGTTTTTTGGTTTTAGCTCTCACTCTAAAGGGTTGTTTAAGTTCCAGATATTTTTCGACTATGAAAGAAGGGGGCACAGGCCCGTTGTCTTGGGACTTGTTTTCTCGTTGTCCGAATCTGCCATGGTGGGACTGGCAAGCGACAACGACAAGAAATGGGCGTGATGAAGGAATATAGGGGAGGTAATAAGCTGTACCTGATGTTTATAAGGGTCTAGTGCGCCCAGAATCCCCATGAGCTTGATCGTTTCCTGCCGCAGTGGACCGTGTTGGGGTTCGCCCCGTATGATTGATTGTAGGATCTCGAGCAACTGCGGATATTCGAGGTAGGGTTTGATGACGTAGCCGGCATTGCTGGCTAGTTGACCGAGGGTGTGAAGAGCTGCCTCCCGTTTGATAGGTGCGCTCTGATCCTGCAAGGCGTCAATGATAATGGGCATGAGTGTGTCCTTGTAAGCAAGCATCTCTGCACCCCCAACCGTGCAGAGCTCGCCGATGGCCTGGAGGATGGTAGCCGCGACAGACGGAGTCGGGTCAGAGGCTTTTGGCAAGAGGACTTCCGTGATGGAGCTGACGTAGGGCTTTACTAAGTCTTGAGCGTGCTGGGTTAAAAGGCTGAGGAGCTTTGAGCTCTCTTCCTTACTTCTCGCCACGTCGGTGTATTCCAGCTCGGTCAACATTTGGATGATGGTCTTGCGCAATTGTGGGATGACATATGCCGGGTTGTGACGGGCTAGTCGACCGATTATTGACACGGCAACCTCCCTGACCGCAAACTGCTCGTCATGGAGAGCAAAGAAGAGGGTGCGGATGTTCTCGGCCTTGGCGAGATGCTGATCGAACCGTTCGTCGAGGGCGGCAAGGACCGTCCGGCGAATCTTGGGCTCAGGATCTGAGACGCCCACCGTCAATAGTTTTTCAACGACGTCGGCGACGACCTGCAAAGCGTGGTAGCTAGTTTGGTTAACGATAGGATCGCGCACGTATAGTTGGCAGCAAGTGAGCGCCGCGGCCTCGCGGATTTCCGGGTCGTCATCCTCGACGTATTTGATAGCGACATCGCGGACAAATTCATTCAGAACGTGGCCTTCACACAATGTTAGAACCTGCTGTACCATCACCTGGGGCATTTCTGGCATAGTAGCCGGAGAACGGTACTCCACCCTTTGTAAGAGTGGGCGGAGCGAGAAAAGGGGCCAATTACCTGAGAAATCAAAGCTGCCGAGTGTGTTCAAGGCAAGCTTCACCTCGGCCTTTCCTCGCTCGTGAACTGACGGGTCCTTGGGATCTTTGGGGATGGGTGGAATGGAGGAGAGCGGATTGGGGTGGGGTGCTCCCAACGGCCGGAAGGGTTCGCCACATAGGACCTTGCTCAGCATGTTGAGTAGGCGCTCTTGTATGGTACCCTTGACAGGAGGGATGTAAAAAGCCATGTCGACCAGCGCCTGAGTCAGCTTCGGCGTGAGCTCACAGGCGAAAATGGGATCGAGCAGCGCCTCCATGTACTTGCTCAGCGTTTGACCCACTGCTACGGCGAGCCGGCTGATGCAATCGAACACGGGGTCGACAGAGCCTCGCTTGCGGGACTGCACACTGAGTCCTTCGCGGACATAGATCAGGACGCCATCGAGATAAGGCGCAATGGAACTCTTGACGGAGTTGGCAATGTTACCAATGGCCAGGAACGCATCGTTCCGTTCCTTCTCCTTCTTGAGCATGCTGGAGAGATAAACCATGAACTTGTGCAAATAGGTCGCGCCGAATTCGGTAGGGGCGTAGTTGGCCAAATCTGGAATAAGAAAGACGACCGTTTTGCGAATTGCGGAGTCGCGCGCATCCTTGTGACGGAAGACAATCTCGCAGGCATTTTGGTAGTGGTTCTGCATGTACATACCTCCTTGTTCAAGAAGCTCCTTTAGAACAAGGAGGGAGGCGTGGATGTATTCAACGGTGTTGGTCTTGAGGCCCTTCACCGCTTCCGTGAACATCTTATCCATCCACTCCTGCTTCATCTCCTGATCACGCTCCCGGATTATCTTGAAGCAGGCGCTGACGGTTTCGCTTGAGGTGGCTCGGATCAAGTGGCGAGGATCCCGCAAGCCGATCCAGATTTGATCGAAGACGAAGCCGACGTATGGATACATCAGGGTAGGCGCATTCCTCGCCAGCTCACGGAGAACCAAGACGGCACTGTATCTCCTCTCCTCCACGCGATCCGATTGTAGCCACTCAAGCGCAGTGTGCATCTCGGCGTCAACAAGTTCGGATATTAGAGAGCCGCCCGGTTTGCACATCTTGCCCAAAACCACAGCGGCAGGTTGCATGGGATTGAGATCTTTCCCGCGTAGTATAGTTCCGATGTATTGCTGAAAGCGACTGTATTTCAAGGCGGGCTCGATGCCCTCAAAGTCCACCAGGGCATCGAGGATGTAGACACCGCCCATCTTATCATACGTATCGGTGCCTTGGATCAATGACATGGTCCGTTGATTGACGGTGTCGAAAAATCGTTGGAATTGTTCGGCGCCCATCTCTGCTCGGGGGTCAGTAGCTTGACCAAGGTACTGGGGGAGTAGGCAGGCCGCCGTAGTCGTAGCTCTCACCTTGCTTGGCGATATTAACCAGGTCCCGGACCTGTCGCGCAGCGCGCTTCCGTTGGTCTTCAGCATAGCTTCTATTGCGTGCATGGAAGTCAGCCAGTGTCGTTCAGAAGCGCCACAACAGAGTAGGGTAACGCACCTATTCCTGACTTCTTTGATGTATTGATCCAGCGCGGTGGCCGCCTGATCCCTGATGATCGACATCTTGTCCGGGTTTGGATTTCTCTCAGTCTCGCTGAAAGATTTGGTGATCTCGTCGAGCGTTGAAGCGCTATGTCGGTTGTCGCTGACCCATAGTCGGCTCTTGTGCTCCGGGCCACAGGCTAGGCTCAGACCAGGCCGAGATGTTCGGGCAGGCGTTCACGTTGGGACGAGAGGGTTTCGGGTGCCTCAACCCGTTCAACCAGCACCCTGTTGTCGCTCGAAGTTGACAAGTGCCGCGTGTTTGCATTCAATGTCTGACGAGCCTTGGGTAGAAGTTGTCGCGGGTTCAGCGATCGGCCGGGATCGTATCGCGGGAAACTGGAGCGCTGGCAGGGTTATTGTTATTCGTGTTTCTTCGCCAGGCCAGGCCGCCAGTTGTATCGGTTGGTGTATTTTCGCTCTTGCGATGAAGAGATGAAGGTCGCGAGCACAGCGGCACCGTGTCCGAAAAGGTACATGTACCGATCCAGGGTGCCAGGTGCATCGGCGCAACTCAAGCTCGACACTGACGTGGGGTAGGGTACGCACGTGCCATTGGGACCCGCCCAAACCCGGCCCCCAAGGCACAATGGCTTCTGGAGCGCCATCCGGTCAGTGTTCGAGGTGCTGGCGGCCTGACCTGGGTACCGGCACTGAGGTACATAGTGTAACTACCTGGCGTATCTTACACGTAGAAACTGCCCTGGTTACGGCACTCTAGCACGGGCCGCAAGAGGGAGTTTGTCTGTATCTGACTTTCGAGCCGCAAACCAGTCGCCTCCTTCCCTTCCGCTCGCGTTAGTCATTTTACCTACTCCCAACTACCATTTTACCTAATTTCGAGGCTCAGACTGATCCATCCTACTTAAGGCCTAACTAAACCTCCGGTTGCAAAACAATCACACAACACAATTAAGCTAGCATCAAAACATCCCCGATGGGTAACGATGGCGGCTCAATCCCAAAACGCCGCGAGCTTGTTAAGTCGGCTGCACGGGCGCCAACCGTGAGCGAGCTCAAGGCAACTGCGCTTGAGAACCTCACCCATGCCTGGGCCTACGACCCCCTGACATCGGAGACTCTCGACCTGGAAAACGTGGTGTCCGACTGGCGAGGGCGTCTCTACAACTACGAGTCGGTCCTCAAGGGATTAATGCCAAGCGGTGATGACAACGAGGCCACGGCCCCCACGCTCGCGCATGGTGAGTCGCCGGAATTGTCGTTCACGTCAACGGGCATTCGATCACTCCGCGATGTCATCAAGCTTAAGATCAAGCGCTACGAGCCCTCCGCATCCAAAGGGCAGGAGGTCTGGGCCTGCCCGGTGTCGCTGAAGGAGCTGGGCCCTGCGACAAAGGCCGTCTACCTCGTCCCGTGCGGCCACGTCTTTGCCGACGCGGCCATCAAGCAGATTCAAGAGGATATCTGCCCAGAATGCAGCGAGAAGTTTGAAGCTAGAGACGTCATCCCAATCTTACCGACTGAAAATGTAGACCTCGATCATCTCACGGAGAGAATCAGCAGTCTTAAGGCTAGCGGGCTCACGCACAGCCTGAAGAGGGAGAAGGGTAACGGGAAGAAGAAGCGCAAGGCAGAGGAGGCGGACGGGGATGGAAAACCCAAATCTGAAAAGGCAGGGGGTTCTCACAGAGAACATGGATCGGCGGTCAAGGCAACTTCGAAGTCAAATGCCAGCAGCCGAATGAGTGGCATAAACAATGCCATGACGGCGTCACTCACCGCGAGAGTTTTAGCAGAGCAGGAGGAACGCAACAAACGGCGCAAGGGCTGCCGAGGCACGATAAGCAATGAAGATAGTTACTTCGAACATGATATTGCCACCGTACCTTACCGGTTAATCGGTGTGTCATAATAGCAATAACTTGAAATTATTCATGGAATTGCACCCGACCATGTTGGAAAACAAAACGACGAAGTGATCGATGCTAACGCGACTGGTTCTAACGCCATCCATACATTGCCCAAAGCACGCCGACTGCTATCTATCATGAAGACCACCGCACAGCGTGATAATACACTGCTAAGGTACAAATATCTACAACTCATCCTTGGCCTGCACGCCCGGCTCTTGCACATCTTCGCAGGCAGCGGGAGTACCCACCTCCATTTTGTAGACGCACTTTTCGGACTCCGACACTCGCCACAACTCGTCCGTCTCCCCGCACGTGAGCCAAACATCGGTCCTCCTGCTCGGGCCGTTCCAGCAGCCTTGGCCGTTTTCGTACCGCAGCACCATTCTTTCGCCCTTGCCCAAACTCTTCCCATCGGCCCGTTCTTCCTCGTCCGCCAACTCTTTGTCGATGCGAACGAAGTCGCCCATGTTGGTGTTTCCGTGACCCTTCTTGCTTTTCTGCTTCGTACGGTCCATCCAGCACAACTCGTACTCGTACTCGCCGACGTCGCTGCTGATGCACTTCCCCTTGAGAGCACGGAAAATGTCGTCCGTGCCGTAGTCTTTCTCCAAATCACGCTGTTGCTCCTCCAGACTCGAAGTCCTGGACGAGATGTCGTTCTTAACAGCATCCAGCGCCTCCCTGGCTGCCGTGACCAGACGAGACTCTCCAGCACCGCTGCGGTTGTCAGCAAGGATGCCGTTGTCGATGGCCCAAATGCGCAAAACGTTGATCTTGTCGCGGATAAAGTCATTGACGGAGCTTGGAAGGTAGGCTTCCCAGTTGAAGACTGTATTTATTAGCCAACCTGGTGAAGGGGAGCTGTCTTCCGGTTTGGGGGACATACCAACGTCAACATCACTGGCGTCCGAGTTCTCGAACTCAGCCCAGTTAATCCCAGAAGTCTCACTGTCCTCCTTAAGCATCTCCAAAACATCCGCGTCCGTTATTTCGGACTGCTTCTCGCCGGCTTGAGCAGCCGCGTAGTCCTCCCACCCCTTAACCGCGGCCTTGACGCCTTCATCATTGAAGTTGGGGTTATACTCTTCCTTGAACTTGGTGAGAATATCCTCCAGCTGATCAACTCTGTCCTGCAGATCATCACGCTGATCCAACACCTTGTCTAACGCATTGCGGAGCTCAGAAACCCGGGTTTTTGCCAGACCGACAAGAACACCAATTTTCCCTCCTTGGCCCTCGACCTTGACGACCTTGTTGCGCTCAGAACGCTCAACCTCTTCGTATTTCTTCTGCATCTCCCCTTTCTTGATCTCAAGCCCCTCAAGTTCCGTCTTCAAGGCAGTGACCTTGGCCTCCACTCTTCGACGCAGCTCCCGGGCTTCTTTGGCCAAGGTTCGCCTCCGCTTAGCCGAACGCTCCTTGCTCTGCCTGCGCTCCTCTTCAAGGCGACGATGCTCTTTGCCGATCGCGTCGCAACGATTCTCGCATTGGACCCCGCCAACGTGCGCAAACTCGTCACTGCCGTCGCAGCATATATCGTGGTCGCATACCCCATCATTGACGTACAAAAATGGTACATAAGCCCCAATGTGGCCCGCATTGGCGCACCAGAAGCCGGGAAGCGCATTGGTCGTATTGGTGGTGCCCGTGATCGACCCAGGAAGGGGTTGCTCGGGCGAAAGTGCGTCGATGTGCGCACAGGCAGCCGTGCCTGGCTCATCAGAACCATCGGGGCAATCGCAGGAGTTGTCGTTGACCTGAGACGACTCAAGAGTAATGGAGGGGTTGCCGATGCATGTGAATGTTGATTTGCTCGCGTAAAATCTGGCGACTGCTCAGATGTTATTAGCCGACCTTGTGAACGCGCCCCTTAAAGCCATGATGTGCATTGAGTCTTTTAGATGGACCGCGTTACGGCTATTGACTGCAGCAGTGGCTCGGGAAAGACGAGAACAACTTACACTCGGGTCCGACGCCTCGCGGCAAGCTGTCGGCTGCTGCAAGGCTACCGTGAGCAAGAGCGCTCAAAAGCGCCAATGCGCTTGCCCTTCGCATGATTATAATATTGGCGCCCTCCCGCATTGAACAGAAACAAACATGAGAGATGCGCAAGTTTCTGAGAGTTGCGACATCTGTTGATCTCCAAGTGGAAGCTCGGGGACAGGACAGCTTGCCAACTCGAGACGATTTGGCAGCTGACGGCCTGTCCAATCACGTGCGATTGGAGCGAAGGCAGGGCTTGGCATATAACCAACTCATCTATGTACTTTGTACACAGTACGAATACGGAGGCGGACTCCCAAGAAAATTCACTGCCCCGCCATGAACTCCCGCTTCACCCCTCCAACAGATCGTGAGCCCGGAGTGGATATACGACGGGTTTCCTTCTTTAACTCCATACTTTTACAAAGATAAGCAGCAATTATGCCGGAATCCAGCGACCCCCTCGAGACTCTCAACTCTGTCATCGGAAATGCGCTTGTTCTTGTCGACCAGCTGGATGCCGTGGTATCCAGCATTACGGCGCATAAGCAAGTCAACCACGAAAATAAACCCCAACCCATAGACGAGAAGCTTGCTGAGGCTACTGGCCCTCTTGATGCATTATCTCTCGCCCATGATTCCGCCGCGTTGATCAAGGCGCATGCTACCAAAATCTCTCTCCTCATAATCAACGAGCCGTTCACCCCAACAGCGATAACAAAGGTCCTTCGAGAACTCGTCGACGGCCCTGTGCCCAGCTTGGCCGCTGCAGTCGAAGTGTGCACACCGCAACGGTACACGCGCACCATTCAGCAGGACCTATCTTGGCGAGCCAGTCGAGTACTCAAGGAAGTGAAGCAGCTCTTATCTCGGATTCCGAAGGATGGCAAGGTTCTTTCCGACGCTAAGAAGAATGCTTCGGCAGGGGCGGCAGGGGGTAGAGGCAGCATTGCCACCACCGGTGTGCTATGGTCCGCTTGCGATGACGTTATGGCATTCTCTAAGCGTGGGTTTGCCGGTGCCCTAGCATACAAGGTCGAGCAGCTCCGGGACACACTCAAAGACGTGATGGAGGAGCTAAAAGAGTGGGGGGAGGAGGCGGACGACGACGAGGACGACGAAGACGAGAATAGTGAAGACGAGGGCGTTGGTTCTGTTGTGCAGGCCGCTTCAAATCATGAGTCCACCTCGATATCTGAGACGCGAGATGCCCAAGCCGTTCTCGACGACCTGATGAACTGGCAGCGGCACATCCCGCGCGATGACCCGGATAAGATACGGGAGCGTCTGGAGTCGTGCCTCAAGAGGCTGCGCCTGACCACCCTGCTCTATCAGGCCACAGTGAAGCGCAGACTCAAACCATTGCCACACCTGCCACCGGCTCTGCATTCGGACACGCAGGGCCGGCTAGACGAGGTCATGTTTGTTCTCAAAAGGATCCCAGAGAGATTCGGCAGCTTAGCCCTGGCATTTTACGAACTAGACCGTTCTGAGATTGACCGGTTGATGGACGACTGTTTCTTCGACGCATTCGCCGCTTCGGAGCTACTAGTCAAACCTTGGGAGGGAGAGAAGGACGGGTTCACGGACTGGGCATTGCGATTTCAGGTAGAGATAAAGAAAGGTTGAAGTAGGGGTTTATTGCACCCCTCAACCCCCTCTTCCGTGTGACCACTCCCCGGCCGCGTAGCACACGACTCCGGCTCTGTAATCCTGCCTGTGACTAACAATCAAAACTCCATTGAAACATGGATTGGTGATTGCCTTCGTGTACGACAAGCTGGGTCCAACCCATATGCAAGGTCGTAACTCATGATCTGGTGTTGACGACTCGGCTCAACTCGTAATAGAACCCCGTACAAACCCGTGTGATACAGTGGACCTTATGGCTTTCGTCCTGCCGTCTATCGAGGCGGCAGAGTCTGGTTCTAAATCATACATCGCAAACTCAGGGGTTGGTTGTTGTGCAACGGCGACATATGAATATAGCTTGCCCACCGCCTTAACTATACCTACTCCATGCCATCTCCGGAAAAGAGCTGTTAAAGACACTAAGGGGTGCACTGCTGGACCCGTTTAGCCCCGAGTCATCTTGGAATATGCGGATGTGGTCTACTCGCCTTTTGGAAGTCCTCGCGACAGGTGCAAAACTATGCTATATCTCTTAGACACTGCTCTTGTCGACAACATCAGTTTTCAATTTGTGTGGAACAATAAACAGCTCGCCGACGATATCTCTTTGTCGATAAAGGGAATACCACTCACTGAATGGATAGGCCGAAACGAGCCGATCGCGTGCGCTGTTACGATGGCCCGTTGTTGTTTGTTTATTCAGGGGCTCCGCTCGGGACAACACGCAGAACTAGAGGTCTTCAGACCGAAGCAAAAATTGCAAAACAAATATAAAGGGCAGCTTCCGTGCTCGGAACTTGAGCCCTCCAGCGGCCGCTCAATCCTATTTCAGGGCCTGCTTAGATTGGTTATTTTCTTGCGGTGATATCATACCCTATTAGTAAAATTTCCCTACCCAACCAAGCTCGGTTTAAACAGTTAGAGAAACCTTTGGTTTTTACTACTGTGTTTTTCTCTTTTTCTTTTGTCGACTGGCCTTACAATGGAACCCCTCAGCCCGATCTTAAAAACACCAACCCGAATACCTCGACCGACTTTCGTGACCGCGTCACCCCGAACACCCTCAATCCGCGCGGTTCCTTACAGTCCTATGGACGGAGTCGCTACTGCTTCCAACATGGCGGGGGGTTACTCGCCAACAAGTTGGCCATTCCCTAAGTCGGCTAAACGCTCATCATTGTATGACCGATTACACTGTATTGACGCCGGTCGACTTTTCATGCTGATTACATCTAGGGACCTTTCAGACACAACCATCCAGCACCACGATGCGCCCGATGCCAACTGTAACAACATTAACCGAAATGAGAGTACGAGATCCCGTCACCGGGCTACAACCTCCGCGGCAAGCGAAACGACAATGATTAAAAGTTCCCAAATCACGGCAACCGAGATATCGATGACCCGTAGCCGCACTGACGTGTCTCGAGATTCGGTCGAGACTCAGATATACGCACCTCGGCACGGCGAGGGTAATGCGATCAGTAGGAACATTCCGAGTGAGCCTAAAATAGAAAAAAGTATCGTAACTAACTAACCTGCCTTGTTTTAGCGGAACATCCACGACCAAGCAGCGGCGGGCACTTCCTTCAACCTGCAGCAGAAAGTTTGGAGCGACCCATGACCCCGACTCCGTATTCAATTTTGCGTAAGGTGTCGGAGGTATCTGAGCCTGAAAATACCGAGAGCGGGGGGGACAACCAACCTAGGGATGAAGAGCAGCAGTCGAGTTCTGCATCGCAACACCAAGAAACCACGCATCACCATCGGTCGGCAACCCACACTCCGCGGAACACAATAACTCAGGACTCCGTGATCGACGACATCAATACTGAACGTACGAACACATCCGGAGCAACCAATGCCACACCTGTTCCGCGAGATGAGGAGGGCCGAGTGTTGTCCCGTTTGCGCCCGCTCTTTACCGTGACCATCCCCAAGTGCGAGCTCCAGGACGCCCAATACCTTGCAGCGCCCACCAGCAGCGTGCAGGCCGAGTATGGCGGTTCCGATGGCGGTAACATTGCCGATTCACCCGAGGGCATCATCATCCTGAATTCGGCCGGGATGTCGGAAGCCGCGCCCAATGTTAGGGCCTCGACGCGAAACAAGAGTCTCTACTCTCGAAGACCGACGACATTTCAGAGTGAGATCCCCGATCTCGAGTCTCTCCGCCTTGGCCCGAGATTGCGCCATAGCCGTTTGCCGCTGAGTCCCAGCATGGCCACGAATGCAGGACGGAGCGTACCGAAGAGTACAAAAAAGCTGTGGAGTGCCCTTTCCCGATCGCGCAGGATGATGTTTGCCTCGGCCGTTCTCTTGGAATTATCCATCCTCAATGTGGTTGCCAGCGTCACAGCGGTGACCGCTAGCCACATTGAGCACGGGTATGCCGGCACCGGGGTGGTGGCGTGGGCCGTCGTGAGCGGTGTGTTTGTCCTGACCTTCGGTGCTCTCCTGGGCGTCACCTTCCTGCAGTACCGCAAGATGAATAAGGACCTCGTCTCGGGCGAGAATTGGATCGAGATGCACCTTCGGTCTCGACCTCTCCCTCCCCGACCCCAGAGCGAGGACCGCAAACAAGACAATGGTGAGACAGAGGCCTGGCAGAAATTCGTCCAGGATCACACACAGCTTCGTCGCTATGTTGAGTTCCTCGAGAGCCGTATTGGCGTACTTGAAGAAGGTCGACCGAACATTGGCGAGCAGAACGACGGCCCTGATACCGACATGGCTGGCGTCGCGAGCGGGCCTACTTACGGCACAATGGATAACGCCATCAGCCAGTCCAGCAGCAAGAATGCAGACGTCGGCGGCGGCGGCGACAATACCCCAAAGACAAAGAAATTGAACGTGGGCGGTTCCTTGTCACGTCGTCAACTGCTTCAGTCAGAGGACTCGGTCACAGAGCCCGAGTCCTGGCAAGGCAGTGATGGCAACGCTACCATTCCTCAGTCAGATACCAAGGCCAGCATCCTCACAGAGCTGTGTGAAGCTGTCACCGAGGGATACAGTCCCTTGTCTGGGGTGCTCCCGGGTTCACCCCACACCCCACAGCCCTCTAACAACCAGACACCCTCGGGCCGCCCGCGCGGCAGTACTCTCCGCCATTTGACACTGCCCAGCAGAGCCGTCTTTCACCGGCCGGGGGTACATTCGGTCGAAATTCTGAGGGGTCCCAAGGATGGGATCTGAAAACCTTCTGTCGCGGACTCGGCGTCTTCCGGCTGAAAGGGCGAAAGTAACGAAGTGTGTTGGATTGAGGGTCCCGTGAAGCCAGGGCGTGGAACCTTGTTCGTCACTGCCCAGTTCCGGGCCCATGTGTATGATACGAGAGCGCGAGCTTAGTGGACGACGTTGTTACGCTATGAATGTAAATAGTTTAAGTTAACGATATCATGCACAAAAACGCGGACTAAGGGTGCGGAAATTAGGGAAGCGGAAGCGTGTTGAGAGGTGCGAGAGTTGAAAGTTTCTGGGCACCAGACTTTTGTATTTTTTGCCGAGCATGAACACTTGTTTCGGTGCCAAACGCAGCCCAATCCTCGAATGACCATAAAACCTGGGTGACGAGTGCCATCCACCGGCACTCACCGGTCTGTTGGTCAGATAGTAGTGGTTCATATCGGGGAGTCAGAGGCGACTAGATCGCTCGGGCCATACGAGCCTTATTTTCTCTGTATCTCTTCTCCTTGCCCGCAACCTTTCTCCGCTTCTTCCATGACCGATTGAGATCCCCTCTGTTTTTCCAGAACCAATCCTGGAACTCGCTGGTCGGCTTGCCATCACCCTCCCCACCCTGGGCTACTGGGCTGCTTGGTGCAATATCCTCATCGCGGTCTTCGGTTCCCTCATCTGCCACTTCTCCATCTTGCTCCTCGCCATCGTTGTCGACTTCCCACGGCGTGAACCTCCGCTTAGGGTGTGCCGTGTCAGGGGTAGGCGCGGCACTCCGGATACCGCGCAATTCAAGGTCATGGCGGGTGTAGGGAGTCAACGGAACCTGAAGCCCGGGGGCCTTGTCCGCATCAACATCGGCCTCTTCCCCGTCGCTTTCGTCGTTGACGCCAGCAAAAAAGCTGAAACTTTGACTACCTGCGTCTGCTCTGGGGGTTCCACCATCTGCTTGCTTGGTGCGCTTGTACAAGGCTTCGAGGGGGTGCACTCTAGGCTCGCTTGGGGTTGCTGGCGGGATTTTGATCGATAAACTCCGGGTCGAACCGGACGATCTAGGCCGTGACTGATCGGCCTTGTTTGGTGGCGAAGAAGAGCCGTTTGACTTCACTAACTCGGGGCTGGATTCGTGGTCTTCAGCAGCACCTAGGCTTTCCGGCTCGCTTTCCCCACCGGATTCCTCGTCGCTAGAGCTTGTTGTACTCTCATCCTCCGGTTTGATGTCCTGAGCCTTGACTCTTGGCTTGCTTGGAAGCAAGATCTTGGCTCTCGGGGGCGGCCTGGTCTGTACGGGTTCTACCACTTCCCCATTCTTGTTCACCCAACCCTTACCATCCACAAACTCCAGGGGGGCAGTTGGCTGGCCGCTGGGCGCCGCCGCCTTAAGAAACGTCGGAAACTTGGTGGTCTTCTCAAACTCGTGAATGACCACCTCCCGTGACTTGCCCTTCTTCTTTGTCGGGGTGGACTGCTGGGCGTCGGATAATGGGGTGGCATTTGCTGGCAAGACGGTCTTGACTAAACATTCGGCATGGTCGGTATATTTCGATTTTGTGCGCTTCTTTTTCTCTTTCCCGGCCTTATCCTTGTCTTTTTTTGACCTCTTTTCCTTGGGCTCGTCGGGGTTGGTCCATCCGCGCTTGATCTTTCGGTCGTCTTCCAGAATGATGCCGCTGAGTTCCTCGGCATCACGCTTCCTCTTCTTTTTCTTATCTTTTGGTGGGAGTGTGCTGTCGACCGTGCTTTTGGGGATATCCTCCTTGGCCATTGCAGCTAAGCCGAGTGGGGTGGGAAGACTGGATGGTCTTGCGCGCTCAATGCGGATCTTGACGCCTTTCAACACCGATCCGTTGAGTTTCTTGCTTAGTTTCTCCGCGTCCTCGCCCGGCAGCTCCAAAAAGCCGAACCGCTTCTCTGGGAATGTCTCGAGCGTGTGGTAGGAGATGTTGCGCGCCTTGGGGAGTAGGGTCGATGATAGGGCGATTTTGAGTAGCTCGGCGTCTAGCGGGGTGACATGCAGCCGGACGTAAGGGGGTTCGTCAAAAGCCAACGCCGATGCGGTGGATGGTGCCTGAAATCCCTTGCGAGTTGTCATGGCCGTCCTTCCAGTTAGGGAGTTGGCAATTATCGGATGCAGAACTCGGCCGCAAGGCGAAGCTGAAAATGATTGACCGCCTTTGAATTCTGCGAGCGGCTGCAGCAGACGGTGGTCTGCCAGCTGTTGTCAGCTGTTTCTCGATCTCGCCGCCCCACTATCGCCAGACTGGGGCATTTATGAACTTCAAATACTTTAACTCCTGGTTTGACTTCAAAAGAGAAACGAGATGCCCGACGACCTTGTAGTTGCTGATTTGATAGAACAGCCGCTTCAGTACTCTTTGCGGTCACAATTGGCATGTTCACGGCGAGAGCTTGACGATGGAGAATAACTGAACGGCGAATCAACCACGAGGGCAACGGGTTCATGTTACTTAGTCTTCAAATTGCGAGGTAAATGTACTAGGAATGTTGCATAGCATAGTGCCTGGTTGATTCACGGTCAAATAGCATAGAGCCGACTAACCCGAGCCCAGATAAATGATGTTGAGAGAAAGGAACAGCAGGACGGAGACCGTAAGCGAAAAGCGGCAGGACCGTGGCTTATACCGATGAAATACAGACTACCACTCCAAATACTACCGCAATGACAATAGTAGCAGCCGTCAGGAAGTTCATGCATGGGATGAAGGCTTCTGGCCCCAAACGACGATTCTTGACTCTATGTCAGCAAACCGCAGAGCCTTTTTTGTCTTGAGTTCAGTGTACTCACACAGTGATGTATCCGTGGATGCTTCGGTCCTTAAGGTCGTTCTTCACGTCGACGAGCAGTTTCTCCACGTCGGCCGGGGTCCAACCGAGCGCCCGAGTAAACACGGTCATGGTGATTCCGTCGATACCCTCAAGGTTGTTGGCCATTTGCATGGCGCCCACTGCCTTCTGTTCGTCTCCCTTTGCCCAAGTGTTCATAGGGACGGCAAACTTCTTCTCGCCGAGGTTGATAAAACCGGCCTCAGTCAAGTAGTTCTTGCAACGCAACGCCTCTGTGGCACTCCGGCCCATCTTCTGGATTCCCCGGAGCAGAAGTGCGTTCCATCGTTGCAGGGCTGTGCCTTCGATGGATCCGTCGATCGACTGAAAGTATATGATGGTCTCCTGGGACTCAACCCAGCCGCCGGGGTTCAGGTTGTCGTAGATGGATTTGAAGAAGAGGGTCCAATCCTTCTTGACAAATGGAAGCAGGTAGCGGCCATGAATATAGTCAAACTTGTGACTGTGAACCCAGTCGTCATCCACATCGTCAATCTCGAAGCGGCAGTTCGTTGGAAGATAGTCCGGTTGTATGGGGCTCAGATCAGTGCCTAGGACCTCCGAGTCTGGGTTCTCCTCGGCTTTATGAACCCATGTTAGATGCCGCCGAGAAAGGGTAGAAGGGACACGGAATATGATCCACAATTATCCTAGTCGAAAGGATACACCTACCAAACTCGATCGCCCAGATACCTGTTCCTGTCCCAAGGTCGAGCACACGGCCAGGCCGCTCAACCGGTGCTAACCCGAGCTTCCCCTTAAGTAAGAACTTCGATATGGTATGTTGGAGGTCTAGCAGATGTTAGAGCTGGAATCGCTTGACAAGTCCAGGGGGCCAGGGACCTACCCAAGCGGTTTTGCTCTCTCTACCGTAAAGAGGTCAGTGTGACACTATAGCTTTGTCGTTAAACCAACCTTGTCATTGGGAAGGAAATACTCTATAGTGAGTGTTAGCACCACTGTAGATTTCTACTGATGACGCACCCGACTTACTCCCTTCCTTGTACTTGTGAAACGTGCGCCCATGTTCTTGGACAAATTTGTACACGCTGGAGCTAACAGAAGCGCTCGAGGCCGACCTGATACAATTTTAGCAACCGAGTCTTACTCCGCGTCTCGATCTGTGTTGTTTTGCAACTGACGCTCCCGAGTCCGATATAAGCGATGTGTTGGTAGCATTGCTATCGTGATCGACCTGGCGTTGTCAGTCCAACACAATCCGGTTGCTGGTTGGCATTGAGCATACACTCAAATCGACTGAGAAACCGCTAAGCCCAGTAACAGACACGGAGCCTTCGTCTTGGTCTTGCGATTCTGTGTCCGGGCCGGGGGAGGTGGATGCCGTTAAGCCACCACCGGGTGTCCCGCCGCTTCGTGTTTCGGCTGGCGACGGGTCGGAGTTGCGCCCTACTGAGCTAGGCATCATCACTATATCCCCGAAATGGTGGTTATTGGTATGAGGGAGAATTATAGAAAGTTGGGAGGTGAAAGTGTTATCTCTCCTTGGCGAAGAGAGAGCTCGATATTTTTGTGGTAGCGAATCGCGCCAAGCTCGAACCAATCATGCAGAACAGTCCTGACGACAGGACACGCCCCTTTGACGAAGGCGCAAGCACCTGGGATTTAGGATTGCAAGATACGACGAGCATATCGGACAATAACACACCCATTATACAGAAGAGGAGAGAGTTCGCAACACATACAAGAGACAAACCAAGAACCCTATGTAACCAATTTCCCCATGGCGCCATCCCACAAGTTGACCAGACCCATCAGCTGCGCCATATGACGCAGAGGGCTGGGGTTCGTTATGTCGTCAATTCTGTTAATTCCGGTTGTTTGACTGCCCTCGGACGTCACCACCCGATGCCCTCCACCAAACGTCGCCACCCCACCGTATCAACCGCTCCACGGCTGCGGTTGGTGTTATAGCGGGCCGGACATCGAGGTAGAAGACCGGGTCACCAGTCGGCTCCGGGGGTCCGGAGTAGAAATCGATCACGTAACGGACCTCTTTCTTCTGACCGTCGATATCCCGCGAGACGAACCAGTCGTGACGATCAAAAGGTGGTTCGGTCCTGCGTCCAGGAATGTCAGTAATCGCCCGGCGAACATGTTCGAATCTGACCTACGCAAACTTCGACGGATATACCCGCCCGAGCAACTGCAGCATAGCAGCCTTTGGCGTCATCTCTTTCGGTCGCCCTTGAAACCTGACGAGGGTCGGCTGTGACTGGCCGCCTTCCTGCGCTTCCAAGCGCCTCAAGGCCAGCGGTGCGTTTTCTTCTCCGCGTTTACTGACTTCCCAGCCCCTGTATAGCCCCTTGCCAAACCTGCGTTCCCACTCGACGATTTCGCCCCAGGCTCCCTCGTTCAAATAGTTATGGACTGCAACCATGCTCTCGACAGCTGTGACGTCCGTGTCCGTGTAGCCCTTGCGCAGCAGCGCATTGTACATCTGCTGAGGTGAAGGGTACTCCCAGTTGCTATCGCCGGTGCCTCTTGGAATCGAAGATTCGTCTCGACTGGTCGGGAGCGCATGTGTCTGGTCCGGGGCCCGCTCTTGAGAGATGGACTGAAACATGTAGTTGAGCGGGTTAAGCTTAGAGAGCATAGATGGCTCGTGTCGTTGCTCTGAGGACGACGAGCCTTGACTGTCATGCGGAACGGGACAAGAGGCTAGCGCTGCGTTTGCGGCGGGGTTGCCATGTGGAACAGGGCAAGAGGAGGATGCTGGGCTTGCGGCACGGGTAGGAGGGGCGAAAGCATCAACGGTGGCTTTGTGCATAGGGCATCCGGCCTAAAAAGAAATTTTGGAATCAGTATGGATGATAGACTAACCGGGATACTAACTTACAGGCGGCGTGCTCGCCCTAGAGATGTGTTTATGCGTCGAGTTCGCCGGGGGGGCAACCGGGGTGCCTGACGGGGTGTCGGCCCAGAACCAGCCCATTATGAAGATAGTCCGTTGGACAAACTACGGAACGCGGGGGATAATGTATGGGAAATGGCCTAGCTTGATAACACTGGGAAGGTTGGGTCGACAACGAAAGGTAAGATGGGTGATGACGATAGGAGGATTGCGGGCGATAACGAGAAAAAAATGGACGGGGATTTGGGCTAAGGACAAATTTGGCAAGGATGACGCGCATTTTAACCCCAGCCCACGCGCCAAGCCGGCTGTCCCGCAGGCCTAGCGGGCAAATCCCATGCAAGGATCGGAATCGTTCGCAAGTCGGGCAGCTTGGGTCGAAGTTGATCAAGCAAGGAGGTATTATAGATCTGCGCTTCTACTGCACACGGTCTGTACTGCAGTATTCTTATTTATTTTAAGTATAAAGTACCGCTTGGGGGTATCTACTGGTAAAAGTGGTGAAGGGTTATCATCTAAATCTACGCCGTAGGTATCAAGCTTCATGGGAACTTGCTTTCCTGAGTGCGGGGACCCGATTAGACATTCGGGGAGAGGAGATCGTAGCGGACACATCTTTCGACCTGTTTTCGAGGGTTAGCGGCGTGGTTTCAAGGAGTATGATCTGAGACAAAAGACTTACGTCCTCGGCGCTGGCCTGCATGAACCTCCTCGTTTCTAGACCTACCCACACCTTCAACATATGGAAATCGCCCTCTTTGACCATTTCCTTGCCCCCTTGGGTACCGAGTTGCCTCAGAATCGGGAGCGAGCTGCTGAGGAGGTCCACGTCAGGGTTCAAGCTGCGGCCAATGCCCTCAAGTAGCAGCATGCTGATGACCACATTGACGAAATCCCCTTCTAGGCGGACATGGTGCTGTCTAACCATCGCCAGGACTTCCTGCAAGATGTCCCCAATCTTGACGTTTCCGAGTGCGAGTGTTCGGCTCTTTACGCCCAGCACCAGGTGCTGCATCTTCAAGGCAAACACCTCGCTATCAAGAACCGCGTCGGGTTGCCGACACCGCTCGCACATCAGATGACCGGCCTTGTAGCCATCGAATTCGGCCACAGCGCGAAATAGATCGAGAAAGTTGCGCCGATTCGTAGCATTGAGTTCCGTCACAAGACCAGTGTCGATGAAGATCAGCTGTGGCCTGAACCCCTCGCGCTCAATCTTGGCCAACTCGGCGTTCCAGAGCTTCTTGTTGTGCTGATGCGGGCGCAGTCGTGACAAGACCTGCTCAGTAACGTCTGCCTGCTGCCCTACACCGGGGTTCTCAGGCGCGCGGCGCAGCCGTAGGCTAGGTCGGTCCGCTTCGTAAAACCGCACCATAATATTTCCAGGGTGGAGGTCCGCATGGACAAAGTTGTCGAGAAGAAGCATCCGCAGAAACGCGTCAAGACCCTCGGAGGCGATATCTTGCTGAAACATCCCTCCTCCATTTGCTATAAAGTCGGCTAGCGGTATGCCGTACGCGAACTCCTCGATGAGCACATTCCGAGTGCAGAACTCTGTATAGGGAAACGGGAACCAGGCTGTAGTTCTTTCCTTGAAGTTCTTGCGGAACCTTGACAAGTTCGCCGCTTCAATGCGTAGATCAAGTTGCAGCTTCATCATTTCCCCAAACTGATCCACTTCATCAGGCAAAGATAGCCATTCCATCGTGGGTACCACGTTTAGTACAGACGCAAAAAATCGCATGATCCGGAGGTCGCGCCGCACAGTCCGCTCGACGCGGGGGTGCTGGACCTTGATGGCAACGTAGGACGAGGGGACGCGCTTCGGAGTGCTTTTGAGAACTGTGTCGACGTTTCTGCGGACGTTATGGCGGAGATCGCCGGGATTCTCGGGAATATCGACGTCTCCAGGAACGGCGAGGTCAGGCTTGAGCTTCGCTTTGTAGACTTGAGCAATGGCCCCAACGCCGATGGGCTTCTCGTCAAACTCATCAAATATGTCGTCGAAATTGCGTCCACCGAAAGCATCTCGGAGTATCCGCTTCGTCGCATGGAAAGAGTGGGCAGGAGCGTTGGCATGAAGTTTTGACATAATGTCACACAGTTCATTGGGGAAGATGTCCGATCTCGAAGCGGCCCACTGCCCAAGCTGTCGACATCGAGTGTCAGTTACGAAGTCGCGGTCGCGAACTGGAGTTGTGTTACCTTGATGAAAGCCGGTCCCGCCCACTCCATGGCCTGGACTAAAAAGCTATACCACCACAGAGTCCCTGTCCGCTCGTTATCGCGCTCCGGTAGACGGCGCCCAACCCACATCGCTGGTACCGTTATAATGACGGGTACAAATATTGCGACGAGTTGCAAAAAGCGGAAGCCAGTGCATATTGGCTCCCAGATGTAGAGGTCTAAGACCAAGACTAGTCGGCGCCCCAGCAAACCCAACGTTCCGTCATTTTTGCCGGCCGTCTTGCGAATCTCGGCCCGGGAGACCTCGAGCATACGCTTCTCGCCAGTATCATTAGGGCTCGCGCTACCCTTCTCCGAGAGCTCGACAAAGGCGGCGGCGGCCAGCCCACTGCCGGCGGTCGCCATTAGGGTCCGTGGGGCGGCGCGGTGTGTCCTCCATGCTCGCGGCCGAGCTCGCGGACTCGTATGCGACAGGAATGTGCGAAGGTTCGAGCGCGCAGGCGTAGGTCGGAAAGAGTGTCTTAAAAGCTTGAAAGCTGGACTAGGGCAGAGCGGTACTTCCGGGTGGGAGAAGAACCGGCCCAGAGCGAAAGCCAACCTCATATCGCCGCGGCTTATCGAGGGGGTCTAGGATATTTGTGTTGATTGACCGGGCAAAGGCATTCTCATCGTCCTCGGAGCCAGTATAGGGTGAGTTGTATCCGACAAGCCACGTGCGACATGACGATGTCAAGCGCTGCTCAGGTAGTGTAGATTTTGAGGTTGTAGCGGGTCGGTTCAGGATGAATAGCCCGTGACGTCGTCGAATTGTTGCGCAGACCGGAAGAAGCGGGCCAAGACCGTCTACGGGAGCGCCCGGGCACGCGGTCGCATGCACGTTCGGGAATGGATCGCCGAGATTAACCGACGTAAAATCCAGACCCCACCATGATAGAGCTACGTCATCTTCGATTGCAGGACATCGCATTGGGGACAAGTTCCAGCAGCCTCAGCAGCTTCAGCCGTATCGCTCACCAACCGAAGCTGAGTACGCTATACTCGCATACTGACGTATCTCCCTTCCAGTCGTAAAGGATTGTTGGCTTCAGCGACTAACCAATCCAGGCAAAGTTTCTCTCAATTCCTCGTGATCCCTGCAAGGTTTCTCCGGCTCCTCCTTGGCCCCGGATGAACCGACTCGCCCAGTCTAGACGTGAATCGCAACCGCGTTGAGAGAGGCCTGCAATTGGAGCGAGTCAGCCTTACTGCGCCGATCTAGAAGTTACCTTCTTCCGTAACTTACTTTCCAGTTTCCGTGCCAGGCCTCTATTTTTGGCCCTATCACGGTTTTCCCATCCAACGTCAATGACACAGGGCCTGTGGTGCGATTATCGTACGGCACTTCGAAGTACGAAACAGGGTTTTGACTTGTTGTTTCAAAAGTCACTCGGTACGCATTGCCGACCGTGACCTTGATACATGCAACGCCCTTGGTTACCGCCATGACAGAAATAACGTCTTTGACCCCGTGGGTGGCCGAAACCATACCCCCCTGACCCCAAACTGTTCCTGGGAACTTTCAGTATCACCGTCGGGAGTGGAGAGGAATAGCACAAACCCACCAGGGTGTTGTTGACCACGAATTGGGGAAGTGCGGTACCAGGCGACCGCGGTGTTTTCTCTTTGCCAATCGATGTCGGTGGTTCCGGACTTGAAAGCGGCGATAAAGTAGGGGAGGACCGCCCTGAAGGCAGCGTGGGAGTGCCCAGCAATGTATGCTTCTGCGCCGCGGACTACTTCCGCCGACGATTCGTCACAGATGTAACTTGACTCGCCAAAATCATTCCCTTTTCGGTCAGAATTGTAATAAGGAGGGCGGTGGAACTCCGTGGGTCGTACAGGTGATGATCTGGACAAAATCTGGCATGACCTCCAATACCTGCTGCCAACGATCATGCCAAAGAGACTCGCTAGAGCAGTACCAGTTCTTGTTCCACTGTGGCAGATCTGGGTTTGCTATTAGGTAGGTTGAGGGTAAATAGGGGGTTGGGCTAACCTGTATAGAACCAAGGGCTTACGCCCATCATATACTTCTTGCCGCGAAGGCAGTCTTTGTAAAGAAGGTCCTCGACCGTGGTCATCTTGGACTGTCCGGGCTTGGGCCAGGCATCCCAGGAAACTTGCGCATTTCAGTTTCGTTAGCACGGACTTGGTACACTGGCAATCGACTTACAAGCTCCGTCGATCAAATCCAGTTTCTGGGCGACCCCGTGTGGCCCCAGACTTGACCAATTTGGGACAAGGCAAATGGCTGCTGTTTCATTGCGCACGTGAAGCCAGTTGTGAGCCCAGTCGGAACCTTCAAAGGTTGAGACAAGGGCTTTCCCGTCAACCGTGGTTTGGGCAGGTGATGCGTGATACCGGTTGATCAAGCCGACCACATGAGGCACTGACCAACATCCAGCCGCCATGCTACCCGGGCGATGGTCAGCGTTCAGTTGACGTAAAAAGGAGGCTACGTAGGTAGTGGGGACGTACTCAAACGAAATGAACATGGAAAACCCTCCACAGCGCTCGGCTGCTCCATAAGCATGGTCGAGTTGTAGGTTGGTCCAATGGTCCGAGGGACCAATATTGAGAGCAAAGCCGTCGATTCCAGCCGCTTTAGCTGTCGTAATTTCGAGAACCCAACGCTCTGGTGGATGGCCGCACGTGAGTCCAACCTTAGTGCCATGAAACGATCAGTAGCGGTCTTAAACGTGCCATGAACGAGGTACTAAGTGGGCTCGAACCATATAGTGTGCAAACACTTTACGGCTTGGACCAGGGGCCACCGGTCGATGTCCAGCATCTCCAATTTTAAAAGGGTGTTCCATCAGTTCTTGAACAGTCTACCGTGCCAGAATGTCAGCGTCTTATAACCCATATGTGGATTCCGCCGGTTAATGTACCTGATTCGCTTTGCAGATGGCCGAGAAGAGGAAGCACAAATGCCCTTGATAGTGTGGTGTGGTAAGTATAGTTCAGGCGGAAGGACGTTCGCCCCTCGCGGTAATAATATCACGGGTCAAGTCGTGGTCATGCCATTCACTTAAGTATTATTAGAGTGCTCAAGATTATACGAGAAATCACGCGCCTCATATCCGACGTCCCTCCCCACTTGCGGAAGACTCGGTCCGACCAGACTTGATGCCTTGGCTTGAGAGTATGGGGTTGGCACCCGTGTTATATGTGTGAGAGAAGCTCAAGCCCGATTAAGGATCTATGTTATTCGTTTCAATGTTCTGGTTGTTGAAATTGAGCACTGTTGAACTTGACAAACTGCAGTGTGGAAGGCGGTGACAAAAACTTTGATTTGACACCAAAATCAAATCGAGAGACATGCACACACCGCATTACAGAAAGTCGGTAATTTGAGATGTCATGGCCATAATTTTTGGTAGCATAATTCCCATTACAGCGACTTCCAACTCTTTTTACAGTCAAATCCAGGTCGAATGCCCCTGACCAGATTGGGAACTGCATGGAAGAAGCTGAGATGCGATACTTTACGAGGGGTTGCCCCACATTTCCGTCCCAGTCGCACCGGACCGGAAATAAAAATATCCTGTAGCCCTGCGATTTTGGCTCCGCACAATTCAATCTTGGTGAAATTTCGCAACTCCGCAACCTTCTGCATCACGATCCGGCGACCGATTCTCCCATCCACCACATCAGTCGATCAGTCGCAAAAATGGATTCCTCAAAGGCTCCCGTAAAGCTCGTCAAGGTCACCCGAGTCCTCGGCCGAACCGGTGCGAACCACTCGCAACTTAGCCCCTCAGTCCGCGCTTGGTGCTAATCTGGTCGAAACACAGGTTCTCGTGGTGGCGTCACTCAGGTGCGCGTCGAGTTCATGGACGACACTACCCGTTCCATCATCAGGAACGTCAAGGGCCCTGGTATGAATCGAAATACCTCCGATTAATCGACCGGCGACTAATCCCACATGTGTCCAGTTCGCGAGGACGACATCCTGGTTCTTCTCGAATCCGAGCGCGAGGCCCGCCGCCTCAGATAAAGTACGGGTGTTTTTGGGGTTGGGTGAAGGTGGGAAAGTGGCAACAGCTTTCAGCTCCTTTGTCGGCCTTTTTGGCCCGACCGTCGCCATAAGCTGCGGCGAAAGAAGGATGGGATGTCAAGGACGGGCGTTCGGTAGAACGGTATCACGATTATTGCTCTCTACAAATTCTACACGGCGCTGATGCTGCGCCAATTCCTGCGGATACCCCGGTGCTACGGCTAGATTTGGGTGATGATGGGCGACGAAGGACATACTTCCAGCGAGTTCTCGGAAGCATGGGACTGGTGCCTGCAGATCTGGTGCCTGTGTTATACCACCCGTGTACTCGCCAGCACGCCTGCCAGCAATAAGTTCAGTTAATCGCCACGAGGACGGAGGGATACATGAAAAAGCGGAGTTCATGGACATTTGGGCCAGCCGGTGGCATACGGGTAGACCTGGTAATGCAGCAGCCTGGGAGCGTCTTGGAGGCGGGTTCTGACAATTCAATGACCATCCCCCGATCCCCTCGGTGATACAACTATATCTGAGCGGCACCTTGATAGCCAAACGTTGGCCCGTACGCCTGTGGCGCGGTGGGTTGTTCAATTTGTCTCTAAAATTAAACATGACCCAAGCTTGACGTTACCTAGTCTTCGAGGTCTCCATGACTTGGCTCCTCACGAACGCCTTTCCAGATCTTAGCTGGACAGTCGCAGTCAACGGAGTTTGCTTCGCGCCTTCCGACTACATATGTTACGGGATGTATCGTGCATTGGAACAACGAAAGACTGATTCTGTCATTAGGTACCTTCTCTCGTTTCTCCTTATTCCGAGAACCGAGCCGTATCCATAGGATGCTTCCGTAACCGATTTCGGTAGCGGTGTTTCTCGGTGGATGTACCTGTTTGGTTTTCTGCTCCTGGCATAGCGGGACCTAAGGGCACCACGACCACCCTCTTGGCGGATTCAAAACGCACCAGAGTCCCCGTGGATGGCTTGCACTCCGCTGGATGCTACCTCGGACGGCTCGTTGCGACCTGGATTCCGGGGTCTCGGCACAATTCCTCCAATCGCATGATGTTGATGTTATTGGCGCGGCAGCACTCTCTCCTTAAACGGGGAATTCCGAGATGGCAGGCCGATTCTTCAACCACTACTTATATCTTGGTGCCCGTGGCCATTGAAGGATAAGATGCTGTTGCTGTTGCTGTCTAGACCAAACCACGCCTCGCCTTGGGCCCTTTCCCTTGCCTTATTCTGGGTATCAAATTAAGCCTTGTTTGAATGCCCAAGATGACGGTCCGATCCTTATTCCGTTTGTTCGCCCTGTCTGTCTCCGTCTTTGCGCCCAGTGTTCTTGGTGCTTTCGGCTATACCTCGTCTGGTGGCAATTATGTTGTCGATGCCGGATCCGCCAACCCATTGATCTTTTCTGTGAGCCAGTCGAATTGCGACATCAAGTCCATCAAATATCGCGGAACCGAGCTTCAATATGGCAGCACTGGCACCCACATCGGATCTGGCCTGGGCTCGGCCACAGTCTCAATCAGCCAGATTAGCGGATCGTCCCGGTACATCAAGGTGACATGTGTGACGTCCACACTAACGCACTACATGGTGGTTCGGGAAGGCGAGAGCATCATCTACATGGCGACCTACATCACCGCTCAGCCGTCGATAGGAGAGCTGCGGTTCATCGCCCGTCTGCTTCCCGACAAGCTGCCCAACGAGTACCCCTACGGCGAGGTCTCAAACACGAACGGCGCCAGTTCGACCGTCGAGGGCTCTGATGTCTTCGTGGTAAACGGGCAGACACGATCCAAGTTCTACTCATCCACACGGTTTATTGACGAGGACTCCCATTGCGTGTACGGCGGCAGCGACTTGATACACGTTTGCATCATGACTCCCCAGCAAGAGTCCTCTTCTGGCGGTCCCTTTTTCCGTGACATCGACTCCAACAACGCCGGGGCGTCCACGAACCTCTACAACTACATGAACAGTGGTCATGTGCAGACCGAGCCATATCGCATGGGGCTACATGGGCCTTATGCCATGCAATTCTCGCGTTCCGGGATCCCGAGTGTCAAGAGCCTCGATGTTTCTTGGTTTGGTGAAGTGTCTGTCACCGGATACGTACCGGCTTCAAGCCGCGGGACCGTGCAAGGGACTGCGAGTGGCGTGCAGGGCGGTCTTCAGGGGGTGGTCCACTGGTACAACAACGCTGCGCAATATTGGGCAAAGACGTCGTCCAGTGGTGGGTTTACCTCGCCGTTGATGAAGCCGGGCACGTACACGATGGTTCTATACCAAACCGAGTTCAAGATTGCCACCAGCACCGTCACTGTTTCTTCCGGCAAAACCGTCACCCAAAACATTGCCGGCAACTTCAACACATCGCGGAAGACATTGTTCCAAATTGGCGAGTACGACGGCCAGCCAACAGGATTCCGCAACGCCGACAAGTTCCTTCGGATGCACCCAAGTGACAGCCGCATGGCGAGCTGGGGCCCCCTGACGTACACGGTGGGCGCCTCGCAGCTCTCAGATTTCCCCATGGCCATCTTCAACTCGGTTAACAATCCCGTGACGATCCGCTTCAACCTGGCCAGCGCGCCCGGAGCGGCCACGCTGCGCATCGCCACGACTCTGAGTTTCGCCGGGAGCCGTCCCCAGGCGGTTGTCAACAACTGGAGCGGCCCCATCCCGTCAGCGCCGACCAAGATCGACAGCCGTGGTGTGACGCGGGGTGCATACCGTGGGAACGGCGAGGTCTATACCGTCAACATTCCTGCCGGCACGCTCGTCGCCGGCAGCAACACCATCACGATCAGCTCGGTCTCTGGCAGCAGCGGGACGACATTCCTGAGCCCCAACTTCGTGAGTCCCCCCCCCCTACACCGTAACTCGGGTGTCTCTAACCTGCTCACGCTCGGTTTAGATATTTGATGCCGTTGAGTTATACACAGCCTGAGTTCGGTCTGTTGGGGTATGAACGGGAAGAGCTGGCCCATTCGCTGTAGCTTTAGCCTGACGTTTAGTCCCGCAAATCAGGATTCGAAGTCTCGTTTGGCTTCGGAGGCCAGGTTGGAACCAAAGGCAACTTTAGATTTTGTGATACTGTGGTAAACTAGTTGTCCTCTTGCTGTTCTCGGATCGATGCAATGCGATATTACATACCATCTCTAACTTAGTCTTCAAACCGTAATTAGGTAGCCTTCAAAAAGCCGGGCTCCAAACTGTAGAAGCTCGAGTTGTAGAAACGAAACAAAGTTATCCGGAAGTCTGGAGAAGCTCTTCTTACTCGATTTCTATTTATTTTCCTAGGAACAACAGAGAGCTAGTCAACAAAGTACTACTCGACAGAGGGTATTAAACAGGAGGATAGCCGACGAAGACCCCCCAGCCCTCTTATTTACCGACAAAGCTCTGATGAGACACGAAGGTCTTACAAAGGCGCAGAGCTCCCTCCTTTCCCAGGCCCGTATCGGGGATATAGGCCTCCGGGACTACCTGTTCAGGGTGAAAGTCCCGGAGGTCCGTACCCCCTATTGCGAGTGCGGGAGAGGCAGGGAGACAGTGGAGCACTTGGTGGTTTGGTGCCCCGACCCGCCGTTACAGAGGCCGTGGGACGGCAGAGAGATTCGGTCACATCGGGACCTACAAACCGTATTACGCGGAGTAGGTGCCCGGAGTAGAAGATTTGTTAGGAAGGTCCTTGGCTGGCTGATGGACTCTGGCCGGCTACTGGAGTATAGCCTAGCCAGAAGGCTGGAGCTAGAAACAGTGGATGGGGAGGGCTAGAGGGCACGGAGGCCGGCAAAGGGCCTCCTTTCTTTTGCAGTATGACGGATTCACAGATTGTTGTCTCAAAGTGGTAGACAGAGGTTTTTATCCGGCCTATACGGTACGGTTCCCTTTGTAAATAGCAGTAGAAGGACCGGCGCGCCCCAGGGCATATCGGTGTAGGAAATAATAATAATAATAATATTTATTTTCCTAGGCTTCCGTTTTCCTATGGAGTTCGGCGTCTTTTAGCCAGAGGGCGTTACCTAATATGACTAGACGATATTAGTTATTCATGGGTCTTCGCCATCGATTCTACTTAGGTAAGGTAGTTAGAATCAGGGATGCCAAGCACTTTACACGCCGTCAACCACATGTACTTCCGTGCACTTGTATGCTATTCGTTTGAGCGCTACTTGATATGCAATCGAACCCACTTAAACAATAAGTATGGTTGGTCCGTATGTTGGAGGTGGCCGAGACGAGGTTAACACCCCTAGTCTATTTCCGGCAGTTGTAAAGGCGAGATCGATTTGCATATGCGGCCCGGGGATCGACAGCTGCGAGATAGGGGTCTTGGTGTTTAAGGCCATGTACCTGCCTGATCGAGGTAGTGCCCATGGGGGTCATCCAAGCAAGCTACTCGATGCGGAAATACCCCCCGGCGGAGCACACCGAATATCGCATGTGGAAGAAAACGGAAAGTCTGTTTCAATCCACTACTTGGGCAACCGGGGCGGGCCCCTTTACAGTTGAGGGGTATAAGAAGTCGCTTTGAACTACCTAGTAGTATCGTTTATTCATTGTAGTGCACGACTCATTGTCCCTATCATCGCCAAGCATCAGAGCCAAGTTTGCCATAGCCCTTTGAGCCACGCTCTACGACAAATCATGCATCTCTCGGTGGTTCTCGCTCTGCTGGCAGGTTCGGTGTCGTCTGTTTCCGCTGCACCTGCCGCCGAGTCACAAGCGGCAGATACCGGTCTCCGTCTCATCAAGACCTCCCCTGAAGATCCTGGCCAATGGGTCACGGAAGAGCAGAAGATCAGAGACTACAAGTCTAAGGGCATTGGCTTCGTTGACATTACCGACATTACCGACGCTGATGTGCTTGCTACACTATCGGCTCCCGACACGCAGGAGGAGAAAGCACTCTCAGCGCAAGCTGTCGCCTATCCCTCCAGCGTCAGCCACAAGGAAGAGGCCAACCCACTTCTCGAGAAGGTTTCGGTCACTGATCCGAAAACCTGGCTAAAAAGCTTGATTGAGTAAGTTTGTCGCTGTAACCTTCCGGGGAGCTGAATACCTAGCATCACGGCGGTTTTGTTTTACTGATCACCCACCTTCACATACAGGTTCTACAACCGCTACTACCAAAGCTCATACGGTACTGAGGCGGGAACGTGGCTATTTAACACTGTCAAGAGCATTTCTTCAAAGAACTCTGCCATCACTGTCACCCAGTTCGCCCATTCCTTCAAGCAGCCGTCCATCATTGCGAAAGTGCCTGGCACTACAGAAAGCTTAGGTGATATCCGCTCGCCCCAAGGAGCTTTTAAAGCAGAGACAAGGTTTGCTGACTTGGTGATTCCCGGTGGTAGTCATTGTATCGGCTCATTACGACTCGACCGGTGGCTCTTCCAGCGCGCGGGGCCCCGGAGCCGATGACAACGGTTCCGGCGTCGTGACACTTCTCGAAGCCTTGCGCGTTTTAGCTAACGCCGGATTCAAACCGAAGAACACCATCGAGTTTCATTTCTATGGGGGCGAGGAAGGCGGCCTGCTCGGCTCCCAGGCCGTCTTTTCCAGCTACAGGTCGGCTCGGAAGACAGTGCTCGCCGTCCTCAACCAGGATATGACGGGCTACTCGCCCAGTGGCAAGATATCAATTTACACGGACTACGTCGACTCGGCCCTGACAGCCTATGCCCGTGTCATTGCCACTGCTTACATTGGTGCGACTACCAGTGATGTTTGTGGATATGGATGCTCGGACCATGCCTCGGCTAGGTCAAACGGATTCCGTACGTTTTCCCCTTTATCCGCAGGTTCGAATATATTATTGACAGCTTCACTAGCGGCGGCTTATGTTTGTGAGGACAAGATGGATGATTCCTCGCCGTATATCCACACTTCCGGCGATGTAAGTTACAGAACGAGGCACATGCTAGGTGTGCTATGTTGAACGCGCGCTAATCTCAACTGCAAGGCCTACTCGACTATTATGTGGGATGCCGTGCTCCGGCACAGCAAATACACTGTCGCCTTCTTGGTAGAGGCATCGTACCTCTGAGGCAGAAACAGTTCATGCTCTGATACCAGTCTTGAGTATCACCCTCTTGGGTGATCAAAGTCTTCCCTGTCAGCAAGAAGATCATCAGTCGAACTGCCAGTTCCAGGGGTAACTCCAAAAAGGGCATCCATTTCTTCAAGCGGCCGCCCCTTAGTCTCAGGATAGAGCAGATAAATGATAGGCACGCTGACCAAGTTGATCGCCATGAAGAAGAAATAAATCCTGGAACCAATGTTGGCAATGCCGACGGGCCATACTTGTGCAACTATGATGGCCCCGACAGCGCCGCAACTAGCAGCCAGGCTCAAACCGCGCGCGCGTACAGCAGTGGGAAAAATCTGGGAAGATGTCAAATCGTTGTTCTCGTGGAAGCACCGTTATTGGCTTCCATACCTCGGAGCCGTACACCCAGGCGGCAGGGCCAAACCCCATACTGAAACCCAGCGCGTATATGAAAATGAAAACGACACATGTGTAGTCGGCGGCTCTGTTGATGTTGTTGGGGTAGGCCAGAGGCAGCGCACCGTTGATCTTCGGTAATGATGAGCATCAGGTCTGACATGTAACGATAGAACCCCAGTTTGGGCAGACTTACTAGCAGGGCAAACGACATAACAATGGCTCCAGCGATAAGGGTGAAGCGGCGGCCAACCCTGTCGATGATGAGCATTTCAATCACGGTACAACCCGTCTTTAGGGTGCTCTCGATACCGCCGGCGAGTAGAGACACGCGATGACCGAAACCCAAAGCCTTGAACAATGCTGGGAGGTAATATTTCATGGCCGTAGCGCCACACATTTGGGCCATGAACTGCAACAGAGCCGCTCGCCAAAGACGCGCAAAGAGGCTGCGATTGGTGAATAGTGAGACCCATGTGAAGCCGGATATCCTAAAGACGGCAACAGAACGTTCGATCTCGGAAAGTTCTATCCGTACTTCATCTGAGGTATAGTATCCTTCACGGTAGAACTGAAGGGTTTCAAAGGCCTCCTCGGTCTTGCCATGCTCAACGAGCCATCGGGGACTGATGGGGTGGCGAAGGGTTGTCAGTGGTATTCTCATGTTTGAGGTGATGATGCCGCAGGGCTGTACTTACGACTCGCGCATAAATGGAAGCGTGCCCATAAAGAATAGGGCTGGAATAAACGATGCACCGAGAGAATACCGCCATCCGACGGACAGACCGTGATCGTTGTCCCAAAAGGTCATGGCATATCCAACCCTACAGCTGCGTCAGTACGACACCAACGTCTTCCGAGCCTGAGATGGTACAGACCAGAATCCTGTGGCGAGGCCTGCAACAAAGCCAACGTGGTTCAAGACAACGTATCTGCCGCGTTGTTTTGCGGGGGCTATCTCGCTGTGATGCACACGTCAGTAACGGAATGTTGTATCCGCGGCAGCAACGTAGCTACCAGATACCTACCTTTGGTAAAGTGGGACACTAGTCGAGATGATGGCCGTCCCCATTCCAGCAACGATGCGGCCGGTAATAACCATGCCTAGTGCGTGCGACGCAGAGGCGCTAGTTTGAAGTGCTTGGCCAACGCATATGACCGCCATACCCACGAGAGCAGCGTAGCGGCGGCCTAACCTGTCGGCGGCGGGATGCGCAAAGAACATGTAGCTCAACCAGGAGCCGAGATAGTAAATTGCCGTGATGAGGCCATTTTGAACTGCGTCAGGAGTTTGTAAGGCCTTCTTAAAGCCTGGGTGCACGAGCACGGATGCTAGGACACCAACATTGTATCTGACGAAGTATGTTGTTAGCCTCAAGAGAGTGAAAGGCCCAGGGCCATTATAGACGCTGAGATTTTGACCGCATAGGGGCGTGCTTTTACCCCCAAACAAAAGATCCTAGGGCTAGAACCAAGCAGAACAAATGAAGACGCCAGTAAGCCTTCGAGAAGCTCGCTCTTGCCATGATTGAACGGTGACAACTGCGGAACACCCTGACTATCTTGAGCTTATATTTGCGAGGACATGGAGTCGTGGGTAGTGTTGAGGGGCACTATATGGATCCGAGGTCTATTCGGTGCGGTATTATGCCGGCTGGACATATCGCCGAAATAGGAGAACCGAGAAGCACAGAAGAAAATAAATGATTTTCTCCATCTCAAGGCGGAAGGAACACAGAAACCAACTCCACTAGGATACACCAAGGTTGCTTGTTGCAACCCCCGCGCGGGGTCGGTATTGGTGGGAGGCGGCACTTTAACTGCCGAGGGCTAGGCACATGCATGCAGCTTGGGCCCCCTCCCCCAGGGAGTCTTGTGTCCCTCCGGGCCAGCTACATGATAACACAGCACTGGCCATTGGGCTAGCGAGCCTACGTGGTGACAACTGACGATGCTTAGTACTGGACCTGGCTTTATCGAACTACTGATAACATTCCAACGTCAGCTTCAAGTGAAAGAAAAATATCAAGGCCTTGTAGTTGAGCATCAGAGTACCTAGGTATTATATTACAGTACCAACCTAAATTCATGGAACGGGAGAGAGCGTTTCGGAGAATTCAACTTGCAGGAGAATGGGACGGGTCGCAGCCCTGGACCAATCTAGAGAGGGACCATTCGACTGGGAGCTGCCACACTGAAGAAGCCCTTACATGATGACGTACACGCCAAGAGCATCGTCTTCAAGATTTGTTCCACCGAACCGCGAGTTTCGGCAGAGCTTCGCCGAGCCCTGTGTACCTTACGGTTGCTAACAACTAGGTACTTAGTATGACATATGTGCACCTCTGGAAGTGATATTTTAATAGATGACTTGTCAAAGCTCTCTGGACTGGGTGATCGAAGCAACTTTAATTTTAGTCACCGTTTTGGGTCAACTCGTTATTTTGTGCTAACTGGGACACCGTTGAGAATGAAATTCAAAGTTAAGGCAAAGGCGAATTCACAGTCACAGTTCCAGAGTGGCATGTAAATTCACACGTCTATTTGATACGTATACGTCTCCTTTTACGCTCGCCTCCCTTTTCTTGACGTGCCAAGCGAGTAAACATTTTTAGATACAAAGGTATGGCCCTTAGAGGCCCGCCACCTTCTCAGCAAAGTCGGCGTTCTTGCCGGTAGCTAGGTCGTAGATGGGGTGTCCCAAGCTGTCGTGGATGCCAAAGTTGCTCGCCGGGTCGGCGGGGGTGTCGACGGGGGTATCGGAGTAGGCAAAAGCCACGGTGGTCTGGGCCGAGGGATCGATCTCCGTGTAACCCTGGTCATCGTCGCCCCATCTCGAGCACCCGGTGCACTTGGCCGTGACTTGCCAGTGGGTCTCGTTGGCGTGTGTTCCGGTCTCGAGGACGGTGTACTGCGCATCCGGGTTCTCCGGGGGGCTGAAGTAGCCGCTGTTGGGTGGTTAGCACTTGCGATATTGGCTTACTGGGACAGTAGTTCATGAGAGCAACGTACTAGGCGATCCGCGAAGACAGGACGACGCTACCGGCACCGTCCGCCCAGCCAATGGCGAGGGGGTTGTATGTCATGTGGCCTCCCCAAGCAAATCCCGCCCAGCCAACATCCGCGGGCGACACAATCTGCAGGACTGTGTCGAAAATCTTGTCCTCGGGGACGGGGTCAGGAATGGCCACGCGGAAGATGATACCACGGTCACTGGTGTAAGAGGCAAAGGTCAGGCCGGTCTCCGCGTCCTCAAAGGGAGTGGAGTCAGGCTCAAACTGCCTCCGGGCTAGAACATCAAAGGATTATGTCAGTATCGCCAATGCAATAGGGTGGTGACGGGTACCGTACCGAGGCCCATGAAGCCCGCCACACGCGCAAGACTCTGGAGAAGATGCATTTTGAACCTGGATTTCTGTGACGGGTCTTTGAACCAAGTGTGACCTGAGAGCGGCACCACAAACTGGCCACGATGCGGGGGAGATTTCTTATATAGGGCTCAACCCGGGGAAACTGCAATATCGGCCTGCCGGGGGCTTATCAACACAGGGGTTGAGTTACTGGTCCCCGCCGTGACGCACATCATCCCGCAAATCCGGAGTGGAACATTCCCAATATGCGGCATGCTCTGGGGAACGACCCAAGCCGGAGTGAGGCTCCTCGCTGGACACGTACCCCGGCACGACGCGGCCGACGGGCAAATGAATGAAGCATGGTTAGGATCCGGGTAGCAGCAGTTCGATGTTTAAAGCCAAGCCCCAATGCGGGCCCTTTCGGCAAGGTCACTGCTCGCCAGGGGACGATCTGGTCATCTGTTTTTGGTAGGCTCTGGTTGGCCCATCCAGCGGCCGTTGTTGTGAGGCCGCACCTCCCCGACTGCCGGAAGGCACGTCAATGGCTCCGGAGTGGCCACCATTCCCAGAGAGAAGCGCGGGGACGCATGGAAGGACGTGGAGAAATTCGGTGCCGGTGTTGGCGGGTGATGATCCGGAGGCTTGATTGGAAGGGATAAAGCAAGGTGTTTTAGAAATAAATGATTGCGGGGTGCGGTGAGATATTAAACGGAGGGAGCGGGAAGGTCATGCGAGTTCTGGTTAGAGATCAGCATAGATCCCGAAACAGGGCAGCCAGAGGGTGCTTACACCGCAGTTGAAAGAGGATGGTCGCTTTAGCCTAAACCTGATTCGACAAGGAAGACGACACTCTTCGTCCTGATGCAAGGGGCAGCCGGATCCTGACGCTTGGCGCACGCAGAGGAGACAGAATTGGGATAGGCTTGTCTATCAGACCGGGCATGAGGGTATCGTGGTGGTGAGCCGTCTGGCCTCGCATTTTCAACGCCGACCTCACGGGCCGCGTCCGAGGTGGAAGGCGATCAGCTTATGAAAATGAGCGGTATCCACGGATATCTTGATGACATGGAGAATACGAAAGACCTCTTTGCGGAAGATCTACGTGTATAGAGGTGGTTTGCTCTCTCTTCATCGTGCTAAAACGTAAGTGGTGTTTTGGTTGAGAGTATAGAGATGTTGTGCCCATGCGGCTGCTGGCAGAACCTCTATATACTGTGTAACATGGGAAGATCGGGTTGGCGCTGGTACTATCATCTCCCAACCTAAGGTACCTCCCAGTGTGCTCAGAATGATATTTTGAAGATGATGGTTTGCGCCGCGTTTGCTCATCATAGTGAATGAGGTCAAGACAGGTCGTTTGGCGAGCGATGAAATCCAAACAAGAGAATAGAATTGACAGTAGAGGAACAACGGTGGGACAGAGCATTGGCACGAGGTGTGTTGTTCTCAGCCGTCAGTTTCCCTTTTGGGGAAGCTGTGAAGAGAGGCCGAGCCGGTGAGATGATCTCGAGACGATCATCGCCCAAAGCCCTGGAGGCTCTATTGCCAAGGCGGATGCTCTGAACCTTATTCCGAACATGGCCCCCACACTTCACCACCTCCCATGTAAAAGGAACAAGGCCACTGGCGATCTACACTACACTCGAGCGGAGCCAGATCGAGAAGATTGTGGATTTGCCTGCCACAGCGTCTGGCCAAAGCCTCGCTCGTCATACGACTTCGCGATTTCGTCTTCGCATCATGCATTGGCGTAGACTGACAGTTCATCATGCCCCAACAATGCCCTGAGGGAGGGTGGCCAGGAAGGATGGTCTGCCTGTCCCTTGGACTCGGCCTGGCCCGCGATACCCCGCTTCAAATTACGACCCCGCCAAAAACTTGCGAGAAATCGCCGACGAAGCCGGCGATGGATGCCCCCATTTTTCCTCCGACCCTTCTCTCATAGACCTTCGCGAAGGTCAGCGTGGATAACGACCTACAAGTCAACCATCGCCGACATCATGGTTGAGTCACCGAACCCGCCTCTCCCGCCACTACACACCGTGCTCCCGCCCCTCGTCCTCGGCACGGCGACCTTCAACACCCAATATGTCTCAGACCCGCACTCGATGCCCTACCGCGACATTATCACCCGCGCTCTCTCCCTCGGCGTAAATGCCTTCGACACGAGCCCTTACTACGGGCCATCTGAAACCCTCCTCGGCACCGCCCTCGGCGACTTGATGAACCCCACCAACAACACCAACACCACCACCCCCACCCCGGCCGTCCCACTACCCCGCTCGAGCTTCTTCCTCATCACCAAAGCCGGACGCATCGCCTCCACCGAGTTCGACTACTCGCCCTCCTGGATCCGCTACTCGATCCTGCGCAGCCTGCAGCGGCTGCAGACACCCTACCTCGACCTCGTGTACATGCACGACGTGGAGTTTGTGACGCCGGCCGAGGTGCTGGCGGCGGTGCGCGAGCTGCGGCGGCTGCGCGACGAGGAAGGGGTGGTGCGCTACGTGGGCATCAGCGGGTTCCCCGTCGACACGCTGTGCGCCCTGGCCGAGATGGTGCTCGCCGAGACGGGCGAGCCGCTGGATGCTGTGTTGAGCTATGGGCACTTTACCGTACAGAACCGCGCGCTGGGCTTGCCGTGGGTGGGTGGGGATGGGAAGGAGGAGGGTGATGGGAAGGGCGCGGCCGGGTCGTCGTTGTCGTCGTCGCCGTTGGCGAGGTTCAAGAAGGCCGGCGTGGACGTCGTACTGAATGCTAGCATACTCGGCATGGGCCTGTTGACGAGCCGGGGCATACCTGCGGATCCGCCTGGTAGTAAGACGGATTCTCTGTTGGTTCACTGGCATCCCTCACCGCCGGAGCTGCGTGTGGCTTGTAGTAGGCTTGCGGAACTCTCGGCAGCGGCAGGCGAGCGTTTGGAATCGGTGGCCATACGTTGGTCGATGGCCGAATGGGCGCGGATTGCGGCAGCGGCGGGCCTAGGGGTTGACATTGCAGCCCCGGGTGTCGGCTCCCAGAAGGTTGGCGTTACTGTCTGTGGTGTGACGACTATTGCGGAACTGGAAGAGACGGTCGCAGAATGGCGTGGCGTTCTCTCCAGCCTTGCGCTTGGTGGGAGCGATGGACTTTATGGTCCAGCACGTCAGGAGAAGGTGTTGAACCTCGTCCGGAACGAATTCTGGCCTGCGTTGCAATTATGGCTGGACTATGTTTGGGATAGCCCAGGACCTGGCTTCGTTAACACGAAGCAGGAAAGTGATCGGGGAATTACGCCTGATGACGGTATAATCACCGCGTTCGAGAAGGCGAAACAAGGAACCCAATCGACGGCCAACGCCAGGTAGCACCGGCCATGGCTTATCACAGGAGGGCAGGGCAATAACCGCGCGGTAACCAGATCGCTATTCGATTTCTAAAACATAATCAAGCAGTAATACCTCGAGCGCCAGTTGCTCCAAACTCCGTTCCATCTCCCATGTCGTGGCCTCAATTTCCCATCCTCACCTCATCGCACCTGATACCCCCCACCCCCCCCCTCCTTTGTACGTACCGCTAATGTCTCGGAAAGGGAAATGCTGGACTTGAATTCCGGAAAGAAGAAAGACAGAAACAAAAAAAAAAGCAAAGAAGAAGTGGGGTTGGGGTTGAAGGAAGAAGGAATGTAGCGGAGGACAAGACATCCACAGCTTTCTGGCACCAGAACCACAGGCATAACATAATAGCCACCACAGTAGACCGCTCAATCTGGGTTTCCGTTGCTGAGATGCCCGAGCCGTCATGAAACCTTACGCCCGAACTGGTGTCTGCCTGGATCTCTTCGCGATTGCGAGAATGCTCCTTCCTCTTAAACCTCCGCCACAAGTAACTTTTCCCGTCCCCATGGCGAGAACAAGGGGATCAAATCAGACGGCGGCGCCGCTACTGGGTCGGCCGATGCATAGGTTCCATGGCAGCTTCGCAGCCGAGCTGCTTCAACTCATCGTTGGCGCTGGCCGTAGCAGGCGTGTCAGGTGTGATGGTGACTGTCGGTGGTGACAACGAGTCCGACGCAACATGTGTGTCTTGTTGGCCACCCTCATGTTGTGCATTTGCGACCCCCTTGACGTTGTTCTCCATCCCGGTGTCTACTGACAGACCACCCGTGGCCTCGGCCTGTGGTTTTACATCGGTCTGGTCACTAGCCGTATCGGTTTTGATGATTTCTGTTTCGCCGGGATCGGCGCTGTCTTGCGACCCAGCCTCCCCGGACTCCCTAGCCCTCCTCTCGGCCTCGATCAGACTGAGACGCCTGCCTGCGTTCTCCCCGTCAAGGCTGACGCCGACTACCTGTGCCAAGCTCCTGAAGTTGAACATGGGTTCTGTGCTAGCGCAAGGATCTCGGTCTCGGTCTGCGTCACCCCCATCCTCGCTGGCGCCAGATCGGCTCCCTAGACTAAGGCCACTACCGTGAGGACCTTGAAGGTGGCTAGGGGATGTATAGCTGCCGTGCTGGCTATCAAGGATTGATGACGAGACCGATGAGGCATTGCTCATCTGCCCGGAGGTGGGACGGACCGGCAGGGAGATGGGGAACCGGACGTGGGCTTGATGTACTCGCCGAGCCTCCTGCCACCGCCGGATCGCTAGCGGCTGCAGGAGCGCCTTCCGCATCAGTAGAAACCGCACGGTCGACACCCTTCCCTTTCTCCTTGGGGTTCGCTTCGGGGGATTCGGCCGTGGCTATGGCACTGGCAACACTAGCCTCGATTCGGAGATTGCTGGCAGCACTATTGCCTCGTTTCCTCCCAAAACCCAAGCCGGGGAGACTAAGGGTACTCCCGCTGGCTGAGCTCTGACCGCTACGGCCACTGGCACCCTCGTAAGGCCCAGTTTGCTTTGCAGCCGCCTTGGCCGCTTTGCGTTCCTCCTTCTCACGCTTCTTAGCCTCTTTCCGCTCCTCCTTCGATACCTTGCGTTTGCGCTCCTCCTCAGCGGCGAGCGATAAGCGAACAGCCTCTGCGAGCATCATCTCTTCGAGGTCCTCAAGACGATCCCGGTTGTTACCACCACCAGGCCGGCCGCGCCCGGGCTCGAGGCCACTCTGTGAGGGGGTTCCGGATCCACTATCCCCGTTCTCGCCCTCACCGTGGTTGACTCCGCCAGGGGAAGGGAGTGCAGATCCCGGCCCACCATTGTTTCTTCGCCCGAACCGGCTGCGAAATGCCCGGTTCTCGGAGCCGCTCACAAGGAATGCTGCAGTGTGCAGCGCCGTCGCAGCAGCGGCTCTCCTTGCTAGATGAGCCCGCGCTGCTTGTAACTTCGTCGCCCACTCCGGCCGAATCCGATCCGTGAGGATAACGCTCGGGCTACTGGCGGATACAGACTGGTTCCGCCGTCGACCGGTGCCAGTGCCGGGAGATGCGTTGGTCGGGGAGAGGGTAGCTGAGTTTATGGAACTGTTCGAGGACATGGCCGCGTTCGCGGAACCTACAGCTGTTAGGGATATGCTGTACGATAAGCCCCGTCGGAAAGGTGGCGGCTCGTAGGTAACGCCGAAATCGGGCTGAGTGCAGTACGGGCAACATGCGGGCTCCGATACTAAGAGTCCTGCAGTTTCCTCAGGATTGTGATTCGGGTCGTTCTCGTTGTGACCCTCTGGGAAGTGTGGATCTGGCCGCTTGATTTGGACAAAGCACTCGCTGCATATCGGCTGGTCGCAGCACCGCGTGTGGTTTAGGTACGGCGGATAGGTCAAGAAACAAATGGGGCATTCGGTGGCGTCTTTGTACAGAAAGACCTCGATGGGCTGCCCGTTGACAAAGGGGTCATGTGGTAGATTGATTTCGCGGGGGATGAGCTCGGTGCTGGAACCGTTTCGTGATCCCCCGCCACCTAAAACGGCGGCGATAGCCTTACCGCGCGGCTTGAATGGAGAGTTTGCTCTTGGGGCTTGGCCTGAAACAGGCGATGGCAGTGCCGAGGCTGGATTCGATGCGGTGTGTTCCGAGGCAGTCGATGGCGAGCGGCCACTGATCGGTATTGTCAGGCTGTCCAGGTTTGAAGAGGGCCCCGTGCGGGGATTCGTTGGTAGAGGTCGTGGGATGAGCTCCTCAGGAGGAATTTGGTCGGCGGGTGGAATGGGCAAGCCCCGCGCGGCAGCGATGATTTGTGGCTCGGTCCACTGGTCGTTGAAGTCGTTCAACCCTCGCCAGAAAGGGGCCACCTTCCGTTCAATCTGGAGAGAGAAGAGGTGAGTATGGCACAGGCCTAAACAGGATGATGGAGACCACTCACTTGAAGTTGCCGGACAATGGGCTTGTTGAAGTCCTCAGGGCTCGTGTAAGTTCCCATCGTAACCAGGTAACCCCCATCGACGTGCTCTTCCTTCATGCTGCGCTCTCTCTCTGCAATTCTCGCAACACGCTCCCTCTCCAGCCTCCGTGCCTCCCGTTCTTGTTTGGTCTCGCGGCGTTCGTAGGGTGGTTCGGATTGGGAGCCCGAGGCTCCAGACCCCAGTCCTAGGATTCCTCCCAGATCTCCGCGACTGACTCGATTCCTCCGGTTCGATACTCTGTCGGATTGTAAGGAAGCACTACCGGGATCGCCATGTTGGATGCGACTGCTGCCATCGCCGGCGCGCGATTCTTTTGTGTTCGAATTCCCCATGGCCGCGATAGGATACCCCTCAATGTACCACCGTATTCGCAATCGTCGTCGATCGAGGGGAATCGGCGAGACGGGGTCCTGCGACGCGGACCAAAATTTCGAGGCTTGGTACGCAAACGGTCGAGATAGTTTAGGCGATCGACTATCTGGATCTTGGGGGAAATCGGTGACGTAAATAGGTCGGGCGAGGTGGGATGGGGAGATCAACGAGGGACCTGCACAGGGTTTACAAGATGAATGAAGTGAGGGCGGCGAGCCTAGGCACGGATAGCTGATGGGAAGGTCGATCCTTTCATTTATTCTCGGCTCTGCCGGTATATCCACGAAACAAGGGAGTGTCTGCGACCTCAGTGGTAGTGGGTGCGGTGTTGTCAACTGAGTTACTTGTTCACGGGTAGGTATGAACAAGGTCCAGGTCGCGGCAGGCCCAGCTGTCGCGTTGCAGCGATGCAGTGGTGCAGCAGTGACCGGATATAGCGGGAGGTTGGCAGAAGGTGGGATTCAGCGGGGTTTGGCGGCATGACACATCGTCACGCCATGCAGTTAATCTGCTTGCCTTGCGCAACAGGTTCGATTCAGACGGGACGACGATGGCTTCGAGGGTTGAATGCGGCAACCGAAGAGCGAGCGACAATGTGCACCAAGGATGGCAAGAGAGATGCTTTCGAGATAGCAAAGGGCGGCTGCCTGCCAAGGAGCAATCCCAAGCCAAGCACGCCCGATTGCCGCCAACCGAGCTCCCGTTGTTTGATCGTTAATGCGGGGCAGGCTCGAGACAGGCATTGGTGTAGCCGCCCGAGCCGCCCCGGTAGAGAGATGTTCAATCCCATGTGCGGCGCCATGGATGGAAGTTGCCCCCGCTCGCTCCACTTTTCTTCCAGTCAAAAACATCAAATTTGCTGCCATCTTTCCGAGACATAGCCGGGTTGTGGCCACGCTTCGTGGGATTCGAAACCGTTTGAAGGCCACGGGGAGTTGACGATCAACATGGTTGATCATGTTCAACGCCCAGCAGGCTTCTGTAATCTGTATCAAATATAGGTATGTAGGGAACGGCGGAGACCATCCAAGTCAGAGCACCGACCACCACCGAGTTCACGCGATATGTACATGTACAATATGGAGACTGTCTTCTTTAAGTACGGAGGGGAAACAACTTCTCATAGTCTCCGCAGGGTTTGATCTGTTCTCGTATGTACGTAACAAGCTTTCGTCCTTCGGCGCCAGTTCTCCAGACCAGCATTACCATCACCATAATCACGGACAAGTTCGGCATTCGGGTTTCGCAAGCTACATGTAGACCTCGCATTCCGCGGAGAACATACAATTGCCGCTATGAGACATCCCGAGGGCGCCGTGGCTGATTAGTATTGCCAACACAAAGGCCGAGTTTGGCCTTCTTAGGCCGGACCTTGTCTACTCCTATTTAGTTGTGTGTGTAAGACAAGGACCGGTAGGACCGGTACTTCTGGTCGTTTGCATGCTTGAGCCAAAGTAATGATACCGGTTATATTAAGCTAAAGCTTGACAGTAGTCATGATATATTCATGAGAGTGTCCAGACCATCACTGCCATGAGATATGAAGTGTGCGTGGGCACAAAACTTTATGGCTGAAAACTGCTTGTGTGTGAAGGCACCACTTTTCAAGACAAATGCAGCCGACAGCAACGATGCTATCATCATAAACGGTGTTTGTGTGCTGCAAGCGGAAGAAAAGGCGTAAAAGGCGATTCGGCTAGGGAGGCAAGGTACCTAGGTTGATAACGGCCCTAACCGAACAAAGTACCTACTCTGTACGGGTTGGGACAGTGAATGGTGTCTGATATGGAATAAGAGAGGGGCACAACTCCCAAGTCCCAAGTGGCGCATTAACTACCTCAAAGCTTTCTCACAGACATTCAGACTGCAGCTCTGTCTTGGGTTCCTTCAGATGTACTCATCCATGCGCAATTTAGTGATTCCTTTTGTGGAGATCCCCGCCACTTGTCCTAATGCTTCTGGGAACGCACGGAGCGAGAAGGTCCCAAAACGATTACAAACGACGAATTCCAGAGACAGGTATTATCCACACTTCCAACATTGAAATCCGTATATGAGCCTTGAATCCAACAAGCCACGGCCTACTTGGGTAAGGTATGTGGCACAGACTGAAACAACTCCAGATGCTAAACGCAGGTCCACCCATACAATACGCAGCCGCTGAATACCGTAGTGGGAAAATGTGCCAGGCAAGTATGATACTTGGCCTTCCAGGAATGCAATCTATCGTTGTCTTGTCAAGTATCATTCCCAGAGCAACTAGCATACCTCGAGCAACTACCATTCCCGGCGTTCCGCTCTCTGATTGGTGGTTATTTATGGGTCCTTGCCCCATCCGACAGATTGATCAGGACTCGTGGCAATGGGACTGCCACTGCAACCACTGTAAGCCACGGTAGGCCACTGTAGGTAAGCCACTGTAAGCCACTGTCTGGTGTACGCCTCGCCCAATTTACAAAAGCACAACGCTAGACAAGATGAAATCAAGGACTAAACCAGGTTTTTTATTTTCTTTTGGCCACATAATCCATTCTTGAATACACACTATATACTACCACTAGCAACGATTGAATACGGCCGTACAAGGGTAAAACCGGTTGGAGGTCACAAGTTAGAGTATCCTTCTGGCTCTTGGTCATCCACCCGGGTGTTACGTCCAAGCCTGGCTCTCTGCTGCTGCTTTCCAGGCCGAGACATGGGTTTGCCAGAATCCCCGCCACCCGCACGTTTGCCCCGGGGGGCCAGAGTACCACTATGTCTAGCTGTGACTCCGCGAGTATTAGTGTGAGCTTCCTGCGTGTTGCTGTCAGCTTCCAGAGCACGCTGAGACTTCCTGCGGTTGCGGTTCGAAGCGCGGGTAACTGGAGTAGCTTGGGCGGTTGTTGTGGTAAAGTCGCCTGCGCTAAACCCCGTCAGAGATGTTTTCGCTGCCGGGGTGGCCTCTGTCGTCGGAGCGTTGACAGTTGCACCGGGTGTTGTGCACTGCCGAGTCTGTTGCTGCACCACCGACCGGCTGTGGACGCTGCCTGTATCGGATGTGGGGATGATGGGCACCTGGATCCTGGATTGCGGGAGATGAACTGATCCGGTAGCCAAGCCAGGCCGCGTAGGTGGCGGCGATGACATCCTCTGCGATGTTGTTCTGGTGATGCGATGTTGTTCTGGTGATGCCCTGGAAGTTCGATGGGGTTGTTCCGGTGGGTTGGCTGACACTAGGCCCGGCCAAAACACCGTGTGCCGCTGGCCATCGACGGCGGCGACATTGTGCGGCGGATATTTGATGCTGGCAGCTCGCAACAACGGCTGGTCATCTTCGTCATAACCAGGTGATGTGCAAGCCCCTTCATCTATAAGTTCACCGTGCTGCTGATTGTCCCTAAAGATGTCTTCATCACCATCCACGAACATGGAGTCATCATGATCATGCTGCTCGTCATCAGAAATGATGATCTGCTTCCCCTGAGTGTCAATACTAGGGGGGCCGTCGTCAGCCCGAGGATGACCATGGAATGTAGGCTGAGGTTTAGCCGTGTCCTTCGTCTTAGGGGTAGACATCGCATATGGCATGCCGAAAAGGCCAGTTGTGTCTGTCATAGCAGGGCGCTGGATCTGATGACGAGGAGGACGCTGTGTTGTCTTGCGACGCGGTGAATCTCGAGGATAAGGGGGCTCGTCACTCTCAGAGCCAGGGGGGGACGAGTTGGAGATGATATGCTGGTTGAGTAACTCTGAGTGGACAATGACCAGGTCTTCATTCGGCTCTTGTAGACTATCGCCGGCGGGGAGCCACGTGAAATGACCAAGCTCAATGTCCTTGAAGTTCTCGAAGGCTGCAAGGCTGTCAAAGACCCTGTCGCAGATGCGTCGCTGTGTGTCGTCGCGCTTTCAGCCGGTCATGATCGTCGGGCGCCACTGTCGACCTTCATTCATAATCTCCTCTGAGACAACCACAAAAGCAATTTCCTTCATCATAGTCGCAAACATGATCCTCAGGTAGTAGAAGGGCTTCTTTTGTCGCTTGTCAAAGGTGTTCTCCCAGTCGATGATTGGTGCCCATTGCTTGAATACGACCCTAAAGAGTGTCGCATCAATACGGCTGTAAATCCATCTCTTGGTGTGCTCGAGATCGTCTTTGTGGAAGTCCTGGTACCCTTCGCCATACTGCCAGGCGTCGATGTAAATCCGGGGGTCCAGGCGGAAGTCCGTCTTACCGAAATCATTGAGCCATGTCCGTGCAAGGCTGTACATTTGCTGGAACAGAAGCCGGTGTTTGAGGTTGGCGGATATCCGCTGCGCATAACCGTAAAGGTCCGAAAAGGTCCTTGATGTATTGCTGATGCCCGGGCATGCATCGGCGACGATGCGACCAAGTGGCTTGGTACTGCAGAAGACGAACAACACCTGCCGGACTTTTCGGCAGCGCTGCGGATTGTCGAGCCTCCTCGAGTCTTCCTCGATGATGCAGTGCTGGGCTGGGTGCCTGAAGCATTGTGGGTTATGGTTGGAGTCGCGGCAACGACCGGCTCGGCATGTGCGGCCGGCCGCATCGCTTGGGTCGCCCTCGCCGGGATAGGTTCCGGTTCTTAAGGAAAGTCAACTTGGGAGCAGTTATATGACATGTATGCCGCCGCACATTACCTTGAGGGTGGCCGCTTCCTGCCGCACCCTTCGTAAGTCGGGAGGGTCGTGGTGGGCCAGGTTGCTTGTGATGTTTGCTAGGATCAGTCATGTTCGCTGTCGTCTTGGGCAAAAAAAAGCCGCTTAGATTGTTGAGACGGCTAGCACCGTCTGTTAATTCAGTGTTGATGGCGCGATCTGCGGTTGTGGTGAGTGGCGTAGAAGTGAATGGCCTCGGATGAATAAAAGACAGAGTTAGGTGCATCGCATTCAGCACTGGCAACAAATCAAGTCCATCAAACAAACAAATCCATCAAATCAAATCGTGGTTCAAAATGGTCAAACAAGTTGGATTTGATTTGATACCAGCGCTGATATTATTTGACTAAAGTGGCACTGTTTGGCGGTTTGCGCGGCTTCTCATAGTCATGTGGTGGTGTTGGAAGTGGTGGCATTCGAAATACGGAAGCTCGGTTGCCGGTGCTACTGTTTGAGGGTATCCAGGGGCTGGACAACGAGCTATTCAAAAGGGTTAGGGCGATGGCCACCACCGAAGAACAGAAAGAAACAACCTTCAATTGATGATTTCTGGGCTGCTCGAAGCATCTCCAACCCACTGTTGTAAGCGCCCATCATCCGTCTGATAACCGTGGAATTGTGGCTGTTAATAGTTTCCAACAGGAGGGAAGGAAGGAACGGCCTCCTCTGTGAGAATTTTTCTGGCAACAACTCCTCGCCCACTCACGAGTCCTTCGATTTCCTCCCTCTAATACCCTCCCACATCAAATTTTCTTTACAACACCATCCACACCATCGGGATCATTGACAGCGCAAATATGGCCGACCAACCGAAGGGTCTAAAGTCGCGCCGACTTCGCAGCACAGCACGTAAGCAGCATCTATCGGCGCAGAACCCGGGGCCTCAATTTAGAGACAACCACATGGGGCTGAGCCAGTCATCGATTGAAACCTCTGCTTTTCCCGAAGGGTTCGGCGACACAATTATGAACGACAACGAGGGCGATATCTATTCCGCGAATCCACGAATCCCGGAAATCCACCCCGACGTGCCGATCCATGGTATTGAAGGTGCCAATGATATTAGCGACACTGATTTTGACGATGACGGTCTTCATTGCGAGTCTGACACCGACTCCGAGACTGAAGGTGAGTTATCCTGTAACCAGTCCTATGGGTAACAGCGCTGATCCTAGCTCTAGCCATTGTTGATATGGACGCACTCAAAGCTGGCGACACTGAAGATGCAGCGGCACATATTCTTCGGTCTGCACTCCATATGAGCGATGTTCTTGGAGCCGGCGAATACGAAGAGTGCATCTGGGTTGGAGGGGCTCAGCCAACTGAGAATCTTCCGTTCGACGATGAAGGAATACCACACGAGGAAGATGACCGAGAGTCTACCAGCCAACACGGTTCACCGATGCTATATACCGACATCGAAGACACATCGGTTTTGGTTCCGATACGCCAGAATAAGTCAATCGAGACATCCAGCTTTGAGAAGGCTCTTGCGACCTTTGCCGATTTGACTGGTCTAAGCCGTCAAGATTGGGCATCCCTTCGGGAGGTGCTTTTCCTGATCCGCGGCAAAGACGGCAGTGTCCCTTCAATGATACAGAGCCTCCCGAAACAGCTCTCAACACTTCGAGACCGTATGCGCCGCCGGATGCCGATGATGAATATGCGCGAGGCAGACATCCCTCTGAATATCTTGAAGTTACCGACAATGCCAGCTAGTTTGAAGCCTGAGGAACGTCACAAGGTTGAGATAGCACGGGCTCAAGCAGAAAGCAGAAGTGCAGCACTCACCGCTACTAGAGCAGCGACCAGAATCTCTCGCGATAAAGGCAGGCACAACACCGAGGCACGAGACGCGGCAGTAGCAGCAGAGAAAGCTAAGAGTCAGTTGGAGAGCCTCCGACAAACACATGGAAATCGACCAGTCCGCAGACAGCAATCATCTCAGACCGGCTGCGATCAATCGTATCCCAACAAAAAGTGTTGTCGCAACCCACCCAATTAATGATGGCAATAGAATCCCGACTCGCTCCGGGGACCTCAACACGACATCGACTTGGCGTGGTCATCTCCGACTGGCATACCAGTATGACTACGGCAAACCTGCACAATATCCATCTCTGTTCGAGAACCGGCCAATCCAGTGGTCACGGAAGTTCGGATTCACCGACAGGTGCGTACCAGACCACCAGGTCCATACCCCTGAGTCCCCACCCCTCCCCCTTTCCCACCACCGGGACACGTGAGCCTGGCTCGCCTCGTCAGATTCCCCCAGACGGCCGGCGTGCTTGTCAGCACAGGTTCCCGGAAGGGACATTGACTCCTGAGTGGCAAATAGAGGCTGGACGGCTTAGCGGTGTGCCCAGGCTAATGTTTCGTTCATACGGGCAGGAAGTCGAACGACCGCTTCACGTTCAGGACTGGCGACTTTGTACGATTCAAGCGCGACAACCAGAATCTTTTCGGGCGTGTGGACCATATCTTCGTCCTCGACAACGACAAGGACAGACACATCTTCACAGTACTAACACTGATCAAGCGTACAAAGACTCGACATAAGCTCCTGGACTTGGAGATAATGGAGGAGACGGAAGATGCTGTAGTGGTTGGGGTGCCTGCCATTCGCCCTGTGCGTCTCTACATGGTACCGGTCAGGGGCGTTGGCATCATCTGGGTGAACTGGGACGTACATGCGTTGTGAGAGCGCGCGATGTAAGTTTCCCGTTTTTACCTCCCCTAATGACGCCTGTGTCAGGTAACGAACCGGTTGGGGTAGACGACAAAGATAACCTGGAAAGTGGTGTCGCGCTCCCTCTTCGGCTAACCAGCAGGCCGACAGCGCTTCTGTTCAACCAAACCAACCCGCGACCAGGCAGTTAGCAGCGGGGCCAAGAGGACTTACATGACGTGTGGACCCGCTGGGGATGGATGCACGCGAATCCCGTATTATTGAGGGGGTGTTGGGAATCTTTATGTAGGTAGGGAAACAGACGCTAAATACAGCAGTGGCTCAAAATACAATAACAGGGTGCAATGGGGGTGCACAGGAGGGTGCAGCGGAGGGTGTGGCAGGCTAGGCGCTGGAGCGAGGCTGCGAGCGGCGTGGGAATGCTAGTTGCATTGGGTATGCTAGTTGCATTGGGTATGCTAATTATGCGGGGTATGCTAGTTGTCAAAATTGTCAAATATTTTCAGGCTATCATAGCGCTGTCAACTAGCTTTCCCACCCCCACGGAACCCCGCTGTGGTAATAAGGCATCACACCCGCATTTGTCATCGCAGTTTTATATACATACCAGATACATTTTTCCGGAACATCAATGTCGAATGGTAAGCGTCGCAATCGGCGAACCGTTAGCATTATTAGTTCATTATTGTCTGTATATAAATCACTTCCTCGTCACTGCCCAGCATGTTCGAGCAGCCCCCCTCACCCTTCTCATCTTTTACATCTCGGCTTCTACCACTGCACCGCCGCTACAATGTCTTCCTACAACCTTACGCCGCCCCGTCGCATTACAGCATCCAATCTACCCCTGCCTTCCAATCACCGTGGAGATGAACACGCCGAGCCCGGCGTTGAGGTCAAGGTTGACAGCCTGAAGACTGACTCCCTCCTCGACGGCACCTTGATGCGTTCTGTGGTAGCTACCAGCAAGCAGATTCCCACAAGAAATGACGGCTAGTAAGTCGCAACCCATTCCTCCTTTAAAATATATCAGCACAAGTTCAGTCCATGGTCTAACAATTCTCCTCGCAGCGGCGAACTTCCCCTTGACACTGTCCCAGGCATGGGTATCGTGCTTCCAGGCGGGCTGAACATGTACTACATAGACCTGGCGCCCAACACCGAGGGCACAATGCACCGAACGACGTCCACCGACTACCTAGTGCTCATCTCCGGCACTCTTAGCCTCATGACGCCTACGCCCGAGGCCTACCAGGTCAAGAACGGGAAGGCCACGTACGGCGAGGCTGTCGAGACTTTGTGCCATGCCGGTGATGTTGTGGCCCAGCGAGGAATGATGCACGCGTGCGTTTCCTTGTTCAAGTTGCTAACGTTCATCGGTTGCTGACGCGTGTGGTAGTCTTTCTAACCGCACCAATGAGTGGGTTCGGCTGCTTGCTGTTGTCTTGTCGTCCGAGACCAACAAAGTTCCCATCGAGGGAACCGATAGCCACAAGGAGCTACATGATGCTTGGCTAGCTTAGATGGACGTAGAAGGGCTGGATGAGTACTATGGCTAAGGGCAATCCAAAGCATATGAGAGCTAGATGGGCAGGTAATTTGTCCTCAAGTAGCCTCACAAGATGCGTAGACAATTTAAACGGCGTCAGTTGTCTGCGGTTTTAGCAGCTTTACAGAGCTTGAAGGTCTTATTTTCGAACCAGGTCTAAGTAAAACGCGGTTAATATAAGTTGAGCTCCATGTATAATCTAGATATGGTTTGGTGGAAAAACATATATTCTACTCGATGTCATTTCCCTCAGAACAACGTCGTGACTAACCAAACCACGGCGAATGCGTAATGATTAAAGGATGGCTGGTTAAATTAAAGCTCATCGGTTACCTCCTGTCGGAGCTGAGACTCGCTGCCCTGCATAGGACCACCGCCATTTTCCATTGGCTAACCGTCGAATGGGCGGTGGCCCGGGTTAGAAATGATGCTGGGGGTCTAAGACAGATAGCACGTGCATGGCGGGTGCTCTTTCTCAGGAATTTCTACACCTGACCGCCCGCGGGTTGTCTTTGATAACCTCTACTGACTGACGAGTATGGCATATAGAGGCTGCGGTTTGTCGTTTAGTGGTTTTGATGGGTGTAGGGTCTGCAATTGCTTCGGCCAAGTGGATAATACAGAGACACAGAAAGGAGCATTTAATGGTTGAGGCTGAAGATTTATTCGTCCGAACCATGTGCTTGTGGTCGTGTACATAGTAATACTCATAACTGTAGATTGAAAAACGGGTGTGGTCCTGCTCATCTCGAGGTTTACATTCTCCGCGTCCGGCCGGACTGAAGGCGGGGCCGATCCGGTGCGGCATAAGTGGGGCCGCTCGTCACCCCGCGAGCACCACCCGTTGTTTCAGTTTGTGGATTCACCAACCGTATGTTATGTAGAAATGATTTTTGGAAGTGTCACTTGGTCAGCCAGCTTGTCAACCTGAAATTATTTCGAGAAAATCAACAGGTAGATCTACTGCTCCTCAATTCGACGTTGAAGACAAACTGTGAAGCTCGAAAGTCTAGAGTGTGGAATAACCAACACCGTCATTCAAATTTGCTGGATTCCCTGGACTGCGACCGGTACTATCACCATGGCCTTGACATAGTGTAAAGCCTACTCGGTCACATACCGAGGGCTTGTCTAAACTGTATAGTCACTCTATCAGTCTCACTCGACACCGCTTTGTTTCCTTGAGAACCGCGACATTATTTTGCCGAGTCAAGGGCAGAGGTCTCACTGCTCCATACAATAGCGAGCCAGATTTCCCCAATAAACGGGACGTTGTCTTGGCCGAGCAGTGACCGCGCATCCAAAACTTGCAAGTTGACAATGGAGCATTCCAACTCTGACCTCCGAGGGAAACAGACCAACCAGGTCGTTGGTCCCCGCGCCGGGAGATTCTAGTGCTTTCTATGTACATGGACGAAGTACACTGGTTTCGAGGTCGTTGCTGGATTTGAGGGCCCCACCAATCAAGTCATCATCAAACTTCGTCATAGACTGGTGTTCTCAGGTTGAGTCGTCGAAGAACATCGTCAAAGCTGGAAGATCACCAACTAACCCACGAAGACTACACGGGAGGATCATGATGAACATGTAGGTAGTTACTTATTCTGGCTGATCAGCGCGCCACAAGGAAAAGAGAAGATCGATCCGAAGAGATTCGCCTTGTAAGAATGGCCCGTGGCATTGGGCGAAGTCGAGAGATCGAGTCGCTATTTCGCCATCGGCTCGGCTGAGTGAGAGAGATCGAGGCACATATTTCGGAACGAAGACGGAGACTTAAGAGAGATAACTGTCCTCGGGGATAGGGGTTGTTTTTGCGGCTGGAGACGCTTTCCCACCGTGGCGATGAATGATCACCCACCCGGGAGCACGGAGGCGGCACGGCACGGAAGGTTCGCGGGCTGTCGGACAGTCCCAGACCCCGACGGAAGACCCACAGAGCTTCGGAGTGATGGGTTTGCTTTCGGATGACGCTTTGGCCGGTCAGCATCTTGGCACTCAGTCTCGACTTCGGACGAGCTCATTGGACAATCGCAGCCCTGCCAAGAGCTGACGAGATTGAAAGGGTTGTGAGCGGATGGGGCACGCCATCGGGCACAAAATACAAGCAACACGAATGCTCACTCGGGTACTTGCCTGCTTACCTGTTGGGAAGAAGGCATCTATGTAACTAATAGGAACCCTTTCCGGAAGCCTGATTCGAAGATTTAACAAGTGGTGACTACGGTTTGGGTTGCGAGCACTCTCAGAGGTTGCATCATGATGAATCATTGGGTTTGGAAGGGTCGGTTTCGCTTTTTGCATCCTTGTCCCGATTACGGGAAAGGGGAGGGGCAACCGAGTTGGGGGCAGCCCCACGGATTAATTTCGCAGCTCGGCGAGCCAAGGCTTCTCTTCTCAGAATGATTCTTCGATCTCAACGGTCGAAACCAGGATTGCTCAATCATCCTTAGATAAGGGGAGAAGTAAGGTACATCATCGGTGACTGAGTGACATTGGTCCTGCGGATCGAGCTCAATGGCGAGACATGGAATTCGTCCCGGTACGAGCGGAGGGCTCGGTCTTGTGCGAGGAGAATGCGCCATTGATGTACATTTCTTTCTCACCAAGGCTGAATCGAGACTTTTCCCCATGGATGAAAACGTTGGTTGCACGTTGAACCCCACATTTCCATGCCGAGCCTTTTGTCGGGAACTTTTCCTTTGCGCATGCCGCCAACTGGTCCCACAACGCATGCCAGCCGGCGCCCGATGCAGTGCGCGATCCCGCCAGGAGGGTCCAACTCCACTCGGGCCCTGCGAAGACCCCGTCTCTCCAGCAGTCACTTTTATAGCCCGCGAGGCCCCAGTTGTTCGAGGGGCTAACTATTTTGTTGTTGGCTTGTTGTTCATTGTCGCGTGCCACGCTTGTCTCTTTTGCCCATTTCTATTCCTACCACTCGTTCTCCGCCATTTTATCTGTCTCAGATCTCGATTTCCACCGATTCCCCTTGCGCGTTAGAACGAACATCCCTCCCGTGTTAGTGGGTGGGCGGCGTCGAGTTCCTGTGGCCCCACAACGGCACTCTCCACGTTTGTCTCTGATCGCTGCGACACGTGGTGGCGCGTCAGCGGGACGGAGAACCCATGTCCCTCACGGGCGCTGGTTCCTTTGGGAACTACGATTTGACGGCCCAGATGACCGGGTCGCCGATTGCACGACAGACGACACATGAGCAGGAAGAGGAGGTTCCCACACCTGCCGGCTCTTCGCCAGGGCGCAATGAGAAGGGCAGCGGGACCCGTGCAACCTCGACGACGGAGGTTGCCGACGGCGATGCTTTAACTGAGAAGGACGCCACCGGTGCTGGGGATGACGATGATGCGATCGAGCAGGCCCGCCGCCACAGCATCGTGCAGGATTTGGCGAGGAAATACACCGCCCAGTCGCACGCAGCCGTCGAAGGTGAAAACCCCTTTTCAATCGCCTCCACGGATGAGGCGTCGCCATTGAACCCCCATGGACCCAATTTCAGCGCCCGTGCCTGGGCTAAGGCCATGGTCAACTTGATTGCCGGCGAGGGGAACAAGTTCCGCACGACGGGTGTTGCGTTCCAGGACCTCAACGTTCACGGCTTCGGGTCACCCACCGATTACCAGAAGGATGTCATCAATGTGTGGCTTGAGACAGTCGGCCTTGTCCGCAAACTTACAGGGCATGGAAAGCGCCGGATCGATATCTTGCGCGACTTTGATGGTCTGGTTCGCAATGGTGAGATGTTGGTCGTCCTGGGCCCTCCTGGATCGGGCTGCACGACTTTTTTGAAGACGATTGCCGGCGACTACAACGGCATTTTCATGGATGACAACTCCTATTTTAATTACCAAGGTATGCCCTCGATTCTGCTGGTGCTGTATTTGTCTTGGATTTTGTTTTTGCTAACTTTGCGCCAGGCATGACCGCCAAGGAGATGCACACACACCACCGAGGCGAGGCCATCTATACTGCTGAGGTCGACACCCACTTTCCGCAGTTGAGCGTTGGCGACACGCTCACTTTCGCTGCTCGTGCCCGCGCCCCGCGTCAGCTCCCCCCTGGTATCTCTAAAACGATGTTCGCCAACCATATGAGAGATGTGGTCATGGCTATGTTCGGCATCAGCCACACCATCGATACACGCGTCGGTAACGAGTACATCCGTGGTGTCTCGGGTGGTGAGCGGAAGCGGGTCACCATTTCGGAGGCCGCCTTGTCCAATGCGCCGTTACAATGCTGGGACAACAGTACCCGTGGCTTGGACAGCGCGAACGCCATCGAATTCTGCAAGACGCTACGGTTGCAGACCGAGTTGTTCGGGAGCACCGCATGTGTGTCTATCTACCAGGCCCCTCAGAGCGCCTATGATCTGTTCGACAAGGCGATTGTGCTGTACGAAGGACGTCAAATCTTCTTCGGCAAGGCTAGTGACGCTAAGCAGTACTTCATCAACCTCGGCTTTGACTGCCCTCCTCGCCAAACCACGCCGGACTTCCTCACGTCGATGACGAGCCCTCACGAGCGTGTTGTGCGTCCGGGTTTCGAGGGGAAGGCTCCTCGCACGCCCGACGAGTTCGCCACCGCGTGGAAGAACAGCTCCGAATACAAAAGCCTCCGGGCTGAGATTGAGGAGTACAAGCAGAGCCATCCGATCAATGGCCCCGACGCTGAAGCTTTCCGTGCTTCGAAGAAGGCACAACAGGCCAGGAGCCAGCGGTTGAAGTCACCCTTCACCCTTTCCTACGTACAGCAAATCCAGCTCTGTCTGTGGCGCGGATGGAGACGTTTGATGGGCGACCCGAGCTTGACCCTAGGAGCCTTGATAGGCAACTTTATCATGGCTTTGATCATCGCCAGCGTTTTCTATGATCTCCAACCGAATACCTCCAGTTTCTACCAACGAGGCGCACTCCTGTTCTTCGCCTGTCTAATGAACGCTTTCGCCAGTGCCCTTGAGATTCTGACCCTGTACGCCCAACGCCCTATCGTCGAGAAGCACGACCGTTATGCACTCTACCACCCGTCCGCCGAAGCCATCGCCTCTATGCTTTGCGACATGCCGTACAAGGTTGCGAATACGATCGTCTTCAACCTCACTCTGTATTTCTTGACCGGCCTGCGTCGTGAGCCCGGAGCATTCTTCTTCTTCTTGCTCATTTCGTTCTGCACCGTCCTGACCATGTCCATGATCTTCCGGACTATTGCAAGCTCATCGAGAACTCTGTCGCAGGCCATGGTGCCCGCCGCTCTCATCATCCTTGCACTGGTCATTTTCACCGGTTTCGTTATCCCCATCGACTATATGCTCGGTTGGTGCCGCTGGATCAACTACATCGACCCTCTGGCATACGCATTTGAGTCCCTTATGGTCAACGAGTTTCACGGGCGCACCTTCGAGTGCACTCAGTACACTCCGAGCCCGGCTACGAAGGCGGTGGACCCATGAACCGTGCGTGCGCTACGGTCGGGAATGTTGCAGGCGTGAGTTTCGTCGATGGCGACACCTACATTAACTCGGCGTTCCAGTACTATCACATACATAAGTGGCGCAACCTGGGCATCATCTTCGTTTTCATGGCCGGCTTCCTCGCCTGTTACATGTTCTCCGCCGAGAATGTCGCCGCTCAAAAGAGCAAGGGCGAAGTGCTGGTCTTCCGCCGTGGCCACAAGCCGGCATCGTTCAAGGAGAACAAGGGTGATGCCGAGTCCGGCGGCACGCCTGTGGTGGGCCCTATTGTCAAGGCTGCCGATGGGAATGTTTCCGACGGCCACTCGTCCGACAAGTCGGCTGGCATGCTGCAGAGACAAACCAGTGTTTTCCATTGGAACAATGTTTGCTACGAAGTAAAGGTCAAGGGTGAGACACGGCAGATTCTCAACAACGTCGACGGCTGGGTCAAGCCTGGAACCTTGACCGCTTTGATGGGCGTTTCGGGCGCTGGAAAGACGACCCTCCTCGACTGCTTGGCCGATCGAACCTCTATGGGCGTCATCACTGGCGAAATGCTCGTTGACGGCAACCCCAGAGACACCTCATTCCAGCGCAAGACGGGCTATGTCCAACAGCAGGATCTCCATCTCCAGACAACAACGGTTCGCGAGGCCTTGAATTTCAGCGCCGTTCTCCGCCAACCTGCTCACGTCCCGCGCGCCGAGAAGCTTGCGTACGTCGACGAGGTTATCAAGCTCTTGGAAATGGAGGAGTATGCCGATGCGGTCATTGGTGTACCTGGCGAAGGTCTGAACGTGGAGCAAAGAAAGCGCCTCACTATCGGTGTCGAGTTGGCTGCAAAGCCGCCCTTGCTCCTGTTCGTTGACGAGCCGACTTCTGGTCTTGATAGCCAAACATCGTGGGCTATTTTGGACCTTCTTGAGAAGTTGACCAAGAGCGGCCAAGCTATTCTTTGCACCATCCACCAGCCCTCAGCTATGCTTTTCCAGCGCTTCGACAGACTCCTCTTCTTGGCCAAGGGTGGCAAGACGGTCTATTTTGGCGACATTGGAAAGAACTCCAAGACCATGACCTCCTACTTCGAGCGCAACAGTGGCGTCCCTTGCCCAGAGGAGGCCAACCCGGCCGAGTGGATGCTCGAGGTTATTGGCGCTGCCCCGGGAAGCACTAGCGACGTCGACTGGCACCAGGCGTGGCGCGACAGCCCTGAGTATGCCGGTGTCCAAAGCGAGCTGCAGCGCCTCAAGGCCGATGTCAAGGAGTCCACCCCGGTCAGCAATGATCCCGGCAGCTACCGCGAATTTGCCGCCCCTTTCTCCCAGCAGCTTGTTCAGGTCACCCACCGCGTTTTTCAACAGTACTGGCGCACCCCGTCGTATATCTACTCCAAAGCCGCGTTGTGTGTTTTGGTTGCTCTCTTTATCGGCTTCGTCTTCTTCAAGGCTCCCAACACCCAGCAGGGAATGCAGAACCGTAGGTTAAACCTCTCACTCCCCCACCCCCATCTTACCTTGTCGCGTACCCCGAGGCTTTGGGTGCTTTGATTACTTGAAAACACGGCTGACTCGACTGCAGAAATGTTCGCCATCTTCCAAATTCTTACTGTATTTGGCCAGCTTGTACAACAAACCATGCCGCACTTCGTCATTCAACGCTCGCTGTATGAGGTCCGCGAGCGGCCCTCGAAGGTGTACGGCTGGAAGGTGTTCATGCTATCTCAGATCATCGTCGAGCTCCCCTGGAACACCCTAATGGGCGCGCTGATGTTCTTCTGCTGGTATTACCCCGTCGGTCTTTATGCCAACGCTGCGGATGCCGGTCAGACTACCGAGCGCGGCGCCCTCATGTTCCTGCTTCTGGTCGCCTTCCTGCTGTTCACCTCTACCTTCACCGATTTCATTATCGCGGGTTTCGAGACGGCTGAAGCGGGCGGCAATATTGCCAACCTGCTCTTCATGCTGTGCCTGATTTTCTGTGGTGTTCTCGCCAACCCGGACACAATGCCGCGCTTCTGGATCTTCATGTACAGGCTCAGCCCTTTCACGTACCTGGTCAGCGCCATGTTGTCGACGGCCGTGGCCAACACTGAAATCTACTGCGCCGCCAACGAATTCATCAAGTTCAAACCCATCAATGGATCGAACTGCGGGGAGTACATGAAGCAATGGATGGTCGGCCATGGCGGCTACCTCCTTGATCCCAGCAACGAGACCATGTGCTCGTACTGCCCCATCCGGAATACCAACGACTACCTCGCTAGCGTTAAATCGGACTACGCCGACAGGTGGCGCAACTTTGGGTATGTATATCACCAAGCCTCCCTTTTCTTTTCACTTGACGCTAACGGTATTCTAGCATTCTCTGGGTGTACATCATCTTCAACGTCTTTGCTGCTTTGGCTCTTTACTGGCTCGTCAGAGTGCCGAAGAAGAAGCTGGGCGGCAAGAAGAAGAAGGAATAAACGTCTGCTTTACCGCGACGGAAAGCCTGCGGCGGGGGTATAATCTGGATGATTCCATCTGACATTTGATTGTCATTTATGAGACGAAGACTTTGAGGAGACCATCCATCGCTGCCGTTCGTTCGGCATGTCTCGTGATTTCTTTCTATACTTGTTTCTTTTTTGGACAACTACGTCCCCCTTATAATGGCTCAACTCTGTACATACATGGCATGTTCATTTCTTCTTCTATAATTCTAGAATAGATTCCAGCATTGGCGTGGGACGGCGCGTGTCAGGTACTTGCATTCCTAGTACCTTCAAAATAGATTCTACAGACGAAAGACAGCCATTCAAAATATTGCTCAATCCGTGACTTTTTTTGCCTCAAGACGGTCGGTCTGGTCCGTTCTCATCAAGTCTGAATGAATGCTGGGGATTTTCAGGTGGGATTTGCTCAGGGCCCTGCCTAAATCCTGATGCTGTCGCTGCCAACATATGCATCACTGCCTCGAGGAAAGCAAACCGGTCATCACGCAGTACTTGCTCCCTCGCGCACACAATTCATCCTCTTGGTTTCTGTCCCGGAAAGGGTGGGAAATGTGTCTAGCAACATCATCAATACCCTCGCATGGGGAAAATTTACACAAGATGTGCCGAACAGGCGGCAGGCTAATCGAGTGGAGGCTGAACCGATCAATGAGCGGAATCCGGGGACGAATTAAGGACGATATCCCACTCTTAGGATTTCTCCTGTCCCTTGATGTTGACGTCCGAACAGGCTAGGTGCGAGAGCAGGTACCCTGGAATGACAGACAGGTGAGGTGACATCGAACAAACAACGGTGAGAATGTAGTGTTACAATTCTATACAAAAGGATCGGGGTCTCATGCCCGGCGCCACGTAGATCGATTAGGATTACAAGAAGTTGATGCCCACACCAACCTGCAACCCCTTCCGTCCCTCTTCGCCCCTCCGCAGCACGAGAGGTAGGCTGAAGTTAAGCTCAAACCGCGCCACGGGGTGGGCGTACACCAGTCCAACACCGGCCGCTAGACTCGGCAGCCCGTTTGTGAGCTCGCCGACGGCCGACCTGACGCCCTTGAAAACGGTCGCCGAGTCCATCGCTAGCCCCTCCCTCCCCTTCTTTTCCGTACCCTTACTGTTGAGCGCCACCAACCGTCCGGCGTTCGCGAAGAGCTGCAGTCTCAACGGCGAGTCCGGCCCCGTGCGGGGCAGCGGGAAGAGTGCGTTCACGCTCCCTGCGGCAAAGACGTCTCCGCCGACTGCGTCAGCGCCATCGTGGGGGCCAACACCACCGATCTTAAAGCCCCGGACATCGGTGGGGCCTCCAAGTTGGAAGCGGTCGTTGATCCGACTTGGCTGGGCCGCGCCGGTGAGTGAATAACCCGACGGGAGGGGGTATAGGAGGCCGAGGCGGAGTCCACCGCCAATGGAAACGCCCGACTTGCCCTGACGGCCAGGGACCGTCAGGGGTAGCGCGCCAGACGCTTCGAATTCGGTCTTGGCGAAAGAGACATCGCCGTTTAGGGGGCCCCAGCCGGCCAGCTCGGAAATGGAGCGGAGTAGATAGCCGTTTTGTGGCAACATCGGGTTGTCACGGCGGTCACGCGTGAAGGTGTGCGTTAACGAGCTCTTGAGGGAGTCACCAGCATCGGCACGGACGGTGGGCGAGGCTGTCGCCGCCAAACCGGTGAGCTGTCTCCAGGCGCCCGAATATGCCAGAGCATGAGTGTCGTTGTTCTCCGACAGCCACGCAAGCCGGAGGTTCCCCCCGGTGAGTTGTTCTTCGTGCGATGCCCACGGCTTCTGTGTCACTGAGCGCAGCGCTTCCACAGAGAGCCGCAAATCTGGATTGCCGTTGACCGGGGCTGAGAGGGTGGCGTTATAGGCGGATCTGGTCCGGGTTCCGGCACTCGCATTGATAGAGAGGGTTTCGGCGCCGCCAAAAATGTTGCGTGCTACAGCATTGGTGTAGGCAGAGCCCTCGGCATTGCCAAAGTCGGTACCGGCGCTGAAGACCAGGCGTGACTTCTCCTTCACACGGATTGAGACGTCGAGCTCAGTTATATCGCTCGGCGGCGCTGACTCGGGGCGCGGGGCCTCGGATAGAAACACTCCAAATCCTTCCTCCTTGAAGATATCTTTCAGATCGCTGCTGTGTCAGCAAAAGTACCCTCTAATGACGCAACGAACAGGAGCGTATATCGCGCACCGAATCGAGCGAGCTTTTTGGTGGGCTGCGGTAACGTGGTCGAGGACCTGGCCCATTGTAGTCCCGGGAGAGGCGGTGTCCTCGATAACGGGCTTGAAGACATGGTCAAGCAAGCTCTTTCTAGTGTTGGTCGCGCCGTGAACCTCGAGGGAGCTTATGGAGGCCGGTGTCAGGGCGTGCTCGTTTAGCTGTTGAACGGAGCTCGAGTCAGCAACGTGGTTGCGGGAGTTGATGGATGGATTAATTCGGGTGTGCGATTACCATCTGTGTTAAAGCGGCATTGGGAGGCTGTTCCGAACTTGTGTTGGCCTTGTCGGCGGCCTGAGAGGGATGTCAGCTGGGTGAGCTACTGCGACGGGGGGTTCGGATTCCCATTCGGCTGTGGACCGGGACCCAGAAAATGCACATTTCGTGGAATACAACTTACATGGCTACCGCCTAAGAAAGAGAGGCGGTCATTGCTGCTTCTCTCGGCGTCAACAATGGTCACGATTGCAGGAGGGCTTGTTCGTGCTCCTTGCTCTCACAGCCCAAGTTCTTCGCCAGACCCTGGCAATCGGCCCCACAAATTCTTCCACACAGCGGAATGGGGCGGCTGCCAATAAGCCTGGGGGGCCTGGTCTGAGCGTCCTTTCAGCTGACGGCCAACACTCCCGTGTGTCGAGGGACCGCCGTCGTCATCCGGGCTTGCACTTCATCCTCTTCCTAAATTCCTCTTTATTAATTTCCGGCACGCCGTAGCCTTTCGCCTCAACACCTGACAATTCACATAGATAACCTAGAGCAATCTCTGCTTCGCTCCTTCGTTCTTTCGACCTGTCACCCTCATCGTTCGCCTTCCCACCACTTCCCTTTGCAGCCCGCTGCTCTCATCCATCAATCCACGCGGTTTCTAGACATGGCCAGTAGGGCAGCGCAGAAGCGCGTACGTATTTGCGCCTTCGCCGACAAGGTTTAAGGGATACAGTGTCGAGCTAACGATTTTCTAACTCGCGCAGTTGACGCGCGAATATAAGAGCATCGCTGAGAACCCCCCACCATACATCACCGCTCACCCCTCGGAAACCAACATATTAGAGTAAGTAAGGCACAAAGCAAGGAAAAGACTGATGGCCGCGGTTGGCGTACTGACCCGGAGATTTGAAGATGGCACTATATAATCACAGGCCCCGAGAACACACCCTATCACAATGGCCAATACTGGGGCACGCTCATGTTCCCTCCGAACTACCCGTTCGCTCCGCCAGCGATCCGAATGCATACGCCGTCCGGTAGATTCCAGCCGTCTAGCCGGCTGTGTCTCTCGATATCCGACTTCCACCCTCGATCGTTCAACCCTGCTTGGGAAGTGTCAACAATCCTTATCGGCCTGCTTTCATTCATGACGTCTGAGGAGATGACAACGGGTTCGGTGTCGGCCAGCCAGGCGGAACGGAAATTTCTTGCGGCGCGTTCACGGTGGTGGAACTCGACTGGCGGCGGGTCGCACCTCAAGGCCGAGAAAGGCGCGGGCAAGGGAAACATCAAGGCCGGCGACGGTGGGGCCAAGTTCAAGTCAGAATGGCCAGAAGTGGACCAGGCAAACTGGAAGTGGATGCACGATAACGCTATCGACACGGAGACGGGGAACAAGACGGTCGAGAATGGCGGGCCTTCCTGCGTACCCCAACTTGGCATACCTACGACTAGTGGCCACCAGGCGCACGCCGTCGTGGATGCTGTGATTCAGCAGAGGGACGCTGGGCGGGGCTGGCTGTTTCAGAACAAGCTCTTCCTAGTCGGTGGGATCATATTCGTGTACGTCTTGATCGCTCGGTTGCTTGGGGAGGGGAACACGTGAACACGGATCCAGTCCAGTTAGGGTCGCGGTGGGAGCATGGCCAGGGTGTGTAGGTTGGGTGTTGGTGGTGATGCCTAGATGGATTGCTTTCGGTGTGATGGGCGACCAGATTTGGGAAATCGGCGCATTCGAAACCGATGGACTCGGTTTGAGCACGTGTATTTCCGTCGATTAGGGATTGCCCGTACTGGTAACGAGCGCTTGAGATTTGTATAATACCCTCCCCATAGCTTTCGGCATATTTAATATGTTTTCTGCGTGTCATTCTTGGGGGCCAGGAGCGAAGCCCACCTTTTTCTTCGGTTGCCTTGGAAAATGGCGTTAACATTCTTAGTCGAGTATGTTGAGCGCAAGCCCTCCAAGTTTACATAAAGCTCTAGCCTAGACCTGCTCTGACTCGAGTTTGTTCGTTGGTAAAAAATCTTGCGTAGTAATTTTGTTGAACTTGAATACCTAAAATATCAACGGACGGCTACCTATCTTTCTCTCTAGTTACCATCATTTAATTCGTGTTCCAATGCCTTGGCTGCAGACAGCAAATCTCGTGTTTTCTGTTTCTCGTGATATTTGTTGTCCAAGTCCAAAGGGCCCCCGGGGACCGGCACCCTTGGTTGACCGTCGGGTTCCCAAGTCGAGATTTTTTCATTGTACTCGTTGAGCATAACGCATTTGCAGCCCCGTAGCCGCTGTGTTATCTTGTAATTATGTATCGCGTCCTGATAAACGAATGCATGGGTGCAGCAGTGGTTCCCAAGCTCGTGGAAGTTCGGGTTGTCAAGGCTATGGCCCATCGTGTTTTTGTTCCGGCACCACCACCGGCAGCATCTCATTTTGTAGGCCTTGGTTCGTTCGGGATATAGATTCTTTCCGCCAAGGGTCCGAATTTCTTCCTTGTCCTTGTTGAGAATCACTGTCTCCTCGTTGACCTTGTACTTGCAGTCCTCCACGGAACATTCTTTGCCCTGAATCCGCGTCAAGGAACTAATCTTGTCGTATGTAATGTTTGGGTGCCCGTGATAAACATCATCCCCATCTTCTACCGACACTGCCGGGCATTTGTGCTGCCAGTAGTGTGCTGTGAACTTTGAGTTTCCCATATTGTCTCCGAGAGGTAGTGTGCGCGCGGGAAGTAACACAGGTTATTTGCCAAAACTTAGCATTATAAAGTCGAAACCGCCGGAAGAGGGCTCTGCTTGGCATTTTATTTCGCAGCAGCCTTTGTCGGCGGCGGCTCATGTGTTGTTGGGACTGCATGGCCCGTGATCAACACCGTGTCTCAAAGGCTCGAGTCGCTGAGCCTTACAAGCAACAAAGCCACCGCCCATTTATCTTATCCCCACCTTAGTCTTTGTTGGCTCGAGGAACCAACAGAATCACTCCCTAACCATGTCCATGATAATACGCATATCGTGTCCCAGGTATGCGGTCAGCAACCATCAGGGTGTTTCGTCGTAATACTGTAACAAAATGAGTCGACGTCAAATAACGTGGTTGATCACCGAGTGGTCCACTTTCCCTCCACGTCGCAACCTCTTCAGGCAATTAATCCACCACAACACAAGAAAATCAGTTTCACTCAATGCTACTCTCCTCAGCTGACGTCTCCTCAACCTCCTGACAGGTTCGTACGTTGTGGCCAGTCTTGCCGCACCTCCCACAGCGCCGCAAAGTCGACAGCCCCGCCTCCGACATACCCCCTTCCGCCAGCCTCCTACCCGATTGCCGTCTACCAGTTTCCTTCTGGGTGATCAAAACCTGACCTTCCTCTATAGTAAGTGCCCCTCCAGCCTGGAGACGTGTACGCTTAGCCCTCCGGCGCTTTGAAAGGGCCTCGTTAGCCTTCTCGAGAGTTCGGACTCGGTCTCGAAGAAGGGTCATTTCGTGAACAATCAGCTCTGTACCCTTCGCCAATTGCTTTACAGCGGAAAAAATGCTGGTTGGAGAGCTTCCTTGATGATTGGCAATCCGGGTCCGTACATGTTCAGACTGTAAAACAGCCTCGTCAGGTTTGTGCAGTGTCTGGGAGACCCATAGGTCGGCCTCTGGAAGGGGGGGTCCAGTCGGTGTTGGGGTCCGTAGCTTGACGTCAAGCTTCGACAAGACAGCTTGGGGGTTGTCCGGTACTAGGCCAGTACCTCGAAAGCCAGCCTTGATATTTTCAGCTTTCATTATGGCGAGGTGGGCGGCTTTGAACGCGATAAAGAACTCGGTCTTGGTGATGTGGTTGATGTGCGCCTTGATGAAGGCCTCGAGTTCGCGGCCGTATATCCGCTTCAACACGCTAAAAACAACCGACATCTAGAGGCTGGGTGATGTGCGAGGAGTGAGAAGGGAGGCAGAGGGTAATACTATTGTGCTCCTTGCAGAACTCCTCAAACTGGGCTGATAGGTGGCTTTCGTGACCATCTAGGACTATCATCCGATACACCCCTTGCCGCTGGGTCTCCGTATGCTTGTGGAAGTGCTTGATCCATTCCAAGCCTGTATCATTGTCTGTCCAGCCGTTGGGTGAGGTCTTGATGACCCAGGATGGGGGAAGATCGCACTCGGTGTACCAGGAGGCGAGGTGGTTGACGCCCTGTACAATCAAGAATGGTGGCAGCGCAAAGCCGTCACTGCTCACGCACTCAATCGCTGTTGCCCATTCCCGATTGCCGGGCTGAAGTTGCTTGCCTCGACCGCGTCGATCGGAACGCGTGACGACCATGTTGCTACAGATAATGCCCATCATAAAGTCTGTCTCGTCGAAGTTGTAAAAATCGGTGTTCTGGATGCTGTACTTCGTGCGCATGTTGGCCACCAACCGGAACCAGTCCCCAATAATCTTTGGATCTTCGCAAAGGGCTCTCTGGAAGTCGTACGCACGCGAAAAGCGCGTCTTGAGCTCCGGGCGGCGCCGTATGAACCGGTATGCCCACTGCTTGCCAGTTGGTCGCGCGTGACGCGTCGCGAGAAGGAGATCGGCCATATCTTTTACCCCATCAATACGAGGCGGAAACCCTCGCGAATCTAGATCGAGGATATATCGTACAAGGGTCTCTTCTTCAGCCAAGGTCAGATTGTGCTGTACGTCGCGTTTCTCAGGCTTTGCGACGCGGCCCTTCATCCGGGCGATGAGGGTCGACTTCGGCACATCATACGTCTGCGCAGCACGTCGGATCGACATTTTTTTGCTCATATGAATTGCTTCAATGGCAAGGATGATTCTGGCTTCTTGCATTTGCATAGACATGGTTTTGGTCGCGGTGTAGCGGAGTTTGAAGGTGGAAGGTTGTGACGTGGAGGGAAAGTGGACCGCTCGGTGATATGGGCCGCTCGGTGATCAACCACGTTACCCTTTTTCTTTTTTTGTTAATGCAAACAACTTATCTTCCTCAAACCAGGGCAGTTGCTGCCTGACAACTTGTCAGTGACAAGCGCACCCTAGTGGTGGAGTTCAAAGAATCAACAAATGGCCCTGGAGCACTTGATTGGCAATTCGGGTAACATCGCCCCGACTCTCGGGTCATCGATGGCCCAGCGTGGACTTGGAGGAATGAGGAGTCGACCAACTTAAATAATCCTGATTTCACGTTTTCCCCGACATCGGAAATTCTATTACCTATTGTACTCCGAGTAGGTGACAGAGTCATCAACGCAAATTCCAAGATGGCGCAAGGCGCATCCCAAGTTCTTTCCTCCGGATGGGAGTTCAAGTGCGAAACGGACGAAAGATGGCTTCCTGTTTCACAGGTCCCGAGCAACATTCACACCGAGCTTCTACATCACCGTTTGATTCCTAACCCTTTCAAAGATGTGAACGAGTTGGAAGTCTCTTGGGTTGCCGAACGCACATGGTCTTACCGAACCCGCTTCGTGACGCTGAGTGAGGGGCGAGTGCAGGCCTCAAAGACCGATTTGGTTTTTGAAGGACTCGACACTTTTACGACGGCGAGGCTGAATGGCAAGGTCATACTGGAGTCAGACAACATGTTTATCGAGCATCGAGTGGACATCGGTGACCTTTTTGTGGACGGTACAGAGAACATCTTGGATATCACGTTTGAGCCTGCGCGGGATCGAGGGCTGGAGCTTGTCAAAGCTCACCCTGAACACGAATTCATTGTGCACCAGACCGAGGTTAGCCGGGGGCCCGTCCGGAAAGCCCAGTATCATTGGGGTTGGGACTGGGGCCCGATCCTGCTGACATGTGGACCGTGGAAGCCCGTGAGGCTCGAGTGCTACGTCAGCAGGATAGAAGAAGTCAAAGTGGATTATGAGATCCACAAGAACCCAGGAGTACCGCCAGTGCTAGAAGCTACCATCCATGCCCACGTTTTGGGCCCTACGGCGGAGCTCGAGGTGGATTTGCTATTCCCTGGAGGACGCCTCGTGACTCTCCGGGACCGGAACGACACGCCCGCGGCGCCATCGTGGACGTTCTCATCAAAACTTAGCATCGAAGACCCTGAGCTGTGGTGGCCGCGAGGTTATGGCCCGCAGAACTTATGCGAGTTGCGAGTTCGGGGCATTGCTGGTGACGGGTCAACGGTCCTAGCCGAGGAACACCAGAAGATTGGCTTCCGCAAGGTTGAGCTGGTTCAGGAGAAAGACCAGTTTGGACAGTCGTTTTACTTCCGTGTCAACGGTGTGGACATTTTCTCAGGCGGCTCGTGCTGGATTCCCGCCGACAGCTTCCTTCCCCAGATTTCCCCTGAACGCTACCGAGACTGGATACAACTCCTCGCAGACGGCAACCAAAACATGATTCGAGTATGGGGTGGCGGCATCTACGAGCCTGACGTCTTCTACACAGCCTGCGACGAACTGGGAATCCTCGTCTGGCAAGACTTCATGTTCGCCTGCGCCTCGTACCCAACCTACCCCGACTACCTCACCTCCATCACCGCCGAAGCCCGGCAAAACATCCGCCGCCTCCGGCACCACCCGTCCATCATTCTCTGGTGCGGCAACAATGAAGACTACCAGCTCGTCGAGCGCTACAACCTTGAATACAACTTCGAAACCGACAAAGACCCGCAGTCCTGGCTCAAGTCCACCTTCCCCGCCCGATACATCTACGAGCACCTGCTCCCCAACCTCGTCCAGTCCGAATCCCCCTCCACCATTTACCATCCCAGCAGCCCCTGGGGCAACGGCACCAGCACCACCCTCAAAGTCGACCCCACCGTTGGCGACATCCACCAATGGGACCTGTGGAACGGCGAGGCCAAACCCTGGCAGGTGCTGGCGCAGATGGGTGGGCGCTTCGTGAGCGAGTTCGGCATGATGGGGTACCCGGCCGCGCAGACCCTCGATGGTTTCGTCACCGACCCGGCCGAGCGCTACGTCGGCAGCCGCACCATGGACTTCCACAACAAGGCCGTCGTGCACGAGCGCCGCATGCTGGCCTACGTCGGGGAGAACTTTCGGCTGGCGTCTTGGGGCGGTGATCTGGCGGCGTTTGCGCACCTGACGCAGGTCATTCAGGCGGATGCGTTGGGCCAAGGGTACAAGGTCTGGCGGAGGGATTGGGGCAGGGAGGGTGCCCGGCGGTGTGGTGGGGTGTTGGTCTGGCAGCTGAATGACTGCTGGCCGGTGGTGTCGTGGGCGATTGTCGATTACTACTTGGTCAAGAAACCGGCATTCTATGCCATCAAGCGGGCCATGGCGCCTTTGGCGGTGGGTGTAACGCGCAAGTTTCATGATTGGACGTCGAGGCCGGCGGACGAGCTCTGGCGTCGGAACACGGGGCATGTCGACTCGCGCAAGATGTTGACAGATATTGAGTTTGATGTGTGGGTTGCCAACTCAACGCTGGAGGCCGTGAAGGGGAAGGTGGTTGTGAGGTTTGTTTCGGTCAAGACTGGAAAGGAGGTGAGGGAGAAGATTGAGGAGGAGATAGAGGTGCAGCCAAATGGCTCTACCGAAGTGTTAACGGGGTACAAGTTTGATTGGACCAAGGCAATGGTAGCCGAACCTGAGCACTTCGTCATCCAAGCAGCTTTGTGGGTGGACGGGACTCAGGCGAGCAGCGACACATCGTGGCCCGACCCTATCAAGTACCTCGACTTCCCGGATAGGGGGGTCACGGTGAAGGACCGCGGTCAGGGGCTCATCGAGGTTTCCGCTGCGAAGCCGGTCAAGGGTTTTGTCTTTTCCGAGAAACAGGGTACCAAGCTGAGTGATAATGGGTTTGATCTTCTGCCCGGAGATGAGCCAAGATTGGTATATGTTGAAAATGGTAGCGGTGATGAGTTAGGATGGACATTTGTTGGTCGTTAGATTTTGGCATTGCTATGTACCATTGATATAGACGGCATTGCTACATAATGGTTGGTATTTACGAATGACCACTGATAGCCTTCGGCTGGTACAGCTCTTCGAGGTATTTCTCCTCTTCGTCCGTCAGCACTTTCCCTCTTGCAGAGATGGCCTCCTCTAGTCTCTCCACTTTGCTAAAGCCAACGATGGGACTCGTAACACGCTTGTTGATCCAGGCCAGGGCAACGTGGGAGATCTGGGTACATATTAGCAACAGCTCAGGGGGGCACACTGGTAGAGTACCCAGGGTAGGTCAGAAGAAAACTCACCGGCCATTGGTGTTTATCCGCAAGTTCCACCGCGCGGTTGATGATAGTCAAGTCCGGCTCGACTGTCCCATGCGCCCCCGGCTGGTTATCCTTCTCCCCCTTACTGCGGGTGGTGCTGCCGTACTTCTCCGGCCGACGAGCCAGATGTCCTCTGCACAGCGGAGCCCAGGGAACCAAACCCACGCCGGTGTCATTGCAGAAGCGGTTCATCTCGCGCTCCTCCTCGCGGTAGAGCAGGTTGTACTGGTTCTGCATGCTAATGAATTTGGTCCAGCCGTTACGCTCGGCGCAGAACTGCATGCGCGCAAACTGGGTCCCCCACATGCTGCTGGCCCCGATGTAGCGTACTTTGCCCGACTGGACGAGGTCGTGGAGTGCCTTCATGGTTTCCTCAATAGGCGTATTTGGGTCGAACCGGTGGATCTGGAGCAGGTCGATGTAGGGTGTGTCTAGGCGCTTCAGGGACGCCTCTACCTGGTTGAAGATGGCCGTGCGAGACAGGCCAAAGTTGTTGATATAGTCCTTGGAGGAGTTGAGCTGCTCTTTGAAGAAAAAGGCGCGCAGTTCAGGCTCCTCCCCGACCGCAAAGTAGCACTTGGTCATGATGACGACCTTTTCGCGGGGAATATTGTACGTCTTGAGTGCCTTGCCGACGATGATTTCGGATGCGCCGTTTGAGTACATGTTGGCTGTGTCCCAAGTGTTGAGGCCTCTGTCGTAGGCAGCCTTGAGAAGGGGGAGTGCCTCATTCTCGCCGATGGCCCAATCCAAATTCCTCGGGTCACCGAAGCTCATACAGCCGAAGATGGGGACTGAGACGCGAAGACCACTGTTTCCGAGGCGCCGGTACTCGCATTTTGAGCCTTCAATCGACGCCTGGAGGCCGGGGGTGATGGTGGGAGCCATGGTTTGAGTTGGCTTGCTTGCTTGGGATGATTGGTTGTGGTCTGTCTCTCACGGCAACCTTTGTCTTAGTTGCGACTGCGGGTGATCAAGCCACTCGCTGGAAGGGAACAGAGAGCATCAATTTATAGGTACGCTGTCTACTCTGCTCCAGGTTCCCGGCCTCAAGGACATGGAGTCACCACTAACGCTACCCCGCAGCGGGGATAAGGGGGGTTAAGAAGTGGGAAGTGGGGGTAAAGGGGTTAGGGAAACTCGGCTCCGGTATAGTCTCGGGTTGAATCTTCCGTGCAATGTCCATACCACGATGGGTCAATGCATACGCGATGACTGGTGTGTGGAGCCAGCTCCGTTCTTGCCGAGCCGGACTCGCTTCCAGCTAGGCGGGTTGTTTATGGGATGGTGGGTGAGATCTTACCGATGACTCCCATCTTCTTAACTCCGGTGGTAGAAAATCAAGGAAAGACGGTTGGTCATCAAGGAAGTTATCGAGTTATATTGGGGAAGAACATCCTAAATCCGAAAGAAATACCTAGCGGGTTCTCAATTTGGGTGTGAACCTTGGCCGCTACCTGTCCAAGGCTTGTGATTGGCACTGACACACACAGGGAGTTAGACTAAACAGTTAAAGCAGAGAAGAGAGAGATATGTATTAAGCTTACCATCTGATAATACACCCCCCGCCTGTTTAACAAAGAAGAATGATCCCCCTTTTCTACTACCCGCCCATCCGCAAGGACGAATATCACGTCGGCGTTCTGCACCGTCGCCAACCTATGAGCCACCACCACCATGGTTCTGTTCTTCTTGTTCTTTTCGAAAACGGCCTGGACTGATCTTTCGGTTTCTGCGTCCAGATTCGACGTAGCTTCATCGAGGAGTAGTAGGCGAGGGTTCCGTATCAGTGCTCTAGCGATTGCGAGGCGCTGCTTCTGTCCGCCGGACAACGTTACCCCTTTCGTACCCACCTGTGTATTGTAGCCGTCTGGAAGTGACGCGATAAAGTCATGGATCTCTGCGTCACGGCACGCTTGCTGGAGTTGTTCTTCGCTTGCTGCCTCCTCATCGACCCCTAGTAGGATGTTTTCTCGGAGGGTTCCGTCAAACAAATTTGGCTCTTGAGACACGAGCGAAATGTCTTTGCGGTAACTCCTTAGGTCAAGATCGGTAATATCCAAGCCGTTGTAGACAACCCGGCCGGCGTTCGCGGTGTAAAATCTGATACCAATTCTTAAGTTCTCTGGGCCATAACGTTTGGGGACTAATACGCACCTCTCAAGCAATGAAATGACTGTAGTTTTCCCAGATCCTTGTCATCATTAGCCCCTGATTGTGGTCTTGGGTCCGCAATTGGTTTACCTGATGGGCCGACAATGGCTGCAAACTGTCCTTTCTCGATCTTGCACATGGACCGTCAGTCAACATATTTCGTTGAGAACGCGACTTACTCACCGTCAGGCTGAGACCATTCAAGATGGGCACATCTCGCGTGGGGTATCTGAACCACACGTTCTGGAACTGGACTTTGACGCCCATGTCCTCCTCTCCAATGTTTCCAACATCAAGAGAGATGAGCTTCCCATCAACTTGATCAATGCCCCTCATGTCTATGATTCGATTTGCCGATAGAGAAGCTTTTGCAATGTCTGTTCCCGCCGTCAGTTCTGTATTCAACAAAAGGGCGGAAGTGACATACTTGGAGAATGACTCAGCCATCGCCCTGTTCCGAGAGCCCCCTGAAATAGCTTAGTGGTGTGCAAGGAAGGGAAGTATCGGGTAGTGGACTTACCTGCATCACAGCGATGTAAACAACCATGTATTGAAATGAAGTATATTCGCCCTTCAACATGAGACCGCCTCCGTACCTTGAGAAGGTTAGTGAAAGCTAAGGACAAGGGTCTTTTCGAGCTTACCAGAGCACAAAAGCCATGCAAAGCAAGACCACGCTGTCTGCTGCGGCAAAGACCAAGGTGGTCCAACTCGCCTTCCAAAATGCCTTCTTGATATGTTCCTGGAGGAGTGTTTTGTATCGCCGAGTGATAGTATCTTCAAGTGTCAGGGCTGAAACGGTCCTGAACGCCCCGATAGACTCAGTAGCAAACTTTGCACTCTCGGCAAAGACTTCGTCGTTCATCTTTTCGAACTGCCTTTCATATCGGATCCTGAAAAAGGCCGCGGCAATAATGAGGGGCATCGAGGAGCAGAGGGTTACGATGGTGAGTTTCCAGCCAAAATAGAAAGCAATCGCTACACAACCAATAATGTTAAGGATGGAAATGGCCACAAACGCCATGTTTGTTCCAAGAAGCTCCTGGAGTTGACTTGGGTCTGTGGCTAGCTGAGCCGTGAGAGCGCCAACGGAGTGGGCATCGGTATCAAAGAAAGCTACCGACTTGGAGAGGATGTTGTTGAAATATTCGCCGCGGTAGTAATGGGTGATGTGCTGTTTGGATTAGCCAATGGTCTTGGGTTGATATCATAAGGAGGAAAATGGGGATGCTTACGAAGGCAATGGTGGATGAAGACCACCCCAACGCAAAGTAGCTGGCCGCCACGAAGATAGCTAGCATGACAAACATCAAACTCCAGAAGTTGGCAGCGGCGGGGAGCCAATCCCCCCAAAACTGGAAGAGTGTAAGTTCGGTTGCGAACAAGTATGCCTGTATTGGCTGGCTGGCTGAAAGGCAAGTTGTGTTAGTTTCCTAGCAGATTGGACCTGACCAAAGTCAAAAGTGGATGAACTTACATCCGCCACCTACGGCAGTAAGAAGAAGTATCGTATACCATATCCTTCGGTGCTTTTGCTCGCCAAGAAGCAAAAAGAAGGTCCCCCAGAACCCACGAGCTTTGGACTGATCTTCTGAGTTGCCTTTCATGCTGGAGGCTGACTCAAGGCATGTAGTATCTGTAGTGATTGTTGCCATGCTCTTCTTCTCAGTAACCTCAGCTTCATCCCCAACCGACAAGATGTCTCCCTCCCGCCCCTCGGATGCTGTCATGAGTTGCTGAGCGGTGGCCAAGGCAAAATACGCACCCCCTGTGTGTGCCATGAGACTGTCATGGGTGCCTTGTTGTACGGCTATGCCCTTGCGAAGGACAATGATATTGTCCGCTTTTCTGATAGTGGCTAGGCGGTGCGCAATGACGAGCGTTGTTCTATTTTTTGAGACCCTGTCTAGAGCAGCTTGGACGACCTGCTCTCCTCGAACATCAATGCTACTTGTTGCCTCGTCTAGGATCAAGATTTTCGGCCGCTTGACAATGCTCCTGGCAATGGCTAGCCGCTGGCGCTGACCACCACTGAGCTTGATTCCGGCGTCTCCTACTGTGGTGGAATATCCCTGTTGCGTGTGAATACCAGTCAACGTTACGATAGAGGAGGTTCGTAGTCTTACATCAGGCAAACGGTTGATGAATTCGTCCGCGAAGGCCTCAATGCATGCTTGCTTCACAAGCTGTTCCTTCGTCTCTGAATCCGAGTTTTCCCACTCGGTACCAATGAGCCCAAACTCGACGTTAGCGTAGATAGTGTTGTTTGAAAAGACAGGGCTCTTGTTGCACAAGGCCAATCTGATTTCTCCACCACCTCAGATCGATCTCTCTTAGCTGTCGGCCACCGATAGTTATAGAGCCGTTACGCCAGGATAAGCTCTTTGATATTGGCGTTCAATGTCAGCTGAGACAAGACTATGGGTTCATGAAAGGGCACACTGAGCGCATACCTTGTGGCCGCTCTCCGGCGATTCAATCTCATACCACCGTTCCAACAGCCCGACAATTGTGCTCTTTCCGGACCCGGACGGTCCAACAATTGCTGTAACCTTGCCAGCGGGGAAGCGGAGACATAGTTCATCCAGGACTTTAAGACCTGGCCTAGTCGGGTAAACAAAGTTGACGTGATCGAGAACAATGTCCGCAGATGCGGACACTTCAGGGTGTCTGAGGCCGGACTTGTCAAGCTTCGGGGCGTCAATGATGGTGTAGAATATTGTAGCTGCTCCTGCAGCTCGTGCGGCGGCGGATAATGGAGCTGTGATTCCGCTAATGGCAGTGGTCATGAGCATGACAGACATGAGGACGCTAATTAGCCAGTGATGAGACTCGTTAGTCGACCGAAAAGGCGGTTAGTCAAGGGTATAAGTGTTCAAGTCTTACACTATCAACGTTTCCGCACTGCTGATTTGTGATTCCATGTGCATCTTGAGAGAGTACCAGAACGAAAGACCAAATGTGCTGCAGATTATTAGCCTTGATTGATACAACTTTCTAGTAATAACAAGCGAAGCCTACCTGTACACGGCAAACTGAACTGCAATGGAAACCTCGTTAGCATTTGTTCTACATTTCATTCAAAGTGACTCGGGCCATGGATCTCACTTGGCGCCTGCTGTATGGCGATTATCGGGGACATCTTCAAACCACGGCGGCGAGATTCATCCACCCACTTAGCATATCTCCCGGCCATTTTCTCTTCCGCTCCACAAGCAGCAACCATTCTGATGGAGCTAAAGACTTCATTCGCCGTGGTAGAAGCCTGGATGTCTGCGTGTTGCACCTCGTTCAGCCGCTTGACTAGTGGGGGGGTAGTTATCACGTAGGTTCCGATAATCAAGACCAGGCCACTGCTGGTGATCAAGGTCAGTGACCAACTGTAGCACATGGCAATGACGAAGGCGGAAACGACGGTTGATACGGCTTGGAGAAGAGCCGAGAGCTTCTCGGATATACCAGTCTGCAGTGTGCTTGCGGTGAGGGTGATGATGGCGGCCGTCTGCCCGGGCGGGAGGACATCAAGCGTAGAAACAGGTTGTGCAAAGAGTGACTTCATGTATTCGAGTCTGACGGCTGCCGAAATTCTCATGCTACACGTCCGGAAGCCGATCTTAAAGAGGAGGTTGATTAGAAGAATATCAGATTTGTGAAGGCCATAACATACCACTTACATATGCGACGTAGTCGAGAGCCAGTCGGATGCCGAATAGGCCAACAAGATATAACCTGGGTAGGTGGTTTTAGCTACCGTGACTATTTTTTAGACAAGGCCCATTATGCTTACGAGCATGTATTGATGGCGTTATTGAACATCTCATAAGTCGTCGAAGGATTCGCGCTGAAGTATCCGGTGAATGAGCCTACCATCCGACCTGCATTTTGCTTAGTAGGGCGATATGACTGTTTTTTGCAACACGCATACCGAAAATGATGTTCATAGCGGGCATGGTGACCCCAACCCCAAGGAGGACACAAGAGCAACGACGAGGAGCACTTTGTCCAGCCATGTTGAGAATGAAAATATGCGCTTGGTTGGTGGTGTAAGTAAGTATGATCAGCGATAACGTGCAATACAAACGGGGGATTTACAATAAAATCTCTCAATGCCGTTTTGCGTTGAGATGCGAGGAGGGTTGGCCGCTTCTCCTCTTTGGTTGGGGGAGATGGCTGGGTCATTGTTTCAGTACCTGGAAGGCTTTGAATTCGAGCGAACACTCTCCACCAGCATTGTACTCGGCACTGTATTATGTATGGGGTCAGGATGTTTCTCTCATAGAACTGTGTCGGGAGTAGAAGTCAAATGTACAGTTGACGTTCTGGATGAGTCAAATGAGTTTCATATGGGGGCGAGGTTGTGTGGACAGGGCCCGGTACGAGTCGCCCCAGAGGTGGACCGTGAATAGGGCTCCTCAGCGCCTGGAAAGGACCAAAAAAGATGGGATGGAGCCAACAAGGGCTCAATATTGTTGCAATGTTCTCATGTATGAGCAAAAGATGGAAGTAGGGCGTCGAATTTCAGTATTACGCCAATTTTCATTGCAGCAGTGTCGAGTCTGGAGTATGGCCGAGAGGGGCAGCAGCGTAGATGACAGACGCAAGGATGTCATCCTGAGCACAGGAATTGGCGTGGATGTCCCCAAGTCACTTTCTCGACACGCCCGTCAATAGCAGTCGGGGCCTGGAGCTCCGGAGCCGCGGCGAGAAGGAAAAGGGGCAGCGTGGAATGATGTGCTCCTGGTGGGGTCAAAGCCGCCTCCGCCAGACTGGCAGAAAATAAGCGACCACACTATTCAGACGGGAGTTTTCAACGGGAGTGTGGATGTATGGAACTCACTACCGGCTCCGCTTCCATGACGAGGCCAATATGCCGGCAATCAAAGTGTAATTTGGCTTGGGCTTTGGTGCCAAGGGACCCGAGGGAAGTGTACCGATTTGCCAAGCGCATCACCCGCGAGAGGCAACGTCCAGCTCACAGGGGGTCGCAAGATTGGGGTCGAAATCGATGAAATCAAAAAAAGGACGGCCAAGAAGCTATGACAACTTCCCGCTTGGCTTGGAGGAAAAATCAATGTGTATGAGTTGATATCGTGCTATTTGGGGACAGATCCGAGCCGTGGCGGCTCGCTGTTGCCGTCCGCTGGAGCACCGGAATGGGCTGAGTGCTGTGACTACCTCTACTGTGCATCACCCGCAGGGCCGCAAGAGGCTTCCCTTCATTTGGGGTTCAAGGTGATCTTTCCCGAGTCAAGATAGACCGCCCACTTCCCGATGGTCTGGGGTGCATTACCCTCACAATGAGCTTTGCTGAACACCCGCAGGTGGAAGGTGGAAAGCCACGAAGACGCTGCCATCGCCCAGGTCTGACCTAACAAGCAATGTATAATAGAAGATCTGCTCAAGGCGATTTGCTGATCCTCGGCTGAATTAGGAAGCAGATGTGTCAGAATAAATGCGGTGGTATTGGTACCGGCTTTCAACTGCGTTTCGGCTTTCGGATAATAAACCGGCACACTCCCTGTCTCTTAAACCTTCCCCCGGCCCTATAGCTAGCGGTTCTGTAACGACATCCGTTATGGGGGTCATTTAGCCGTGAACTCAAGGCCGTTGAAAAGACGACAGCGCACTCTGGAGGGTTCGCAAGTCTAGATGAGTCTAAAAGAAAGGGGAGTGGGTGACGCAAGCCTTTTGTCCCCTTCCGATGCCCGAGACGCTTGGAGGGATCTTATCTCAGGGGTTCTCTGCCGCGCCTGTAACCCTCCCTGTCTGCAGGTACGTTGACCTCACGGGTGCGGCCAGAGTTAATCTTAACCCCCCACTTGTGTAGCGGCCCTCGCAATCAAGACGGCCTGCAGTGGGTTACCTACCGTGGGTATGTTTGGGTAACCTTATCTCATGTGCAGTGATGGCATCATCACCAGTATCCCGGATTTCCGTACGCACTGCACAATACTAAAATGAACCCGTTCATCTAGACCAGGACGGAACGTCTGATGACGACAGTAGCAATAACCTTTCATGAATATACTGTTACCATCCGGGCCGCTGGACCCAAGGCAACGTTCCAGACTCAAAGTCGAAGCCGCAGTCCGATAAGATCCATGAATTTGGGTAATATCTTTGCTTCAGGACCGTCACAGGCCGCAGCTTCAACGTTTCGCCCTTTCTATTCATCAAAGTGGAGGACACGCAGCAGCAACTTGAATCTTGTATCAGCTAGAATGATGACTTCCGTTGTATCTGGGACTTGAGGTCTAGTAAATTGAAGTGGGCTAAAAGGAACCTCGCAATCGACAATGCACGACCAACGAAATAAACGTAGCAGCGGGTCAGCGGTTGCCAATTCCGTACGTCTGGATTGCTTCCCGAACAACATCCCCGAGTTCCCTGACGGTATCCTTATCCCGAGGTAACGTGTGACCTTTTGCGTGATCGAACATGTAGGCAGTGTCTGGGTCGCAGACGTTGAAGAGGGCCATGGACCCGTGGACGTAGGGGTCAAGGGAGCCAACTGAAGACTCGTTAACATGGCATGCCGCTTTTTGTGGTACGTTCTTGGAGCGGAATAGATGGAGCACTTACTGATGTGGCATGTCGGGATGTCAATCATGGCCTCCGACTCGTCGCTTAGAATCATGCTGTGGCGGTCCGGGTCCAATGGCGGCCACCCCGCGAAGAAGATGGCGTACTTGAACATTGGCTGGATTTTCTTCTTCTTCAGCCTCCGTTGCTCATGAAGCAGGAGAGTGGCAGCCACTGTTGCGCCTTCGGAGTATCCGATAATGGCATCAAATGGACCCTGTTCGTGCATAACATTGAGCAGGAACTTGAGCGCGTTGTCCGTGCTACGGTGCGTCGTCGCAATGCCGTCCCGCATCAGCTCTCGCATGGTATCCTCGGGCGTTTCGCAGTCGGGGAAATCCCGAATCCTCGCCAGGATATCATCATCTTGCGTCTTCTCCACGTCCTGGTCTGGCTCGATAAAACGGAAGTACGGCGGGTTGCCAAAATAATCTTCGAACCCCTCTGGGGGGACGGCCTTGCACGGCCCGTTGATGAAGTGGAAGGTTGCCGTTCCGTCTTCCGTCAGTTCCTTAACGAGAGGGGCTTCGCATGGTGGTTAGTGACCAAGGAGGAGGAGGGGAGAGCTGGTGGCCGTGGACGGGTGGGACTCACCCAACTGCACCTGAAACTTCTATGTGGCTATCAGCTCATGGGATCATCGGGGAGGTTGAATATGTGATTATGCTGCCTACATCAGAGCTTCCATAGGCACCAGGAAGACACAATATCTTCATGTTGAGCGAGAGGTTGAGAAGGGCCTCTGGATAAGCAATACGGGGACTATGGCCTTGACTGGACTTGTGCTTGGATGCGAGAATGTAAGAAAGCTGACGATATTGGGGAGAAATCTTGTGGTTCTAAGTGGTAGTCCCTAGATCCGAAGATGTTTGTGTTCATTTCCCCGGTTGCCACTTGGTAGTCGAGCTCGGCAGTTGGACTTCACCATCATGCAACGTGAACTCGGGCATGCGTAACCTCGTCACTCCTTTAAGCCGGACACAATAACCCGGGATACTGTGGCAGCGGGCGGAAGGGGACGCTTGGGTAAGGGTAAAATTGCAGATGTTCAACTCGAAACTTGGAAGCAGGCGAAAAGCTACCACGAGACCAGGTTGAGGCAAAATACCAAGACACGGCTAGATTAAACGTCCTTCTGGAAGCAGAATTGCATACCAATCGTCGACGTGAGGTTGGGACGCGCAAGCATGTGACAGGAGAGCCTAAGGTAGGGTTCGGGATGAAGCTCCGAATCGCAAAGTGATGGCAGTAGCTTCTTCGGCCTCGAGCCGAGACGACATGCTGAAATGGGAAGTTGGAGGAGGTTGGAATGGAGTCTGGTTGATCGGCTTCCCGTCTGAGATAAATGATAATTGCACGTACATACACCTAATATTTTTTTATTCTTTTCTTCAAAGGCCATTTCATGCTGATCCGAGTTGATCAGCCGTGCCGGACCGGCGATGGCATCCTTGTATGGACGGCTGCGTGTGTCGGCAGCTGTGACATGTGGCCTTGATCCCACATTATGGACGACCGGGACCGGATCTTGCTGTTGCCTACTTGGGCTCTTATCCCTCGACACCAACGAAAACGGAGGGGGGGATCTCGACAGCGGAAAGTGGGGTTGGAGAACCCGATCCCTCAGGCCCTGGACCTCGGGGATAAAACGTAAGGTGTGCGGGCATTCACAGGTACCTACTTATCCTCACACGAGAAAGTAATGTGCTGCGGTAGGTAATAAGGGCCCTTTCCCAAGAGGGTGAATCTGCTTAGAAAAAAGAAAGATTGATATGGGGATGTCTACTCTCGGTCGCGCCTTCCATCAATGCTTGATTTCGTCGAAGTGCCCGTGCTTCCCGCCGGATTGAGAATTAGGCGGCTTGCAGTTTGATAACACCTCATGCCTTGACTAGGGGTGTTTACTTGCTCACCACGAAAAGCAGAAATCTACATAGCGCTGCTCAAAGTATCGACATGGAGACTTGAGTTAGATTAATCGGGACTTTTGCCGTTGTCATGCCTCTTCTTCCCCACACAGTTTCCCCACACTCCTTCCCCACATAAATCTGGGGCGGCTCAGGGCGGGTACCGGCGCTAGCGGTGGGGATCAGCACCCGGCCCAAGTACCGATAGCTCACCTGCACCTTTCGCAGGGGTGCGGGAACCACGCTCGTTGGTTGGTATCAATAAAGAGCGCCGCTGAACGTCAACCGTTCTTTCCCAATTATCGGTACTTGTTGTGACCACTGCCACTGCCATCTTCCATCTTTGGCAGGCGCCGATCGATTGCTACATTGACATCCTCTCTTTCCTCCTTTCGCCGCCATCGACTGAGGTGACTTATTTCATAACAACGAACCACTATCGACGACATTAGCCGCGGCCGATCCACCTGCCCCAGCTCACTGGCTTGACGCAGTTCACCAGCAGCTGGCCTAGCATGTCTGGCTGACTGGTGAGGCTCCTCAGAACCCAGTGGTTCGGATAATCAAGCTCAAATGTGTACCGAACATGCGTCCCCGGATTATCGCCCTTTTCCCCCAATTTGACTGTTCGTGAGTGAGCGATCGTCGCTGTACTCCCAGACCCCCAGCCGTAGGACCCCGGCGTTATTGGTGCGGAGCCTCGCGCAAGATATGGAAAGGAAGGAGGAGGCGTTCCGCCCGTACTCCAAGCTGCTTACCCAGAGAGATGGAAGTTTTCCACTCTCCATACGCCTCTCATGGAGGCCCCAACTGCGTGATGAATTTTAGCGGAGTGATATGGGTGTGGCTCCCGTTATCCAAAGATATGCTTTCATCATCCCGTGTCAGCCAAGGTTTGCCTTTCGTGGGGTGAGTGAGCAACCTGGAAAAGTTCGAGACCCATGCCCCATGGGGGCGAACAGGAGCGCGAGCCGTGACTGTTAGCCGATAGTGCCGCATAACACGGATCATATTACTGCCCATTATTGTTGGTGTAGCCGGACCGGACGTTGTAACCCCATATAGCACAATGCGACTGTCCGTCCGTCACCGGGGGGCCGGTGACTATCAAACCGACACGTTCGGATGAAAGGCTTGCGCGTAGCCTTCAATATGTCTCTGAAGCGGGGAGATGATCAGGCTCGTTGACTTGCTCCTTGTTTGGCCACTTCGTTGGTTCAAGTGTCCAGACCGGGTCTTTTCCTGGATATCTCTCTCGCATAAAAAGGAGATGTGCTGGCCCGGATCTGCAAGATACTTCTGGCCCGGCCGATGAGCCAGTCGTCTTCTGCTATTCTCGGGGTGCTAGTTACCTATCCTGTGTGTTACACAACTACCAGACACTGAGGCATCCCCATTGTTGGAACAATACAAACGCCATCTGCAGTCTCGCTCACACAGAATTCTCGGTCATGGCGCCTACCGCCGTCACTACGGACAACAGCTCCACCGCGAGCCCTTCCGGGGACAGTGTCAGCGGCTACTTTCACGTAAACGGCCACGACAACGGCGACGGAAACGGCTACACCAACGGCCCTCGCAACAACGGTCACATCAATGGTCACATCAATGGTCACATCAACGGTCACACCAATGGTCACACCAATGGGCATACCAACGGGTCTACAAATGGATACTCAAATGGATATTCAAATGGAACGACCAATGGCTTCACCAACGGCGCCAACGGTGCCCCTGAGGGGGTTTCAAACCCCCTTAAACCGATGCCCGTGGCCATAGTGGGCATGGCTTGCCGCATGCCGGGAAATGTTGCCACTCCCGCCGAGTTTTGGGAACTATGCACCCGCGCCCGGTCAGGGTGGACCGAGATCCCAAAAAACAGGTTCGACAACGCTCGGTTTCATCACCCGAACCCGGGCAAAGGTGGTGCCCTGAATCCCGTCGGTGGCAGTTTTCTCAACGTCGACCTCGCCGCGTTCGATGCCCCCTTTTTCGGGCTCACAGAAAAGGAAGCCATATCCATGGATCCCCAACAACGCCTTCTTCTTGAATGTACCTTTGAGGCGCTTGAAAACGCGGGGATACCAAAACACAACGTTGTTGGAAAGAACGTTGGCGTCTTCATCGGCGGTTCTTTCCCCGAGTACGAGTCACATCTATTCCGTGATTCCGATACCATCCCTATGCACCAGGCGACCGGTAAGCAGCCCCATATTTCCCTAAGCTGTTGAGTAGGATCACTAACGGATTCAACTCGGCAGGATGTGCATATGCCATGCAGTCCAATCGAATCTCACATTTCTTTGACTTGCGAGGACCCAGCTTCACTTCAGACACAGCATGCTCGTCTAGCATGGTTGCCGTACATCTAGCATGTCAAAGTCTACGGGCTGGCGAGACGAACTGTGCCCTAGTCGGCGCCTGTCATCTAAACATGTTGCCAGAGTTTTGGGTCTCGTTTTCCACTTGCAGGTAAGAAATGTGCGGGTAGGCGCTTTTGCAATTGGTTTTGCTTCTAACAGCTGGCCCAGGTTACTCTCAGACACGGGCCGTTCTTTTGCCTTCGACGATAGGGGTACCGGATTTGGGCGTGGCGAAGGTTGCGGCATGCTTGTGCTGAAGCCGCTAGATCAAGCGATCAGGGACAATGATACTATCCGAGCTGTAATTGCTGGGACCGGTCTAAACCAAGATGGAAAGACGCCCGGTATTACTATGCCCAATGGGGGGCTCAAGGTAATTTCTACCAGCCTGTTTTGTGTTAACATATGAGCTAATTTGTTTTGATAGAGGATCTTATGAGGCAAGTGTACAGAAATGCAGGACTTGACCCTCATGCATGCGGTTTTGTCGAGGCGCATGGAACAGGCACAAGGGTCGGGGATCCGATCGAAGCCACCGCCATTCGCAACGTGCTGGGTCTAAAGAGAACAGTACGTGATCCATTGTGGATTGGATCTGTAAAATCCAATATTGGCCATCTTGAGGGTGCTTCGGGTATGGATACAAAGATTCCGTTTTCCAAACCACGAGCTAACACAAGCAAGGAATCGCCGGGATCATCAAAGCAGCATTAATGCTTGAGCGTGGATTCATCCTGCCCAACTACGACTTCAAGCGACCAAACCCAAAGATACCCTGGAAGGAGTGGAACCTGAAAGTTCCCGTCTCCCAACGGCCTTGGCCAAAGGGTAAGAAGTACATCAGTGTCAACAACTTCGGCTTCGGCGGGACGAACGGGCACGTCGTCCTCGAGGCCCCGCCGTTTCGTAAACCGAGGCCTTCGCCAGCTGCTGGCAACGAAACTCCCGACGACCCAGGCCACGGACGCAGACTCTATGTAATCACGGCCAATGACAAGGCGGCACTCGCACAGGTGGCCAAAAACATCGTTATCTATCTCGAACAGCGCCCAGAGATCTTTCAGAAGGACCTTCCCGCGAATCTGGCTTACACTTTGGGCCAGCGTCGATCCCTACTGCAATGGAGAGTCGCGATACCCGCCCTCAATTCGTTTGAGCTCATTGAAGCAATCAACGGCGAGAAGTTTACCCCTGGAAAGGAGACCGAGCAGTTGAGGATCGGCTTCATTTTCACCGGACAAGGCGCACAGTGGCATGCCATGGGGCGAGAGCTCTATGAGCAGTACCCAACCTTTTCCAGCAGTATTCATCGAGCTGATCAATGCTTGATTGAAAATGGTGCGGAGTGGTCGCTCATAGGTAAGGACTCTGACCTTTTTGATAGGCAATTGGCTGACTTCTTCATAGACGAGTTGGACAAGGACGCAAAGGACAGCCGGGTCAGCGAAGCCCATATCAGCCAGCCGTCGTGTACTGCAATCCAGCTGGCATTGGTTGATCTCTTGCGGTCTTGGGGTGTCCGCCCAACCGCTGTCGCCGGCCACTCCAGCGGCGAGATCGCAGCCGCATACGCCGCCGAGATCATCGATTTTGAGTCCGCCATGACTATCGCATACCATCGCGGCCGACTTATTCCGATTCTCAAGTCAAGACACCCGGATTTGCGGGGTCGCATGATGGCTGTTGGTGGCAGCAAAGAGGAATTCCAGCCCATTCTCGACGGTCTGAAGGAGAAGGAAGCGCGCATCGCTTGCTACAATAGCCCCTCAAGTCTCACCATCTCTGGAGATGAACCCGCCATTGCGGAGCTTGAGAAGATTTGCCAGGAGAAGCAGGTCTTCAACAGGCGCCTCGTGGTCGACGTCGCTTACCATTCGCACCACATGGACTTGGTAGCCAAGGAATACCGAGCATCACTCGCCTGCGCTAGATCTCCCGTTCCCACAGACATCAGATTCCATTCGTCATTGCATGGCAATCTCGTCGACGGCACCGAACTACAGTCCGGTTACTGGGTGGACAACTTGACATGCGCCGTGCGTTTCTCAAAGGCATTGCAGAGCATGCTTGAGCCAGCCGGCGAGCACAGGCATGGCATCAACATGCTCGTTGAACTAGGACCACATTCGGGGCTCCAGGGGCCGATCAAGCAGGTCTTGAAGGAAGTTGGCGGTAGCGCCATGAAGATCCCTTACGCTTCCGCTCTCATCCGGAAACGAGATGCGGTAGAGACCGCGCTTGAACTCGCGGCCAGTCTGTTCGCTAAAGGAGCAAACCTTGACTTTGGCGCAATCAACTTCCCCGCCCAAACAAAGGCGCCTGTGCTGCTGACTGACTTGCCTCGGTACCCATGGAATTATTCTTCCAAGTACTGGCAAGAATCTCGCATGACGAAAATGCACAAACATGCTCCCGGGGGTAGAAGCGACATCCTAGGCACTCTGGCCAACTACTCCAACGACTTGGAGCCCACATGGCGCAACATTGTCCGGCTTGATGATCTCCCGTGGCTACAGCACCACAAAATCCAGTCCTTGACTATCTTTCCTATGGCCGGGTTCATTGCAATGGCACTTGAGGCGGCGGCTCAGCGAGCGGCTACGAGAAACGCTTCACTCGACAGGTTCGAGCTGAAAGAGGTTTCCATCACCAAGCCCCTTGTTATTCCGGACAAGGATACCGAGATGACCATCACCTTGAGGCCCCGCCAAGAACTGACCTCCGAAACCTGGGATGAGTTCCGGATCTGCTCATGGTCATCTGAACAGGGCTGGACAGAACACTGCATTGGTCTCATTGCTGCTCTGGGAATGAACGAGAACAATGTGGACGGCGCAAGACAAGCCCGTGATACCGAGTCTCGACTCAGGTCTGCACTCTCTAGCACCGGACGGCCGGAAGCCGCGTTGGTTACTCCTGCTGTCATGTACGACAGCTTGACCGAACTGGGCGTGGCATATGGATCCCTTTTCCAGGGGATTACCAACTGCCACGCATCCGACGCTCATGCAGTGGGAGATATTGTCGTGCCAGATGTCGCAAAGGAGATGCCGAACGGTTATCTGACGGATGCGGTAATCCAGCCTGCATTCTTGGAATCCCTCATCGAGATGTACTGGCCCATTGTGGGTGCCGGTCGACGAGCCATCAACACTATCTACCTACCATCTTCGGTAGATCGGATGACAGTCTCGCTCAACGTTGGACGTTTCGCCAAAATACCCGGCAGCGCTGTGCGCGCCATCTGCGAAGGCGAGATGTCCACAGGCGCCCCAAGACCAACAAAGGTCAGCATGACTGCTGTGGCAGGCGGTGACAGTCTTGAGGCGATTATCTCACTTGACGGTCTCACGATTTCTCCGATTCTGAATGGCGAGGCGGAAACAAACGTAAACGCACCAAGAGACCTCTGTTACAAATTGGAATGGGATCCAATCCTCCAGACCAAGGACGAGAACCCACCGTTCTCTGGGGACACCGAGGTCGTCATTATCCACGAAAATTCTAGCTTCCAGAGCTTCGTGGCAATGTGCGTGGCCAGCTCCTTGGAACGAGCCACTGGAAGGCTGCCCGACTTTGGCACTCTGGGTTCTGTGAACACCGCTGGGAAGATATGTGTCTTTTTGAACGAGCTGCACCAACCGTTCCTCGCGACACTCAACCCTACTCAGTTCGAGAGCTTGCAAAAGCTTTTGACATCTGTCGAGGGCGTTTTATGGATTGTGCGCGGAGCTTACGACAAGTCCGCAAACCCGGATGCCAACATGGTTACCGGTTTGAGCAGGACCATACGATCGGAGACTGCCATGAAGTTTGCAACTCTCGACTTGGATGCTGAGAGGGAGCCGTCCGAGCTCGATACCGTCAATGCCATCATCAATGTGTTCAACTTTGTGTTTGGCCCGGCTTCATCGGCGACAGGAGAGCTGGAGTTCAGGGAGAAGGCTGGGGCGTTTTTCACCCCACGTATCGTCCTTGATCCCGACATGAACGCATATGTCCACAACCAGACCAACCCATCTGTTCTTGAGATGACCCCGTTTGGGGATGACAACCGAGCTCTGAAGATGGAAATGTCAACACCGGGCGCCTTGGATACCATTCACTTCGTCGACGACTCGTCTATTGATCAACCATTGGGAAGTGATGAGATCGAAATCGAAGTCAAGGCCATTGGACTCAATTTCAAGGATGGTATGGCCGCCAAGGGTTTGGTTCCTCTCGCGAGTAGCGGCCTCGAGGCAAGCGGAGTTGTCATTGCAGTTGGAGCTAAGGTGGCAGGTTTCCAAGCCGGGGACCGGGTAGCAGCATTTACTCAAGGCGCTTTTGCTACTCGCGCAAGGGCAGAGGCATCCTTTGCTTTCAAAATCCCGAGATACATTTCTCTGGAGGCCGCTGCCAGTTTACCCCTCGCATACTCCACGGCATACTACAGCCTAGTTGAGCTTGGCCGCCTCGGGGAAGGCGAAACGGTCCTCATTCACTCCGCCGCCGGTGCAGTTGGTCAAGCAGCCATTTGCGTCGCGCAGATGATCGGCGCGGAGGTGTTTGCTACCGTTGGAAATGCTGACAAGAAGAGGCTGCTGTTGAAAGAGTATGGGCTGCAGGAGGATCATATCTTCTACAGCCGCAACAACACCTTCGGCGACGCGATCCGCCACACTACAAACGGCCAGGGAATAGACGTCATTCTCAACTCCCTTACCGGGGACGGGCTCCGTGAGTCTTGGAAGTGCCTCAGCAAGTTCGGCCGCTTTATCGAGATCGGCAAGCGGGAAAGCGGCTCGAAGGCTCGTCTGGACGTCGACAGCATGGATAGCAACGCCAGCTTCATGTCTCTCGACATGTTCACTCTGATTGCTGAGAGGCCAAAGACAGTCAAGCGCCTCCTTGCAGACGTTGCCCAGGTCTTGAAATATGGGAAGATTCGCCCAGTAACTCCTGTCATGCAGTTTGCGATTTCGGATGTTGAAGCCGCGTTGAAGGCGCAGCAAACTGGGAATATGATGGGAAAACTCGTCGTTGTGCCAAGGGCAACAGATGTTGTCAAGGTACGTTCAATTCAGTCACAGTTTATTCGTAGATCGGTCACTAATGCTCGAATCACAGGCGGCAAAATCGAAGAAGGTAAAGCCACTTCTTCGCCCTGACGCCACTTACATTCTTGTCGGCGGTACTGGCGGCCTTGGCCGTAGCATGGCCCGGTGGATGGTGGCCAAGGGTGCCAAAACCATTGTTCTGGTTTCTAGGAGCGGGTCTGTGACGGGTCGAGTAAAGGAACTCGTTGACGAACTGGGAGCTGTCGGAGCAAACATTGTCGTCCGCCCCTGCAACGTGGTCAACAAAGCTAAAGTGGAGGAGCTCATCACCGCTGGGCTGGAGGGCCTGCCTCCCATCCGTGGTGTGGTGCACGGTACGATGGTGCTCAGGGTATGAATCACCCCCCAAGTGATAAAGGTCGATGACGCAGACGCTAACAAAACACGTAGGATGTGCTGTTCGAAAAGATGACATGGGAAGAATACAACCAGGTTATCGAGGGCAAGGTGCAGGGTGGGTGGAACTTCCACCGCGCTCTAGAAAACCACCCGCTGGATTTCTTCGTTGCCATCTCTTCCGCTGCCGGCGCCGTCGGCAACCGAGGCCAAGCAGCCTACAGCGCAGCCAACTGCTTTCTCAACGCCCTAGTCCAGCACCGCCTCGCACAAGGCCTGCCCGCCTCCTCCCTCGACTTGACCGCGGTGTCCGACTCGGGCTATCTTGCCGAGGACCTCGAAAAGGCGGCCGAAGTCGCGCGGAACCTCGGCAGCGACAGCATCTGCGAGAGCGAGGTCCTCGCCCTGCTCAACGCCGCCATCGACGGCACCATGGCATCAACCTGCAACAACCACACCATCACGGGCATGCGCATCACAGCCAGCATGCGGCCGTTCTGGACCGACGACGCCAAGTTCAAGGCGATGCGGCTCGCGGCCGAGGAGGCCGCCGCCAAGGACGCCTCGCTGAACGCGGCGACGGTGTCGTTCAACGCGGCGCTGCGGGCGGCCAAGACGCGCCCCGAGGCCGAGGACGCCGTCTGCCGCGGGCTGGTGGATCGGATTGCCTCGGTGCTGATGATGGACCCGGAGGACTTGGATATTGCGCGTTCGCTATCGCATTATCCGTTGGATTCGCTCGTGGCGATTGAGATTCGGAATTTCATCACGCGCGAGTTTGAGGCGAATTTGCAGGTGTTGGAGTTGTTGTCGAGTGGGTCGATTCAGACGCTGGCGAAGGGGGTGTGTGCGAAGAGCAAGCTAGTTCCGGATTCTCTTAAGGAGTCGAGTTGATGACGGATGGGTGCGGGTTGTGATGTTGTGATTTCCTTGTTCCTTTCAAGGTTGGGTTATGTTGTTAAGCTTGCTTTCTTACGTTCTCGGGTGGCTGGGGATTGTTTCCAAGTTTCTGGTCGCTTTCATACTTGACTTGGATGTTCTTCCTTTTGGATATTTAGATTTGAGCATGATTTTGGTTCTGTCGTCTTAGGTTACTCCGTAGTTGGTACATACGCTGGAGCTGTTCACATTTATACATATTGAGCATTGCCTGACCCAAAGAAAATGCTATTTGTTTACCTAGTTGTCAAGGCTAGATGTTGCATGGATACCATCTAAGAACTATTAAGTAGGAATCAAACATGTCCCACAGCGGTTTAAGACGAGGGGCCGAACGAGCACTTCGATTTCAGATGGGGAGTATTAACAGCAACTGATTTCCAATCTAACAGTTGAAGCACCTGCATTCGCCACAACCTTCCCTTCTCTTCAAGAGAGTCGTGTACTACGTACCGCAACAATCTCACCAACCTCACCAATCCCTCCAGGGTAACCTAAGCCGTAACGGTCGTCTCCTTCTTCTCCGACTCGGTCGCCTGGGGAGCAGTACTCGGAACTGTAGTCTGACCGCCGACGGGGACAGCAACCTGCATCAAAAATTAGCAACAGCACACCAACAAAACAAATCATATCCCACGCACCTTCAAATTACCCGCCTCAATCTCCCTCTCCAACTCCTCCAGTCTGCTCGCCTTCTTATACCGCTTCCACGCCGGCAGACCCGAATTGAACACATCATCCATCTCCTCCAGCGTGTACCCCTTCGTCTCGGGCGCCATCAGCAGCATGTGCACAAACGCGGCGGCGTTGAACGCCCCAAAGATGTAGTACATCTTGAAGGAGATATTCCACAGCAGCGGCGGCACGGCAAAGGCCAGCACCATGTTCCAGAACCAGTTGGTCGCGGTCGACAGCGACACGGCCTTGGCGCGGATCTTGCTGGGGAAGATCTCGGCCGGGTAGGTCCAGGACACGGGACCCCAGGTGGTGGCGAAGGTGGCGACGAAGAGGTAGGAGCACGAGACGATGGCCGAGGAGACGGGTCGGTTGTCGTGCACGATCCAGGTGATGTCGCTGTTTTGCGGGGTCCAGGTCTTCAGGGTGTTGTTGGGCTCGCCGTAATATTGTTGGAGAGCGCCTGTGGTAGGGGGGATGTGTCAGGGAGGGAGATGTGCAGGAGGTGTGGTTGGGGGAGAGTAGGGTGGGAAACGTACCGGAGATGAAGAGCCAGGTCATCATGCCGAAGGAACCGAGAATGAGAGATGGACGGCGGCCCCATTTGTCGAGGAAGACGATGGCGGGAAGGGTCAACACGACGTTGATCACATATTGGATAGATGCGGTGGCAAGCGGGGAGGCGATCTGCGCACCCTCCATGATGTAGACAATGTAGTACCTGCAGCGGTCAGTGACCGAGGCCCATGGGGTGAAACATGGTAGTTTACTTACATCATAATGTTCATTCCACAGAGCTGAGACCACCTATTAAAATCCGAGTTTAGTAGCTAAATCACTCCCGAAAAGCACGAGTTATCGTTTGTTTCAACTCACATCTGGATGCTCATGCCCAGGAGGACACGCTTGTACATTCTCGGAGCAATGAGGTCGCGGAAGGACGACGTGGACTGCTCCCTCTCGAGCCGCAGCGCTTCCTCAATTTCCTGGTACTGGGCGAGAACCTTGGGGTGGTTGATATCGCCCTTACCGTGGAGACGTGCAAGCACCCGGAGGGCTTCGTCCATGCGGTCCTTGGAAGCGAGCCAGCGAGGGCTGTAGGGGAAGAAAAATAGGCCGACCAAGAGAATGAAGGCGGGGACCATCTGGACACCCCAGGGGATGCGGAAGGCGGCAGTCGGCTGGTTTGGGTCCTTCGATCCGCCGCCGGTGCCCTCTGCAGCACCGAATTGAATGAAGTACTGGCTATAGGTAGGGGAAAGGTTAGTTTGAGCACACGCCCTCGGGTTTGGCTCGAGAGGGAGGGGATTGGGACATGACACATACATCAAAATTCCCCATGTGATAGCCCATTGTTGCAGGGAAACCACTCTTCCCCGAATTTCCTTGGGTGCAATCTCGGATTGGTAGACGGGCACAATGGACGAGGCAATACCGACGCACAGCCCGCAAATGACTCTTCCAATACACAGCATAGGGATATTCTGGGCCGCCGCCATGAGGATGGAGCCGATGATCCAGAGAACGCACGAGAATTGGAGGGCGACTTTACGCGAGTACTTGTCGGCGATGAAGGACGACGCCAGCGAGCCTACCAGACTGCCCGCTGGCATCGAAGCCGTGATACCGCCTTGGGCATACGAAACCGGATTGTTGAAGTAGCGCTTGTATGCCTGAGTGCCGAGGACGCCCGACATAGAGCTGATGTCAAAACCGAAGAGACCGCCACCGTGGAGTATCATGACTGTGAGTGTGTGATTTTCGACGGATGAGAGGTGCAGGTATGGATGTAGCATTGTGAAGCATGTGGTGTAGGTTCTGGTGTCTCGTGAGACCCATTCTGACGTACCAATGGCGGCAAAGCCACAAATGAAATAGACATTGCTCGCTTCGTACATGGTGACGAGTGTTCCCCGGAGGGTTGGTTCACAGTGTTAAGGTGAGCAGGTGAGTGATACGGGGAAACCAGGGGCAACACGACGGCCCTGGCAAGACAAGCTGATGATGAAAACTGTCTCTGTCAGAGAAAAGCGTGAGACCGGTAGCTTGGTCTCAAAGGGGGGCGAGGCACTTCACGAGGCGAGGAATTGGAACATGGGAATGCAACAGGGCCCTGGGCCATAATAAGCCATTCACAGATCCAACCCTCCAAAGTTCCTCCATTTACTCCAAACCTGCAGCAAGGGCTTCCAGCTTCCAGAGCACCGCGATGCGGCACTGGGTGACTGGCGAGTAGGATTCGGGATGGGCAAGGTTTACTGGTCATCATTTCCCGACTGAGAGAACCAGCCATGGTGGGGTTGCACGACCGAAGGTCACACTACCCAGCCTGGCGCCAGCTCGATGGTTGCATGGGAAGCATGGCTCGCATGGCTCGCATGGCTCGCATGGCTCGCATGGCTCGCATGGGAAGTAACCATAGCTGTACTGTGTAGCAACGGAGCATTTCCATGCCGACTTAGGCCGACCATCTTGGTTTGGCGAGTTTGACACGGTGCGTGTAAGTCTCCTTTGACCGAAACCGTTGATTGGAGCTCGAGGGGTTTGACAGTCGGGAGAGTTCCGGAGTACCGGGTTGAGCTAACCACGGGCCGATTCCCTTTTGAAAAGAGCGTTGCAAGTTAGAAAAGGCCTTGGGCTGTTTTGTCGGGCTGCTATTCCCCGCGTCCCTCAAGCTCAAGCTCGGTCCGGGGTAACTGATGCATCTGCAGAGGTCATCTCAAAGTTGTGGAATGAGACTCCGACTCAGATATGCTGCAATCAAGTCTCTGTCTGCGACTGTTTTGAAACACTGTCGGAAATGTAAGTCATGTCAGACAAACTGGGACGATGTATTGGCATCTCGGCTCTGGTTCCCTTTTTAACACTTTTTTTGTGTATTTCTTTTCTCTCGACTCCATCTCCATGGTTCGTTGTCCTTCCGCCTTGGCTGCCCGAGACTTGGCACGCAACCACACAACCAACCTTATTGCAGCTCCTGCCTCCAACACCTGCACCCTCTGCGTGCCAAGTCCGTTCTAGGAAGGAGCAAGATCGGTGGCGTTTTCTTTTTCGCTCGGAAGACGAGCCACATGGGACGTCATTGGGCTTTGTCTTCGACCAACCTTCGGGGCGATCCAACGGCTCCCCGTGGGGTGAGATGGGAGAAGCAGCTTGTTGCGGAAGTTGTTCCTCTTCGTGCCCCCGGCCGAGCAGGGATGAGAACCCCTCACAATAACTCACCATGCAGACAGCCGTGATTGTCGACTCCTCGAGTGAACGATCGGGATCTGCCCCAGTTTGTCGGCCCCGAAAGTGCTTCTCGTGACACGAATCAGACCACCGGGAATATTCCCACCTGAACCAACACGGCGGGCTGTAATTTCATTGCTTGTTCGTTCCGACATATCGCGGGAGCACTCAGTGCAGCCGAGACAAAACATGTGTTGTGGTTCCAAGCAGTGCAGTCCAACATGCTTCGGGCTAATTCTGCCCGGGGGCTCGCCCACCAGCTTTGAGCTCCGAGTGCGAGGTCGTATTAACCCAGCTTGGGCTGCTTGGTTGCCATGGGGGAAAAGCACCAAATGGCATGGCAGCATGGCAGCGGCATGGCAGCAGCTGACGCGAATCCGGTCAAAGTGCGGCCGAGGCAGCGCCGCTAGGGCCAGTCATCGATCGCCGGCACTTCCCCGCAGCCAAGGCGGGGGAGAAGGGTCGGGGGTGTTAAAGCTCATCCCTGCAGGGCGCCCGCCAAGGAGCTTGTGAGCCTGTCTCTCTCCGCCCACAACGGCTGTGTGTGCTAAATAAGGGCCCTGTTGTGGGAACCTTTTCTTCCTTCCGAGGTCGATCCCACGCCGCCGACATGACTGAAGGGGTCCGCCTTTTTGATGTTACTTCAAGAACAAACACCTTGTTTCCCCCCTGAAAATCTCCAGTCCAGAGACCACCGGCCCGAGTTTGTCCAGGTCTCGCTGGACATGAAGCCACCAAACACCTATCACCGAGATGACTGGTATCCAGGATAACCAGGGCCAGGCCAATCCTCTCCACAGCTGAACGTAGAAGCCCAGCATGCAGTGAGAAAAGGATGGGGGTGTGGGAGGGGTCACTGCCATGCTCGACGTCGACAGATGCATCCGCGAGTGCGCATCACAGACGAGTACCCTGGGTCTTGGGAGACCCAAGTATCGGGCCTGCTTCTGCCGACAAGATGAGCATGCGCAGCTCGCCATCCCGATCTATTCGAAAGTCAGTACCCGGTATGGTGACCGCAAAGTCAGAGTTTGCGTCTTCGCAATACTCGAGTTAGTCTGCCACTGTTAGTTCACAAAATATAAGGGCAAGGAAATGGGAGAATGGTCGATTGAACAGCCAACTCGGCCTATGTAACGAGGTGCCTGTCTCCAACGAACAGGAGAGGCCTGGAAACGCTGCTGTGGTTGCCAACGGCGACAACTTCGACATGAGAGCGTCGGGCTGACCGCCGTCGCTCTAAAACTACAAGAACGGGTAAGTATGCCCCATCGAATAAGAAAGGGGCGAGCCTAACGAGATCCCGGGCTGGCGTCACGCCGTCGGATCGTGATAACCCTCAGCGGGAGGAAGAAGATACGAAAAAGATGACCAGACGTGGAAAAGGGATATGGTATCGCGATGCATCCACTGCTTCAACTCCGTGTCGCCATTCCGAACCCGTCCATTGGATGCCGCCGGATTGCACACGCAATCCCTCACGTTCGCCCTGGGAAAAAGAAAACGCCGCCCATAGCCCGTATGCCGTTCGTCGAAGCTCGTAAGTTCATGGTGCGGTGTATGATACATCCGTTTCGAGGTCGAGGATAGAAACCCTTCACCTCTTCCTACGGGAGCTACCGCTCCTGCCTTGAGGTCTCTGCGGTGCAGACTGGTTCCTCGGTGGCCGGTGGCCGTGGTCACGGTTACGGTCCGATGACCGGTTGCTTTGCCCAGTTGTCGGACGGTAGCCCTCCTTGGCTAGTAGCTCAAGGTAGTTGCGCTGATTCTCGAAACTGGAGTAGTTCCCGCCCATGATTACCTCTAGGATGCTCTGCCCAGCCCTGTTCGGGTCTTGCGCGAGTTGTGCCATGCGCTTGGTGAGCTCCTGGTGCGCATTCGCAAAGTGAGCTAGGATATTGCTCGTATTGCTGGAACCTCCAGAGATGTCATTGGCCGGGTTGTTCGGGTCGATGATAGAGAGCCGGTTGTGGTTCTTGTAAGCGAACTCCGTCACTTGGTGCTATGGAGTTGTAAGGAGTAACGGTTAGCCTGTGTGCACAGAAGATAAGCCTTCCAGAGTGTTCACTAACCTTCGGAATCCAACGCGGAGGATTCAAGCTGATGGCGATTGTCTGGTAGTTGAACTTATTGCCGTAGAGGTCGAAGAAGTGGAGGAGAAGCTGGCCGAGATGATGTCTTGTGTCTAGGTTCCCGCTCTGAACCTCGGGCATCATTTGCAACATACTCACTACCAAGCAGATGACTGAGAAGCCCCCGATACCTCCATTGACGGGCTCGTTTAGGCCACGCATGAGTAGAAAGTGCTTGACCAACGTGACCAATGCTGGCATACCCGGGTACTGGTCCCTCCATTCCTTAAATGTGGCAATAGCCGTCACGCCTGAGTCGTTCTCGAAAAGAGACATCAACTTTGAGGCCGGTCTTGTGTTCAATGAACTTGACCAGTGGGACCTTGGCACCAATGATGACCTCAATTTCATCCTCCCAAGCCACCCGGTGGTTCATCAATTGCGCCTTGAACCGGAAAAGAGCGCCCTTGGCAGAGTACTTGGCAGGACCACCCTTCACGTACCCGTCGGACATAAAGGCCATGTCCATATCAGCTGTGGGTAAGTAGAGGCCCGACGGAAAAGAGCCAAAGGGATACACTTCAGCGTCCCGAAACACTTTGCGGCAGAACTGCTTCAGATCCCGGACCACTTCGCCACGCAGGCGCTCCTCAAAATCTCTGGGTTTGATGTACTCGTAGAAGTCAACTACTTCCTTGTGCAGCCTGATGGTGGAACCAGTTAGCTAGTGTTAGGGAAACGGACGGCGGGTTTGGGCTTACCAGACAGACATGTTGGCGGACCCTGAGTGGTCTACTTCCATCCATGGAGTGGACTCTAACTCGGGGTCCGGAACCCATTCTTTCGTAATCCCACCCCCTGGGGGAGCCTTTGTTACTTTCTTAAGCCTCGTGTGCGGCATTTTGATCTCATCGTCATGAGTCCGTTTCCGACTTCCCAGAGCAGACGGTGTGGGGTCAGGCAGAAGCACCGGGGTCTTTCCGGGCTTTGGAGGCTTCGGCGGTAACTGCAGGTTTAATTCCGAGGCAGGCAGGGCAGCAGCGACGGATGAAATCGTCCTCGCCGCGGGCTGCTGCTCCTGATCATCCTCACTTGCGTCGCTATCCGAGTCGAAGGAAATGAAGTCGGCCGAACCTGAAGGTAGCGCGCTTCTAACTTCCTTCTCCTGGACACGGGACTTGCGAATCATCCGCACAACGTCCTTCTTTTTCCCCTGCGTTGCAGTCTCGGGAGGTAGGGCCGTGTAAGGGTCAGGGTTGGACCATTTTGGCGTGTTGTCCGAGGCCGATTGTTCGATTGTAGAACGAGCGCGTTTGCTCATTGGTTCCTCAGTCGAACCCGCCTCTTCGTCTCCCGAGATATCCATTTCAGCCTCGTCACTATCCGAGAGCTCATTAAGAGGCCGATAAGTTACACCGCCTGCTGTGTTGAAGAAGGCAACCTCTGTGCTGTTGTTGTGGTCAGTCTTCAACAACTCGCGCTCTGCAGGCACAAAGGGCCGCCACGGCCGGTTACCGAAGTTTCGACCGTGTTTATTGTTCTGAAATGGCCGGGTGCCGTTCGAGGAGCGATCGTTGGGGCCGCGGCTTCTCTTGGAAGGCCGACCGTCGCGGTCGGGAGAATGAGGTTCGCGCCGTTCATTGCGATATTTCCTGTTGCCTTGAGGTCGATAAGTGTCGGCATCTTGGACACCGGCAGGCTTGTCGACCTCAAAGGGTAAAGTCGCTTTGCGGCAGCCGATAGTTGTCCCCGCCAGGCGGACCACGATAATTCGCAGATGGAGGAGGTAGGCCATCACGGGGCCACCGTTCGCCAGGATTGTGCTCATACCGGCTGGAGTACGAAGGCGCCCGATATGCGTCCCTGGGAGGAGGGCCATTCCGATTCCTCGAGTCGCGGTCGTTGCGATACTCGCGAGGCGGGTGATGGTTCTTCCCTCTCGAGGGGTATCGGGCGGTTTGCGACATCCTGATATTCGTTATCTGCGAATAACGCGCGCTCTCCCGATCTCGCGTTGTGATGCTGGTGTTTGGAGATTAAAACCGTACGATCGCAGAGCGGCGATATTTTTTGTGGTTTGGGTCGCGAGTGCACAGGAGGAAAGCGCGACGCTAGGCTAGATTTGGTATAGCGTCTTCTTCGGCCCCGCGCTGCACGCGTTTGCATGGCTCTGAGCGTAGCACGTGAAGCATCATGTGATCTTATCATGGAATTAGAATTAGATGAATTCTGGAGTTTCCAAATTGTGTAGGAGCGAAATGCTAGCGCTACATGTAAACTCGATTTTGCAAGTGTTTTGCGGCACTTGGTCCCGTCGCAGTAAATTTGGGATCCCGTGCTCGCAGTATCGCAGTGTCGATACAGTCGTAGCCTACGACTCGTAGGCTGCCTCGCACAAATATCGCTTCCCTGTCCAGCAACCACTAAGGGTATAAGCTGCCAGGAGGAACTGAGGTGAAATGTAGTTATGTTAGCAATCCCTGGGCATCTTAGAAACCGTCAGGCTGGGCAATTCACTCTGGACACCTTGCGCATAATTGTTTCTTGGCTAGCAGCGCCGTCACCTGGAGCGCAAGGGCTCCGTGAATTCCCCCAACTTCCTAGCCCCGGAAATTCTCCTACCCCTCCACCAACTATAGCAATGACCGAGGGGGTGTTCTTGTTGATAGAGAAGGAACCAGGAGCTTTCATTGCCCCTGTCAGCCCAGGAACGCGAGCATAATGTTGGTTGCGACGCTGGGGTTGATGGTATCGGGTGCTGCGCTCGCTGCTCACGCTGTGTTCTGTCAAACCGATCAAGTCTCAACCGGAAGACCCGCAGCAAACTTTCGAGCAACCCACCCAGCTCCGTGTTCTTCGTATTCTTGCTTCATCACTGTCAATCGTTCAACATGTTCGTGGCGGGCGAAATTAGCGGCACCCAGCCAGGTGCTGATGATAGGATCCTCAGGGCGGGCCACTCTCACAACGCACTCGTCCGGCACGCGTTCCAGCAATTCCATCTGCAGCCGTTGGATGAAGTTGTCCAACTTGGCGTTCCCCCCCACGACTACAATGTTTGCGAGCAGCCCTGGCCAAAGTCCAATGGGCAGCACCGACAGGGATTGCATGACCAGGTCTGCAAGCCCAGGCTGGCGCATGCCAATGTCGGAGGGGTTGAACAGTAGCTCCGGTACCACGAAACGCTCGTTGCGCAGTGTAAGAATATCCTCGGTCGTTACCGCCGCCTTGCGAGCACGAGCGGAAACGCCCGGCTCGTAATCTCGCACCACCCCATGGAAAGTTGTGTGTGAATCTGGAAGAACGTAATCCTTTGCAATCCCGCCGCCGCTCAGGTAATCGTCCCGCCGCTCGCCGCGCGTGCCTTTCCACGTCTTTTCGAGGTCGCCCTTGAAATCTAACGAGACATAGCAGACAGATTCCCTCATTTCATTGGCAATAAACGTCTCGTTTCGCATGTCAAAGTGGCGGACCGAGAGCAGGCGCGTGAGATAATTCGTCATCAGCCGCCCCCCAACGTCTAACCTCCGGATGGCTTGGTGTAGTGGTCTGCCTTGCACAACTGGTGTGACGGTTGTGTGGGAGTATCCGGAGTCAATCACGAGTATGACTTCGGCCGGAACGTCTACCGGAGTGTCTGGTGTCCTCGGGGTGTGAAAGATGGCTTGTATGTCCTGATACGCGTTGAAGGCCGGGCCTGGGGGCAAGGCGCAAGGTTAGTGACAGTCCGAGAAGGCGAAAAGTGGGAGAGGGACGGACCAACGCCACGGAAGTAACTGGCAAAGCCAAACTCCTCAAACACCATTTGGTCGCAGTGTGTCTGCAGGGCCGGAAGTGCGTTCGGTTGCTCGGTGAGCACGAGGCGGGTCTCGGAAGGGTCGCATCGTTGGGGCGCCTTATCGTCGAAGAACTCGCGGTCCCATATCTCCTTTTGTGCCTCCCAGCTCACGACGAAGCCCTTCTCAACCGGGCGACGAAAAGCTATCTCGCCAAAGTCCCTGCATTTCTCCAGCTCAGACCCGACATACGTTTTTCGGTGGCGGTCTCGTGCAAGGCAGTTTGGGATAATGCGCGGCCCGTCCGTTTTGTCACCGGTCACAAACCCGGCTTTGATGGTATCGGCGCCATTGTCGAGAACTAACGTGGTTGATGGTGCCGGCGGGCCCGTTGCCCGCGACTTTCGACTCGCTGCCATGGGATGACCTTAGCTGGAGAGCGTTGAGGTGGTCTCCTGGGATGCAATTGGGTGGGGCCGACCTTCAGCTCTTTCGGCTGGCACTTGGGAGCTGCTTGGTTTGAGATGCCGAGCAGAAAAGCGGGACACAATCCACAACCCCACGCTCCAGCTCATTTCCACTTTTCAGCGCGTAACCGACGTCCGATTATTATTCTCAATTTTCTATTCTTAGCTTTCTAACCAGGGTTCATGACAAACAATATCAGACTTCCTAGAAGCGGCGTATTCAGCTCAGGCGAATTCATCCTTTCGCAAAATCCTACATTGGTTCAGATCTCCAGTGTTGGCCATAGGAGTCAACTGAACCGTCTCCTGTTCCACGTTACCGAGGTGTCCACCCATCACGCGAATGTCTATTGAAGCTTTGGAACGCCCAGTTTCTCCGCTTCTGTGTTCAGGGCATCGATCTCGGCCTGAACAAAAGGGATCCCTTCTTTGAGCCTGGTTCCCTCCGTCAGCTGCTCAATCTCCCCGGGGAAGTATATCCTCTCCACGCCCTCCATCTTATCCGAATCAGTGACGCGCTGGTACAGCGTATCCATCCGCTCTTTAAACTCATCCAGGCTCACAAAAAGGTCTGGCTTTATGGCAACAATGAAGTGGCCAACATCACCCGGCTTTGACATGTCGTATGGCCCGGTAACCCCGCCAGCAAACGCAGACCCAGACAGAACACCAGAGAACACGTCCATCATGATAGCCAATGCCGAGCCCTTGGGACCGCCCATTGGCAGCATGACTCCTTTCAGAGCTTTTGCGGGGTCATCCGTCGGTTTCCCATCCTCGTCCAACGCCCAGTCCTGCGGGATCTTCTCACTACGTCGGAGGGCCTTGTAAATCTTCCCCCGAGCAGCGACCGAAGGCGCCATGTCCAAGATAAAAGGGAGCGAGTTCTCGCCGCCGGGGGCTCCGCAGGCGATGGGAGAAACACCCATCAGCTGGGACTTGCCACCCCAGACGGGCAGGGCGGGAGACGAGTTGGTAAATACGAGGCTCATCATGCCGGCGTCGGCGGCTTGGCGGACGATCCAGGCTGACATGCCGAAGTGGTTGCTGTGCTTGACGCTCACCATGCCGATGCCGAATGTTTGAGCCATGGTTATGGCTGTGGCCATGGCTAGGTGTGCGGCCGGGAAACCGAAGCCATTGTTACCATCGACCTAGCAGAGGCACCGTCTGAGTCATCCGCGAAAGGGAGAGATGTCTGTAAAGAAGGCGAGCGGGTAGTTACCTGGGCAACTACAGGTGTGACCTGCGTGAGCACCGGCTCAGCCTTGGGATCTAGCACTCCGTTTCTGATCCGCGCCAGATATGATGGGATGCGGTTGATGCCATGACTCTCGACTCCGCGCAAGTCTGCCTGCACGAGTCCTTGGGCGACGGTCTTGGCGTTCTTCTGGGACACTCCGGATGCCTCGAGGAGGGCAACCACGAATTCCTCTGCAGCGGTATGCTTCACGGTGATTTTAATCTCCTCTTGAGCCATTTTGAAGATCAGTGGTGTTCAACTGTTGTAACTGTTGACTTCTCGCTGGTGAGAAGGGGTTCCATTGTGACGGAGAGTTGAAGAGGTCAGGTAAGCTCAGTTCTCGGGGTTAGGGTTTGGGTGACTCGTGTGACAGCTTGGCTGGCTTCAAATTTCTTAGCTTTCATTGGCAAAAGCTTCTTCCAACCGCCCCCACGATCTCCACGAATCCTGTCTCCACGATCACTTCTCCGTTTGCCGAAATCCGATCACGGCGCTCATGCCTAGAGAACTCAAATTTTGTCGACGAAGAGTTTAATAACAAACACTTTATGTTTTGACATTCTGCTGTGGATTTCCAGCCCATACGATTATTCCAAATGTTTTCTAGGCACTGCCAGGTCTTTTTGCCTTCCACCCGACTTTTTCCTGCTTTCTAATTATTATCAAAACCCACCGACCTCCTCCCGGAATTTATTTCCTTATCTATCCTGTATGTTTCACCACTAGACCCTTTCCGTGTCGGCAAGCTGCAGCATCCACCACTGAATGGCTCCCTTCCTGTTTTAATGTTTCTGATTGGCACCATCCATGGGTCCACGATGGAGCAAACACGCGACTTGGAGCGGGTTTCTCCAGGTTTGCGGAAGTGCGAAGTCAAACCCCAACCTCTGTCGGTCCGAGTCCGGTTATTCATCGTGTTCATCCACCAGTACCACCGCTTCCCCATGGGATCATGTTGACTTTACTGCCACCTGACGGCATAGGGTCTCATCTCCGGAGCCACCTTCCCGAAGTGGTCGTGATGTGCGGGACTTGTTGTGACGCTGTAACTCGAGATGCTGTGTTGCCACAGGGGATACACCGGCACAATAACGTAACCGGTCGCCAATTAAGGAGATAGCCCCCCATACTGTAAAATATCCAACTCTTCTAGACGTGTTCTTGGTGGGCCGTCTACCCCCGATACCCTAGTCCTGGGTTGGCTTGCATGGGAGCTATTCCTTCACGGCAGTCTTCACGGCACTCAACAGCGGTGCTATGTCCGGCACTGTATAGACCGAGTCCGAGACTTCCAAGACACCTATCTTCTATTTGAACGTGCCACTTCCGGAGAGTTGATAACTACGACTGCGCCGCTCTCCACGAGTCCCAACTCATACCAGCACTTGTGGCCTTCTCACACCGCCATTCTCTGATTGTCCCTACACAAACCGACAAGATGGCTGGCGGGGTGAAGAAACCCGTGAATGTCTTCAAGTTGAAGGACTTGGGCGTACCAAAAGAAGTTTTCAATTGGAAGCTGTGGTTTGCGGTGTTCTCCTTTTCTCTCCTAGGCGCCGCCCGTGGCGTCGACGAGGGTCTCATTAGCGGCGCCTTCAACAGCAGGCACTTCCAACAGACCATCAAATACGACTCGTACACCAAGGTCGAGCAGGCAAACATCAAGGCAAATGTCTCCGCAATGGTTCAGATAGGCTCCGTTGGGGGTGCTCTCATGTCGGTTACCTCAACGCCACTCATTATACATTTTTGGAACCTTGAACTGACTCGTGGACAGTGCGTTCCTTATTTGCGACAGAATTGGCAGAATCTGGGCGACTCGTCAGTTATGTCTCTTGTGGATTGTGGGCATCGTGATCTTCATGGTGTCCAACGGAAATCTCGGTGCCATTTATGCAGGCAGGTTTATTGCAGGTCTCGGTGTAGGCCAGACGCCCGTGGTCGGGCCCGTTTACATCGCAGAGATTACCCCTGCGAGTATTCGTGGTCTCTGCACTTGTCTCTTTACCGGCTTCGTCTACCTCGGTATTGTCCTTGCCTACTTCACCAACTATGGATGCCAGATCAACTTGGGCGACACCACCGCCGTGCGATGGCTCGTCCCGACCAGCATTCACATCATATTCTCGGGCCTGATCTGTATCCTTACCCTCTTCCAGTCCGAGTCCCCCCGCTACCTCATTATGAAAGACCAGCACGACAAAGCCCTCAACACTATGGCTCGTCTCCGCAACCTGCCCCCGCAGCATGAGTACGTCGTCACCGAAATCAGCGCCATCACGGCCGCCCACCGCGAGGAGACCGAAGCAACCAAGAACACGGGCTGGCTCGGCATCCTGCGCGAGGCCTTCCTCGATCCGAGCAACTTCTACCGCGTGTCCCTCACCATCACCGCGCAGATCATGTCGCAGTGGTCCGGGGCCGGCTCCATCACGCTGTACGCGCCCGACCTGTTCCACCTGCTCGGTATCGCCGACACCAACACCAACCTGCTGGTGACGGCCGTGTTCGGCATCGTCAAGCTGGTCGCCGCCGTCATTTGCGCGCTGTTCCTCGTCGACGTCATCGGGCGCAAGCGCTCCCTGTTGCTGGGCATCACCTTTCAGGCCATCTCCATGGTTTACGTCGCTGGATTCCTGACAGCCATGCCCCAGTTGAGTGTTCATAAGACGAATAGCCAAATAAAGCTCGTTGGGTCCGAGCTGGCGGCTTCTCGGGGTGCGGTGGCGATGATTTACCTGTCAGGCTTTGGTTGGGCTTTGGGGTGGAATAGCAGTAAGTGGTGGCCCTTTCTGTGGCCCCTGGTTTGCTTCCATGAACGAATGCGCTAACCATCTTTTCTTTTCTCAGTGCAATACCTCATGACAGCAGAACTCTTCCCGCTGCGGATCAGAGCGTTTTGCACGTCGTTGGCGATGACTTTCCACTTTGCGAACCAGTATGGCAACTCAAGGGCTGTGCCGAACCTGTTGTTGCCTGTCGCCGACGGTGGCATTTCGCCGCAGGGAACCTTCTGGTTCTTCGCCGCGGTTACGATCCTCGGCGGAGTCTGGGTGTGGTTTGCCATGCCGGAGACGGCGGGCAGGAGCTTAGAGAGCATGGACCGGTTGTTTAGTCTGCCGTGGTACAAGATTGGGAGATATGGCAACCGGGAGGCGGATATTGTGGATGAGAGGGAGAAGCAGAGCGGTAAGATGGATGAGATGGCGATTGCTGATGAGGTAGAGTTGAGCGCGGCAAGGAGTCAGGGAGATGGCCATAGAGTGTGATGTTTACGCAGCGTTATGAGCTTGGCTTAGAGATTCACTTAGAATCAACCCACCAGGCGGTCGATGGCATGAGCCTATGAAGACATTTTATCTATTATCTGCCCCCAAATTATTTACTAGCCCACAACAACCCCATCATTGTACGAGGCTATGTGGGTTTCACTTAGTATGAGTGTAAGGGTAGACATAATAGAATCCAGTAGAAGGTTACCTGTCGTCCCTATTTATCATTTGATAGGTTAGGGTCTCGCGACCTTGAAATCATTCCAAGGCATGGGTTAAAGTCGGCCGTGACTAAGAGTTGACACACAAACAATAGGCAGGCTCCACAGCGGCTGCCTGATAGCACAAATCCCTCGTTCCAGAGAGTGTCACCTTCGAGGCTTCGACGCTCAAACATCCCTTGCGGCACCGGCTCCAACCTCGGGCTATCCGGGAAGATGTGATTCCGTGGGATGTTCCGCTGGGGGCTGAAACTCGATTGGTTGCCTGCAGCCTAGCTGAGTTGAGTTGCATCCCGGGACCTTGCAGCTCGCAGCTGAGGACACAGCCCATCTCTTGGACCTGCAATACGCCCTGAAATCGGCTGACGAGGCAGATTCTCCACCATGACTGGAACTCTCTCACCATGCGGATTGACAGATGCCGGGCTGATTTTACCAACTTCCTTTACAAGATCCAAGTCACCCTAGTGCCGCCCACCATTTCCCCACACCGAAGGCGGACGCCACAGTCGAACATAATAATCTTGTATCGAACACCACAATTGCCGTTTCTTGACGCCGGATGACCCCGCACAACGCCCTTGGCAGCGTTGGAACCTGGCAGTCACACCGCGCGCCGTCAATAGTCTGCGGGAAAGGTGGGATGGGGGCGGCTAATGGGGCCGGCATCGCCGTCAGCCCTGTCACACCCCACGCTGTAGTGTAGTATCCGAATCCTCAGCACTCCTCAGAGTCCCTTGCACAACTACGCCATTGCCGGACCACACCTATTGTTACGAGCTCTGTCGCGCCTGGTATGCTCGCCTCGGTCTAAGCGTCACCCATATGGGAATAGCAGGGCGACTACTTGGCCGCCGTTCGCGCCACCTTGGCATTGAATACTTTGGCCTTTGTGTTCCCATGTGTCATAGTCTTTTTGATAATGTGCATCAGATGGTCCGGCTGACAGGAACGTTACGGCGCAGCTCGCACCTTGGCGCGTTCCGCTACCACATTATACTCCGTGCCTGCGTCAAACGCCGTGCGATGGAAGCAGGAACGAAGGAATAGAATACTCCTGGAACTTGTGTGGGGAAAAGGGGGGGCCAACATTGAGCTGTTTTTGCCGTAGAGCTCGTACTACGTCATGTCATGGTGGACTCGCCTACCACACTTGTTACCCCGAGACGTCCGGTGACAACGAATGTCAACGGAATTCAAAGCCACCAGGGATCATGTGTTGTCCGACCCGCCCCTGGGCCGCTGGAGGTATCATGGCGGTGCAAGTGGCACGCGCCAACCGCAGTATTCTCTTTCTCTCACTCTGACCACCCCTCGCTTTCTTCTTACTCCCTCGCGTTGAGTCAACGACAAGCCCGCGCCTCGGGCTCGCGTTCCCATATCACATCAAAAGACCCAGTAGGGCGCGAGTGCTCTCGTGTGATGTGGGGAGCACAGCATCACTTCTCCCCTCTTGGGCGAGGCCGAGGACAATAGGTCTGAATGGGGAAAGGTTAGCCTAGGGTGCGGCACACTTTCCCTGATATCTCCGGACGCTTTCTGTTCTGGTGTGGCCCTCACCGGTGAGTATTGGATGTCTTCTGTCCCAAACGGAATGGTTGTGCACCGCCAGGTCTGCCTCCTCTGAGTAACCCTGCCGCGGCTGTTGCGGATGGGGGAGACAGCTCTGAAAGTCTCATGGTCGGAAGACTAGATAAATGGAGGTCATCCGATCGTGTGGTTAGCCCGAAGGTAATATCTGTTCCTTAGCATTTCAAACTGCATAGCTCACGCCTCTCGTCCCTACTTTCCAATATCTTTAAAGTGCTTAGCCACCCACTTATAGTACCTTAGATATTACACAACCCTCCTCATTCCTCCTAGCTCTCATCATGCGGTGGACCCTTGCGGCACTGTTCGGCTCGGCCCTCGTGGCTAACCAGGCTCTGGCAGAGCTCACCTTCACGGTAGAAGCCACAAAGAACGGCGTCCCCATCCCACAATCCGAGATCAAGTTGGAGCCGTTCGAATTTGGCCGTGGCCGCATGGGCGGTACCAACCCGGCCCCAGCCCACCGAAGAATCCGGAGGTCCAACCCTACCGAAAACAGCAACAACTGGTGCGGCTCTGTGAACACGACGCCCTCGACCAACCAGATCCAAGTGATCCATGGCACGTTCCAACACCCCACATGTACCAAGAGGGCCGGCGTGACGACGTACCCCCAGGCGGCCGCAAACTGGGTGGGGATTGACGGAGATACCTGGAAGTCGGCACTGGTGCAAGCAGGGACGGTCTGTAAGGTATGGTTCACCCCGAAATAAAAGAGTTGCTAAGTTCGATGCTAACAAGGAGACTTAGATTGACAACTCCACCGGCATCGTCAAGTATGAACCCGCGTGGTACTCCCCAAGCTCCAAGTTCACATCCACTCACACCCTTTTCTTAGAAACGAAGCCTGGTGGCAATGGGTCCCATCTGCCGCCTTCACAATTACCACGATGCCAGGTACGGCCTCCTATTTCACCCAGCCAACCCCTGCCATTACTGACCCTGGAAAACGACAGTGCTACCCGATGACTGGTTTGAGATCACCATCGAGACGACGTCAACCACGTCAGCTACGATGTACGTCCTGCCCCCTCCCCCCTACCCTGTCCTTCCCACCTCTCCCCCAGCCTCCTATGGAACCCAAACAACCACCACCAAACCAACTAACACACCGGCCCCCTTCCCCCCAAACAACAGCACGCTCTCCAACATCTCCCAAGGCCACACCTACACCATGACCATCGCCAACGGCGCGGCCCTCGGACGGGTGAACGCCGACTGGGTGGTCGAGCGCCCCTACTACGGCTCGACGCTGGCCAGCTTCCCGACCTTCACCGACGTGTGGTTCGACGAGGCGTGGGCGACGCGGGCGAGCGGCTCGCTGGGCATCCTCGGCGCCAAGCAGTACCAGATGCCGGGCCTGTGCGCCTCGCAGGAGTGGGATAATTCGCATGAGGTTTCTTGGTCGCTTTGAGGGGGTTTTTGTTTGTTTTGTTTTGGGTATTATGGGTTGGTTGGTGGCGTTGGTTGGGAGGGGGTTCGAATCTTTCCGTTTATCTCCTGGGTTTTGCGTGGTTTGGCTATGATCTCATTCTGAACTTGAAGAGTTTCTTTTGCTAATGGCACTGAACTGGTTCCAGTCTTCTGGTGGAGTTAGTTATATAGTTGGTTGCACCTGTAACCATTTATCGATGTTGAGCTTGTCAATCTCGTTACTACCTTTACAAGTGAAACCGAACATACGCTGCTAGATAGCGCAGAGAAATGTTTCACATGCTGGCTTTGGTGGATTCAATAACCATCCACATTGATAATAGTAACAAAGTAGCTGGATACCCAGGTTATTCCCAGCTGTTATGTTTCAGTCTTCGAACCCCGACGCCTAAGCAACCACAGTACTGAATCTGAGACAAGAACGGAAGATCGGCGCAGATGATGAGTGCATGCAGTCACATATTGAATTCGGGTATATACTATTCCTGAATTGAGTAGGGGTATCGTCAGTTATTCATGGAGCCAAACACGCTCGATAGAAACCATTCCAAACGAAAATACCTGTCAAGGAAACGGAAATAGTACCCTGCGCTACCTAATACCATCGTAGTGGGGATTGATAACCGAGAGAGGAGTTTAGTAATGGGTTGGTTGTCCAAAGGGTTGAGCTTCGGGACGCCCAAACGGCTTAACCGATACGCGAGGGGTTTGAAGGCCTGTATTGGTACGAGAGAGGAAACTGCTTGGGCGGGCCGAAAACGATACGAGGGCCACGGTCGTGGGGCATGCGGATTGTTCAGTAGAAGTCCCGGATATAGCTCCTGCTTCTTCCAGCGCACCCTATCGAGAATGTGTTAGTAACTAACAACGGAAGGGGCCACGGCCGTGATATCGGGGGAGTTTGAGAGCCTTACAGTCACACTGCGAGTCATACTCCATGTTAGTCGTGGTGTCAACTCCCGGTGCAGATGATGAAAGACGTACCGCGACCATGGTTGAGCCTTCATTGTGAATCAGGCAGTAACCGCCACTACATCTTTTGCATGTGCGTTGAGTACGATCAATGCACTCCTTGCACTGAAAATCGGTGCCCATTAGTTTGTGGTCGCAACTTCACCGCTAGCTGATTAGGGCTTACGTTCATGCCACACTCCCAGCAACTCTTGGATACGTGGGCCTAGTAACAGGTCGATTAGCATCCATACTGAGACGGAGTAAATTATGCGTTCAGCGAACATTCCAGAACTGTCCCCGTAAGAGCGCAAACCTATCCAAGGGACATGGACCTTTGAGCAACCCTAGCGGCGGAGAGATTTGCTAACGACATGGCTCGTTCGGCTTGGTGTGTCAAAACCGGGCCTTACGCTGGGGACGGGGGTCGGTCTTCGCCGGCTCGTTTCAACCTGCTACAGGAGTTCTGCCCCTTTAGTGTTGCGGGAGTGAACAACCCCCGTCCGTGCAAACTCCGTTTCTGGTCCTACACACTGACTCTACACTGTCGCTCACGCTCACCACACCCGTACTGGAAATGGGGTTGCTTACAGAGTTAGGCCCGGAATGTGATCCTGCATGCTCGCTGGGAGACGACGCCCTGGGTCCGGTGTAGCACAACTCACACCACCATTTGTGGCACCCTCCACAGTACCGATCTCGGATACAGTCGAAGCATCGCGGAATGAAACGCGCCGCCTGCTGTTTCCCGCTTGGGATGAACGGTAGGCGGGACCTCACACTCTGGCCGGCCGGGCACATGGCAACCTGGAGGCTTGCGGAGTGCATCGGCGGAGGAGCCAGCAAGGGGAACCGGGCCAGGTCAGCCATGCAGCTCTCGCTCGTCCGCCTCCCGTCAGCATCGCGATGGGAGGTAAGCAGCTCTTGGCCCCAGACGGTCCAGCCCTCTGGTGCCGAGCCGCATGACGCACATCCACCCAAGCTATGGGTCGCAACAGCAAAGTGAGGGATGTTTGGCGCCCCGTTCGAAGCGGCAGGGTCGAGAGCCTGGATGTTGACGGTTCCCCAGCCGGGAGAGTTGAAGTGTCGTGGGCCGGTACATAGGACGGAGTCGAATGAGATAACGCCAGCACAGGCCTTCAGTGTGTGCGCCCAGTCGGCGTGGATACGTCCCGGGAACTGGCCACCACGCCGGGCATACCATGCTTCTGGCTCCTCGGCAAGCGCAGCAATCAAGGCCTCCTGGCTCTTTGTGTTCCAAGCAGCGGCAACGGCCGCTGGGCTGGTCGGAGAGGCGCTGCGCTTTTCTTCTCGGTGTGTCAATGTCGGTGCTGTATCCTGCGGTCCAAAAATATACAGGCCTTTCACGCGTGGCATCCCTTCGGGTCTTGATGGGCGGCAGGCATATTGCAACGCGCCGCGGAGCTGCCGCTCGTTCAGGTTTCTGACGCCACGGACCGACAGAATACGGACAGAGAAGGAGGGGTCGTTGAGAATGTCATGGACCAACTCGGCCGTGACGGAGAGACCGTCAAGGGAGAGAACCTGCACATCCCTCAAGATATCGGCGCGGCGGAGGTTAGAGAATATGCCACGAAGTGGGCCCGAGTAGAAGCTGTTGTAAGACAACCAGGTTAGAGGAATTTAGCAGCGGTGGGATTGGTAAAGCAAGCAAGCCGGCTTACTCGTCCTCGGTCAAATTCTCATCTAATTGGACATTGCGCCAGGTCTCCCCGCCGCGATCAACGGCATGGGTGTCGAACTGTGCGGTCTTGACATTCCCTAATTCCAGGCGTCGGAAGACGTTTGGGGTGTGATAGACGAGGAAGCGGAAAGCCCGCGCGGTAGCCGCAAGATTCAGGACATCGTAGCAGGAGAGGTAGGGTGCTGTCTGTGACAGCACTAGCGAGTTGGCGAGGAGTTGTAGCAGAGCAGAGTGTTGGGTGTTGACAGGCAAAGCGTTGTGAGACTCCAGGATCTGGGTCATCGTATTGCACAAGGCCTCAAATGGTGCAAGGCGGGGTGCCGTGTGGTCTGTATCTTTCGGAGTGACCTGTCTTGGTGAAGGTGGAAGGGTAAAGGTGATGCTCGGAGGTCGGGGAACGGATGGGTCCGAAGACAATTATATTTGGTGATGAGTTGTCTTGGTGGTACCAGAACGGGAAGTGCGGATACCAAATCCGATGTCTGACAGGACGGACCTGACGGGATGTGGGCCAAGCGAGACGGGGGACAGCCGGACTGATCGGCAAGCCGGGGGGTTGTGGTGTTGCAGATTGGGGAAGCTTGGGCACCCCAAGGGCAACTCACCCACGCTCCGAGTAGTGGGGATGGTTTGCTGGAAGATCGGCGAGACAATGAGGTTTCGATGTACAGGCAAGTCTGGACATACATACGAAACACAAATGAGACCCGGGATTTTGGTCAGGTGGACCCGCTCAACAGCTTTTCACCCTGCTAAAGACAACTTACCGGCACCTTTCTTCTTCAAGCAACAAGATCAACGATATGAGTAGGTTTCGTTTGAACCCTCGGGATGGCGGCGCCAGAAGTGACAAGACAATGTTTAACCGGCCTTAGCGTTAACGTTGAAGGAGAGCTCCTTCGATCCCCCGCTTTTGACCCCAGTTTTGCTGTCGACACTGCTGCAGCGTGGGGTAACACCCGACCTTGTTGGCTGGTCGCGAGTCCAGACGGGAGTCGCACAAAACTCTTGGCTAGGCCGGATAGCTGCAATGGTTGCAGCAAGGCGACAAGATGCCTTGAACACGTGTTGCTGTCGCGAGATTGGGAAACCACCAAGTCTTATCTTATCAAGGTTTCGTCTGGCCTGTCTGGGAGTTTGTCGACTGCGGGGTCTTTGGTGCCCCCACACATGCCCCGCCACTTCAGCTCAAGTGGGGTTGTGATTTTGGCAATGACACCACAGGAATGAAGAGACGGACAAAACACAGCAACGGCGCCGCTTGGCTGTCAGACAGACGCACAGGGCGCAATTGGCGAGACATACCATTGCTTTTCTGTGGTTTTTCTGCATTTCATTCCCTCCAACCCTCATCCATCTCAGAAGCAAGGTCGAGAATGTCAAGCCCAAAGTCGAGGCCGTGGTGCCCCACCCTGTCGTCAGGGTCTTGGCGGCCGTCAGGCTACCAAGCGATGATGGCGTGGAATCCGCAAGAAGATTCGCTGACTGATCGGAGCAACCGCTTCGTCCTATGTTTGTTGGACATGTGAACAACAAAATTGTATTTCCTTCAGTGATGTTTAAATAATATTTTTGTTAATCGACCCGCCTAAAACTTGATCTTTGTTTTCCTCCCCCGTTCACTCTCCGTCGGGCGTAACGGAACATCTAGGACCCGTCGCGATCACCCCCCAACCGGCGTCCGATCCGGGATTGAAAGACATCAACCTCATTGAATATGAGTGAGCAGCCCGCCCAGATCAGCTGGTCGGCTCTTCTCCGCGTCGCGCACCCGTCGCGCGCGGCGGCAAAGGACTTGCGCGGAGACAAGATCCTGTTACCGCAGTCCGCCCTCGAGCAGCTGCTTGCTGCCTCCACGACGACCGGCCCTTCGACTTCCCATACATTCACCGCATTTGATCCGTTCAACCCTTATTCCGTGGCCGATGCGCGACAAGAACGCTCCCAATATCGCGAGACTTACCAACAACTACCCCACCCGTTAATGTTTCAGCTGGTCAACCAAAAGACTGGGAACACCGTCTACGCCGGGATTCGTGAGTTTTCGGCTAGCGAAGGGGAGGTTGCTTTGAGCCCCCACATTCTCGAAGCCCTGGGGATACAAGAGTCGGATATACAGCCGGGTCCGCAGGCCGGGGACGATGTGCTGGAGCTTGGGGCTGACGAAGGTGACGAAAATAAGGACGAGGGGCTTCAAGTTACAGTGAGGGCGAAACAGCTTCCGAAAGGGACCTATGTGCGACTACGACCCCTAGAGGCTGGCTACAACCCCGACGATTGGAAACCTTTGTTGGAGAGACAGCTCCGCGGAAACTTTACCACCCTCACAAAAGGCTCCATCCTATCAATCCAGGGTGCGAAAGGGGAGGAGTTCCGTTTATTGACGGACAAGTTCCAGCCTGAAGGAGATGGTATCTGTGTTGTTGATACGGACCTCGAGGTGGACATTGAACCGCTCAACGAAGATCAGGCGAGGGAAACACTGCGCCAAATCGCCGCCAAAGCACAACGCGCCCCAGGGACCGCTGCAGGGAGCTCGACTGGAGGTACGATAGATATCTGGAAGGATGTTGAAGGCCAGGTTCTGGAGGGAGACTATGTCGATTATGACTTACCCTCGTGGGACAAGAGTCGCGCCATTTCCATTGAACTGACAATACACGACGACCGAGAGGTGGACCTCTTCGTGAGCCCCAAGTCTAACAGGCAACGGGCAGTACCACGAGACACCGAACATACATTCGGCGACTTTTCTTCACCGAAAGATGGGATCAAGCGCATCGCCATCCAACCAACGAACGCGGAGCTCGAAGGTGCAGAGAGCCTAATGCTGTCTGTTCACGGCTTCTCCGATTCAGAGGGTGGCTCGGCCGGAACGAAGCCATGCCATTACACGCTCCGCGCAAGAGCTGTCGATGTCCAAGGCTCTTCTGCCGGCCCGACCGAACTTAGCGGCCCACAACTGTCCGCAGACGAAGAGCAGTGCAAGAATTGCCTGCAGGTGATACCAAAACGGACAATGATGCTTCACGAGAACTTTTGCCTCAGGAACAACATCATCTGCCCACAATGCAAGAATGTCTTCCAGAAACGATCCGAGGAATGGGAGAACCACTGGCACTGCCCTACCCACCCAGATGCTTATGGTTCGGACCCACAAAGCAAGGACAAGCACCATTACGTCCAACACACACAACATACCTGCCTGTCTTGCGGACCATCCACGCCCTTCACATTCCCCTCCCTTCCCGAACTTGCCCGCCACTGCACCACAGTTTGCCCGGGCAAACTTATCCTCTGCCAGTTCTGTCATCTGGAAGTGCCGCAGGAAGGCGACCCGCTCGACCCCTCCTCCGAGGCCGAAACCGTCCTCTCCGGCCTAACGGCGCACGAGCGCGCAGACGGAGCGCGCACCACAGACTGCCACCTCTGCGGCGCCATCATCCGGCTGCGCGACATGGCAGCCCACTCGGCCAACCACGAGCTCGACAAGGCGGCGCGCGCCCCGCCCGAAGTCTGCCGCGACGAGCTCTGCGGTCGCACCCTGCACGGCATCGGCCCGCGCGGCCAGGTCAATGGCGGCACACGCATGGGCCAGGGGCCCGGCAACGATCTCGGCCTGTGCAGCTTGTGCTTCTCGCCCCTGTACGTCAACATGCACGACCCAGAGGGCAAGGCCCTGCGCCGCCGCATCGAGCGCCGCTACCTCACGCAGTTGATGGCCGGGTGCGGCAAGAAGTGGTGTGTTAACGAGTGGTGCAAGACCGGGCGCGCGAACCAGGGGTTGGAGAAATGGGGGAGTACCGCGGCCGCGGCCCTACCGTTGGTGAAACCGCTGCTGGAGGAGCTCGCGGATCATGCGAAGCCGATGCGTTTCTGCGTGGATGAGGCGTCGCAGCGGCGGAAGAAGACGGCGGAGATGATGGCTGCGGAGGGGGCGTGGGAGCTGGAGTGGTGTGTGGCGGCGCTGGAGGCGGAGGGGGGGAATCTTGCGAGGGCCAGGGGCTGGTTGGGGGATTGGGCGCCTACGAAGGTGGCTGGGAGATGATTTTGTGATGCATACGGTATGGCGTTTGGCAGGGACTGTCTTCTGATTAGACTGGTGTGGAGTGTAGGGACGGTCTGATAGACTGGGTTGGGGGAATGGGGCGGCAGGCACATGGACGATACCCGGCATGATAGGTTACGGTCTGCATCATGAATATATCTGTCCAGCTATCGTTCTTTTTATAATTAACATAATATGTCAACCATTGTAATGCTGTCTTGTTTCCTGAGCTAATGACACTGGCCAACTCTTTGAACTCGAGATGGACACCTACTGATCCTTCAGCGCTCTAGGGCTTCTGCATTGAAGTTGGTATGGTGAGCAACCAACCCTGCTTCTCTACTTTTGGGGGGTTTACACAGCAGGAACACCCATGACAGTGTTGCAAGAGCAGCTAGTGAAAGCACAGGGACTTGTGTTCATGATTTATCTAGAGTTGGTCAGTTGGTGCTTTAGAACTAAGAACTTTGCTTTGCTAACTGATCCGGTGATACATCATCATAGCCCGGCCGAAAGCCAAAATGTCCTTTTATGGCCGTTCGGGTCCTCCAAGAGATGTTAGATGTCATGATCAGCAACAATTCCAAGGTTTGAGCTGGCCCGCGGGACCCCTGGAGCCGACACTGTACTTGGTTTCACCGTGTGAAGACTCGTCGAGACTGTTAGACTGCCTTGCTATCTGTCTTGCGCCAATGATGCACCTGCACTTATCTGGGAGAATGGTGCATGTGAGGAGATCGGAGGTTGGATTCGACCGGTTCTGACGTCGACACACCGTAAGACGGCGTGGACGGGCATTCGGGACGGGTACTCGGCAGCCGCAGATCAAAGACCTTGAGTACATGGGCACGCGTGCATGTTGGGATGCCTGGCTAAGACGTGACACAACGGAGAGCTACAAATATGTTGTCCTCAGGGCTAACACCGTGCTCAAAGACTCAGGATTAGCAATGCTGGACGTGTGGTTACTCTGCGCGTTACACAACCTGAGAGACTCAGGTCGGCAAACTCGACCGACAGCCAGCACACGGGGAGCAAAGTTATATAAACCTAGTTACTCATCTCGATTAAGGACTTAATAATCCGCTTACGTCGGGTTGCTTCTGCTGTGTAAATTGATCGACGAGACATTGGCGGTGGGTGTCAAAACGGAGACATCGCCTGCGGTTGCGGTCTAAGACACTATGCCGGCAAGAGTTGCCCCGTAACGTCTTCAAATTGTTGATACGTGACAGTTTCTAGAATCCTCAGTTTAGTCAACAGCAGACGCACGGGCCCAGGGCCCGGATGAAACTTTGTCGGAGCTCCTCGACCTGAAGCATGGAGCCGCAGCATCATGAAACTTAAGAAAGCTTGGCACTCAACACCACATCGGAGGCGAAGACGTCTCACGGATGCCAACCATCTCGGCAATGTTCCTCAGTCGTGGGGACGGACAAGAAAGAAAACCAAACGAAACCTCGACTCCTTGGGTGGTTCTGCTCTTCACGCGGCGCAGAAAAGGGATAGACCAACTCCCAGAAAGCGCAAGCCCCAACAACCTACCATGCGTCCTCAACAACCCCTCCTCTCTCTCCTCGCCCTCCTCCTCTCTACATTTTCCCGCCAAACCCTCGCCGTCGAAAACCTCCCCGCCGGCGTCGACATAACCGAAGACACGCCCGGCCAAGTAACCATCAACGGCGACCCAACCGGCAACACCACGCTCGGCCCGGACATCCCCATCACCGCCACCATCTTCTCCGGCGTCCCCGGCCCCTCCGCCTGCCGCGGCCGCATCATCCTCCAACTCAGCCCTCCCCCTCCCCACCCGCTCCTGCTCCCGCCGACGGGGCAACACCGCCACCGCCACAACAACAACAACAACAACAACAGCAGCTACAAGAAACGTGCTACACCCTCCCCCGCGCAGCCGGCTGCGGCGTCTTCGTCGCCAGCAAGTCCGCCGGATGCAAGGCGCGGCTGTTCTCGGAAGCGGGCTGTCGCGCGTATGTGAACACGGCCGTGTTTGTGCCCGAGCAACGGGCTGTCGGCGGGCGCTGGCGCAGTGTGGGCGTCAGGTGCGGCGTGCCCCCACCCCCGCCGCCGCCGCCGTCGCCAGATCTGCAGGAGGGGGGGCGGCCGTCGTCGTTGTTAGAGGGGTTGGGGTTGGGTGGGTTGGGGGGGTTGGTGAGGAGGCCTGTGCCTGGGGGGAGGGGGAGGTGATTTTTGGAGGGCGGGGTTACCTTAGGTAGGTAGGTTAGGGAGGGGACGGGGGAGGGCTAGAGGGGAGGTGAGATTTAAGTTGCTAGGTATGGAGAGGTGGGGTGTCTGGTTTGTGTGGGTTTGGGCTGGGTGCTGGGACGGAGTTTGGAGTTGAAGAAGGTGCAGTTCACGTATTCGGGTTTGTATATGTAGATCCCGGGGGTTAAACTGCTGTCATCAAGGCTCGATGCTTCGAAGTGTGGCTGCAAGGTTGTAATGGAAGCACGTCTGAACCATTAGCGGCATGTCGTGGGGTTTGCGCACCGTGACATGTGCATCTGCGTGCATCCACCTCGCAGAATACCGGAGATAAGAGGATAAATATAGTTGTGCCAAAACCCGAGTCGCGAAATGTTGGCGAAGCTTCTGTCCTCTGAGCGATGCCTTGATCGGCAACAAGTATTCGCAACCCCCGATGCGGCGGCACAAGTGACCGTCTCTCTCAAGACGGTCATCACCGGGCAGGGTTTCCGCTTCCTAAAAGCGAGACCGAGCTTCTGCATTTCGTGAAAGGATATTGCCGTGATTGGCTGGCAGCCCCGACTCCTTCCAGAATCAGCTCTGGCAGACGAGATTTGGGGACCACCTGCTCCATTGTGGGATCCGGGTGGCTGCGCTGATTGGGCTTTAGCAAATGGGTTGGGTTAAAATTCCACGCGAAAGGGGGCAGCCCCGCCGTAAATCCGGGGCTCCTGCCGCGGAAGCTCGTAGGCCCGGAGCGAGTTATGCAATATTTGTGCAAATTGTGCAGATTTCGCAGCCAACGCCCAATTTCGCGCCGATGGCCGACGCTCGACACGATTCCCCGGACCAGATGATTCCCATGTCTCGCCAGCATTTTTGTCTACGGCCACAGCATCAGACACCTGATGTGGCCTCGAACTGCATATGATATGCTGCCAGGACCTGGCATCCGGGCTTGGCCTCCGGGTGGCGCCGCTCGAGGCTGGACGGCCTCCGTTTTACTCAAGCTTTTCGTCTAGGGCAGGGGGGTGCCGATCCGGAAGATGGAAGGAAGGTTCCTCGGTTTCGCTCAGTGCCAAGTCCGAAGCATGGGACGCACCCCCGGGGAGTCGGATTGTTAGCTGCCCGGTCGTGCGTTCCGTCTGCGCGAGAATACAAATAGAAAGAGAACCTGCACGTTGTTTCTGAGATGTATCTGTTTTTCCACATCCAAGAACCGTTCTCAGATTCCCGGTGACTTCCCGACGATACGACCAGTCCATCACCATGGCCGATCTCTCCTCATCACAGACGGCCTTTACCGGCCGGCCAAAGCCCTCCGACATCGACCTTGAGAAAGGCGGCCACGAACTGAACTCGGACCTTGAAGCCGCTACTATCGTGCCCGAGACTGACTCGGAACCTACCGGCCGAGATGGAGCTGTTGGAGAAAAGGAGGATGCGGAGAGCAAAGACCCCAATATTGTTAGCTGGGATGGCCCCGACGACCCCACGAACCCGCAGAACTGGACCATGCGAAAGAAATGGAGCAACGTTGCTGTGCTATCCATTCTCACCATCATTACGTGAGTCTCTAGCGCCACTTATACACTCTACGACACAAAAAGCTAACGCCTTCAAGACCCCTCGGGTCGTCCATGTTTGCCCCGGGCATCCCCCGAATTTTGGAGGAATTCCATGAGACATCGTCCGTCACGGCGACCTTCCTGTTGTCCATCTACATCCTCGGCTTCGCCTTCGGCCCTCTCCTCGTTGCCCCGATGAGTGAAATCTACGGTCGATCCCTCCTCTACAACATCGGCAATGTCTTGTTCACCATTTTCACCATCTGCACGGCCCTCAGCAACAGCATCGGCATGTTGATGGCTTTCCGCTTCCTCATGGGCCTCGCCGGGTCCGTGCCCATCACCATCGGCAGCGGCAGCATTGCCGACATGATGCCCGTCGAGATGCGCGGAAGGGCCATGGCCGCCTGGGCCCTGGGTCCCCTGCTTGGCCCCTGCATCGGCCCCGTTGCTGGCGGCTACCTGATCCGCGCAGCAGGGTGGCGATGGGTTTACTGGCTCATCGCCATCATCGCAGGCATCATCACCGTCTTCACCTACTTCATGCTGAAGGAGTCCTACGCCCCGGTCATCCTGGAGAAGAAGGCGAGGCGCTTGAGGAAGGAGACGGGCAACGAAGCGCTGCGGAGCGAGCTTGCTGGCGATGCTACGACCCCGACCGAGAAACTGAAGGCGGCCATCGTCCGGCCCTTGAAACTGCTATTCCTGGCCCCCATTGTCACCTTAATGGCTCTCTATATTGCCGTCACTTGTGAGTTTGCTTGGCCGGTCCTGCCTGATATTTGCGCTAACATGGTAACAGACGGCATCTTGTACCTTCTCTTTTCCACCTTCAGCATCGTGTTCCCTCAGCACTATGGATTCGGCGAGGGCGAAAGCGGCCTCGTCTTCCTCCCCTCTGGCATCGGCATGATGTTGGGCATTGGCATCTTCGGTGCGCTTTCCGACAGGCTTGTTAAGAGCAAGCTCGATGAAGATAAGAAGCATCGCCCCGAGATCAGACTTACGCCTTACTTCACTCTCCCCGCTGGCCTCGCCATCCCCAGCGGCCTGTTCATCTACGGCTGGACCATTCAGTACCACGTGCACTGGATTGTGCCCATGATCGGCGTTGTTGTCTTTGCCTTTGGCCTCATGGGTGTCATGGTATGTTGCTTTGCCCGATCCCCAAATCCGAATCGCACCGCTAACATATGGCAGATGTGCATCCAGAACTACTTGTTGGACGTCTACCCCCGCGCTGCTGCCTCCGTAACGGCTGCCCTGGCCGTCCTTCGGTCGCTGGCGGGCGCCCTCCTCCCGCTCTGCGCTATCGACATGTATGCCGCCCTCGATATGGGCTGGGGCAACTCGCTTTTGGGCTTCCTTTCGCTTGCTCTGGTGCCCATCCCTTTGCTCTTTTACATTTTTGGGGCGCGTCTTGTAAAGAAGTTTCAGCTGAAGCTGTAATGTCTCTATTTTTGGGTGGCCATACATTTGCATATTATCGCATTAGCGGGCGGAGTTGGTGGGTTGGGAAAAGCAGAAGGTCTGCCTCAAGAGATACCACGTTTTAAACGCAATAGTAATCACAGTGTCAACACAATCTATTTTCAAACTCCTTATTTACTACCCCTTTTTACACACTACAACCTCTCGCCCGGCTCTCCAAACGCCCCTTCCCCAATATTCCCCTTCCCGCCCCTCAATACATCAACTTGAAAACCCAGTGACAACCTGCCTTTAGTGGCACTGTCCATCAAACCCGCCCACGGTGCCCCAGCAGCCCAAGTGGCAGAACACACCCGTGCTCTTGATCTCCACCCACGAGGACGGACCCGACGACATGGGGATCACCTCGAAAAGCGTGTTCCACTCCTTGCCCTCACATGTGTCGGCCCGCCCGCAGGCTGCCTCGGCAATGTCGCTTTGGTACCAGTTGTGGTCTGGTAAATGGGGGGGTGGTGTTAGATATGGGGGGCTATATACTACTTGGCGTGGGCTTGTGAAAAGCCGGGGTGGGTGAGGGGGGGGGGGCTTACTGGGGTTGTTGACGAGCTGGTGGCCGCATGCGAGGAGGCGGTCGGCGGCGACGCCGAGGGCGGGGAGGAGGAGGGCCAGGGCGAAGGTCTTCATTTTGATGGGTGGGTAGTGGGTGGGTTGTTTTGGTGTTTGGTTTGGTTGATGGAGTGGTGGTGGTTGGTGTTGTTGATATGAGGAGCGTGGTGGTGGCTATTTGTTTGAAGCTTGTTGTGATGATGAGGATGGGAAATGTCAGAGGATGGAGGAGTGCTGGCGTTGCCGTCTTTATATCTTCAACATCATCACCAAAACTGGTCTAAGGTCGGATATCACCACTTCTTCTGTCGGCAAAACCGAGAGGCTCGGTTCTGCGGTCATCATCGCAAAACAATGCATTCTGTTCTTGGCCCAACACCGTGGTAGGTTGGCGATGTTAGACTCCCTCCAGAGCTCGTACGACTTGGGATACGAGTGATGAAGTGGTCGGTTCTGATTCGTCCGGTTGGGGTGTGGGGATTTGTTGTTTGCAGCACTTATTGGAGGAACGAGCTCTGAGTAAACACAGCCGAATGCAAGCACTCGGGTCTGAGTACTTGCTTAATGCCCCTGGACTTGCGATAGTGGGTACATACAACCTCGGACTTCTCATCACCTACCTAACTAACGTTACCTAATTGCAGCTATCAGCGGTACCACTTCACGCAGCCACCCACCACGAAAGTTAACGCTACATAGAAGATATGGACGGTCATGTGTGGGTTACATGCGAGGCCGCCCACCCGGCACAGATTCCAGTTTCCAGTCCAACTTTTCTCCTCCACGAAAAGCTTCGTCCCGTAGTGCCTGCCGCCCACTTCAATAGTCTGACCAGTGATGTAATCCCACAGAAGGTCCGTGTCGTCCTAATACAGCTTAGCAAAAAACACGTTCCCATATAGCCGGCTTGGGAGTTTCATCCAGGCACAAGCCGATGTCGACACTGACGAGGGGCTGCCTCTCCTGACCCTTGCCCTAGATGATATCGTGGACAGCCTCGTGTACTCCAAAGAGGGCAGGCGTATGTCTTTCGCCGCTAGCCAACGCTGAAAAGAGTTAGCGGACGGCATGTAGACACGAACCTATGGCTCAGCAGGGATTTTGTGTGTCTGCTGTCACGTTAGGGCAGCGGGGGAACGTACAGGAGATTAAGCTGTCGATGGACTATATTTAGACATACTTACCCATTACAATGCGCTTTATCTGGCCAAATTCCTCTCCCCTTGCACTGCTGCTTTGCTGATGCCCTCCATGATGGGCGCAACAGTATCCACGAGGTTCGTGTCAATAAGCAAAAGCCAGCTGCCACTGACCTTCTTGGTGAGCGTGCGATGGAGCTACTGCGGGTCACATTCGAAATTATATCTCATGAAGTTTAATTTGGAGCACGTGTGGTGCGCAACCTGTGTGGCGCGGGTAGAGGTAGTCAGAAAGTAGACGATGAAAGGGGGGAAGGCAACACCTTACCCGAGGCTTACCAGGACATCTTAACCATGTTCTCAGATGTAGTCTGGGCGACCTGCATTTATGTCAAAGTGCCGCACGTCATTCTGGGGCACGGAGAGGAAGTCATTAGGCGGGGCCGCAAGAGCATGACCAGCTTTAGGAGCTCGTCGTCGAAGAAGTGGTGAGAGTAGGTCAGCCCCCGCTTCGGTGTTGCTGACGAGGCCATCCAGCGGTCCCCCCAGAGCCACACCGAGAAATTCGTGCTGCTCCCGCTGCGCATAAATACCAATCGCACGGGGCGGCAGTGCTGGGGGCGGTGACAGCTGTTGGATTCGCCACACGTAACTGTTGAAAAGTCATGGCACCGGAAACGGTCATGACACCGGAAACGGTCATGACACCGGAAACGGTCATGACACCGGAAACGGTCATGACACCGGAAACGGTCATGACACCGGAAACGGTCATGACACCCGGAAACTGACAAGACAAAGGAGAGATTTAGGATAAAGCCACTCGCTCTGAAGAACTCTGAGAAAGGGGGGGGACAGACGGAACAATCGATCAATTCTTTCTCCCCATCTTTCCATCTGAATATCGTTTCCAACAATTAACAGTCAGATTCCGCACAACGATCACAAGCCGTTGCGTTACACCAAAAGTCCATCGGATACGACATTCAGACCTTATCAAGAATTCTCGACCAATCAGATCCTACCATTTTCCACCACTTTCACCACTTTGACCTTTCCAACCGCCATTATGACCACAGGTTCCGACGACGAATACGCCAAGTTCAACAACCCTAGCAATTGGGATGAATGGAGCGAAGCCTATGAGGAGAAAGCTAAACACGCTGGGATCCTTGACTACGTCCATCCAAATCGCAGACTGAGAAACCCCTGGCCAACCGAGCCAGTCGTACCTCAATTCGACGACTTTCAGAAGAAGCAATCCCGCCGCGCTGCTCGAAGCTCCAACAACAACGACGACCCACCAGAGACGAGCGGAGCTGGTGCCGAAGACGTCAATCGAAACGGCGCTCGAAGGCGTGCCGCTGCTGCCAGAACCGGTACATCCGGAAGATCCCAAACTGCCGGAAGATCACAAATCGAATCTAGCAATCCAGACGATGACCAAACAACACCCACAAGCGATCACGAAGAAGAGGAGGATTCAGAAACCGATACGCCCAAGACCACTCAGCTCTCAGATCTCACTGCTATCGGTCAGACGGATTGGAAGGCAGCTTTCGAACTCTATAAAGAAAATAAGGGCACCTACTACGCCAAGACTGCTGCTAGATCCAAATTCCACGATTGGATCCTCAAGAGCATCGGTCCGAACTATCGTCACGTCACGAAGGGCAAGGATATACCAGGCATCTATCAAGCACTCAAGGAGCAGTGGCTTCCGTTCAAGCGGACGATCAACAGGGATCTCAGATCAGAATATTCGAGGCATCTGAATCAGATCAAGAACTTCGAACGCAGGCTAGGAGATTGGGCTATTCGTTGGCAAAACCTGGTCAGCGAAGGGATCGAGCAAAAGATACCACAGATAGCTACGCCTAGCTCGTGGTACGATGACCTCACGGACGCCTTGAAGGAGACCAGAGATGGAAAGACCTGGGCCCTGGGCGAGCTAGCAACCTTGGAAGAAGACATCCTCGAAGAAAACTTCTCACACAACCAAGTGGCTGCCCGAATGCAGTCAGCGATTGGCGGAAAGATCAAGGACAACAAGAAGCGTGGAAGAATCGAAGCTGGTTTCCGGTCCTCCACGGTAAGGATGCCAACAAGCCGGAGGAGTCTGCGAAAGAAAGTCGCCGCCGACGAGGCCGCCATAGCAAGGAAGAGCACCAGGAAGCCAGGCAACCACGAGGTACGAAAGAAAACTCGCCATCACGACCATCTAAGAAGACTCGATCAACTGGAGACCGCTGCGAGGTCTGCTTGCAATACGGCCACAAGCTCGACAAGTGCTATTACACCTATTCAGCAGACGAAGAAACCCCAGGTTGGTTCGAAGACAGCAAGAGCGTTGTGATTGAAGACAGGGTAGCCAAGATGCTGGAGTTCGACAAACAGCTCGCCGAAAAGGTCAGAAAGGCGCGCGAAAGACGGAAGATGTTGTGACTAGCCGCCGTCTTCAAATCCGAGGCCGCGCTCATCGCCGCACTAACCAAACCTATCCGCAACAAACGTACCAAATCACGATTCTTACGATCCAAAGCTGCTCTGAGCGCTAGCACCTACCCTCTTCGAAACTCCGCGATTGTGGACTCCGGTACGACGATCCACATCTTCAACAACTCCAGACGGTTCAGGAACCTTCGACAGGCACCTGCAGGAGATTCTGTCTACGCTGGCGACACCGAAGTACCGATCCTTGGCTACGGAGAAGTCATAATCAGGATTAAGGCCAAGTACGGTTCTCGGTGGCTAATACTCGAAGACGTAGCCTATTGCGAAGGCTTTGCTTGCAACTTGGTATCGCTACGCCAGCTTCACAAGAAGGGTTTCTATTGGGACAACAATCCACCAAACAACTGCCTACGAAGGAAGGATGGTTCAATCCTCTGCGAGCTATCCGATCAATATGGCCAATTCGTGATCGAAGACGTTCCTTTCGAACCACATTCAGCATTCAACGCTCACGCAGTGTTCCACACGGATCGCAAGACGAGCTGGACCGGTCGACCAACAAGCGACGGCACCGGCAAACTATGGCATGGCCGTCTTGGTCATCCAGGTGCTGCGGCACTCGCACATCTACAAGTATCAGCAACCGGAGCCAGATTACGAGGACCAGCCAGTTACGAATGCCCTGCGTGTGGCGAAGCGAAAGCGAAGCGCAAGATCCGCCGTCAGCTACGCAAAACACCCCACAAAGTTGGGGAGCGATTCGCAGTCGACTTCCTCGACCTAGCCCTGAGTCAGAAGGGTTTCAATTCGGTTATGCTCTTTACGGATCGGAAGAGTGGATACGTCTTTGACCTCTATCTAACCAAACGAAAGACGCCCACTCTTATGGCTGCGATCAACCACTTTCTGAAGACTATGGAACGCCAGTATGGTATACAGATCAAAGCTATTGAGTGCGACGACGAGTTGATGCGATCCAAAGCCCTGGAAAACTTCTGGAAGTCCAAGGGTATGCAGATTGAGCGTTGTGCGCCAAATACGCAAGCTCAAAATGGAGGCGCAGAACGCTCAGGGGGTGTGATTTAGCTGAAAGCAAAAGCTATGCGCGCTGCGGCTCGTCTGCCAGAAATACTATGGGTTGAGATCTACAAGGCTGCGGTGTATCTTTACAACCGAACCCCGAAAAAGAGACAAGATTGGAGTTCCCCATACGAGGTATTCCACACCTTTCTGGCTACAAGAGACGGAATTCCCAATCCAGAGAGGAAACCCCAGCTTTCACACCTTCGGAACTACGGTTGCCGCGCGTACGCTTTGACGACCGAAGCTATGCTCAAGAAAGACAGGTTGTTCAAGCTAAGACCCAACGCGTGGATCGGATATCTTGTGGGCTACGAATCGACGAATATCTATCGGATTTGGAACCCTAAGACGAACGATATAGTCCGAGTGCGCGATGTGAGCTTCAACGAAGATGAGCTATTTTCTGGAAGCCTGGAGCAGTTCAAGGACGACCTTTTGAGCGTTACCAACGAAGAAATGGAGGCACTTCTTAAAGAGTGCTCTCTACCACCGCTGAGCGCCGAGAATCGGATGGCCAGCGACGACCTTACCACACAAGAAGAAGATGAGGAGACAATCCTTGACTGTATCGTTGTGGGGGTAAAGACTCTGATAAGATGTCAGAGCATGATGGTTCTGGGGGAGAAGACTCTGATAAGATGTCAGAGCATGATGATTCTGGCGTCGAGGACGAGGAAATGCAGGAAGCGCCGGATCCGGAAGAAGAAGTTCAAGAAAAAGAACTTGATCAGTACTCTTCCGCGATCCTGGATCCGCTACTAACACCTGGGAACACTCCTCCTCCGCCAACGGCGCTCTTTGCAGCAGCCTTCTCCTCAGTCACGCTTGAAGAATATTTCCAAGCTGATGGGATGCCCCAAGAAGGGAAGAATCCTGAGATAGGATTGACCTCACTCACGCTTGAAGAGCTCCAAGCTGGTGGGATGCCCCAAGAAGGGAAGAATCCTGAGATAGGATTGACCTCACTCACGCTTGAAGAGCTCCAAGCTGGTGGGATGCCCCAAGAAGGGAAGAATCCTGAGATAGGATTGACCTCACTCACGCTTGAAGAGCTCCAAGCTGGTGGGATGCCCCAAGAAGGGAAGAATCCTGAGATAGGGTTTACCTCACTCACGCTTGAAGAAGATTTCCAAGCTGGTGGGATGCCCCAAGAAGGGAAGAATCCTGAAGCAGGTTTATTCGGCAGCGTTTACGCGCCAAATGAAAAATCTACGATAGATGCGAGCAATCGCACTATTAACGCATGGCAAGCGGCGTTCAGCGCAGGGCGTCATGCAGCGAAGATCGCTGTTCTTGACGGCCAGGCTGTGGATAAGCACACACTGCGCAAGGAGCTTGACTATCGCCGAATCTCGTCAAGAAGATGTCGGCAGCTGGCTCGCCACGAGGCCGCGATGATGACTGCTAAGGAATCTCCCCTTATGGTTCAGACTGCTGCTAACGGAAAATACCACAGAAGAGATCTTCCCCGACCACCAAATGGCTATAAAGAGCTCAAGAGGCATCCGCTGGCTAAGTGGTTCGTTGAGGGTATGGAAGTCCATATGCAGAGCCATCGCGAGATGAGGTCGTTCGAGAAGTGCCACCGGAGCCTTGCCAAAAACGCACAAGTCCTCGATTGCATGTGGGTATATACCTACAAATTCGACAAACACGGCTATTTGCTCAAGGTTAAGGCGCGGCTCGTGGTCAGGGGCGATCAACAAGCTAAGACTACGCTCGAGAATACCTACGCCTCGACCCTCGCCGGCAAGTCGTTCCGCACGTTGATGGCGATAGCGGCTCGTTTCGACCTTGAGCTGATCCAGTGGGACGTTGTCAACGCCTTTGTGCACGCCAAGCTACCGTACGACGTTTTTATGAAGCTTCCGCCTGGATTTTCGGAGGAAAACATGGTCTTGAAGCTCAAGAAGGCGTTATATGGGCTCAGAGAGTCGCCCCTGTTGTGGCAGAAGGACTTCACGGCAACCCTACGACGCCAAGGCTTCAATCCAGTACCCCACGAACCTTGCTGCTGGATTAAGAATGGCGTGATCATCTTCTTCTACGTGGACGATATTGTGGTCGCCTACCGTAAGGAGAATGAGGATGCCGCCAAAGCAGAGACGGTCGCTCTAAGATCACAGTACTCGCTACAAGGTGGCAGTGAACTACAGTGGTTTCTGGGCGTTGCAGTAATTCGCGATCGATCCAGGCGGATTATCTGGTTATCGCAAGCCGACTATATCAACAAGATGAACCGATTCGTTGACCCACAGCGCCCACGTCGCCGAAGAAAGATACCGATGACCTCCGTCGAGCTCCTACCGTTCGAAGGAACCGCGTCGCGCAGCCAGATTACCGAATATCAGCGCAAAACCGGTACCATCCTATACGCCGCTGTGATCACACGACCAGACGTCGCTTTCGCCTGCTCGCGCCTTACCAGATTCAATCTGAATCCTGGCCCTCAGCATCAAGAAGCCGCGAATCGAGTGATCGAGTACCTACTCGGCACAGCCAACTTTGCACTCAAGCTCGGGGGTGAGGATGGTATGGCCACGTGGAGTGATGCCTCCTTTGCGGACAACACGATCGATCGAAGAAGCTCGCAAGGTTACATCATGAAGCTATTCGGAGGGACGATTGGCTGGCGCGCCAACAAGCAAGATACGGTAACCACGTCAACCACGGAAGCAGAGCTTTTAGCCCTCGCACAAGCCACGAAGGAGGCCCTCTTTACGGATCGGTTAGTTAAGGAGATCGGCGTCGAGCTCGACGATGTATCAGTTCAACTCTGGTGCGACAATACGCAGACGATTGGCCTTGTAAACAAGGAAGTCGCTACGCTACAAACCAAGCTGCGGCACGTAGATATCCATAACCACTGGCTTCGAGGAGCAGCCGAAAGAGGTCAGATCCGAGTCAGATACGTGCCAACCAAGCAGATGGTAGCCGACGGGCTCACCAAAGCTCTGCCAGAAGTCGATTTTCTACGATTCAGAGACCAAATCGGTGTGGTGGATATATCAGACGCTCTGAACGCCAGAGGTGAAAACCTAAAAGTCCTGAAGGACGAGGACCTAGATGCACTGGAAGACTATTTCCACGGAGGAGAGATCGAGGTTATTCAGCCAACCGCTAGAATGGCAGTTGACTGAGGGGGTGTGTTGGATTCGCCACACGCAACTGTTGAAAAGTCATGGCACCGGAAACGGTCATGACACCGGAAACGGTCATGACACCGGAAACGGTCATGACACCGGAAACGGTCATGACACCGGAAACGGTCATGACACCGGAAACGGTCATGACACCGGAAACGGTCATGACACCCGGAAACTGACAAGACAAAGGAGAGATTTAGGATAAAGCCACTCGCTCTGAAGAACTCTGAGAAAGGGGGGGGACAGACGGAACAATCGATCAATTCTTTCTCCCCATCTTTCCATCTGAATATCGTTTCCAACAACAGCGACGGCCCGATCACATATAACTCCGGTGGGTTGACTCCGATCCACGTTATCTCGTTTGATGGAATTCCCACCGCTCTTGCCCGGACGGCTTGGACAATTTCGGCGATGGAGGGGCTTAAACGCGCCATAATCTTTGGCGGTTGATTCTGCCCTCGGTCACAGCCACGCTGCAGCCCTGACTCCAGCGTCGACAACCTTTCCCAGATCTAGAGTCCCAAGAGACATCGCGCTCAAAACTAAACGCACCCTTGGCCGTTTGCAATCGGCGGTTCAGTAACCGGCTAGCCTACCATAAATGGAGCGGGGGTAAGGGTTTTAGGAGCTATATAGCAGATCCCAGAACGATAACCGGTTCCGTTGAGGAACCTGTCGGGTCTGGTGGTATATATACCATGACTCTGCAACAAGCTATGAGTTGAGCAATGGTCGAGATGCAGAATCCGAAAATGCTGGTTAAATGAGCAGCAGTGGTTCTGTGGAGGAGAAGGGAAGAGAGAATGTTGAAAAGGGGGAATAGATTAGAGTAAGCCATGGGTCCGTGTAGGTATCATAAGCCTACAGTCTGTTGCAAACGTTGAGCTATCTGTCTGAGGTAGGGCTGACCCGAAAAAAGTAGAGTTGAAGTTTCATGCGTCCTTGGTCTTGCTTAGGTCAGGAGTGGAAGGCTCAAGTGAGGTAATTGTGTCTTCGACCGAATACCAGGTAGGTGGCAAGAGGGCAAGTGCCTCTTTCCTTCTCGACACGACGTTGACGAACCCAAAACCCCGCTACATTCGTTGCACTTCAACTTCTATTTTCTTCCTCAAGCATCACTTCACGTTGATGAACCCAAAGCCCCGCTACATTCGTTGCATTTAAACTTCTCTTTTCTTCCTCAAGCATCATTTCACGTTGATGAACCCAAAGCCCCGCTACATTCGTTGCATTTCAACTTCTCTTTCCTTCCTCAAAGCATCATTTCAACTCGGTATGTACATACGTATGGACCCTCACCTTTGAATTATCGTATATCATTTCTCATACTCTAATGGACATCGCTTCGCCAACATTTTGCTAACATGTTGCACAGTTTAATTAATAATGTTTTTCAAAAGAGCTTAGGAAAGGTTGCATCGCGCCGGGCGCCGGGTGCGCCAGCGCATGGCTCCGGCCTCTCCCCCTCTGCCATCGCCGCCGCCCCTCCGCCGCTATATTCCCCAACCAATCCGCCCTAAATCAGTTAAGATTCTTTGTCGGACGTTACCCCGGTTCCGTCTTCCCCCCCCTCCTAGCAATCCGAGGCCTTCTCAGGCGACGATCTCCCTCTCTACCTCACCGACGACTCTTAGGCCGCCTCCCCCCGTCCTATTCTTCGGAGGCCGACCTAACCTCCGTATAGCGTTGCTTTATTTCTTTTCTTTTTTTCAGCGGTTTCTTTTGTTGGCGCTTGGGGGTTTGGGGTGCCTCCAGGAGATCGAGGAGTCGGAGAACGAAGAGGACACCGCCGAGTCGGACGGCATTCGCTATTATTTCGAGGATCCCATCCGCGTTAGTGTGACGAACCTCTCCTGGACCTCGTCCTGTTAGGGTTCAGTCTGATTGAAGGTGTCTTGCAAAGGTACTAGGTTCGGTGCAGCCAAAAGGTGCACAACAAAGACTTGTCTCAACAGTAGGCTCTCGAGCTTGTAGCGAACTGTAGTTGTGATTGCTAACTGGAGAACTCCCAGAGCTCTCCAGAACGAGTGACTATATACTATCTAATTCCTGGGTGCTCAGTGTGCTCAGTAGTTTCCTTCAACTGAGCTCACTGATCACCTCTGCGGCTCCTCTGATTGGTTCATCTATCGATTGGTCCGGAGCATCCCGCGCCGCTCCCGGAGACCCCACCTGTTGGCATATTCGTGACAGTTAGCGTCGTCGAGGCAGTGAATGACCTTGTCACCACGTTCGAGGCCATGAATGCCGCACACCGCCGCCAGTACGGCATTTCTGGGGAGAAGAAGCCCACTCCCGTGAGTCATTCGCCGGCTGTTCGCTTGCGACACTACGCTAATCAGTGTATACAGGAGGTTAGCCGCAAATATGACCAACTTCTCGAGTCTCGCGCCAGCCTGGCTGTCGCATCTTTCCCCCCTTTGGATGAGGTTGAGGACTTCGGTTGAATATTTGGCGATTTGAGCTTTGAGTGGCATGGAAGAATGGGAGGACTTTTGGAGATTTGGGATTTGTTGTCAAGGGAATGGGAATGCTATGACGTGTGCAGTGGTATACATTTCTGGAAGCATTGGCAAGGGAAAGAATCCCAGGAATCTTGAGAAACACGGCCTCGACTCCACAGCCGATCAATTCACGAAGAGATGGTCTTCTGGTCTCTTGAGTTCGCCAACCAATTCTCTCCGCGATGGCAGCTCACGATGCTACTCCTGAAACACCAATCCAACAGCTCCTCGAGCACGCACACGTGGGTCAGCAACACGCCTGATGTGTAAGGAGAGGTAGGGCAGAGAGGTGGCAAGATATTTCAGCAACCTGACCAACTAACGGCACGGCCCTTCTGGTTTTACAGGGAGCACCACAATTACCATGGTGGACCTTCCCACTGGTCTTTTATGGCAAAGTGTTGGTACGGCGGCTGAAAACATGTCACTGCTGGCGCAGAATATATTGTACCTTTCGGCATCATGTTTCTAGCCCACGATGCTGTTGGGAGAGATGCAGGATGATAAACCCCATGTGGCATACGGTAAGTCCAGGTTCTGCAGCTCGTAACAGAACTGGGAGTTGCTCGCAGGTAAACTAAGGTACCTTACCGGTGTAAAACAAGGTGCGGGTTCAGTTCAGGTTTGATATTGCGTTTCTTGAAGCGAGTATGTTAAGAAAGGTTGAGAACACACGGAAACGGAGAGTGGCAGATGGGATTGGTTCCCTGGAGACGTGCATGTGGCGTACTACAAGCATAAAATCAATTCAAAAACATCCTGGTTGCCTGCGACGAACCTGGGCACACGAAATTTGCTTTTTCGTCGGGCCTGAGCTGGGGTGAGCTGTGGCTGATTCGCCCTGAGTTTTTCCTGAGCTCATGTAATCCCATACGCGGCCGTCGCACGGCCTGAGCGGCCCATTTTCAATCCTCCCGGTGAAAGCCCCCGTTGATGTCACCCGAGGTGTCCAGCTTTCTGGCACATACTGGTACATATTGAGGGATAACACATGACGCTCTAATCTAATCCCCAAGGTAGTCCGTAGTATTCTAGTACTAAAACTAGGATGGTATTTGGTATATCAGTGTATCAGTATATCAAATGAGCTGGTACATGAAAAGCTAGCACTTGGAATATAACAGGGCATAAAGTACTGGCTGGAGTATACTGGTGCATAAAATAGGAGTACATAGCTATTACAACCTGGACCCGGTGAGATAACAGGTTCTACTAGTCACTGTTATCAATCCAGTGTCCTGGTTGTTTCCACACCCTTCGTCTTTTCAACACCCATCTATGCTGGTTTTCTAGCCAGAGGCCAGAACTCTATTTTTTTGACAGCTACATGGACCCCAATCCGGACTCAACGACTCCGTTGACCCGACACGTCAAAATGCGACATCACCCTAGGCCCATCGCCACCTCGCTCCATCGAAGCCAACATCTTCCTCATCGCCGTCCCGTTACTCCCGCCCGGCCCATTCCCATACACCGCCTCTCCAAACATGCGCAACTGCATCGGAAACTGCCCATTGTTATAATGCTCCGACACATCTGCCTTTTCCACCGCACAATCCAACCTCGCCCACGAATCCTCGCCCTGCCCATATCGCACACACTCGGCCTTCTTCTCCTCGTTCCACCACGCCGGCAGCAGTCCTCCCTTGCTTGCGACCAGATCCAGGAACCTCTGAAACCCTGCCACTCCGTCGCCTGAACCGCTATAGATGCTGTCATCGTCACAGTTGCCCTCAAAGGTGTAGTTGTCCTCCATGCGCATGCGATACACATCAATCAGCAGGCGAAACACGTCCTTCTCGGGTCGGCCGTGCAGCCAGGTGCCGTTGTCGAGACGAGTGAAGGGGTCAGAGATGGGGGCGTCGAGGCCGGCGCCCGACGTGGGAGCGGCGCTGCTGCTGGTGCTGCTGCGCTGCGGCGGCGGCGGGGCATCTTGCCTGCCGCAGACTTTCTTGTGCGCCTTCCAGTTGGCTTTTTGGCAGTCGCGCGAGCAGTAGGGGGTGATGCTGCATTTGGCGCAGGTCTTGAGGGACACCTCGGGAGGGCTCTTCTTGCAGGTGGTACAGGCAGCCATGGCAACAGCGGGTTTTACTTGGATGTTGAGGGTGGTGCGTTGGGAGGAAGGTGGGGTTGGGGGTCGAAGAGTGAGGGGAATCGGCAGTAGTGTCGGGTGTTGTTGTTTTTGGCTTTTTATGGGTCCCCTGCCTGGCACGGCAAGAACAAATGGCGGTGGTCGAAGCCAAGGAGACTTGTAAATAACGAAAACAACTGAAACTGAAGAACAAAAACTAAGCCTGGGTTTGTGGGTGAAACTAGGTGGTGTACTTTTATACCTGTAGCCAGCCCCACCTCATCCTCGACCGGCCCAGTTGCGCATGTAGTGCCTTGAACGTGATTGCCGTATTGGTTGCAGCCGACATTCACTGTTGTTGATATTTGTCACGGATATGCCAACAGGTGGGGACCCGGGGCGCGGGACGCCCCGAGCCAGTCGTTTCGGTGTGACCAATCGGAAGTGCAAGAGGTGATCAGTGAGCTCAGTTGCCAAGCAGACTGAGCACACTGAGCACCCAGGAGGGGGCCGCCAATCAAAGGTTACGGCTGGCTAAGGTGATCAGTGTGATCAGTGTCCAGGAAGACTGAGCACACTGAGCACCCGGGAATTAGATAGTATATAGTCACTCGTTCTGGAGAGCTCTGGGAGTTCTCCAGTTAGCAATCACAACTACAGTTCGCTACAAGCTCGAGAGCCTACTGTTGAGACAAGTCTTTGTTGTGCACCCTTTGGCTGCACCGAACCTAGTACCTTTGCAAGACACCTTCAATCAGACTGAACCCTAACAGGACAAGGTCCAGGAGAGGTTCGTCACAATATTCACTGTTGCGGTGGTGTTGAGGTGGGTCATCTGATCTAATCTTGTGGTGTGATGTTGTTCAGACCGCGCGAGCCATCACAGTCTCCTGGCCGAAGAATAACCTCCCTATAAGGATCAGATCCTGGCCACGGACCTGATTCTTATAGGTAGGGTTGACTGGAGAAGCTTGTGAGATCTTCCATCAGCGGAGTCGCCGATAAGAAGGTGTTGGTGTTTATCTCCGTAGTTTTTGCCCCCCTTGTTCATGAAACAGACCTTTGAGACCAGAACCAGGCCCCAGGGCGTGCCCATTACATCTTGACGTTTTGTCGAAGGAAATGATAAGTTTGAGGTACATGATTAAGTAATGACAGTAATAATGTATATACTTAGATGTTGGTGAGATATTAAGTTAAAGACTAGGTGAAGGCGGAACCATCCGTGTTCAAAAGACAGCGACTAACTTGCACATTTTTATCTATGGGACTGATTCTGGGCTTGCTCGGCTAGAATTCACCTGTGGATCAAGCAGGCCTTTGGAAATGGTTCTTGTGGTGAACAAGCCGATTCGTCACACAAAACACCGATATCGTTCACCGCCGAGTATTTTCCGCCGCCTTTCTCGAGCCCGGGCGAACCGGCAGCCTGCGGTTGGTGGCATGTCTGCGATAACTTGGCTCGTCGCACACTGCAACCTGCCGGCCGGAGCCTCTCGGGATTATCTCATGCAGAGCGACCATGAGGAAAGGGGTGCGCAAGGCCTGTGGGGCCGCAAAAATAACTGGACGTTGGATTTCGTCTACGACGGTTGTTCCCAGTAAATACACACGATATCAACGATCCCTGTTGTACGCCGCCGTCATCGGCACCCGAAAATCACTCCCGGGGGTTGCACTACATGATTGCAACATCCACTAAACCACCGACGTCCACCAAACCCGTACCGAGACTGAGGCCCACAGGCGGTCACCCACACAAAACAAGAAATCCACCCCCTCTCGATGACCCTGCAGCTGCTTAGACCTCCTCACACTCGGCAGTGGTATTCGCAACGTTGCCCTCTTTGCCTGACTCTAGGGGAGACTCCATGTTGAAAACCTGCTTAAAATGAACAGGGCTCAAACGCAGTTCCTTCAGAATTCGCTCTGGGCTGGCATCTTGAACGTTCGAGTCCTCGAGGTCCTGGAAGAGCTCAGGGCGAAAAGCGCCAGACTTCCGGGCATGGAACTTGAGTTGGTTGATGACATCAACAGGAAGTTGAGCCTTCTCGCGCATCACGCCGTCAACCATCTCTTCATAGTCGATGCCGCAGTTGCAATGGCTGTCAAGGTGAGGCGGGGTACCAGGAAGCTTGAATCGAGCTACCTTGAGAGCCCGCACCATCTTGGCCAAGTCTGCGACACTTCCTCTGTACTCCTTGGCTATCGGAAACGGCAGGAGGCTGGCGGTCGAGAGGCTGGTCATTAGCGAGCCCAGTTGCAGATGCTGACAAGACTGTTTCAGTTCCATGTCTGCGTCTTTGGCGCGGCAATACTCCATTGCCTCCTTGTCCCCGCGCATAAGTTCCCGCAGAGGCTTGTCGATAGCGCGCACAATCTTGGTCAGGCAATCATATCGGGTCTGCTTGACCAACTCTAAGAACGAGATCAAGTGGGTTAGACAGGTTAACCTTCAGCAACCGGTCCGGACTCACCAAGAATATTCGGAGGGAACCCTTGATCTTCCCAAGGTTGACCGGAAGCATCAAGCAGATCTCCATCCTCGGAGAGGGTGGCCTTGTGTGCGGCTTTGGACAACATGCGGGCAAACCAGCGGCCTTCGCCAATAGTCCAAGTGAGAAACAAAGTTTTGTCGTCGTCATTTACATCGCTCTTCATCACGAGATGCCAGTCGAGACCAGCCACCCTAAACTACGTCAGTTCATTCTAACTTGAAAGAGCCTGTAGTTGAGTAGGACGAACCATTTCTCCATGTAGGGAACGAGAAGATGAGCGCAGTCATACTTTTCGACCACTTGGGCAATAGAGTAGAGTTGCTCGACATCAAGGCGTTCCGGAATCTCGTGGAACTTGTAATGGATGATCGAAAGGACAACATCGATGCCGTAAAAGTTGTCAGCCGGGTCGGTGAGTCGGACGATCAGCTTGCCGTCGGACGTCTTAGTAGGCTTGAAACCATCAAGAAGATCGCTAAGCTTCGGGGATGCCGCGACAATGAGGGCGGATACGACCTTGCACTGGATGGAAGTGCCCGCCGCGTCGCGTACCTGGAGGTATAGCTCCGCATTTTGGTGGTAGGACACGACCGAAGACGGCTCTTGTTTCTCGAGTGACAACTTTGCCACGTCGCAATTTCCGCCGTCAGTTTTGGTTGCCGGCTTGACGGAGGACGTAGCTTCCACATGATTCGATGCGTCCGTTACATTCTCAACTAGTTCAACAGCAAGGTTGGTGCAAGTCGTAGAGGCCACTTGTTCAGGTAGCGTGGAGGTCACAACCGGCACAGTGGGCTTTTCGGCCTCTGGCCGCGTCATGATCGCTGTTTCCATTGTATTTCTTGAGTGTGTTGAAGAACCTGGAACGGAATTCGGCGAAAGAAAGTAGTGGGCGCAACTAGAACAAAGAACTGTGGCCGCGGTAGGTTTTGGGAAGCAGTTTAAAAGTCAGGAAGACCGGAGAAGAAAGAAACTTAACCAGCAGGGACAAATCCGCTAGTCGAGAAAAATGAGAAAATTGAGGGAAATGGCTGGAAGGGAAAATGAACGACGGGGAGCGAACCCACTAAGGCAGCAACCTTTACGTGTTGGTGGTTGAACGGGAAGGAAGGAGCAAGCTGCGAGACTGGGACACTGCGCAGCGAACATTGAACGGCCCCAGAAGTCTCCAGTTCAACTGATTGGTAAAACGAGAAACATCTGCTTCTAGACTAGCAACGTCTTGCGAATTCGGTGATGGGCAATCTTGACCTTTTCTACGGATTGATTTGAGTCACAGTTACTCTTGACAATTTGATTATTTCGTTGTGCTTGTAGACTGGACCCACTCAGGGCGGGATGCAATGCTTGCACTGTGCTCTCGCAAAAGGATGAGAGACTGCAGCTCAAAGGCCACCTATTCAGATCCTCTTTTGGCTGTGGGTTAACTCGTAAGTCTTTATTGATAGGAGTCATTGGATTCACTTTCTTCGCAACCGGCTATTAGCAATCATTACCATGTCAGAAGCTCCATTCAGCTCGAGTGATGGTGGTCCTAATACTTGAAGCAAATTCCCAAGGCATGGACGACATACCGTCGACGATGAGCAGAGCCCTGCCTTGCTCTTTCTTGGTGGCTTTAATCAAGGGAACCCAATTCTTAGTCCCCAAGGCTGTAGGAGGGAATCTCGATAAAGTGCTTACACATGCGTCACACAAAGTCGGGTAGGAAGAAGGCAGGCATAGATTAGCGCCATGCATGTCAGACGGGCCGAGGGACGGCTGTGTTGGATGGTGTTTCTTGTCTTAACACGCTGTATTGATAATGAAGCTAGTCCACGAAGATAATTATGTACAAAACATCTGACAAAATGCTTGAATGACAAAGGAAATATGGTCGTAGAATTACTTTATGTACCAAATTCTGTGGTTCTCTCTTTCATCCGTTTTGGCCAGTTCATGCCAAAAGTTCTCGTCAAGCGTCTCTTCTTTAATCCGTCTCTGCCCTCCATCGTCGCGCACCAAAATGAACCCACCTCTTCAAGATCAATGCGATCGCCCGATTAAAATGATGTAAACACCGAAAATGCAAGTGTCCCTCCACCAGATTCCAGTCTGTCCTGTGGGCGAGAGACAAAAAGCCGCAATACAGGGGTATAAAACGCCCGTCCCAATGTGGGGTATAATGCCGATGTGTTCGAGATGCTGCCGTGATGCCGTCAATGCTGCCGAAAAAAAGATTGCGCCGACCCGTGCAAGATGCGAAGAAACTCCAACCCAAGGATCTCGTCAGAGCGCTGCTCTCCGTCCATGATAAAGCGCATGGCTAGCCGCCCGGTACCCAACTCAACGGCGGCGCACACTAAACCACCACCCCCTCCACCCCTTAACCCTCACCTCATCCTCATCCGGCTTCTCAACACCAACATCGGCGCCCTCCTCTCTATCGTCGAGCTCCAACCGATAGCGCACCACACTCCCGCGGTCGTCCTCAAACCCGACACGCCGCTTGCTCTGCGGCACGAAACAGTCGGGCACCACGTGGCGCATCACCACCCGCGCACGCCGTTGCTGGCCGCGTCGATGGCCGCGTACTCGAGCCGCCGCGTCCGGTCGCTGGTCCAGTAGTGCGTCGTCTGCGGCGGGAGGGGGTATGCCGGAGCCTCAAGCGCGAAGCTGGGGGTGGAAGCAAAGTCCTTGCCGTTCTTTTGTTGCCGGGCGACGACGGCGGCGTCGGTTTCGACCAGCGTGGGGTCGGACGAGGTGAAGTTGGGGAAGTGGAAGTAGGTGACCGGTTGCTGGGAAGCGAGAGAGCGGGAGCTGCCGGGCGGGGAGACGGAGTGGCGGCCGTTCCTTGGCCGATGTGATACCGGACCGGACTTCGGGGACCGGTGGTTGGGAGGCCTTGTGCGTCGCTGGCGTGCGATAGAGGAGAGTGAGTTCGAGGATGAGGTCCTTTGGCGGGATGACAGAGACTCCTGAGGGGCTATCGACTCGTAGCCTGAGTCTTGCCGGCGCATTTCTCGAGCCATGGGCTTTGGCTCCTCCTTTGGACTTGGCGATGTTGGCGGTGGGCAGACAATCGGCTTCTGGACGGGGCCGGATGGGACCTCGGGTTCCGGCAGGTCGATGTCCTGGAAGCTATGGTACGTCGAATCGGACCGCGCCAGGCTCACCCGTGAGTCTGGGCGGTCGAGGGCTGTGAGGTGACTCAGATGGGACGTGGCGGCCATGGTTGTGCGACGGGGCCCGGAACTGGAAGCATCACAACCGGCACAACTCGGCGGAGTGTCTCGAAACGCCAACCAGGAAAAGAAAGGAACAGTCCAGAAGGATGGGAGGAAGCGAGATTCTTAATATTTTGGTGTGTGGGGGGCACGGGAGCCCGAATGCAAGCACCCAGGTCTCTGGATGCTGCAGCGAGGGTTCTCCCGGTCCAGAGCCAAAGTTGCGGTCAGTTAACCGCTCGATCGGAAGTAAACAACCGGGTGGGTATCCCCCGAGGGGTTCTGTGATCTCCAAGACGCTTGCAACCGGTTGTGCTGCAGCCCAGCAAATAGCATGCGCTAATTGGGGGACGAGCGACCGCGAGCCAGTCTCCTATTCGCACGTATCACAGGCGAGGGACAACCCTAATGGGTCACCACGCTGCACCTGCAGGTCCGTCTTTTCAAAGCATGCAGGTGACCTTGGGTTGCTGCAGGCCCCTCATCAGGCATGAAATTGAGGACTAGTTCCAGATGAAACGGCGGGAATAAGAAGCCGCGCACAGAGCCGCCAATTAAGCTCGTCGACAACCGGGAACCCGGACGCTGGCCAAAACCTCGATCGTCTCTCGAAACCTGGTCAAGCGAAGAGGAGGCCTCTTTGGCTCCGCTATTGATCCAGCGAGGGATAAAATCCAGGATATTACGGTGGGAATTTCTCCACGCGATCGCTGCTCCCCGGATTCGTCTCGACTTGTTGAGACAGCTGAACAGGCGGTCAGTTTACATGAATTCCGGACAGGGGATGGTGGAAAAGCCAAGCGGTGAGTTGAGACCGCTCCCAGACTGACCCCACCCTTGACCCCACGTGGGGCGTCGGGATGGTCGAGATCGACTTTTTTCCCCAAGTTAGTCACAATGGTTAAGTGACCGAAGTTGGCGAGAAGGGAAGATATCCAAAACAAAAACAAAAGTGAAATAAATTCAGAAATAAACGCGTCGAAGGGAGTGAGAAGTTAGGTTTGACACGCAAATTTTCACAGGATTCTCGAATTTTGAGGGAAGTGGTGGGGATTTTCAGAGGGCGTGCGCTTCAGACCGATGTCGCTGGTTTCGTGAAAGGCGGGACAAGCCGCTGTCAAAATGTGGACTCGGACAGGGGCGGGCAAGGCGGGCCGACGAGCTGGAAGCGTTCCGGGGGCGATGGTGGAGCCTTTTGGACCAACGTTTTGCACACCGAGGTTTGAATGGGGAAAATATGGAAATCGAAAAAAAAGCGGTGGGCGAGCACGCGAGATGCAAGATGGGGCGCGTCGCCGATATTTGAGGTGACCTTTGCGGTCTGGACAGGGGCACTGCCCCAAGTGGCATTCCAAAAGTCGCGGTTCGGCCGACCACATTCGGCACCCACTCTAACTATTTTCATCATAGTTACCGTGGACATGCCCGACTTACAGAAATTGTGCCGCGGCGGCACTTCTAGGTTGCTGTTAGATGAGGGGCTCCGGTGCGGCGAGGTTCCTTCACATGCCAGGCACACAGTGCATCTGCAACAGTTGTGGGGAAGACTTGGAGGGGTTCATCACTGTTAGTGCAAGTCGCTCTCCAATCATGGCCCAGGCATTCTTGGAGGAGTGCTGAGACAAGAAATCCGCGCCCTTGCTTCCTTCCAAATTTGGAACTGAGGAGCGAATCAGAAGCCGGCAGGTGACAGCGCCACACCCTTGGGTCACGACTTGCGGCTTGCGACTCGTTCTTGATGTTTTTGCGCCAAAGAGCAAAACGGCTCCAGGCAACCCTGAAACCGCAGCACGAAGCTGGAAATGATCGCCGATCAGCTGCCGGACCCATCTTTGGACAAGTCTCGAATTGGTCGACAATGAATGACCATCTGGGCCCAACCACAACCCGAAGTCCACAACTGAAATCGAACTCTATGGGTTCCTAATCGATTCCGCATTGTTCTCTTCTGTCTCAAGAAACCAAGATTGACTCGGAATACATGTACCAAAGTTCGTCTTAGGAACCGAACCCATTCAAGATCTCGTTCATGATACCACGTTGGAGGACGCCATTCCCAGAAATGGAGTTCCGAAACCCACCAGAACACAGTACATAAATTTCGATGGCTGATTGTGAGAGCTTCGTCCGTGAAAAGCCTCCGTTCTAAGTCCCTTTGCTCGACGAGTCTCGAAAGTACCTTGGCTCGATGTAACGTAAAAGAGGGGGACAAAGTCATTGTTCAAATGCAGCTCTTTGGACCGGGGCGCGTTCCAGCTCCTAGCCCATTGTCCAGGAAACAGCTTGAAAGCAATGGACAGTATTGTTCGAGCATATAACATCCACAGGTTTCCTAGGAAGACTCGCATTGCCATGTAGAATTGGCTAACGAACGGTTATTTTCCTGCTTGGTCCAGTTCCTCTCCTAGAGTCTGTAAGTGAACAAAGGAGTTCGGGTGGTTCAAGGTGTGCTTTCAGGTTAGGCTACACGGGTAGGGTCAGGGGCGTTGGTGGTTGCTTTTCAGAAATTTCACGGAAATGCAGAGTTCAGAACGGGTAGGCAATGTGGGTTTCCAGATGGCTACGGCTTTACTGGGCCGGATAAAGACCCTCTATCGCTCGATAGGTCAGCAACGCAAAGTAATAGAGAACCAGAAAGATAGCCTGGAATGTATGGAAGAGGCTGATGTCTTTATAGACATCCCTCAGCTCGCTGGTGTCACCCTGGAGGAGGAGGCCGAGCAATTGGAAACCGCCCAGGGTGTCCTCGACGATTTGAATAATCGCCTGCGTCGGGCTATTGCTCTATGGGGCCAACTACCCCTTAACAAAAAGGAGCGGGAGAAGCTGTCTTGGCCTCAACTTCCTAGACCGGATCTGGAACCGGAATCACTGGAACCACCTGTCGAAGAATTCGGGCTCCCACGTCGCCCGCAACGAACCATACCCAGCCTAGCAGACCCGGAAGTAGGTTCTTATGCCCGGTATTCGCAACAGTGGGACACCTGGACCAAGGGACAAACGGTTCCCGGTTTGGAAACGATCCATCGGCCTCGGGGGGTGGCATGGTGGATGCAAGACAGGAACCACTACGGCTTGTGCCAGCCTTCGGAACAAGCTCAGCTCGAGAACTCTGCTAATGCTGTTCAGTTTAGCCGAACGTATGCGCCGCCACCGCCTGCACTACCACCTCGTGCGCCTACATATGCGCCTGCGCCGACATCGATGAACTCTCGGTCCTTTACCCAGCAGGTAAGACAAGCCCAGAATCGCCAATATCAACCACCCGTCTCCCCTCTCCCGCCCCTCTATGGAGTGGAATTATCTTACAGGAGGGGGCGGGCAAACTCCGCGGACTTTTGGCTTGATGAAGACTTTGAACCTGACTTTTGGCAGAAAAACCTCCGACCCGGAAATATTTGGACCGATCCACCGCGCTATCCGATACCCGAGTCGAATCCAGTTTCGCCCAAAACAATACCGAAAACGCTACCGAGCAACCCAAGATCTACTAATCTAGGAAGGGTTGTCGCATCCAAAACCTTCGACCGATCAGTGGCGCAGGGGCTTCAAGTGGGCGGCACATGCCCATCTTCATACTTCCCTCAGCCAAAAAGGCAAGACTTTCGAGCCTTCACGTCGGACCCCTCGAATCGAGATTAACTGAGAACGGAGTAGATTACTCCGAGCATGAGTGGATGACGAGCGTATGAAAGTTACGAAAAGTATCAACCTCTTGCAATTCTAAACATTGTCCTGTCCGGAGGACAATATTGCGCTCAAACTTTTGGAAATTACTATACGAAATTGATAAGGAAATTACTACGCAAAATTGATAAGGAAAAATTACTACGCAAAACTGATAAGGAAATGCTCGTTATCGCGAGTTTCGATTGGTTCGTAAGCATGCTCCAGCTGGAAGCTCCTGTTTATTCAATCCATCCATCCATGCCCTCGCAATCCGCTCGACCATCGCGACCATCGCAACTCCCGCCGTTTGCACATCTGCCGCTTTTCAATTCCAGTCGTTCTATGGAAGACGTGATAGTCGTTCTGGCCGGCACCGTCGAGGCGGCTGCGGAGGCAGCTGTGGCACGAAAGACATGTAGCAAATGCAATACCGAGCAAAACATTGATCAGTTTCTCCATGCCCGCGGGAACGGAAGGATTGTCGTCAACTGTCTAAGTTGCCGGCACAAGAGCAAGCTTCATGTGATAATTCTGGTTACGATCATGTTTTCCTCAGCTAACCTATCGCAGGTTGAAGCGTCGCGAGCGAGCATTGAGATTTCTCGCGCAATCGCCCGCGGAGATGATTCTCCCCTTGCTTTCGCACCGGCGCTTGCACCTGGGCCTCGACGGAACCTTACGCAGGGTCCTTGCTGAAATGTATCACGAAAGGGGCCGTGTTTCTACAGATACCCCGGAAACGGCAGCCGCTCGGGATCAACGATTGACAATCCAGCGACGCCACCGCGTGGAACGACGCCATGGCGTGCAGCCTTCGCAAACCCCGACGTTAAGCAGCTTGATTGGACGAGAACAGCAGCTCAATGCTGAGGACGAGGCGCCTACGACCAGCCGAGGCGATTTGCTACCCGTGCAAGCC